>CAMTDV010000008.1:63763494-64500994 GCA_947069175.1 Scalesia atractyloides
AGTATGTATGTATGTATGTATGAATGTATGTATGTAGTATTATGTATATTTGTGTATGTATGTATGTATGCATGTATATATGTATGCATGCATGTATTATTGTGTTGATGTGTATGTATGTGTATGTATGTATGTAGATGTATGTATGTATGTATGTTGTATGTATGATGTATGTGTGTTGATGTATGTATGATGTATGTGATGTGTTGTATGTATGTATGTATGTATGTATGTAGTATGTATGTATGTAGATGTATGTTAGTGTTGTAGTATGTCTAATGTATGTATGATATGTATATGTATATGTGTGTGTATGTATGTAGTATATATGTATGTATGTATGCATTAGTTGTGTATGTATGTATCATGTGTAGTGTATATGTATGTATGTATGTATGTATGTGTAGTGATGTTGTATGATGTATTGTATGTATGTGTGTGTATGTATGTATGTATGTATGTATGATTATGTATCATGTAGTTATGTAATGTATGTATGTGTGTGTATGATGTATGATTATGTAATGTATGTATAGTATGTATGTTTGTTGTATGTTGTATGTATGTATGTAGATTGTATGTATGTATGATGTATGTATGATATGTATATGTATGTATATGTATATATTTGTGTGTGTATGTATGTATGCATGTATATGTATGCATGCATGTATTTGTGTGTTGTGTTGTATGTGTATGTATGTATGTATGTATGTATGTATGTATGTATGTAGTATGTATGTATGTATGTTGATGTTGTTGTTTATGTATGTATTATGTAGTGTATGTATATGTATGTTGTATGTATGTATGTATGTATGTTATGTAGTACTGTATGTATATATGTATTGTATTATGTTGTGTAGTAGTAGTATTATGTATGTTGATATTTGTGTGTATGTATTTATGTTTGTATGATGTATGTATGTTTGTAGTGTTGTAGTATGTATGTATGTATGTAGTATGTACGTATGTATGTATGCATGTATGTATATGTAATATATGTGTTTGTGTATGTATTATGTATGCATGTATGTATGCATATATGTATGATATATGTATGCATTATGTAAATATTAGTGTGGCATATGTATATAATGATATGTAATAGTAGGATGTATTGAGTAGATAATTATTTGTTTAGTATGTATGTATGTATGTATGTATGTATGTAGTATGTATATGTATATATGTGTGTGTGTATGTATGTATGTATGATGTATTATGTATGTATGTAATGTATTATGTATATGTATGTATTATGTATGTATTATGTATGTGTTGTTGTTGTGATGTATGTATGTATGTAGTATGTATGTATTATGTTGTTGTATGTAGTAGTGTAGTATGTATAATTTGTGGTGTATGTATGTATGCATGTATATGATGTATGCTATGTATTAGTGTGTATGTGTAGTATTATGTAGTGTGTGATGTAATAGTAATATGTGTTGTATGTATGTATGCATGATATATGTATGCATGTATGTATTATGTTTTATGTGATGTATGTGATTGTATGTATGTTGTATGTATGTATGTTTGTGTATGTATGTATGGTTTGTATGTATGTATGTATGTATGTATGTATGTATGTATGTAAGTATGTATGAGTAGTAATGTAGTATGCAGTATGTATGTATATGTTGTGTATGTATATGTATGTATGATGTATGTATAATAATGTGATGATATGTATGCATATGTATATATTATATTATATGTAATATATAGTATGCTATGATATGTATGTATGTATGTATGTATATGTATGTTATTATGTTGTGTGTATGTATGTATGCATGTATATATGTATGCATCATGTATGTAGTATATGTGATGTATGTATATGTATTTATGTGTGTGCATGTGTTGTATGATGTATGTAATGTATGTATGTATTGTATGTATGTATGTATGTATGTATGTATGTATGTATGTATGTATGTATGTATGTACGTATGTATGTATGTATGTATGTATGAATGTATGTATGCATGTATGTATATGTATCTATGTATGTATTATGTATGTATGTATGTGTGTATGTATGTACATATGTATGTATGTATGTATGTATGTATATATGTATGTATTTATGTATGTATGTATGACTGTATGTATGCATGTATGTATGTATGTATGTATGTATGCATGTATGTATGTATATATGTATGCATGTGTGTGTATGTATGCATGCATGCATGGATGCATGTATGCATGTATGTATGTATATATGTATCTATGTATGTATGTAGGTATGTGTGTGTGTGTACGTATGTATGTATGTATATATGTATATGTATATATGTGTGCATGCATGCATGCATGTGTGTGTGTGTGTATGAATGTATGTTTGTATGTATGTATGTATGTATATATGTATGTATGCTATTGTTGACCTATGAAGATTAGACGTTAGGATGCTAGATTGTACCCGGAAGTATAACTGAAAGGATTAGCATGAGTAGAAAGAATGCGGCATGGTCATTTAATTACGTATGTTTAGATTATGTATGATGTCACCAAATATTAATGATGCGGATGTATGTGGTGATTGCAGGTTGCAGGATATTATCATCATTATGGATTCTAAGCGGTTAAAAATCAAGTCAATGAAGATGGATTGGATGGGAGCGAGGTCGTATAGTTTATAAATATAAATTATGCTTTATCTTTTAAGTAAGAATGATGGACACAATTTTTGTAAAAGGGATTATCCCAAATGTTTCAAGTATGTTAAAATGTTTATAAAGAAAGAAATTTTTTCGGTTCATATTTTTGTTGCGTACTTTTTGTTTAAAATGGTTTAGGGTCTTACACCAAAATTCAAGTACTAACTGTCCATTTGTTGGGGAAGAGGGCATTTCTTTAGAAATTGATCCTTTCTTTCCCAGGTAAATTCAGGTCCTCTTTGTAACCTCCAACGACATTGACGATGGCAATCTTATTAGGGGTGTGCATGGTTCAGCTCGGTTTTTGGATAAAATCGAAACTGAAACCGAAATTTTGGTTTTTGAAAACCGTCCGGTTTTGGTTTTTCGGTTTTTACGCCGGTTCGGTTTGGTTTTTTTCGGTTATTTCGTTTTATGGAACAAACTTATGTGAGAAATCAAAAAATAAAAAAGTAAAAATTTAAAATTTAAGTTATTATTTATAACCTTTTTAATTAATATTGTTCACACGCAAACATAACCTTTTACTCTATTTTTATGTTTCTCTTAAGATTTTATTAAGACATTTTCTTTTATATACTCTGAAGATTATTTAATTTTCATAATAAACTTTGTAATTTATTTAGGAAATAAATAAATCATTTCAATTATAAATAAACATGTTGATGTTATTATAATACTTAACAATCAAGAGTATATGAAAGTTCCAGATCAGGCAGGTTTACAAGCTGAAATGAAATCTAAGATCTCTCCAAGAGCAAACATCATTTTTCAGCTTGTAAAATGAAATCTAAGATCTCTCCAAGCCTTCCCCAAATCTTATCAAATTCTAACACATGACACCTATATATAAACATTAGGTTTGGGACAGATTAGCTTGTCCGTGCAGATGAGATCATACATACGAATCACTCCCATCCTCTCCAAAGTCATGTGCTCGTATCTCAACTATACAATATTCAACATACGCTCTATCTAGACTATTTGCACAGTAGCGGACACACATAATATGCACTAACAATATAATTAATAATTTCTACTAGCATAGGTTAAACACTTAAACAACTTAAACTTAAACATAAAAATATGTGGATTAAGCCTACTATAATAACTTATCGGTTCAGTTCGGATTTTTTCGATTATTGAAAATAATTATCCGAAAACCCCTCGAAATTTTCGGTTATTAAAAATCCAAAAACCAAACTGTCAGTTTTTGTCGGGCCCTGAAGGTTTATATAGTAGTTATTATTGGTGGTTTGCGCTAGTTTAATATGTTTGAGGTATGGGCTTGTATGGAATGGGCTTAGGGGCAATTTGGGTTAGGTTTAGGGGGAGTTGTGGGCTTAGACTCCCTTATATACACTTTTTTAGTTTTTCGATTTTATGTTGTTGGCTTGAACTCATTTGCTATAACTTGTATCTGACAATCATATTGTACGCAAGTTAAGCTTTTTGGTCAATTACATTCTGTTTCATCTTTGATTCGTGTTATTATAACCGAACTGGTTTGATTGTGTGATTCCGCCATCAATCAAACTAATTTTTATATCATTATAGATCCGGTTTTGGGACTTACAGTTTTTGTTTCGAATCGGGTTTCTTGGTTATTTCAGTGATGGTTCGGTTATTTCGGTTTTCTGCTCACCCCTAAATCTTATTGTTTCTCAACCTCTTAATTTTCAAGTCTACACTCTCTACAGGTTCTTCTACAAAGAGAAGTTTGTCATCCACATGTATGCCATTCAAGGGACAATTGTTGCATCATCGGTAAGGCACTTCTTTAAGTTACATACGTGGAAAGCATTATGGATGTTGCCTAGTTCTTTGGCTAGGTTTAATGTGTATGCAACTGGTCCAACTTTAGCCATAATTGTGACATCCCGGCTTTTCAAGTATCTTAAACGCGCTACTTCACGGTTATTCATTCCTACGCTAATTTAATTCGGAGAATTAAATTACACGCTCGCAATAACTACGCTAACTTTGTGAATTCATTGGGTGAATTACGTGCTATGTGTTATTAGACGTTTGTAGATTTGGTGAATTATTATATCACGTTTTGATTTCGCGATTATTAGTTATATAAAATAAATAAATAAATAAAAATAATAAGTAAATAGCCGAACCGAACCGAGACGCGAAACGTGTCGACCTCACCTCCTTGCGGCCCAAGGAACTAACCTAAACTTGAGGCCCAAGCTACTTACCCAAACCCCCCCTTGCGGTCGCGCGAGCCCCCCCACCCGCTTTCTCCTTCTTTTCCCTTGTTTTATATAAATGTGGTCATGCATGAGTTGTGTTTCAAAAAAAAAAAAAAAACAAACAAACACAAAACCCTAGTCCCTAAGAGAAGCCGACGACAGCCCCCCCCCCCTATCACTGTCGCAACTCTCCAACCCCGGATTGATTCCAATCTTGTCCCGGTTCGCTAATCATCATCGTTTCAAGGTTAGGGTTTAATTGTTTTGCGATTAACATTAGGGTTTGTGTAATCTTGATCATGATTATGTGTAATGGTAGGATCATTGGTATGAAAAGTGTTGTGATTTATGATTTGTTCGGATAATTGTGCGAGTTTTTGCGATTGTGATGTTATGATGAATACTAAAATCATAGGCTGCGTTTTAGCGATAAAGATCATGTTATATGATTAGGGTTTGCATGAATATTGATATACATGATAATATTTGATAAATAAACCTGTTCTTAATCATTATTATTAAGCGTCGTGATCGTTTAAGCATGTTCTAATGCGATAAAAGTCAAAAATCGGTTGCTGAATGGCGTTTACAGCCAACTTCATTTGGCTGTAACCTTATCATTATTTATCGAAAAGTGGATTTTCTGAAGCCTAAAACGTGTATTTTTGAAAAACGCTTCTAACGGAGCCGGATTCATATTTTTCTGAGGTCGTTTGCTATTTTTAAGTGGTCATTTAGCGCAGCAGCTGAAGCTGCGTAAATTCTGCAAAATTTGCTAGTTGTTTATCGAGTCGGATCTCATAGTCTGTAGAGGGTTGAGTCACGAAATTTGTACAGTAACTGGAGACGAGAATTTCCGGAAAACTCCCACTGGAATTTTGTTAATTGGATGAACGATGATTTTTAAATAATTTTTCCCGTGGACTGCAGTCAGAAAGCGACGAATCTGACTGCAGCCTAGTATATAAATGTTTATAACTAATTGGTAAAGCGTTAGGACTTTAAAAAGTTTACATAAAATTCTACAGTTTAGTTGACACCTCCTGTAAAAAAATTGGAATTTTTGGAACGTTGTAACTATTTTGTAAAAATCCTCGAAAACAGCCCAGTTATGAGCATACAAGCTGGAACATGATTACGTTTGTGTGTACCAAAGTGTTGTATGAGTTAATCTGTGTTTATGACAAGTTGGTTTGATCATTATTTTGGTATGATGATACTTTGCATGCATGATTGTGTTTTCGAATTGGTTATTACGTGTGCCGCACTGTGTGTTAGTTATGCGTAGGTTTTGTATCAATGTGTTCACACACTAACTTTAAATCGGTTGACATGTTAGGACGCGATTAGCGGTCCCATCATTTGCTACTTTTGTGTTACGCTAACCGAGCAATTAAAGGTGAGTTCACGGCCCCTATTTTATCCGGTTTTAAACAACAGGGGGAGAAACATGTATACACTCTATAACTCTATCTTTTACGTTATGCGAAATTAACGTCGTTAAACTACTCGGTAACTAAGTTAATAATAATGTACGTTATGGTCACTAAGTAGCTATATCACGGAAGTCCTCAACAAACTCTCGGATCGTTAGTATTGGTTTAGATAGCGGGGAAATGATTAGTACTACTGGGCCCGACAAGCCCCACCCGAGCTAGTCGCGCTAGCCGACCGGGTATGGTCAACGGGTGATTAATTTGGCCTAACTTTCGCCCATGGTCAGTGATAGGCATGGCAACACTGAGGCACAACAGTCAGCTTCGATCGCGAACTCTTATGTGATGTAACTTTAGGCTCGCTACCTACATGTGAACATTGAACTTAATTACGAACCAACATTATTATTCCGGGTTAGGAATAATGGAACCAACATTATTATTCCGGGTTAGGAATAATGGAACTATATCATTATCCCGAGTTAGGGATAACGGGGGAAACAAAACTTTTAACCGAACTTGTGAACTAATAAAAACCTGTGAACTCACTCTTCTTTAATGTTGACACTTGTTTCTTTACATGTTTCTCAGGACGCTAGGAGCGCTAGGTGCACTCACTTGCATTTGATCAAGACATTTTTATCGAGTCTTATTTATGAATATTGTTTGGGATTTTTGGTTTGGGCGTTTATGTTGGCGCCCGTTACTTTACTTTACTCTAATGCTTCCGCTCAACTTTGAAACTAATGCTTCCACTAAACTTTGAAACTAAGATAATTTGAAAATAACTATGAATGGTTAAACAAATGTTTTTGGAAAACGTTTAAATAAATCATATAGAGTCGTTCGATATTACTAGTGTCTCAGATTCTGGTTTGATCACACGCCTCGCGGTAAAACTCCGCAAGTGAAATTGAGGGTGTGACAGATTGGTATCAGAGCCTCTAGCTATAGAGAACCAGGTTTGCATTAAAAGTAGACATAACTATAGCTGTTACACGACACTAGACTTAGTTGGCACCGAACTGTTATATCTTGTTATGTGTTACACTACAACTGTTTTATGTAAGATTTATATGTATATTGTGATGCACACAACTCGTAACTAACTACACAACCCAACAGGAAATGTCATCATCATCATCCGACAAACCTCGACAACTAAGGGCGCCGGGGAAGGCACCCATGGTCGAACCCTCACCACCTCATGGCGTGGAGACACGCTCACCTGCTAGGAAAAGACTCGCTCTAGGAGGGGAGTCGTCCTCCCATCGGACCACCGCTATACCGGTCGAACCGGTCAACTCGTAAGAAATAGGGGACGATCTACTTAGGGATATGTTAAGAAAACAACAGGAACAACTAGAGAGAATGCAGGAGACTATCGAAGCACAGGGATGGATGATACGTCAACTAACTGGTAAAACTGGAAGACTCGAGGCAGAGCAACATGAGAATAGGAAAGTTCGAAACATTTTAGCTAAGGATCTTCGTGCTGAGCAGCTGAGAGCTGACTGGCTCGAAGACAGAGTTCTTGAGTCCAGGTGGAGGATTCAAAAGCTAGAGCAGAATCAAGCACCTGTCCTAGTACCCGCACCAGCACCTCCAGCGCCGGTAGAGGAAGAAGAGGAGGATCCAGAGGAAGACCCAGAGGAGGATCCAGAGGAAGACCCGGAGGAGGAGCCGGAACAGGACCCGGCTGTTGAAGCTGAAAACGCCGCAGAGGATGACGGCAACGATAGCGACTTGGGAGATGGAGACATAGAAGACTGACTCGTCTCGCCAATCCCCGCTTTGTTTTCTTTAGTTTCTTCGTTTTCCACTTATGTTTGAACTTGAAAATTTTATAATTAAACTAAGATGTTTGGTTGGTATTTTGTGAGACGTTGCAATTTATTTAATCGAATGTTCCTTTTGATTTGTTTAATTTGTTGGGTTGACATAACTTGTGTGATGATTGAAGTGTGGAATATGATAACTATACTGGACATATATACTTATCGGTGTGTGTTTGTGTTGTCTTGCGCAGATCTGAAATGGCAGCTGGACGTCGCGGAAACCTCAACATGTCACCTGAAGAATTAGCCGCAATGATCTAAGAACACGTGAATGCTGCTCTGGCAGGTGTTCAAAACCCACCAGCAGGTAACCATTATTAAATTTTCATGGGAAAATCTAATAGTTGGGCTAGTAGACTTTCTCGCTGACTACCTATCCTCTGTCTTCAGGAGGGGGTCTTAACCCCTACAAGATGTTCCTCGATGCGAAACCGAGCAAGCTCACGGGTGTTGAAGGACCCATAGGACTGGTCCGTTGGATTGAAAAGTCTGAATCGGTGTTCGAGATGTGCAATTGCCTTGAAGCCAATAAGGTCAAGTATGCTGCCTCAACGTTTTGGAAGATGGGGCATTAACCTGATGGAACGCACAAGTCCAAACGCGTGGACTTGTTGCGGCGAACGCACTGGCCTGGACCGAGTTTAAGGCCCTAATTAAGGAGGAATACTGTCCGCGGGACAGAGTTCAGCAGTTGGAGCAAGCGTTATGGAACCACAATATGGTAGGGTCTGAAATTGAAGCGTACAAGGCAAAACATCATGATCTGGTGTTCCTATGTCCCAATCTGGCTAACACCGTCGAAAAACGACTTGAATTTTATCTTGGGGGTCTGGTCCCTGAGATCCAGGGCATGGTAATGTCTAGCAACCCTACGACGGAGCATCAAGCGATTAGGCTGGCGCATAAACTCACCGATAAGGCGGTGGAGCAAAGGAAGTTGCCACCTCGGGGTGCAACTGAAGTCGTCCCTGATAACAAAGAAAATTTGAAGACTCACCTGCTCGACAATCTTCGTCAGCCCAGCCACAACAAGGAAACCAGAAGCGGTCCAACAATTTCAACAGCAATCGGGGTCACAATAATCAGTCTGCCAACAACACCTAGAACTCAAGCGGCTATGCGGGTCGAAAGCCGCAATGTAATCGTTGTAACCTCCATCATCACGGCCCTTGCACCGGAAATCGCTGCCAACGATGTGGTAAAGCGGGACACGCGGCAAAGGATTGTTGCGGGGAAATCATGTCTCGACAAAATCAGAATCAGCACCAGGGTCAACAGCAAGGTAATAACCGGGGATGCTATCAGTGCGGTAGCACTGCCCATTTCAAGCGAGACTGCCTGCAGCTTCGCAACAACAACAATGGTGGGAACAACAACAACAACAACAACAATAACAACAATGGAAACATTGGAAATGGTGGCACAGGAGGTGCCAAGGGTCGTGCATTCACGCTGGGCCGCGGAGAGGCCAGAAACGACTCGAACGTGGTCACCGGTAAGTTTTCCCTTAACGATCATTTTGCTGCTGTACTTTTTGATACGGGTGCGGATAAGAGTTTTATATCTGAGTCTTTTAGGAAGAACCTAAATCTCACGCCTAAACCCCTAGAGACCCCTTACGTCATAGAACTAGCCGATGGTAAATATGTAGATGTGGCCCATTTAGTAACCGCCTGTCAACTTAAACTCGCGGGTCACACCTTTACCATTGATCTGATGACAACTACCCTGGGTAGTTTTGATGTGGTAGCCGGAATGGACTGGCTATCTGACGTTCGAGCTGAAGTTCTCAGTTTTCAGAAAGCTATCCGTATTCCGCTCTCTAACGACGAAGTCTTGATGGTGCAAGGCGAGAAGGCAGGCGCCGTCACAAACATCATCTCTTACATGCAAGCTCAGAAGTATCTTCGGAGAAAGAACTCCTTCGCTTTGCTCGCACTGGTCACCGAGCAGCCTAAACACGAGAAGCGGATTGAAGATATCCCCGTCGTCCGTGACTTTTCCGATGTGTTTCCAGAGGAGTTACCTGGTCTTCCACCACATCGACAAGTGGAGTTTGAAATCGAATTGGCAAACCATGCGACTCCTATCGCCAAGGCCCCGTACCGCCTAGCTCCAGCAGAGCTGCAAGAGCTGTCTACCCAACTTCAGGAATTGTTGGAAAAAGGATTTATCCGACCCAGTACTTTACCATGGGGAGCTCCGGTCCTCTTTGTCAACAAAAAGGACAGGACCTTCCGCATGTGCATCTACTATAGGGAACTCAATAAGGTTACCGTCAAGAACCGATACCCATTACCACGCATCGACGATCTCTTCGACCAGCTTCAAGGGTCAAGCTACTACTCCAAGATCGATCTACGGTCCGGTTATCACCAGTTACGCGTCAGGGATGAGGATATCTCCAAGACGGCATTTCGTACTCGGTATGACCATTATGAGTTCTTGGTCATGCCCTTCGGTCTCACCAACGCACCCGCGGTGTTCATGGACCTCATGAACCGCGTGTGTAAGCCGTATCTCGACAAGTTTGTTATCGTGTTCATCGATGATATACTCGTTTACTCTAAGGGTGAAGAAGAACATGCTGAGCATCTACGATTATTGCTAGAACTACTTCAACAGAGAAACTATATGCCAAGTTTTCGAAGTGTGATTTCTGGGTTCGGGAAGTTCAGTTCCTCGGGCATATCGTGAATGAAAAGGGTATACACGTTGATCCCGCCAAGATAGATGCTATCAAGAACTGGGAAGCACCCAGGACATCGACAGAAATCCACCAATTTTTGGGTTTGGCTGGTTACTACAGACGTTTTATCGAGGGATTTTCAAAGATCGCACAACCGCTTACCACTCTCACCCATAAGGGCACTAAGTATGCTTGGGGTGACAAGCAGGAAGCAGCGTTTCAATTGCTGAAGCAGAAACTTTGCAGGGCACCCATTTTATCCTTGCCAGAAGGGACAGATGATTTTGTGGTATATTGTGACGCCTCCATTCAGTGATTGGGATGCGTACTTATGCAACGTGATAAGGTCATCGTGTATGCATCCCGACAGTTGAAGATTCACGAGAAAAACTACACAACACATGACCTGGAATTGGGTTGTGTTTGCACTTAAGATTTGGAGACACTATCTATATGGAACAAAGTGCACAATCTACAGATCACAAGAGCCTCCAGCATATCTTTGACCAGAAGGAGTTGAACATGCGACAGCGTCATTGGGTCGAACTCCTGAACGATTATGAATGTGCCATTCAGTATCACCCTGGTAAGGTTAACGTGGTAGCTGATGCCCTCAGTAGAAAAGGAGCACTTGAAACCTCGTCAGGTACGAGCACTACAGTTCACGATTCATTCTGGGTTACCCGAACATATACGCGACGCGCAGCTAGAAGCAGTTAAGGAAGAAAACATCAAGGCCGAATCTGTGGGAAAGATGGAACGCGATTGGGAAGTGAAACCCAATGGTGCCCGGTATTTCATGAATCGTATATGGGTACCTCTCTACGGAGACCTCAGGAAGCTAGTCATGGACGAAGCTCACAAATCCCGATACTCTGTCCATCCTGGTTCGGATAAGATGTATCATGACCTTAAAGCCGCGTACTAGTGGCCCAACATGAAAGTGGATATAGCCACCTACGTGAGCAAGTGTTTGACTTGTGCGAAAGTCAAGGTGGAATACCAGAAGCCATCAGGGCTACTTCAACAACCTGAGATCCCAGTGTGGAAATGGGATCAGATCTCAATGGACTTTATCACTAAACTCCCACGAACTCCGGGTGGTTGCGATACCATCTGGGTAACCGTGGATCGTCTAACTAAGTCCGCACACTTCCTAGCGTCAAAGAAACAGATAAGATGGATAAGTTGACTCGCATCTATATTAAGGAAGTATTTTCTAGGCACGGGGTGCCAACGTCCATCATCTCAGACAGAGATGCTCGTTTCACGTCCAACTTCTGGCAGTCACTTTAGAAAGCGTTGGGTACACGCTTAGATATGAGCACAGCTTATCACCCTTAGACTGATGGTCAAAGTGAAAGGACCATTCAGACCTTGGAAGACATGCTTAGGGCATGTGTGGCAGACTTCGGAAATAGTTGGGAAATCCATCTGCCTTTAGTGGAATTCTCGTATAACAACAGTTACCATACGAGTATTCAGGCAGCACCATTTGAAGCATTATACGGTCACAAATGTTGATCACCGGTCTGTTGGGCAGAAGTCGGTGACAGTCAACTCACAGGTCCTGAGTTGATACTTGAGGCTACTGAAAAGATTGTGCAAATCAGAAACCGCATGGCAGCGGCACGAGATCGACAGAAAAGCTATGCTGATCAACGACGCAAACCGCTCGAATTTCAAGTAGGCGACCGCGTCCTACTGAAGGTGTCACCCTAGAAGGGTGTAATCCGTTTTGGGAAACGAGGCAAACTAAACCCACGGTACGTAGGCCCATTTGTGATCTCGAAGCGTATCGGGCCCGTAGCTTATCAATTAAGACCTTCCTGCCGAACTCAGTGGAGTTCACAACGTTTTTCACGTGTCCAATCTGAAGAAGTGTCTATCAGATGAGACCCTAGTTATTCCATTGGATGAGATTCAAGTGGATGAGCAACTGCATTTTGTGGAACAACCTATCGAGATCATGGATCGTGAGATTAAGACTCGAAGGCACAGCAAGATACCGATTGTTTCAAGGTTCGTTGGGACTCTAAGCGTGGACCGGAGTTCACGTGGGAAAGAGAGGACCAAATGAAAAGAAAATACCCACACCTTTTTGCAGCTGAGCAGCAATCTAACGTTACCACCAACTAAATTTCCGGACAAAATTCTTTCAACATGGGGATGATGTGACAGCCTGGGAATTTCATGTACCATTGCTAACAAACTGAATCTTTGTGCTTTGCATTCTGAACCGCGTTTACTCAATTCTCAGGACGAAAATTCTTTCAACATGGGGATAATGTGACATCCCGGCTTTTCATGTATCTTAAACGCGCTACTTCACGGTTATTCATTCCTACGCTAATTTAATTCGGAGAATTAAATTACATGCTAGAAATAACTACGCTAACTTTGTGAATTCACTGGGTGAATTACGTGCTATGTGTTATTAGACGTTTGTAGATTTGGTGAATTATTATATCACGTTTTGATTTCGCGATTATTAGTTATATAAAAAAATAATAAAAATAATAAGTAAATAGCCGAACCGAACCGAGCCGCGAAACGTGTCGACCTCACCTCCTTGCGGCCCGAGGAACTAACCTAAACTTGAGGCCCAAGCTACTTACCCAAACCGCCCCCCCCCCTTTGCGGTCGCGCGAGCCCCCACCCCCTTTCTCCTTCTTTGCCCTTGTTTTATATAAATGTGGGCATGCATGAGTTGTGTTTCAAAAAAAAAAAAACAAACACAAAACCCTAGTCCCTAAGAGAAGCCGACGGCAGCCCCCCCCCTCTCTCACGGTCGCAACTCTCCAACCCCGGATTGATTCCAATCTTGTCCCGGTTCGCTAATCATCATCATTTCAAGGTTAGGGTTTAATTGTTTTGCGATTAACATTAGGGTTTGTGTAATCTTGATCATGATTATGTGTAATGGTAGGATCATTGGTATGAAAAGTGTTGTGATTTATGATTTGTTCGGATAATTGTGCGAGTTTTTGCGATTGTGATGTTATGATGAATACTAAAATCATAGGCTGCGTTTTAGTGTCACACCCTCAATTTCCACTTGCAGAGTTTTACCGCGAGGCATGTGAACAAACCAGAATCTGAAACACTAGTACGTCGAACGACTCTATATGATTTGATAATACGTTTTCCAAAAATCATTTGATTAACCAATCATCGTAGATTTTAGATTATCTTAGTTAGTTACCAAAGTTTAGCGGAAGCATTAGTTTAAGTGGTTGAGCGGAAGCATAAAAATAAGTAGAGAAACGGGCGCCAACACAAACGCCAAAACAAATGAAAAACCCAAAACAACGTTTGTAATTGTGACTCGATAAAAGATGTCTTGTTCAATGCATGTGAGTGCACCTAGAGCTCCTAGCGTCCTGAGAAACATGTAAAGAAACAAGTGTCAACATTAAAGATGAGTGAGTTCACATTCGGTTATGAGTTTGTTTCCCCCGTTATCCCTAATCCGGGATAACGACTTAGTCCATTATTCCCAACCCGGAATAATACCGATAGTTCCATTATTCCTTAACCGGAATAATAATGATGTTGATTCCATTATTCCAAACCCGGAATAATAAGTTGTTGTTTCCATTATACTCAACCCGGGATAATATAGTTCTTTCGTAATTAAGTTCAATGTTAACATATATAGGTAGCTAGCCTAAAGTTATGTCACGTAAGAGTTCGCGATCGAAGCTGACTGTTTGCCTCCTTATTGCCAGGCCTATCACTGACCATGGCGAAGTTAGGCCAAATTATTCACCCGTTGACCATACCCGGTCGGCTAGCGCGACTAGCTCGGATGGGGCTTGTCGGGCCCAGTAGTACTACTTATAATTCCCCCGCTATTAAAACCCAATACTAACGATCCGAGAGATTGACGAGGACTTAAGTGATATAGCTGCTTAGTGACCATAACATTACATTAACATCAACTTAGTTACCGAGTAGTTATGTGACGTTAATTTCGTATAACGTAAAGAGATTGAGTTTGAAGAGTGTATACATGTTTCTCCCCCTGTTGTTTAAAAACCGGATAAAGTTAGGGGCCGTGAACTCACCTTTAGTTGCTCGGTTAGTGTAGCAAAGAAGTTGTAAGGGATGGGACCGCTAATTGCGTCCTAACAAACCAATTGATTTCAAGTCAGTGTGTGAACACACCTATACAGATTCTACACTTAATTTACGCACAAAATGATACACACAAACAACATACCTAACACTCAAACATGCATGCAAGTATCCTCATGTGATCATAGTAATCAAAACAATTTATCATGAACATAATCCAATCCATGCAACACTTTGGTGCACACAATCACAAATTATCAAATTTCAGCTTAATACTCATAATTCAGCTGTTTTCTAGGATTTTTATAAAATAGTTCCAACGTTCCAAAAATTCCAATTATTTTACAGCAGGTGACATTTATAATGTAGAAATTTATATAAATTTTCCAAGTCCTAAATCTTTACCAATTAACCACAAATATTAATATACTAGGCTGCAGTCAGATTCGTCGCTTTCTGACTGCAGTCCACGGAAGAATTTATTTAAAAATCACTGATCGTCCAACTAACAAAATTCTAGTTGGAGTTGCCCGGAAATTTCCATACCTAGTTTCTGTACAAAATTCATGACTCGGCTCCCTACTGATTATAAAATCCAACTCGATAAACAACTAACAAAATTTCAGGATTTTCACAGCTTTAGTTACTGAACTTATTTGGCCATTTAAAAATATCAAACCACTTCAGAAAAATATGAATCCAGCGGCAATAGATTCGTTATTCAAATCTCTACGTTCTAGACATCAGAAAATCCGTTTTTCGACAACTAATGACCGAGTTACAGCCAGATACTATTACTCAGCAACCTGTTTCAGCATATTGTTATCATAGATTCGCATAAACCGTCCATATCATTAACCTAGGCGATCAAGAACTGATTTTCTAATCATAGATCAATACCTATAACATATCCATGCAAACCCTAATCCACACCTCTAGTTTTTATAAACAAAACATACTTGGCAAACTTATAAGTTCCGAAAACAATCATGCATGTAACAATGATAAATCAGCCGATTCAAACACATATAATCCGAAAACAAACCAATCACTTCATTCAAGTACATATATCCGAATATGATCTTGTAATCAAAAGATAAATCCTAACCTTTAATAACTAGGTAAGTAAGCCGAGACTTGGACAAGAATGATTCGGCTGTTCAAGCAAAATCACGACCGAATGAGATGAGCAGTTCTGCTTGTCGCGACCGAGACTGAAAGGGACTGAAAAGGGAAGACTGCTAGCGATCAAAAGGGAGTGCAAAGGGGGCTGTTTGCGGTCGAGGGGATGGAGGATTTGCTGCCGTCGGCTGTCTTTATCAACTAGGGTTTTGTGTTGTGAATGAAACATGCATGGCTAGTATATATAGGCGCAAAGGGATAAGGATTACGGTTTTGGTTTGAGCTCGTGGCCGAGGACTTGGGTTGGTTCGGTTTAGGTTTGATCTTGCGGCCGAAGACTTGGGTTTGTTCGGTTTGGGTTTGATCTTGCGGTCGAATAGTTTGAGTTTAAGGTTTGGGTTAGAACTCGGTTCACTCCTAGAGTCACAAGAAGTTTAGGGTTTGGGTTAGAACTCGGTTCACTCCTAGAGTCACAAGGAGTTTAAGGTTGGTTCGTGTCGCGGTTCGGTTCGTGTACATATTTGCCATGATTATTTTATAACTAACACAATCACATAATCGCACATCACGTATTCACTAACTCGTACATGTTTAATACATAGCATATAATTCACTCGACAAGTATTACGTTTAAGTTATCCGAAAAACCCGGGATGTCACATTTAGCGATAAAGATCATGTTATATGATTAGAGTTTGCATGAATATTGATATACATGATGATATTTGACAAATAAACCTTTTCTTAATCATTATTATTAAGCATCGTGATCGTTTAAGCATGTTCTAATGCGATAAAAGTCAAAAACAGCTTGCTGAATGGCATTTACATCCAACTTCATTTGGCTGTAACCTGATCATTATTTATCGAAAAGTGGATTTTCTGAAGCCTAAAACGTGTATTTTTGAAAAACGCTTCTAAGCTGGATTCAAATTTTTCTGAGGTCGTTTGCTATTTTTAAGTGGTCATTTAGTGCAGCAGCTGAAGCTGCGTAAATTCTGCAAAATTTGCTAGTTGTTTATCGAGTCGGATCTCATAGTCTGTAGAGGGTTGAGTCACGAAATTTGTACACTAACTGGAGACGAGAATTTCCGGAAAACTCCCACTGGAATTTTGTTAATTGGATGAACGATGATTTTTAAATAATTTTTCCCGTGGACTGCAGTCAGAAAGCGACGAATCTGACTGCAGCCTAGTATATAAATGTTTATAAATAATTGGTAAAGCGTTAGGACTTTAAAAAGTTTACATAAAATTCTACAGTTTAGTTGACACCTCCTGTAAAAAAATTGGAATTTTTAGATCATTGGAACTATTTTGTAAAAATCCTCGAAAACAGCCTAGTTATGAGCGTACAAGCTGGAACATGATAATTTGCGTTTGTGTGTACCAAAGTGTTGTATGAGTTAATATGTGTTTATGACAAGTTGGTTTGATCATTATTTTGGTATGATGATACTTTGCATGCATGATTGTGTTTTCGAATTGGTTATTACGTGTGCCGCACTGTGTGTTAGTTATGCGTAGGGTTTTGTATCAGTGTGCTCACTCACTAACTTTAAATCGGTTGACATGTTAGGACGCGATTAGCGGTCCCATCATTTGCTACTTTTGTGTTACGCTAACCGAGCAATTAAAGGTGAGTTCACAGCCCCTATTTTATCCGGTTTTAAACAACAGGGGGAGAAACATGTATACACTCTATAACTCTATCTTTTACGTTATGCGAAATTAACGTCGTTAAACTACTCGGTAACTAAGTTAATGTTAATGTACGTTATGGTCACTAAGTAGCTATATCACGGAAGTCCTCAACAAACTCTCGGATCGTTAGTATTGGGTTAGATAGCGGGGAAATTATAAGTAGTACTACTGGGCCCGACAAGCCCCACCCGAGTAGTACTACTGGGCCCAACAGACATGCGTACAGACAACAAGAAAAAAAGACAATACTTAACATTATGAACACATGCAACTATTTATCAACACAGATAAACTAAACATCGTACTAAATCAAGATAGGAGGATATCTTAATTTTGTCAACATGACCAAACTATACACACACAATAAACAAAGACCGCATAATTATAGACGTAACTAAGAACAAGTGACAGACACAAAAGTGTATCAACAAACTCCCCCTTGGCTGTTGCTTGGTCTTCAGTCTTCATTTCTAATTACCTGTCGTTTCCATGTTCACTGAAAATTTTCAATCCAATGTTGATTGAGGATCAAGGTCTTCAACATCCTCCAAAAACATCAGACCTTTCCTGTTTCCTTTTGATTGCCATTAGAAGCAACTTGATCGGCCACGATCTCCACTGGACTCTACCACTAGAGTTGTAGCAGAAATCTTTGGTTATGCGGATGAAGCTGAAGCATTATGATTACCAAGGTCTTCATTATCCTGATAACGTTTACGTTTGATCACCTGTGCTTTGTATGTCATGTGTCGTGATGCTCACTGTCAACAATCCAATGACTATTCATACTTCCTCCTGGAACACCCTGCACATTACATTACCTGATTAGTTTGATATGGGGACCCAAGCCTTAGTGGTATTGGGTCGACCATTATCATCAAGAAATGTGATTTCTGTTTCTTGATGATTTGGAAACTTTGTGCCTCCCCCTATAACATTACCAGTTTTAGGTTTCCAAGATTGTTGATGTTTATCAAATTGACTATTATTTACAGATTTAGACATTTCTGGTTTTAACAATCTTGAAGAACTTGGTTTCTTTTCTAAAACAACTGGTTTTAATGCCTTCTCAATTATTTTAATTTGTTTACGTTGTTGATTTTCTTCTTGTTCCTTAACAATGCGTTTGTCTTGTTTAGGTGACACAGATCAACGTTGGCAATTTGTCTCAGGAGGGGCTTTTTCAACAAACTTGGGTTTTGCTGGGTTGGTACAATTTTTGATTATGTGGCCAAACTCCCCAAACTTAAAACATGTACTCCTTTCAACAAACTTAGGAGATTTTGTTTGATGACTTGATGTTGAACTTGTGGGTCTAGAGGTACTTGGTCCATCTTCACACCCATTTATGTGTTGAGTGTAATTGTTTTGACTGTTATGTTTTAAAATCTTGACTTGATTTATAAAATCAATATTAGACATGATTTCAAAAGTCTTGATTTTATCAGTACCGGTTGATCCCACAAATTTAACATTCTTCACTTTCTTCTTGTAGCCAAGCTCCTTTAGCTTCAACCTTTGGTTGTGACATCTTAGGTTTTTCAGCTCGCTTTTCTTGTTGTTTCTCTTTTGAAATTATTAATGGTTGTGACTTGATTTGATTCTTCTTTCCCAAAAGTTTGGTTGTTGAATTTTTAAAAACATGATCAATTGAAGTTGGATTTACATTTTTGATCGAAAAGTCTTTGTTTGAGTAAATTTTCTCATCCCTAATCAAAGTATACAACACATTATAGTTTTCAGATGTAGACGTAGTTATGTTGAGAGATTTCATAGGATCATTCCCTTGATTTGCAATAGATTGCACATCAGGAGTAGCGGAAATTTCTACCCCTTTTTCTTCATCAAGAGATTGATCTTGATCGATTTTCTTTGACTCAT
The DNA here is from genome assembly GCA_947069175.1 of Scalesia atractyloides. Classification (NCBI taxonomy): domain Eukaryota; kingdom Viridiplantae; phylum Streptophyta; class Magnoliopsida; order Asterales; family Asteraceae; genus Scalesia; species Scalesia atractyloides. Next base: position 63,783,121 of record CAMTDV010000008.1, read on the forward strand.
CATCTGATGAATCATCTTCCTCTATTATAGACGGATTTTGATCAACAACTGATGATGAGTTCTCTGTTTTTCTTGATTCTTCTGAGGAATTGTCCAGCTTAAACCCTAATCCTACTGCAAACTCTTCAGGATTAAGAGGTACAGATGGTTCAAAGCATGGCATTTTCTCTTCATCAGGTAATTTGGTATAATTGTGTTTCAATGGAGGTGGACACGATTTATACCCAATGCATTTGACATCTCCCTTAAGTTTTTGAAAATCAAAGACGTGATCAAGCACATATCGGCCAATCGCATCCTTCGTCTTCTTGAATTACTAATGCTTGATTACATCCAAAGGTTGAAGCTAAAGGAGAAACAACAAGAATAACTCTCCAGTTTTAGCTTGATTACACCATGCTCGCATTTGGCAATAGCTAACCCATTTTTTGTTTCTTCAAGGATATTAATATAGCTATTAACCTGTTTTCTTGTTCAAAACTGTTTTTGTTAATTCAGAAACGCTTTTCTTAAGAGTTTCGATTACATATTTGAATTCTTTTTCATTTCGAGTTAAAAGCTAGATTTGCCTCTTTGTATTTTGACAGTTCAACTACTAATAGCGGTATGATGAGAAAAGGAAGTATTGTTGACAAAGAGTTTCTCAATTTCCTTTGATGCTACTTCTGCTTTCTTCATCAACCTAGATTTTTGGCTTTTCAACTTCTCTGCATCTTTCAGCAACTCATCAACCTCAGCATCAATCTTTTCCCTCATATCCAAATCTGATCCATATCCACCTACACTTGAGCTTTCTTCGTCAAAACTTCCATTATGCCAAGAACTATCATCATCATCAGAAGAGTTAATGTTGTGAACATGTTTGATCTGATTAATTATCTTGGCATAACACGCAGTTCCTCCTTGATTCTCCTTTCCCAACTGGACTGGCCAATCGCATCCTTCGTCTTCTTGAATTACTAATGCTTTGTTTGTGTTGTTTGAAGGCCCAGACTGGTTGGAGTTGTTTGGGTTGTTAATAGCTACTATACTTCGTTCATTGTTAACTTAAATTGTGTTGGATGGTCGTGATTAATTTCGGAAAGGGTTGTGATTTCCATGCTTGCTAGGTCGAGTACATTCACGTTTGAAATGACCTTTTTCACCACAGTTGAAACATGTAAGAGCATCTTTATCAAAACCATACTTCGTGTCTTTCTTGCTTTCCAAACTTGTTCTTCCAGTTCTGCTCATATACTCTTTAGCTCTTCTGACCGCACTTGCAAATGCCCATTTAATATCCATCAACTCCATCTCATCTCTGTGTATTTGTTGATAGTCCTTATTAATCCAATTTGACCAGCGACTAGTCCACAGTAAGCACTAACATGGTGCTTAGAAGTTCCATGTGTTCCTGAGCAACTTCTACACTGACCTTGGACAGATGTGAGGCATCAAGTCTGATGGTATGAGGATTTGTAGGTTGAAAGTTGTTACCATAGAAAGCTTGTTGAGAAGCTTGTTGTGGAACTTGAGGTGTAACAACTTATGGTTGTGGTAGAAAGGCTTTAGGATCAAATACTTGACCATAGGTTTGAGTACTTAAGCCAGCAGATTGATCTGTTTGAACCGGTGGTGGTAGAAAGGGATTAACGTTTGACACAAACGCTGTTTGAAGTTTTGGTTGTGAAGTTGTACTAACACTTGTGTTAATACCTCCAAAGTACATTGCAGGGTTTTGTGGAACATGAACTCTTTTTGCTTTTTGGATTTCTTCTTCATTCTTGTTCTCCAACTTCTGAACAAATTCATAAATACTGATCATATCCAAAACGCCTGTATGCTTTAGTAAGTCAATAAATTGACTCCATTTTGGTGGTAAGGTATCAGCAAAACGCATCATGATTTCTTGTGGTATCAGCAAAACGCATCACGATTTCTTGTGGATATGCTATCACTTTGTATGAACCATTTCACTAAGGAGATGATAAAATCGGGTTGCATGTTGCTCAGTGTTTCATTCTCCATGAACAGAAAACCTTCAAATTCTTTCTTCAGCAGATCATATCGTATCTTTCTTGTTGCAGCATTTCCTTCCCCTCTTGCTTCCAAAGTATCCCACAAATTCTTGGTGGTGGTAGAGTACACAAATTGATGGTAAATATCCTTATGAAGTGCTTGTGTAAGGATAGCAAACGCCTTCTTCTCTAAATCATATGCCATTTTATCATTTTAATCTAAGTTGGCTAGGGAGGTTGGATTTGATCCTACTTCTTCGAGAGATTCCTTGTATGGTGTAGTAAAAAATGTCCATAATTCTGTATTTTGACCGAGAACATATGTATATAAATGACTTTTCCATGAAGGATAATCGTTCATATGGTTCAATTTTGGTGGACGGTTATTACTTCCTGTTTCACTCTCGCTCATAAGAAGAGTCTGAATGCTATGATTTTGATTTGCCACGCATGTCCATTGATTAGCGGTAATCATGGCTGTGTGCTGAGGCATCAGTGATTTAATCCATGAGGTTGTAGAGCATTGTGATGAGTCTGGTTTGAGCTTGAACTACTCCCCCAATCCCACGGATTAGTACCCATTTTGTTTTCTTGTTTATAAAAGTCAATTTAAAAGTTTTAAAGATGAATTTTTTTATAACAGTTTACTTTTAAAAGTTCACAATTTTAAAAACCACAAAGTATTGAAAAACTGGGATACAAAAAACAAATCACAAAGAAACTCAGTTCTTCGTACGAATCACTGATTCGTACGAAACACCGTTCTTCGTACGAACTCGGTTGTTCGTACGAACAACTATCTTTCGTGCGAGCAACTAATGCTTCGTACGAACAAGGTTCTTCGTGCGAGTGGTCTTTCGCATGATCAATCTTGTTCTTCTTGCGGATGGGTTATTCACATGGAAGTTTTTCACTGATGTTTGGTTTTTTGCAGGGAGGAATCTTTTTGCAGTGTTGGTTAGTGAAAATTTCCTTTTCTAACAGAGACTTGTTTCTGAGTTTGTTCGAAAGTTGTCAGTTGTCTACACAATTTCGGTAAAAAGACAAACATTCCAATATTAACTTTTCAGTCAAAATAGTCAAGTCCTGATAATTGGTCAACCCTAAAAGAATATTCCGGTGAGTTTTATGGCAGGTGTTTCATCGAAAAATATGTCCAACTGAACTTTGGTAGAAATTTCAAGGAAAACCGTATCCTAACATGTCTCCATGTATTCTAACAAGGTTTTTATAAAACTTTTCTAGATACAACAGTTTTTACCTAAGTTTAAGCTACTTATCTTTTAAAAACTTAGGTTTCTTGTTAGAAGTTCAAGAACACTTCCAAGAACCCTCACAACCTGCTCAAACACAACACAATGCTTGGTTTTAAACAAGGAAGAGAGCCGATGCTCTGATACCACTTGTAGGTCCACTTGGAGGATCAAGATAACCTACTTCCTTGTTTATGTAATACACATACGACTGCGGAATCCACGTAAGTATGCAAACCAAAGCAAAGTAAGAATACAAGATAACCAAAGATTCACTATCTTGATTAATAGAAGAGTACTACTACAAACACATACAAGCAATGTTCATACAGACTCAGGATATTCTCTCTGTGCTCTCTCCCTTGTGCCTTAGTGTCTCTCTATGGTGTCCTATTTCACTCTATTGACACCCCACCAAACTGTGAGGTACATGTCTGTTTATATAGGGCCAACACCCAGCAACAGTACGAAAAATGTTGCTGGTCGTACGAACCACTACATGTCACAAAGAACATTCTTCAATGGTTTCTCATACGAACTCGCTCTGGCTCGTACGAAGAAGAACTTGTTCGTACGAACAAATATAAAGCTTGTTGAAAGTGCCACTCGTATGATCATGAGAATCATTCATACGAACAGATAGTGGCTCGTACGAGCAAGCAACTTGCTCATACGAAGCACCTTTCACTCGTACGAAGAAGTGTTCTTCGTAGAATGTGCTAACAGACATGTCATACAGACAACAAGATAAAAAAACACAAGACTTAACAGTATGCACACATGAAACTGTTTTTCATCACAGACAAACTAAACGTCATACTATATCAAGATATTAGGATATCTTAATTTGGTCGACATGACCAAACTATACATACACAATAAACAAAGACCACACAATTTTAGACGTAACTAAGAACAAGTAATAGACACAAAAGTGTATTAACACTAATTTCCGTAAATTGTGACATTTTGGGATTCATATCTAGTCCTTGAAATAACACACTTGATCAGTCTTAACCTCAAAGTTCTTCTCATGCCCATGTAACTCCTCATTCACTAACTGAGTTCCACCCAAAGGTTCATGTTGAGCCATACAAATCTGTTCCTTAAGACTCGTTTGCACAATTATTCCTAAAGCTCGTACTTGAAGCATTTTAGATGTTCCTTTCCACTTAATGCGTCTGCCAGTACATTTGCCTTACCCGGGTGATACTCACTCTCACAATCATAATCATTTTCTGGTCAAAGATGTGCTGTAAACTCTTATGGTCTGTGTAGATAGTGCACTTAGTCTCTCTCTAGTTCACTAGTGTCTAGCTTATACTGAGAAGTGCATATCTGCTTATATAGTGTCCATTCTCAGCAACTCTACGAAGTATGTTGCTGGTTATACGAAACACTAAAATCCACGAAAGACATTCTCCAAATAGACTCGTACGAACGAACTTGCTCGCACGAATCATGATCAGGCTTGTACGAAACAATTAGGATACTTGTTTGGATGAAGTCACTCGTATGAATGGTAGATCATTCGTATGAATGGTGAGTGGCTGGTACGAGCAACATCTTGCTCGTACGAAGCATTCCCACTCACACATAATTTTTTCCTTGGAGAACGTTCCGCAGACATGACGTACACAAGACTCAACAGTATGCACACATGCAACTGTTTCACACAGACAAACTAAAAGTCGTACTAAACCAAGATAGGAGGATATCTTGATTTGGTCGACATAACTAAACTATACAGACACAGTAAGCAAAGACCGTACAATTATAGACGTAACTAAGAACAAGCAACAGACACAAAAGTGTATCCACAAACCACAGTTCACATTTTAAAAGTTTTGCGTACAACTTCTCATGTCTAAGTAGATCTAAAACTAGTGGAGATCTTATGCATGCTTTTCTTTGTTCTTAGAGTATATTAAAATGTGATCTATGAAGACTCTCACAAACTTATGTAAGAATGGTTTACAGATCAGATTCATAAGGTCCATAAATACTTCATGCTCATTAGTTAGCCTGAAAGGCATAACTAAGAACTCGAAATGTTCGTAACGAGGTCGGAATGTAGTTTTCGGATTATCGTCCTCTTGGATCTTTACTTGGTGATATCCCGATCTTAGATCGATTTTGGAGAAACAACTTATTCCCTGTAGTTGGTCAAATTGATCATCTTTGTGAGGCAAAGGATATCTATTCTTAATGGTAACCTTGATTAGTTCACAATAATCTATACACATACGAAAACTTCTATCCTTTTCTTAACAAACATTACCGGGGTCCCCATGGTGAAAAACTTGGTCGTATAAAGCCCTTGTCTATAATACCTATAATTGACTAGACAATTCCTGAGCTTAGAAGGTGCTAACTGATACAGTGTTCTAGCAATAGGATCTACTCCACGGATCCAATCAATACGGAATTCAAATTGTTGAGGTAATGGCAATTCGGGTAAATCATCAAGGAATACAACACAAACCACGGGTCGCTTCTCATTAGGATCTTTGGTTGCCATATTTACCATGTATGCCATACAACCTTTACGAAGGTACTTTTGCATCTTAGTATGGGATACTAAAGGTAATATTCCGTCGGGTTTCTCTTCTTGAACTACAACACTTCTCCACTCATCAATGGAATCCTAACGATCTTTTCTAAGCATATGATCTCTGCCTTAAACTTCGACAACCAGTCCATTCCTATTAGTACATCAAAACCTCCCAATTCTATAGGTAAGAGGTGAAGAGGAAATTGTCGATCGTTAAGGGTAGAGTACAATTTCGAATTATTTCATTAGTAGTATAGATTTACCATTCTCCAATTCTATAGAATAAAGGCATCCTAATCCACTAGGAAACATTTCAATAAGAGATTAAAACTAAAGAAAGATAAAGCTTCTATCGGCAACGGTATCAAATAATATTGAGCCGTAATGTCCGGAAACTAAGAAAATACCAATGACGACGTTAGGGTCCTGTTGTGCACCATCAGCTCCTATAATGAATGCACCTCCTCTAACCTGGTTTGCATTGGATGTCTGCCCTTGGGCCTACCTCCACCCATTCAATAGTTAATCTTGGGACATGTGTTCCTCATGTGTTTGGCATTACCATGTCCTTAACATGCTTGGGGTGGCCCTAACTGTTATTGTTGAAGATGTGGTTGTAAGGTTTAGGTTGTTGTTGTGTTTGTGAATGGGTTCTTAGTTGTCCAAGCTGGTTTCCTAGGGGTGCTTTGCTTTCCCTTGCAAAATGGCCGGGTTTATGACATCTATTACAAATACGACAACTACCTAACCTCCGAAGCTAAACCCGATATATACCTTTCAATTCCTTTATGTTCGGGCGTCACCATTTGGGGTGAAATCCTAGCTAAGTCATGGAACCTATTCGTATAACCCACGTGATCGGCACCTTGCATTTGTAAATTCCAAAATTCATGTTCTAATTTTTGAATTCATTCTTAGGATAGGAATTGGTCCAACACGATGTATTTCAATTCCGCCCATCTCATTTGGTTAATGGCTTCCTAGCCACAAGTCTGAATAACCGTATTCCACCATGTCAATGTATGGTCTTTTAACGTACATGTGGCTACTTAACAACACAGTCGTCGGGGCAATTACAGATATTAATAATTTTTTCCATTTTCTCAATCCACCTAACTATCCCATTAGGTCCTCAAGTACCGTGAAATTCTAACGGTGTACATGACATAAACTCTTTGTAAGAACAGGGACGTCTTGGGGATGGTTATCAGGATTAGGATTAGGATTGCCAGTATTGTTTTGATTAGTCTTTAATCCAGCATTTACACCATCAGTTTTGTTAGTAATTATCGTAGGAATTGCAACCTGAAGTTGTTGCGCTATTAGTTGCGCTATGTTGGTCTCAGTTGTCACATTAGCTCGTATTGGGCCATTTCTATAGTAATGGAAACGCACATTGATTAGTACCTCATCAAAACACCACACATATACAAAACATAACAACCATGCACATACAGAACATAAAAGAAACCATTATCATACAAGAGTCGTTGTACTTGTCAAAATTTGGTATACAACCCTAATCCACTAAGGATTGTAAATAAGAGCTAACCATTAAGGCATTATACATACAAGGATCACTAAGATCCATAAAGGAAAAATAATATATATAGTGCTTGAAAGGGGTGCAAGGGTATATAATATATATATATATATATATATATATATATATATATATATATATATATATATGTGTGTGTGTGTGTGTGTGTATGTAGGAGAATGATCGGTAAGGAACAACCCTTTATTGTGAAAATTGAGAAAACCAATATATATATATATATATATACATATGTGTGTGTATGTAGGAGAATGATCGGTAAAGAACAACCCTTTATTGTGAAAATTGAGAGAACCAATGAACACAACAAAAAATACCTAAAAAAATCTAAAAAACATACAACACTTTTTTTAATATTTTTCTATAAAACAATCGTTGGTTTTCGTCATCAAAAAAATATTACACTACTGCTTGAAAGGTTGGAAATATTTTTCATGTCGAAAACCAACGATTTTTTTATAACAAATATTACAAAAAATTGTATGCTTTTTAGATTCTTTTAGGTTTTTGAGGGGTTTAGCTTTATGATTTAGTTTTTAGCATTTAGTACTTTTTTAGGTTTTTGAGGGGGCTTAGCATTATGGGTTGGGTTTCTTTAGGTTTTTTTGTTTTTTTAGGGGGGGGGGTGGGGTTAGGTTTGTTTTACGTTTTGGGTGGTCGTGTAGTGGGTTTATTTTGTTGTGTTCACATTGGTTCTCCCAGTTCTCGCAATAAAGGTGGTTCTTGCATGAACCTTACCCTATATATATATATATATATATATATAATGGAGGATCCGTTGGGAATCACCTTTTATTACAAGAACCGCGAGAACTGCGAGAACCAATGTAAACAGAACTACAAATACGTAAAAAAATAGAAAAAAACTCAATTTTTTTTATATATTTTTCACAAAATCGCTATATATAGTCACTAAAAACAATTTCGAGTAAAAATTATCCGTGCACATGTGCATATGTATCGTTTCTTTGACAAATTCCGTAATATATTATACCATCCATAATACACTACATTTTACATTAACAATATTAGAAATGCACATGTGCATGTATATGTATGAACATGGTATAATGTGTTTTGCTACACTACTTTGAATACACTTTACCTTTCATCTAGCATACCATCCATAATACACTACCATTACCTCCTACCATCCATAATACAATACCATTACCTCCTACTATCCATAATACAATACCATTACCAGTATTTCACTTTATTACATGTACATCAACACCTTTTATACCATCCAAAAAGACATATTAAATCATAAAGTGACAAATATAACCAAACCATCAACCATTAAATATAACTAAACAAAAAAAAACATGTATATGGGCCTACTTCATCATTCAAAATCACAAACCTTTTGTACCAAAACACGTTATATCATAGTTATACATAATGATGCACATGTGCATTTTTAATATTGGTAATGTAAAAAGTAGTCTATTATAGATGGTAGTATAATTATGAACTTGCAATTGTCTACTACTAGTAATGTATTACGGAATGTGTCCAAGAAATGATACATATGTACATGTGCATCGATAATTGTTACTCGAAAAAAAATATTTTTTTTGGTAATGAAATATAGAGATTTTTTTAAAAATATATCAAAAAAATTGTGTGTTTTTTTAGATTTTTAGGTATTTTTTGTGTTCACATTGGTTCTCGCGGTTCTCGCAATTATGGTGGTTCTCGCATGAACCCTGCCCTATATATTTATATACACACACACATATGCTACCACCGCCTACTATCTTCCCGTATGCGTAATCAACCACATCACCAGCATCACCATAATCGCTAGTACACCCATGCAAAGCTGCATCTGCAGCTCTCTACTACCATCACCATAAACTAACTATGACATAGACTACTGCATCGACACAACTGTCTGCTGCATAAATATAATATAATCGTAGATCTCATACCTACGGTGTATCTCATCAGTCAAAGCTACGGTGTTATTTACCATTCGATCAAACAGGAAACCCAACCATCCAGTCCTAGGTGGCGTAAAAGCTCTAGCTCTCGGTGGCACCGGACCCTTGAGTTGCATATGACGCCTTTACTCTTGCATAAGTACGTGGAGGAGGTGAGAATGTTCGGATAGGTGCAGGAACCCTACGACATGCAGTCTAACAAAATATCTAGGATGCGAAGTGGGTTCTCTTAGATTTGGTCTTTGGATATTTTATAATTAGTAAAACGATAAAGAGTTAGTGGGTTTAATATTTTAGTAGTTGATTAGAAGTGATTGGGCTAAGCTAGACACATTATAGGGAATGGTAGGTGAATTGGGCCTTGACCAATTTGCAGCCCATGTGGTGAAAACCTAGCCTAGTTGCAAACTTGTCTCTATATAAAGAGAGTTTTGCATTAGGGTTAAGGTTGCTCAGTTAATCACTTTAGAGAGATTTGAGAGAGATTTCTTGTGATCTAGATTGATTGTAATCATTGGGATAAATAATCAATAAAGATCGGGTTTATAGTAATTGTTGTTCGTACTCGTTTTCTATGATAATTTGATCTAGAGGATTCCACACTCTAGATTAGATAGACGATTCTGTGAAGATCCATAAAGATTAGGGGACCTACAATTAGTATCAGTATTCGGCTCTTGTGTTGCTCGGTTCAGAATCGTAAAAGCAGGAAAAGTTGAAGTTTTTGGACGTTTTGATGGCTAGTTCGAAGTTTGAAGGCTGTTCTAGGGTTTTGTTGTTGATCTCGGGTAAACAGCTAGGCATTTCAAATAAAAACTTGGTATTTGGGATCATGAGCAAGGTATCTCGAATAGAAATCTTGCATTTCGGATCAGTAGAGTTGTATCTCGGGTCATAAGTGAAGCATCTCGGATCAAAAAACTTGCATCTCGGATCAGAACAGTGCATCTCGGATCATTGGTGATTGATCTCGGATTATCTTGGATACTATCTCGAATCATCATCTCGGATAGCATCTCGGATTAGCATCTCGGATTAGCATATCGGATACCATCTCGAATCACCATCTCAGATTGGTATCTCGGATCATTGTTTCGAATTTCCATCTCGGATTCGATACTGTTCCGAGTTGTATTCTTAAAGGTGGAAACTTAAGCAGCTGACGTAACCAGAACGTTTTCATACACAGAATTAGATCCATAAATAATTTTGACAAACAGACTACATGGTTAGACTCGTGTGATTTTTAGGACACAAAAAAAGGGTATGAAAATTCCTAAAATCACTCTCGGACATTATACATCATTGGATTCATATCCTCAAGACGAATCCAACGGTACAATATGGTAATCACACTTTTTGGACAAATTTTTAACCGTTTTTAGCGTGCCGGTTCGGTAAAAATGTCGAATATGTCAAACTTGAACGAATTGTTGAGAATGGAGCACGAGGCAGGCATGACTAACAAATCGCCAAAGATGTTGAAGGTAAAGAATTACCTTACATGGAATGATAGGTTTCAGTCATTCATTGAATATCAGGACACACGGATGTGGATCTATATTCAAGATGGGTACGTAAACCTAACTCATGACTTTGAAGGCAGACAACGTGTCACTACTTATGTGAACATGTCATAGGCTGATAAGCGAATATATGAGTATGAGAAGAAGGCCTTAGCTGCTATAAAGATGTCTTTACCTGATGGCACAAACATACATTCAAGCGATATACCACTTCGAAGGAGATGTGGGATGCTCTATAGAAGAGGTATAAGGCCAATACTGTTTTATAGAAAAACAAAGTTGATTTGCTGAAGTAGCAATTTGCTATCTTTAAAGGCATGCAAAATGAGTCCCTCGAAGATATCATCACGAGATACTATCATCTAATGTCAGAAATGGACAACTATGACATAGAGTGATGCACAAACATTGAGATGAACCATAAGTTGATAAATGATTTACCTGCCAAATGGGATATTTATACTATTATGATAAAGGGTGAAGCTGACTATGAAGATAAAGATTTGGAAGAGGTTGTTGGGAAACTGAGAGCTTATTAGCTCAACAAGAAGAAGAAGGAAACTGTATATGATTAGGTTAAAGATCCGGGAATTTATTAAGCGCTTACATCTTCATCTTCCAATAATGCTTCAAGTGATTCTGCAACTGCGTTTCTCTCATGTGAGAATGAGCAGATTATGACCGATGCTGATGCTGAAGTATGTTTTGTAGCTACTTCAGGAGGATCATCAGGGGCAAAGAGACAACAATCCAACAATAATAACATTCAGGGAAAAGTATCTGACCCTGCTACTTTTGATGGAGATTATGATCAAATTGACCCTGATGACCTAGAGGAGATGGATTTACAATGGCAGATGGCCATGATCTCTAGAAGAGTGAATAGGTTCATGAATAGGACGGACAGAAAGTTTGTTGGAAAGAATGTAGGTTTTGACAAATCTAAAGTGAGGTGTTACAATTGTCAAAGTTACAGACACTTCGCTAGAGAATGTCAATGATGTAAGACTGAATCTCATTCTAACTCATCTTTTCAAGATTTTCCTGGTCATGGTTCAATCAATAGGAATGCATCAACTAACACTGGATCAAAGGCCTTGATCTCTACTACTAGAGAAGGTTCTTATGATTGGAGTGTTCATCTAGAAGGTGATGACATGCCACACAAGCTTTCATGGCTGAGATAGCCCTAGTTTGATGATGCAGAAGTCAAGGCTGACGACGAGGTCGAACAAGAGACTATAGCTAAAAAGGTTGAGGCTGATCAGACGACTGAAAACATGAAATCTGATGTAGAACAGAATGCTATAGATAAGAAGATAGCTGCTGATTTTGCTGCTTTCATGGCCGATCTAAGCAAATCAACAGGAGAGGTACACTCTAACTCTGGTAGTTCTGTTTGCTTAAAATGTCATGAACTAGTGAAGTTGACACATTAAGAAACAAAAATAAAGTCTGGTAAATGAGCTCTCGAGCGTAAAAGAATCAATATTTTAACTTGTAAACTAAATGAAACTTCAAATTATTGACTTAGCTCATGATCGATGAGTGAGAAAACAAAAGAGATTTCTGAAAAATGCAAAGAGATGTCAGAAGCACAACTGAAAATTTATGAACTTGAAAAGAAATTGAATCAATTCATTGATTCATCTTTTGTTATGAAACACATGATGAATAGCTTGAAGAAAAGTAATCACATGACAAGTGTGGGATTCAAAGGTTTTAGTGAAGTTCCACCACCTCTTGGTCATGACTCTTCTTTCTTGCCAGACGAAGATGAGCTAACAGACTTTCTGTCAACTACACCTAGTAGTTCCACATCAGGAAATGTTGATGTGTCTGAGAATACCAAGAAGGATAATAACAGGGAAGCGCTTTTGGAAACAAAGAATACACACCCTAAGAATAAAAAAACATTTTTTTGTTAAACAAAATTATTTTGTTAAAGGGAGTGATATGAAAGAAGAGACCACTGTTATTACAAGAGAGTCAAATGTGCAGTTTGCTAAAAATAAAAACATTGAAAAATCAGAAATTAAGTAAACTAAACAAGATCCTTCAAGGGCATCATCATCATCGTCACCTGATGAATCTAAACTAGAGACTTCAATTAAGAAGTTTTCGGCTAGAAGATCGTGCTTAAAATGTTACAACAAGGGACATGTTCCTAGCTGTTGTCCTAACAAAAGAAATGAAGCATAAGTGACTGAGAGAAAGAGAAAAAATCACCAGAGAAAATTGGTGATGGTGAGCAGAAGGTTTCAAACTCACCAAAGATATCTGCTACCGAGCGACAGAGTGTTGTTGTTGTAGTAGCTAAGGCTGAAAAAGGAACTCACCAAGCTCCTCATTTTCAAATAAATCTACAAAGATTTCAGCCTGAATCTACATCAGGCAGATATGAAAGACCTAGAAGAAGTTCACCAAGAATGAACAACTTTAATGGTCAATCAAGTAATTTTAGAAGTCAAGGTCAATATCAAACTCGATACCAGAATGTTGGTAGTCAAAATTTTTAAAACAATGGCTTTAAAAATTATCACAAGCGAAATCCATGGAATCAAAACCAAATTTTCCAAAGGTCACAAAGTCCAAACATGTATAGGAAACCTCAGGACCAAAGACCGAATGGAAATCAAATACCATTTCCATCAACAGTTATGAGATCCAAGACTCGTATTAGGAGTGATGGAAATTGGATGAATGTGACGGTGGTTGATGAATCTGGAAGACCCAAGACCATTATGGCTTGGGTCCCCTAATCTAACTAATGTTTATTGGGTTGTGCAGGAGCTGTCAAGGAGGATTATCAACTTATGGTATGTTGATAGTGGTTACTCCAGGCACATGACGGGGTATGCGAGGCTGTTGACTTAGTTTGAAAACATAGATGGAGGTTATGTGAATTTTGTAGGTGCTAAAGGAGGGCACATCACAGGTCGAGAAAAAGTGACCAACGGGAAGATCACATTGGAAAAGTGAACTATTTCGAGCAGCTGAAGCACAATCTGATGAGCGTGTCTCAAGTCTGTGACAAGGGTCACTCGGTCCACTTTAGTATGTCTGAAGCTTTGGTGTTGAAATCTGGTTTTGTGATACCGGATGATTGGATAGTGATGAGATGTCAAGGACATGGGTGCTAAGGATTCTTCCGTTGCAGTGGTGTCTTTATTGTCAAAAGCATCTAAGGCTGAGTCAATGCTATGGCACAGACTCATGACCCACATCTACGAAAAATGAATTATATTAAAAACGGTTTAGTGGAAGGGGTGCCAGTGCAGAGGTTTCATGTGGAAGATAAATATCTTCCATGTCAAAAGGGAAAAAACATAAAAAATCTCACAAGTCCAAAACAGTAAATTCCATAGATGCCCCTTATGAATTACTTCATATGGATCTATTCGGTCCAGTGAACGTAAGGAGCATAGGTGGAAAGTAGTATTGTTTAGTTGTTACAGATGATTACTCACGGTATTCATGGGTTTTCTTTTTAGGTACAAAAGATGAGACAACGGAGATGCTGATAGATCTTTTTACAAAATTAGAAAATGTCCATGATGCACGGATCAAGAGAATTAGGAGTGATAATGGCATGGAGTTCAAGAATCAGATTCTGGATCTCTATTTTCTTTGCAAGGGAATTGAACATCAATATTCTTCTCCTTATACACCTCAACAGAATGGAGTCGCTGAGAGGAAAAATAGGACGTTTATTGAAGCCGCTAGGACTATGCTTTCTGATTCAAAGCTTCCAGTTCTTTTCTCGAGATAAGATGTGAACATAGCTTATTATGTCCTACACAAAGTTTTGATGGTTAAACGGTTTAACAAAACATGTCACGAACTATTGTATAACCGAAAACCAAACTTGAAAGGCTTTGAACCATTTAGATTAGCATGCACCGTTGTGCGAAATATAGATAAGAATAAATTCGGTGAGGTAGCTGACGAGGGTTACTTTCTAGGCCTGGAACACCGAATAAAAGGGGTTTTAATCTAAAACTGGTAAAATTGAGGTTGTGTTTAACATGGAAATCACTAGTTATTCACCTCAACAATCAACGAGTGGTCCTGCTATATTAATGATTATGATAGCGTTTTTAAATCATTTAATATTCCTGCTTTTTCCAATGGAGATGAGTCTCAAGTGATTCAAACTATGATCAATGAAGATGAAGAGGGTGACTTCATGCCTAGATCGAGTATATCAATGATAGATGCTCCCGAAACTTCCTCCAGTTTAGCTCCACAAGATTCAAGTGAGAGCGAGTCTGAACCTATTAAGGGGGGGATTTTACTACTCTGTTTGCTAATAAAAACGTTCAGGGGGAGATTGGATTCTAATATGGGAGATAATTTAGTTGTTGACACCATTGCTACTACATGCGCAAACATAGATCATCAAGTTGAAAACATCATAGGTGATGCTGCTGCAGGTGTTCAGACAAGAAGAGGTGTGATCGAAGGTTCCTATTCATTTACTTTGGTTCAAAAGACTGAGATGATACGTGAGTGTTTCTATAGCTGCTTTATTGCCCAAGAGGAGCCGAAGAATGTTCACATGGATCTAAAAGATATTTGTTGGGTTGCAGCTATGCAAGAGGAACTAGCTCAATTTAAGAAGTTGAAGGTTTGGGAGCTAATTGACTTGCCTGAAGGAGAAAAGGAAATAGGCACCAAGTGGGTGTTTAAGTGCAAGAAAGACGACCTAGGGATTGCGATAAGAATAAGGCTCAGTTAGTGGTGAAAGGGTTCAATCAGGAAGAGGGGATTGATTACAATGAAGTGTTTGCACCAGTAGCAAGGTTAGAGGCAATTCGTTTGTTCCTAGCTTTTGCTTCATTCAAGGGCTTCAAAGTTTTCCAACTTGACGTGAAGAGTGCGTTTCTTTATGGGAAAGGCCAAGAAGTGGTGGATGTCTCACAACCAGATGGGTTTACTGATCCAGATTATCCAGATCGAGTCTATCGACTTGATAAGGCATTGTATGGTTTGCATCAGGCACCTAGGGTGTGGTATGAGACACTGTCAGCACATTTGTTAAAGAATGTTTTTGAAAGAGGTCAGATTGATAGTACATTTTTCATTAAAAGAAAGACGGAAGACGGAAGACTTTCTGTTGGTACAAGTATACGTAGATGATATTATTTTTGGGTCATCTGATGAACAGTCCTACTTTTTGAGTTTACAAGTTGAATAGAAGAAGGATGGGATGTTTATACATCAGACGAAGTATATGTATAACATTTTGTCTCGTTTCAAAATGGAGGATTGAGCTACTTTCAACACACCTATTTGTGAGAATCACAATCTTGGTCTAAATCATGAGAGTGTGGAGGATGTTGATCCAACTCAATACAAGGCAGTGATTGGTTCTATAATGTACTTGACTGCTTCAAGACCAGACATCATATTCGTAGTGTGTCTTTGGGCAGATATCAAGCGAATCCAAAGGAGTTACACATGAAAGCGGTGAAGCGGATTCTTCGTTACTTGAAGGGGAAACCTAAACTTGGGTTATCGTATCCAGCTGCTAGTGATTTGAAGTTTGTTGCTTTCACTGATTCGGACTTTGGAGGATGCAAAGCAACCAAAAAGTCTACCACAAGTGGTTGTCAGTTCTTAGGAGGGAGGATCGTGTCATGGCAATGCAAGAAGAAGTCTTGTGTGTCTACCTCTATGTGTGAAGCTGAATATCTTGTTGTGGGTAGCTATTGCTCTCAAGTTCTCTGGATACAACAGCAGATGCGCGATTATGGTTTGAATTTTACTCGTACTCCAATTATGATAGACAATATTGCCACTATTTCAATTACAAACAATCCCGTAAAAGACAGTCGCACAAAACATATTGACATTCATCATCATTTTATACGGGATTTTGCTTAAAATAAACTGATTGAACTGCATAGAGTCGTCACACTAGATAACCTAACAGATCTTTACACAAAGCATTTGACAGGTCTCGTTTTGAACAATTAGTCGAACTCAACGGGATGAGGAATCCTGAATAACTAGTTTTCCATAAGAATTATGCAAGTAATTTACTGTTTAAAAAAAATAAAAACATAAGAAAATGGAAAACCATAAATGAGTTTTCATTGTGTGGAAAAGAAGAAATGATAGTATTTCAGCAAGTTAGACTGTCACACTGAAATTAAATTGCTTAAGTGTGATAGCAGTTTCATCATATGATGTACTAGTAGGCAAAATGTATGAAATAATCAACTTACCTTGGTGATTTAAACATATCGAACTGTGTATGAGTGGGTAATATATCGTATGGTTTTATAACCTTAAATCTTACGTTAATAGATTGCCAAAATCTGAGGTTTTAGGTTTTTATATCGTTATTTCATCCAGGGTATCAGGGTTGTCCTTTTGCTGCATCCAGATATATGCTGACCTAGGCATAACCAGGATATCTTGAAAGAGCTAAAATGCCAAATACCAGAAATTGAAGAAGCTCTCCTAGAGAGTCATTCAAATGTGCAACATGCATTAATCATACCAAAATTTGGTATTTGCCTTAACCCTCGTTGGATATTGGTCTCTTTGCTGTAAGGAAGTACTGACCTGATCACCAAGTATCTAACGTTGTAAATCAAAAAGGATGAATTTCGGTATACTCACCTACTACGAGGAATCTTTGTGCATATCTTGATCGTGGGGGTATGTCCTGAAGTGGGATACACTGGTATATCAGTATACGATTATCTTAATATATCAATAGGTAATGGTACTTGAAATGTTCATGTATTTTGTTTAAGTGGATAAACAATATTTGTAATCATCTTTAACTGTTTTTCATGAATATTAAATATAGAATTATCAAATAGTGTGAAAACAGCTTGATATTGTTAATATGATCTTCTTCCCGATGATTCTCACAAAAACAGAGTGTTTATTATTTCGTTATTTATCTGCTTTCAGAATATATAAAAATCCAAAAATATTTTCTATTTCTTGTAAATTCTTAGCGTAAGGAATATGGTTGTTCATGGAGGAGTTGTTACCGATAAGGAGACGATGTTAGAAGATGAGCTCAAAATTTTAAAATCCTGCAGGTTCAGTGTGCTTAAAATTTTAGGTGTGCAGTTTTAGTTGAGAAGTGCTTAATCTATGATAGGGTTTTATCATCTCTTGAATAATAATAATTTGTTAACTTGTGTTGAAAAGTTCTTATTGTTTCTCCAGATGTTTGTTTTATCGTATGCAGATTGTAGCATATAGATTGTAGCACTGTGTTGCTAAGAAGTTTAGTGAAAAGGAGTTGGCTTGGTGCATGGTTGAACGTCCTTTCTACATTGCAGACAAAGTTAAAGAGTTTGAAGATTGCTATGCAAGTGCTAAACTGGAGTTTACTCAAACGCTACCGATTTAGAAGATTTGGTGATTGGATGCATCAGCTTAGGGGGAGTCTGTTGCTAACAAAAGCTATTAAAGCTTAAGCTATCCAAAGACCAAAGACGTTGAAGATTGCAAGATGACTGAAGACAAAGTTGTTTTATGAAGCTATTGTCAAGGGGGAGTTTGTTGGTGTATATTTGTGACAACAGCTTAGATTTGGTCTTTGGATATTTTATAATTAGTAAAATGATAAAGAGTTAGCGGTTTAGTATTTTAGTAGTTGATTAGAAGTGATTGGGCTAAACTAGACACATTATACGGAGTGGTAGGCGAATTGGGCCTAGACCAATTTGCAGCCCATGTGGTGAAACCCTAGCCCAGTTGCAAACTTATCTCTTTATAAAGAGAGTTTGGCATTAGGGTTAAGGTTGCTCACTTAATCACTTTAGAGAGAGTTGAGATAGAATTCTTGTGATCTAGATTGATTGTAATCATTGTGATAAATAATCAATAAAGATTGGGTTTATAGTGATTGCTTTTCGTACTCCTTTTCTATGATAATCTGATCTAGAGGATTTCGCATTCTAGATTGGATAGACGATTCGGTGAAGATCCATACGGATTATAGGACCTACATTTTCAATGTTTCTATTTCATTAATTGTTAAACTTGTATAGCCTGAAACAATTTTGACAGGGCTTCACCTTATTAGTCATCAAAAACATTACAAACATAATGAGCTTACACTACTCTATATAGACGTGTTAGTTCGTGCGAAGCTAACATCCTACCTTCATATAAAGTGAAGTTCTCTTCGTATGAAGTGAACCTAGATTACATGCGTACGAAGTTAACACTTCACCTTCATACGAAGTGAACCTACATACATTCAAAATCTAACATTTCAGGCCCTATACATACATAGACATGATCCAAAGATATAGACGATAGACATACTGCATCAACAAACTCCCCCATGGATATTTCCGAAGTCTTGGTTAGTCTCCAGTCTTCAAAATCGTCATAACATTAAGATTTATCTTCAAAAAATTTTCCTCGGCTTCTGATGTTCTTCACTAGGAATTGTTGTTGGATTTGTTGCCAGTGCCCATTTCATAAATTGAAATCTCTTGATCAAAGCTTTCTTTATCTTTTCTTCAATCTCTTCTTCTTTGCGTATCTGTTTTCAGAATTCTTTACCTTCCAATTAACGCCATTTTGACTTGCACATCTTTCCTGAGTTAATACCATGTGCATAGCAAACATTGATCACACCTTGGTATTGCATCGCCTGAACTTTTTTCCCTCGCTTCGAAACAGATTTTGTTGTAGAATAAGCATTCAAAGTCTTTTTCAGAGTAGTTAACCAGCCACATTGCATCTAAAATCCTGATGGTTCGCCATATACCTTCAGCTTTCAACACAATCACCACTTCTCTATCTATATATCGTATTGCCACCACTTAAGGAATTCATGAAAATCTTGTTCAATCTTTAACAGCGACGTATTCTTCATAGTACGGGCCACTTCACAACTAACGTCACATATTTTTCTTTGGTTATTGGATATATCTTAACAATCTTCTTAGGATAATGCGGTAGCCAGTTATGAAAACCATGAGTAGCTTTTTATGTTATCAACTTCTGGGGCCTTTGATTATTGAACTTATTTGATAGTGATACATTTTGTCTGGCAAAGCTCTTCAAAATCCCACCAAGTCAATGTTTGAATATCACATAAGAATCAGAAGTATTGTACTCCAAACTCTCTTTTCATTGCATAAACATTCAATCTGGTATCCAATCTCAGCTCAGTATATCTCCAAATGACTTATCTTGATCTCTCGTGAAGAAAGCTAGTGATTGTTGGAATTTTCTTTCTTTCAGAAGCTCTTTAAACTAAGTTTTCTTTGCTTCAAGAATTTCTTCTTTAGATAATTGTTTAGGAACATTACCATCTTTCACAATCTCCTCGACCTTTCTCTTCAGTAAATCATTTGTCTCTTTAGAAAACATTTCGTGGAATGTTGGGAAGTCATCTGTTTCTTCACCAGTATATTTGGCAGTTTCATCATTAGAATCATCCTCCACGACAACATAATGATACACATAGTCTTCTGGCTTCGAAACACTTATATTGTTCACCTCCTCTTCAAAATCAAACTCGAATGAGCTTTCATCAACCCCCAACGTCTTTACTATCTCTTCTTTCGTGTGGTTGCGTACAAACTCCCTTCCTCTACACCGTGCTCTAGATAGAATACTTTAGGTTGCATAACAAGATCAACCGTTATATGAACGTCTGTGAGGATTCTTGTATGCTTTGCGTCATGAACATGATCCTTAGTCTCACCCTTACTTTGAGACTCGTCTTGATTCGCTTCATCATTCATAAATGCATTGTAGTCAAACTAATCGCTAATCTTTGCTTGTACCAACAGACCTGTACCTCCCTGATTATCATCATTATCGTCACCTTTATCATCGTCATATTTCTTACCGTCATCACCACTATCATCATCATCATTTTGATCATCATCACCACCATCATCATCTTGTTCCCCATCCTCAGCATTGAATACCACTAGATCTCTGATTGGTTTATCTTTGTTTTCTAAATCATACGTCACATCAATCAATACAAACTTGAAAATATCAATCTCAGGCTCAACAGGCGTAATTACAAAAATATCATCTATCTTTTCCTTTCCTTTGCTTGTAGCTGCAGCATTAGCTTCAACTTTCCTTGCCCTTTCGGCAGCTCATTCCATAGCTTCCTCGATTTCTATCAAATCAAACTCAGCCTCAAAATCAATGCCCAACTTCTTTTGCAAAACCTTCTGATATAGATCAAACTTTCTATCTTTCCTTAAACTTTCAGCTTCAAACTCATCTCCCAATCATTGTAATCTTTCGTTGTTAGAGATCAAGCTTGAAATCACAGCTTCAATCATATTCGAGAAACTTGCTTCTATCCTCCAGCTTGTTAATCATTTCATCATTAAAGAAATCCTATCCCTTTCTCCTATAAACTCAAAGTTTGTGAATTGAATTGCACCAAAATCATCTCGAGTTGGAAAAGATTGTCTGCGTCGAGAATGTGGTGTAGACTTTTGTTGAATAGGTGGTGTTGGTTGCTTTGGTGGTGATGTTGGATGTGGCGGTGTTGTTTGTTGGACTTGTGGAGATGGTGGACATCGTGGTGAAGTAGGTGGTGTTTGAATAATTACAGTTTTTGTAACAACTTCCACCTTAGGCGTCTCTTTATCTTGACCTACTACAACAGCCCCAGCAGTCGTAGTCTTCAAATACTTACGTCTTGTTTTCTTTGTGGCCGGAGACCCTGTTTTCTTTTTTGAAAGATCAATAGGTTTGCTCTTAACACGCTTAACCTTCTTTGGTGGTCTTCTGATTATTTCTTTTGGTTCTGACGGCACATAAGTTTCATCATCATCACCCATTGCCTTTCTTTTTCGCTGTTCTACTACTGCTGTTGCGGCTTCTTAATTAATACTTTCATCAGAACTCGATTCATTATCTTTATCTTTATCATGATCAGAAGTAGCAAAAAACACTTATGTTTCAACTTTTTCAGTTTCAGCATGGACCTCCTCTTCCTCACCTGTATCCTCATCGATTAACATCGTTGCTGCTTTCTTTGTTGCTCGCTTTCTTTGTGCAGCTGGCTTCTTAGGAGTTGTCTTTTTCTTCTTTTCTTCCTTTTGATACTAGAAAATCCTCTTAGGAACAAAATCTACTAAATGATTTTCTTCAGAATTCTCAGAATCAATTCCATCCTTCCTCCATCTGTCTTTGGGCGGTGCCACATAATTTTTATCTTTTATTGTCCTGAAAAATTTCTTTCCAACTGGTGCTGATGCTTGCTTCAAATACTTATTCAGGCGTATTAATGATAAGCTTGACATATGTTCCAAATTCAACACATCTTTCCCATTCTTCTCAAGATTTGGAAATTGGTCATCCAACATCATTTGTACGAACATCGGGCATATATTCTTCATTTGCTCGATTATGACTCTTGTAAAGTTGTATGGCATATTCAGAGATAACACATCTATCAATCACATTTGGTAATCAAAAAGAACATCAAACCCTCCTTTACGAATGACTTAGGGCGTGAATTATTGAATGTACAAAGAACTTATACGGCTTATCCAAATAAGCTTTGTTGAAGTTAGGTGCATTCATAACCCCTTTATATCCCATGCTATAGAAGCATCATTTGCCATTCTTTCTGAATATTTCATTGGATCACTGTCTTTGTCTTTAGTATCCAGTACTCTCCTTATTAGCGCTTCTGTAATAAGAACCTCCTTATCCTCGTTCCCTATCCTGAGAAACAATTGAATTTGTAGGTGGATCTAGCACAATCTTTGCATGATCCCAAAACCTCTTTACGTGAGAACAATAAGCCTTGTGTTGATCGATGAGAGCTTTAGTAATTGGCAATGTTCCATAAACTCAAGAATCTCCTTAAAAGGTTTAATCTCTAGAATAGAATCATCGAGTACACAACCTATGTTTTGTTTTGGCTCGAAGTTCGACTTCTTTTCCTGCAAAACCGATGACAATCAACACTTAGACACAAATTTCAAAAATACCATAACACTTTGTATGAAGTTACATTCTTCACTTCGTACGAAGATAATATCAAAACATTTTTGACCAAAACACATCTACTTCGTACGAAGATAATATGCACCAATTATCAGCATTTTCACTTCATGCGAAGGTAATATTTTACCTTCATGCGAAGGTGAGTTTTACAGTTAAGACCATTTAACTTCGTGTAAAGGTAAAGTTTTACCTTTTTGAAAGTGAAATCACTTTTTTTCAAAATAGTTAAGAACTAATCTATGATTTTGATGAAATTGATGAGTGTATCTGAACCTAAAAACGCCGATAAGCATAATTGTGTGTTTAATTTTAAATTTTGTCCAATAAATGATCTTAAATCTACGTGTTTTAGTCCAAACAGTTCAAATCGGTCAAATTAAGGTTCAATCTACCTTAACCACTGTGAGTCGTGTGCCAATCAACCACTACAATGTACAATTGGGCAGCACTTTGTCGTTCAATTAGCAAAAACATTCAATCACTCACTTTGTGCAATGTAAAGTTTTGAACAGTGAATGACTATCTTCATGCGAAGTTGAGTTTAAATAGGTCTTCAGGTTTTGGTAGATATTTACCTTCGTGCGAAGTTGAAACATCTATCTTCAGGCAAAGTCGCCACTTCATGCGAAGATAACACACTTTTTCAAGCCTTTTCAATTTCTCAAACATTTTACTAGTTTCAACGACCTACTCAGTTGACCAAGTCCAAGTTAATGACCCTGGTTAACTGGTTGGTCTACCAAGTTCAAGTTAATGACCTTCGTTGAACACTTTATGAACAAACTGTTCAGACAATTTTAAGTTTCAAATTTATGAACTTTTTGATCATTTGAAATCATTTTCTCATTTTAGATTAGCTTCCAACCCGTTGTTCTCCATATTTCAGTTATCATTCAGCAACTTCAGTCTTTAAAGATCAGTTTTCCAACATCTGTTGTCGAAACTAAGATGAAAATAAAATCTTTCTTATTTTTCAAAGTTTATGCTAAAACACACTGAAAATCTTCTTGGGTTTTTCTAAAATGAAAAAAAATAACTTGGTGCCAACATATTTATAGACATTTTTTATGAGTTTGTGTTAGAGGATCATATCAGTTTTTGAGACTTGTCACCAATACCGTTGATCTTGAAAACTTTAAGTTCTAAACAGATTCACCTAGACTGTCAGTATACTTGTCCATTTAAACCTCTACACATTTCTCAATTGCTTCAAGATATGATATTAGATGTCTCAGAACTTGACATAAAAGTGTTTCCCACCTCAAAATATACTCCCGTATCAAGATTTCCTGGATTTCATCTTATAGGTGAATATATCTAACTAATATCTGTATCTGAGTTATGCGAGACCTCAGTGTATAGACAAAGAGATGAAGGCTCGACTTAAAAGTGGTGTTCCATATTAGGAATCTTTTGACTGCAATTGCCAGATCTTTAGATACTTTTAACTTGATGCAGTTTTAAGGTTCAAAAGAAAAAGTATTCAACAAGTTCTAGGCCATTGCAGACGCAAAATATGAAGAACTTGTATAATACTCAGATATCAGTTATCCATAAAGACCTAGTCTCTTAGAATCCAACAATCTCTCAAACAAAATTTCGGTGTACTAAGACCATATATCTGAGAGATGTTAACCCACTAATTAAGAAGTTTTTCTTTATGTTTATATCTCGAAAACAATTTGCTGAATGTCAGAAGCCTACTGGCACATCATCAGTGAGACCTTTTTAAACATTTTGACATTTATTTGTTTAGCATATTGTGATAGTCCATTGATGTACTATCATTTCCTCTTTTTACACCGAAACTCTTTTTGTCTTTTTCATGTTTTTGTACATTTTCAAATTTTTATATGTTTTTGTATTTTTCACAACATATTTCTCCCCCTAAATTCAAAAAATAATTTTTGGATTTCTTTTCAAAGAAAGAAATTGGAAAACTAAAAAACTTGACAAACCAATAAGGATTATGTTATATCGTCATCCCTCTCGGCATCAACTCTATGTCCCCCCCAATGTCAGATCTTTCATTCCGTTTAATTTCAAAAGATATTTGAATTTTTCCCTGTTAAACGGTGTTGTATAAAAGCTGCATTTTGTTCATCCGCGTGGATCTTTTCAATACGAATAAACTTCTTCTCGTAGCAGTAACGGATAAAGTGATGTCGTATCTCAATATGTTTAGTTTTAGAATGTTGAACTGGATTTTTCTATATGTTAATGGCTGGCTTGTTATCTACGTATAGCATACCAAGAAACTGCAATCCGTAATCTTTTATCTGTTGTTTTATCCACAAGATTTGGCAACAACAACTAGAAGCTGAAACATATTCTACTTCGCAAGTAGAGAGAGCGAGCATGGTTTGCTTCTTGCATTGCCATATTACTAATTGTGTGCCAAAGAACTGGAAACCAGAAGTTGTAGATTTAGCATTTAATTTACAACACCCAAAGTCAGAGTCGGAGTATCCTACGAGCTTGAAATCGTCTGATCGTGGATACCACAAGCCGGTACTTGGGCAACCTTTCAGGTATTGAAGAATCCTTTTGACGATCGACAATTGTGACACTCTAGGACTTAACTGGTAGTGTGCGTAGAGGCATGTTGGATACATGATATTCAGTTGTGATGCTGTCAGATACATCAAAGAGCCAATCATCGATCGATACAAAGTTTTGTCAACCTTCACTATAGCTGTATCTAGTCTGATACCGTGATTCAGAGCTAATGGGGTAGATACTGTTGATGTTTCAGACATCTTGAATTTCTCCAAAACGTCATTCAGATACTTTGTCTGATGTGTGAAGATACCATCAAGAAATTGATCGACATGAAGTCCTAGAAAGAACTTCATCTCCCCCATAGAACTCATCTTGAATTTCTTCTTCATGACTCTTTCGTAGTCTTCACACAGCTCATCGTTGGTCAAACCAAATATAATTTCATCCACATATATATGCACAATTATGATGTGTCCTGCTGCTTCACGTGTGAAGAGGATACTCTCTACTGTTCCTCAGGTGAACCTGTGTTTCAAGAAGATGTTGAGAAAGCATTTCCTACCAGGCTCTTGGAGCCTGATGTAAACCATATAACGTTATATCCAGTAGATAAGCCTTGTCCTTGTATATCAGATCGACAAACCCTGGTGGTTGGCCGACGTACACCTCCTCCTTCACTTTTCCGTATAGGAACGCAGACTTTACATGTAATTGATACACTTTGAATCCCTTCCATGACGCAAATGCCAGGAAGATGCGGATTGCTTCCAACCTTGCTACGAGAGCATAGACTTCAATGTAATCTATTCCCTCTTGCTGATGAAATCCTTGATCAACGAGTCAAGCTTTGTTTCGAACAATTACTCTCATATCATCTCTTTTACACTTGAATACCCACTTTGTATTTATTTTTTGTGATCATACGGTAAATCAACAAGTTTCCACACTACGAGTTTCTTCAACTGTAGTAGCTCTTCTTGCATAGCGTTTACCCAGCTTTCTTTTGTAAGAGCTTCCTTGTATGTTTTCGGTTCAATCTGTGAAATAAAACATGTATATGAGACCGTGTCTTGTGAAGGTGCAACATTAGTATAAAAACAACTAAGATCTTTATTGATCTGATTTCGCATTTTGACACAAGTCTGCAACTCTCCAATGATATTCTCTGATGGGTGGTAAGAAAAAGTCCTCGGTATAACTTCATTCGGAATGCTCACTTCGTGCTCTAGATTTGTGATATTTTGATCAGCTTCTTGATTACTTGTAGATGCTTCATTCTGAGCACTTGTTTCCTCAGCTTACTTGTTGAGTGAACTGTCAATCTGATCTACACTATCATCAGAAGTAGATCCATCTTCATCATATGTCGGTTGAGTATCAAAATCAGAACCATCACTTTGATCGAACGTAAGAGCAGGTTCATCAACTCTTGATTTGCAGTGGGTTCACTTGTTCCAATAGTCTGTGATTCTGGATGTTCAATGCTAGGATCGGCTTTTTTAGTTGAAACATTAAGATTTGTTGGTTTCACATTGTTATTAGAGTCATTGTTTCTTTTAAGAATATTTGTTGGAACAAACATTGGGGAATTTTGTTTCACATCCTCTGAAGATTTCTTGACACTATAAATTGGTTTAGAGACATTTTGTGAACAATTTCTTGCAATATGTCCGACTTGGTTGCATTTGAAGCACGTCCTGCTATCGCTTCCAACAGAGGATCTCATTACCTATTCACGACGTCTTTTCTTTCTCACTTTCTGAGCTTGATCCAAACACAAAGCTTATATTTTTTGAAAAATTTGGTTTTTGAAACCTGTTTCTATGTTTCTTAACATATCCCAAACCTTTTCTTTTATTCGTATGATAATTCTTCTTCTTGATTGTTCGAAAACGAGGGTTTAGGTTTAGAATAGTAAGATGTATTCAGATTATCAAGAAGACAGATTTACTTCAATTAACTTAAAAAGTTTTTCAACTTTGTCCAAATTCACATTCTGAATCTCTGCATTAGAATATAACTTGTCTGATCCATTCATTTTGTACACGACAAGATTAGGATCATCATTCAAATTATTTTCTGATTTTATAATGTAGTTCTTGTAAAAGTTTTCTTAATTTTTAGAAGGTGAATTTGAACTTGTTTTCTCAAGACTCGATTAGCACTATCAAACTCAGTGCTTTCATTGTCATTTCTTAAAATATTTTCAACCACATTCTTGACCACATCTGACTCACAATCATTTTCGGATTCAGTGTAGGTTACATCGAGATTTTTAGGTAGCTTGTCTTTTGTTTCAGTTTTTAATTTCAAAGTAAGTGCGTTTTCCACCCCTTCATGCTTTTTTCCTAGAATAGCTATTCCACATCGGGGGTGGAACTCGAGTATTCCCAAACCTTTGTTTTGAGAACTACCATCATTTTCATCCTTTTCAATTTTTCCTGGTTGTTTAGGAAGAACATGATCAATCACATATGAAGTAGTTGAATAACTAATCAACAACTTATTAATCAGTTCCATTTCAATTCTCATTATTTCTAGCTCACTTTTTAGCTTAGCAGTCGTGTTAATATGAATATTTATGGCCATTTGTTTATCCATAACCGTTGCTTTTAGCATTGAAAGTGTAGCATTGTCTTCTTTACTTGCTTGTTGGAATTGGTTAATAGTTTTGCTCAGTTTATCATATGCTACTTTTGTGTCTTTATAATCACTTGACAAGTTATTAGTAAGCATCTTTAGTTCTTTATATTTGTCATCTTTTCAGAACATTCCTTGCATGGCTCCAAGCACTTCATGCAAGGTTTTTCGATTTCGATCATCTGAACCTTACCCTCTTCTTTGACCGACTCATTTACCCTCTCCTGAACCTTTTCAGAAACTACCTCTTTCAAGTTTGCGATCATCACTTTGTTTGCAATCTTAGGGAGATTCTCAGCGACCATCTCCATGTTCACATCAATCATTTCTTCTACCTTAGACTCTTCTTCATTATACACTTTATAGTTCGGTTCAAAGAAACCTGCAAAAGATCACGTCAGGCGGTATTAAAGTTTTAAATGCATTGTGAAAAATGTCATCCTCAGTAGAAGGATCATAGTAGTATTCTTTGTTTGGAGTTTCGTTGAAAGTCGCCTCAGCATAATCTTCTTCAATTGGTTCAGGTTCTTCTATAATCTCTGCCAAAAGTGCAAGACTATCGGACTTTGAAATATACTTGTTCCAGTTATGTTCTTCATCCTCCTGAGAAACAAGAAGAGCTTTATCTTTGGAATTCGACGAACCATCCTTAGTTTGAATCATTCTTGATGTAGTCTGAGGCTGCGAAGTTCGGTGATAAATTGCTTTTTTGTAGTAGTCGTCAGCAACTGGATTCTGGTTTCCGTTTACTTCGTAATTCGGACATTCTATCTTGAAGTGTCCCTTCTCTCTACATTTAAAACAAGTGACTTTTGATTTATCAAACCCTAGCTTTCCATCTGGACCACCCAAACTATTTTTTCCCGTGATCTCATAAACCGTTGAGCTCTACGAACAATGTTGGCAATGGACCATTTAATATGTATGAGCTCCAACTCTTCTGGATCGATTTTGTCACACCCTAATAAATCCATCACATCAGAGTTGGGCGTGAACTGAACTGGTATCTTCATTGCACAACGGAAGTAACGTGAGTGCTAAGACTCTTAAAAAGTGAACGCCCGCTAACTACTAGATTCCCCATGGGTTCCACTGTTCTAACCATGCCATGGTTTGAAATTGTAACCTGAGAAAGAAACATGCGAAAAGTCAACATAAAGTTGGCGAGTTCATAGTTTGTCTGTTTTTGTTTCAAATGAATCATAAAACATTTGAAAATCTTGCATTCGAAAACTGGTTTGTGGCATCATTATATCCCAAAGCATTTAACATGTCATATCTGTATAATGATATTGACATGTTTTCTGTGTTGTTTGTAAACCGACGCATATAACTGTTATGTTTGTAAATTGGTGATAAAATGTTTTCTATCGTATCTGTAAACCGGTATTGAAATGTTTTCTGTTATATTTTTAAACCGTTATTGAAATCTTAGTATGTAGGATGCCTATTGAATCTAAGGATCAATCAGTGTGTAGCTAATACAATGACTTATGTGCCATAAGTAAGTAAACAAACCGAGACAACTCTGACATCATTGGGATCACAAAAGCACTCCTAATGGGTTAACAAACCAAGAGTGGAGCGTGCCTCAAACTCGATTACCTTTTGCACCTTGGTCACTACGTGATTAATGGTTACTATTGTAATCCTCCTACTTACGCACAATGATCTGTCATCATCTAATCCCACAGCTACATACCAGTTGTTAAGAATCTGTGTTGTCGATATGTATGAACGGGCCTCGCCTTTCATATGATTTTTGTTCCTCATACTTTTGATATTGGGCTTAGCCCATGTCATTTATGTTGTTGGGCCTAGCCCTGTCATTCGTGTTATTGGGCCTAGCCCATGTCATTCATGTTATTGGGCCTAGCCCATGTCATTCGTGTCATTCGACTTAGCCCATGTCATTAATAAAATTGGGGCCTAGCCCCCTAGTTGTGACTATGACAATCCCGTCACTAGTCATAAAACTGATGCATGTTTCGAAAAGCTTTGTATTGCTATGAAAACCGGTAAATTTAGCCTAAACCATTACAAAAACCATCGTGTTTGTTGAAATCTTTATGTAATATGGTTTAGAAATGTGTGATTTCCGTTTATCGAAACATTGTGTGCTTTTGAAAAACTTGCATGTCTTTCCACCCCCGAAACATTTATAAAAATGTAAAACGGTAAAAAGTGGGGGTTATGAACTCACCTTGTTATCTTTGTGCAAAGCTAGCTTAATGTGGTTCCATAATGTCATCTCAATAACGTGGCTTGCTAGCATGCAATCTAAGACATTCGTAAAATGGAATAACTTATATGTTTCTAAATATAACGTAGCTAAACTACATGTCACCGAGCTCTGCCGAATCGTTAACCATACGATTCTATGAAACTGTTATTGTCTTGACCTAGAATAACCAATCTATGGTTTTCTTGGAAATAACTTAGTTTTCGTGAGATTGAAATACATTCTTATATATAAACATAAACATATTTCATGAAATCGTATTAGTCGTTATATACATTGACGGATAATAGTACGACTCTTCGTAGTTTTCGTAAGATGTAATACATATATCCCTGTAAATATACTCATATATGTAAAGCATTTCGTATCTGAGCGATAGTCTTGCGTATTGTTTATAGTTAATAAAATAATCATATAGTCGTATGCTTGGTAAAATCTTACGGTGTTGCATCGCACTTCGTTTAGCCGTTTGAATCGAATATTCGGAGTATATTATTGTTATAGAAGCATTCGAAAGTATTCGAGTCGTCGATGCTTGAAATAGGTATCGATGATTATATTTACGTAATATGTTTTCTGAATACTCATGTCCGAATTCTGTCGTTCGAAATAAACATACACATTATATTTATCTTGTAAAAGTGTTCGTAATTCTTGACGTTCAAAATAAATATTGTGACATCCCGGTTTTTCAGATATCTTAAACGCACTACTCCACGGTTATTTGTTCCTACGTTAATTTGGTTCGGAGACTTAAATTGCACGCTCGAAATAATTACGATAATTTCGTGAACTTATCAAATGAATTACGTGCTATGTGTATTAAACGTTTATAAGTTGGTGAATTATTATGTGATGTTCGATTTCGTGATTTGTTTTAGTTATGAAATATATATAGTAAATATATGGTCGAATCGAACCGAACCGCGACACGAGCCGGCCTCATTGCCTTACGACTCAAGTAGTTCATCTAAACTTGAGGACCAAGTGTTAGACCCAAACCAACCCACCCGAACCCTTTCGGCCACGAGCACATACCCAACCGCAACCCTTCCCTTTTCCCTTTCATCCCTTGCGCTATATATACACACACATTCATGCTTTGCTTCACAAAAACAAAACACAAAAACCCTAGTTGAGAAATCAGCCGACGGCAGCCCTCCACTTGTTCCCTCAATCGCAAACAGCCTTGATACACCCCTCTCGGTCGCAACAAGTCTTCCTCACTCTTTGCTCTCGGTCGCGATCTTCTTCATCATATCCGAATCGGCTCTTGTCCAAGTCTCGGCTCATTGATCTTGTTATTAAAGGTTAGGATCTATCTTTGTTTGCAAGGTCATATTCGGATTTATATGTTGAATGTAGTGTTATGTTAGCCGATTGATACTAGTTGTGGTTAAGATGATTAGCGGAAATCTGGAAACATAGGCTGTGTTTTGTTGATAAAAACCATAGGTTATGATTAGGGTTTGCATGGGTATGATATATATGATGATATATGATTTGTAATTCTGTTCTTGATCGCCTATGTTCAATGTATCGAGGGTTTAAGCGAGTTAGATTGTGATAAAGTGCTGAATCAGAATGCTGAATGGTGGTTACAGCCAACTTCAACTGGCTGTAACTTGGTTATTATTTATCGAAAAACGGATTTTCTGAAGTCTAAAACGTAGAGTTTTGAAAAACGATTCTAATGGCGCTGGATTCATATTTTTCTGAAGTCGTTTGATATTTTTAAGCAGCCAATTAAGTTCAGTAACTAAAGCTGTGAAAATCCTGAAAATTTGTTAGTTGTTAATCAAGTCGGATCTAGTAATCGGTAGGGAGTCGAATCAGGAAATTTGTACAGCAACTAGATATGGAAATTTCCGGAGAACACCCACTGGAATTTTGTTAATTGGACGAACGGTGATTTTTAAATAAATTCTTCCGTGGACTGCAGTCAGAAAGCGACGAATCTTACTGCAGCCTAGCATATTAATATTTACAAATAATTGGTAAAGTGTTAGGACTTGAAAAATTTATATAAAATTCTACCGTATAGTTGTCACCTTCTGTAAAATAATTGGAATTTTTGGAACGTTGGAACTATTTTATAAAAATCCTCGAAAACAGCCGAATTATGAGTATATAAGCTGAAACTTGATAACTTGCGAATGTGTGCACCAAAGTGTTGCATGGATTGGATTGTGTTCATGATAAATTGTTTTGATCACTATGTGCATATGAGGATACTTGCATGCATGTTTGAGTGTTAGGAATTATGATTGTGTGTACCGCTTTGTGCGTTAATTATGTGTAGGATTTGTATTGGTGTGTTCACACACTAACTTGAAATCAATTGAATTGTTAGGACGCAATTAGCGGTCCCATCATTTGCAACTTCTGTCTTACACTAACCGAGCAACTAAAGGTGAGTTCACGGCCCCTAATTTTATCCGGTTTTAAACAACAGGGGGAGAAACATGTATACACTCTACAACTCTATCTCTTTACGTTATACGAAATTAACGTCACTTAACTATTCGGTAACTAAGTTAATGTTAATGTACGTTATGGTCACTAAGCAGCTATATCACACAAGTCCTCGACAATCTCTCGGATCCTTAGTATTGGGTTTAAATAGCGAGGAAATTATAAGTAGTACTACTGGGCCCGACAAGCCCCATCCGAGCTAGTCGCGCTAGCCGACCGGGTATGGTCAACGGGTGAATAATTTGGCCTAACTTCGCCATGGTCAGTGATAGGCCTGGCAACACGGAGGCACAACAGTCAGCTTCGATCGCGAAAACTTACGTGACATAACTTTAGGCTAGCTACCTATATATATTAACATTAAACTTAATTACGAATCAACGATATTATCCCGGGTTAGGGATAATGGAACCAACAACGCTATTATTCGAGGTTAGGAATAATGGGACATCATTATTATTCCGGGTAAGGAATAATGGAACCATCAGTATTATTCCGGGTAAGGAATAATGGAACCATCAGTATTATTCCGGGTTGGGAATAATGGAACTAAACCGTTATCCCGGGTTAAGGATAACGGGGGAAACAAACTTATAACCGAACAAACGAATTTATGAAAACCTGTGAACTCACTCATCTTTAATGTTGACACTTGTTTCTTTACATGTTTCTCAGGACGCTAGGAGCTCTAGGTTCACTCACTTGCATTGATCAAGACACCGTTTATCGAGTCTCATTTACAAACATTGTTTTGGGTTTTTCATTTGTTTTGGCGTTTGTGTTGGCGCCCGTTTCTCTACTTATTTTTATGCTTCCGCTCAACCATAAAAACTAATGCTTCCGCTAAACATTGGAAACTAACTAAGACAATATAAAATCTACAATGAATGGTTAAACAAATGATTTTGGAAAACGTATCATCAATTCATATAGAGTCGTTCGACGTACTAGTGTCTCAGATTCTGGTTTGTTCACACGCCTCGCGGTAAAACTCCGCAAGTGGAAATTGGGGGTGTGACAAATATAAACATTATATTTATTTTTACAACAATATTGGAAGGTATTATCAACCTTTGAAAACTACTTTCTGAATTTCGACGTTTGAAGTAAATATAAATAATGATATTTATTTTATAACCGATTGCTGAATTCTGTTATCTTGTGATTACGCTCGTTGAAACGTTATCGGCTTGATTTTGTACGTTATAATAGTGTCGGCAAAATAAATGTACATCTATATTTATTTTATAACAATTACTTGGATCGGACATTTTTTGTTTTAATTATAAAACACGTTTCTCTTTACAAATTTTGACGAAAACCGGGCAAGGTCTCCTCTGTTTTTGGACGATCCCGACAATGCAAGTTGTCGATATATTTGTCAAAACATAGTAGTCAATGTAATAATAATATGCATACAATTTTATTGTGATCTTTAATACGTCGACTAATTATCGCGACCAATTTTAGTAGCTGCATGTAATTATATATATATATATAATGACGTCGGTTCGGTTTTAACTAATAGTTATATGCGAGTAACGTGCGTCGGTTCGATTGTTATTTTTAAATGTTGGCGATATGTAATTGTTAGCGGGTCGGGTCGAGCTCGGTTTCGGAATAATTAACACTAATATTTATATAAGATAATATAATTAAAATTTCGTGTCGTAATTAATTTTTACCAAGTCCTTCGTCGACTTGTTGACTCGACAGTTGACCGGGTTTGACTAGTTGACTTGCGTTGACTCAGTTTACCGAGTTTGACCCGAACCTTTTCGTATCCGAACCAAAAAATCGAATTGAGTGAACCGACACTAAAACTTTGTTAGGACAAACCCGAACACACCATAACCACCTCATTGCTGTCGTCGGCCGGCCACAGCGCCGCCGGCTGTGGCTTGGTTGCTGCCGAAATCACCCAACCCAGTTCTGACCGCAACTGAATCGAACCAAAAAAACTGAGTCAAATTGTCCAAAAAACTGACCGACCCAAATCTCAACCAAAATATCACCACTACCGCCGCAATTGGCCAGCCCCGGTGTCACTGACCAATCCGAACCCTGAACAATAAACCACCACCGCTGCCGTCGGTCGAGCGGAGCCACCCCGCCGGCGCCTCCGTCCCGACAAAAGACCACCACGATCGCCACCGCGTGCCGTCGGGCCGCAGCCACGCCACCGCCGCCGTCTCTCTCTCTCTCTCTTGCCGATCTCTCTTTCTCTTTCACTGTTCTCTCTCTCTCTTTGCTGTCTCTCTTTCTCTAACTGATGTATGCGCGTGTGTGTATAAGGGTACGGGAGGGGTTTTGTGTGGTGGGTGTGTGTGGTCGACCGGATGTACTGCTGATGCCGGCCAGAACCATCGCTGGAGTCCGGCAACCGGTGGCTGGAGATTAGAGAGATGGCAGAGGTTGTCTTTGGGGGTGGGCTAGGGTTTTTGAATATAAGGGATGAGAGATGAGAGTTTATATAGGTAGGGTTTTTAAGTGGGTCGGGCCCAAGTCCATTATCGTGTGTTTAGTCTTCGTGCGGCCCAAACACACCTCTACGACCTGATTTTATTCCCGAACATCATATAGTGTTGAAATATATTTATTTGGAGCCTAAATGCGTGAAATTCAAGTTGGAAGTCGGTTTTGGCGTGTAAATCCGTTGGTTGCGTTAAAATTTGCGAAAAAGGCTTCGATTGTCGTTTCTTTTCTGATTTTCGATCTGGTTTCGACTATGAGCTTTAAACTTCAAAAGCGAAGCTAAATATATCATAATATATTAATATTTAGATGTAACTCTAGTCCGGTGCTTTCCGTTTCGTTGTTAATTGTCAGTGCATTTCGGTTTCCGCGTAACTCACGCATTATGCTTTGCGACGTCCGACAATCCAAATATATCATATAATTATAAATGTATGATAAATATAAGTACAAAATTTGTATTTTTAGGCGTTGTCAGTATTTGTTTGGCATCAATTCGCTTAAAGTTCAATTTCGTGTTAAGATTCTCGATTATTGCCAAATCATGTAACGTGAATCAAGTAGACGTTCTGAGGCTTTCCAGGGGCCTAATTAGGTTAATTTACGTCTACTTACGCTAGTTATGATGGGATTAATGTTTGTTATGTGCATAATTACAACCAGAAAATGCCGGTTGTCACAGATTTGGTCATATTCTTCCTTTTTCATATTAGGATTACCAATCTTTCTAGCTACCAGACTCTCATATGATTCCAAAACAGATGAAAGTGAAGCCATGTGTTGTTCGGCAGTAATCTCTGTAAAATCTTGAGCATTCTCTAAATTCACAACTATATTGCACTGTAAGATTTGTTTGTTCGAGTTGTTCTGGTTGCTTTGGCTGCTTTGATAATTGCTCGAATTTTGTGAAGATTGAGGTGTTTTGGTGATTTAGGGTCATAAGTTGGAAATGACTGAAAACCACCACCAGTGTTTGAATGGTTTGAAGAAGTACTCAAAGAATTGTATGCGCTAAAAGCAGTATGTATTTTTGGACTATGAGTGTTAGCTGGTAAACTACCTTTGTAATATAGACTCACATCTTGTTGAATGTGATCCTTTGGTTTAGCTATCTTTTGCATTTAAAGCTCG
Organism: Scalesia atractyloides; assembly: GCA_947069175.1. Taxonomy (NCBI): domain Eukaryota; kingdom Viridiplantae; phylum Streptophyta; class Magnoliopsida; order Asterales; family Asteraceae; genus Scalesia; species Scalesia atractyloides. The sequence continues at coordinate 63,819,414 of CAMTDV010000008.1, forward strand.
TGACCTTCAAGTTTTTATATGAACCTTAACAAACTAATAGTATTATATTCTGAGCTGTTTTTCAAGATTGTCAAGTAGGTTGTCAATCTCCTTCAGATAATGCATCAGCCAATTTGTCCACTAACTCTTTGTTCTCTTTCTGAATACCCAGTCTTTTCATCTCAACAACCAGGTGACAATACCTTTTGATTAACTGCTTAATTGATTCACCTTTTAGAAGATTAAAGATATCGAACTCTTTTTTCAACAAACCTTTCTTGCTTTTGATCATCTGGGTGCTTCCCTGAAATTCAACCTTCAAGGCATTCCAAACAGATTGAGCGTCACCATCTTATTGTAAAAGAATAAATATATCTTCTTTAATGGATTGCTACAAGATATTCATCATTTTCTTTTCCCTCACGAACTTATCTTTCTCTATTGTAGTAAGCTGAGTCAATGTCTTCTCAAGCCCATTCTCAATAATAGGTGCAACATATTTCTCTTCAATGGTGTACCAACAATCAAAATAATTTGCTTGTACCCAGTTAACGACTTTCTCGATCCATCAATAAAAATATTCCAAACACATCAGCTTTGGGTGTTTAGTCATAGTCCCCATTTCGTTGTTTTGATTTAGACTGCTGCAGTTGAAACTGTTGTTGTTGCAAAAGCGTTGTAAAATTCGTTGTCCATATCATCGGAAAATTTGGTTAGAAACAGCTTGGTGCGAAGTTACCTGGTGCGAAGTAAACTCAAATATTCCATTAAATCCAAGTTCTTACGAAGGTAAACCAATTTTGCAAAAATTCTATCTTCGTGCGAAGGTAGAAACAATTTTTCAAGTATATCTTCGTGCGAAGGTAGACTTTTAATTTGGACAGAATTTGACTTCTTACGAAGGTAAATCTCTCTTCGTGCGAAGTGACAAGTTCGTGCGAGGGTGGTTAAAATTTTCATGTTTTTTTATTATTTTATCATGATTCTGGTTTATTTTAGGTCTGAATCTTTCAAGAGTTTGTTAGAAGTGAATTTTTACGTATTCTTTGAAAGATCAGTCCATTTCGACCGTTAAATCTTCGAATATGATAAAAAGAGTGAAAAATGAGTAGAAGAGAAATAGAATCTTGATGATTGTCTTCAAATCAGGCCTCCAAGCTCTAATACCACTTGTGAGGATCTACACTCCATTAGCTCAGGTCCTAATTTAATTAACTAGTCATAAAATGCGCGTAATTTATTTTATTATAGTGATAATTGATCAAGATATACTTTTCAATGTTTCTGTTTCATTAATTGTTAAACTTGTAAAGCCTGAAATAATTTTGACAGGGCTTCGCCTTATCATTCAGCAAAAACATTACAGACACAATGAGCTTGCACTGTTGTATATAAACATCTTAGTTCGTGCGAGCTAACATCCTATCTTCATGCGAAGTGAAGTTCTCTTCGTACGAAATGAACATACATACATTCAAAATCTAACATTTTAGGCCCTATTACATACACGGACATGACCCAAAGACGTAGGTGATAGATATACTACATCAACAGAGTACCACACATATATCCTAATATATCCGGAGAATATCTAGGGACGACCTTGTCACTATCAACATGATTGCCTTCTACCTACTCCGGGTCCATCATCTGCTCGTCTTTAGACCTACTATGACTACAAGACATTATATCTGCAAAAGGACATTAATGACAATGAATTCTAACGATCACGAAAGCATGTAATCGTTTTATAACGTATACAAGTTCACACAAACAATCAAATTCACGTATATGTATACAGGAGTTCACATTCTTTAATAATCCTATCTTAATGAGTTCTCGAAACTCCCAAGTATAAGCAAATATGTCATTACGTTCTGGACCGCAATAACTTATTTGCTCGACAAGATTACCCGAATAATAATCACAACTAATAAGCAACTATAACTTGTGTTGGTTAAATGTTAAGCTTATGATTATAGTCTAGGCTTTCCAATCACAACCCAGTTATGTATAAACAATGGCTCTGATACCATCTTCGTCACACCCCGACTAGTAGCAGATGCAATAAAAAGGGATGCAACAGACACTTCTGGATCAAGCTCATTGTTATAAAAATACTCTATTATACATTAATTAAACAATATGTTACATCATTGTTTTACGAACATAAATATTACACATCGTTGTTACACACTTCGGGTGTGTACAATGTTGATTCCTGTGAACCATGTTATTTAGCTATGCGTCATGTGTTGGTGCATATTTGTGACAACAACTTAGATTTGGTCTTTGGATATCTTGTAATTAGTAAACTGATAACCGGTTAGCGGGTTTAGTTTTGTAATAGTGAATTAGAAGTAATTGGGCTGAACTAGACACTAAGTAGAACATGGTAGGCGAATTGGGCTTTAGACCCATTAGCAGTCCATGTAGGGAAACCCTAGCCCATGTGCATAACCTATCTCTATATAAAGGGAGCTTGTCATTAGGGTTAAGGTTGCTCAGCTGGTTTAGTTGTTTGCTCAGAGAATTGCTTCAGAGAGAGAGAGAGAGTCTTGAATTGGTTGTAAACACTTTGTGTTAGATAATCAATAGAAGACTGTATGAAGAAATTGTTTGTGTTCCTGTTCTTGTTTCTGCGAAATCTCATCTAGGGGTTCCGCACTCTAGATTGGATAGATGATTCTATGAAGATCCATAAGGATTAGAGGACCTACAATTGGTATCAGAGCATTTCGGCTCTTGATTTTGCTCGGTTCAGAATCGTAACAGTAGAAAAATTTACGATTTTGGGCGTTTTGGAGGCTGTTTTGGAGTTGTGATGGTTGAATTAGGGTTTGGGCGGCTGTTCTAGGGTTTTCCAGCGATTTCGGATAAACTGCAAGGTATTTCAGATAGAAAGAGAGCATTTTGGAATAACAGCAAAGCATTCTGGATTGGAGACTTGAATTTCGGATCAGAATCTGCATTTCTGATCATCAGACTTGCAATCCAGATCTGGAAAACTTGCAATTCGGATCAGAAAAGCCATCTCGGATTCCATTTCAGATTCAATTTCGGATCAGAAGCTATTTCGGATTCCATTTCGCATTAAATTTCGGATTAGAAGTGTATTCCGTATTCCATCTCGGATCAGAGTAGTCTATTCCGGATTCCTATCTCGGATCAGAACTATTCCGGATTCCATCTCGGATCAGAACAGTGCATTCTGGATTCCATCTCGGATTACTCTTCCGAATTACCTTTTCGGATTAGCAATTCGAATACTGTTCAGGATTCCTATCTTGGATTTACTATCCGAGTTACTCTTTCGGATTTGGTACTGTTCCGGATTTCATACAAAAAGGTGGAAAATTAACCAGCTCACATAACTGGAGTTAAACATTTTCGGACATAGGATTTGATCCGTACACAATCTTGACAAACTGGTTGTACGGTTAGGCTCGTTTGATTTTTAGGACAAAAAAAGGCACGAAAATTCTAAAAATCATAATCGGACAATATACATCTTTAGAATCGTATCGTCGAGACGAGTCTAACAGTATAATTTGGTAACCACTCATTTCGGACAAGTTTTAACGTTCCGGTTTGGTAAAAATGTCGAATGTCTAATCTAAATGAACTGTTAAGAATGGAGCATGAGGCTGACACCGCAAACAAACCTCCAAAGATGCTGAAGGTAGAGAACTATCTTACTTGGAAGGATAGGTTTCAATCCTTTATTGAATATCAGGACACACACATGTGGATCTGTATTCAAGATGGGTACGCTAACCCAACGCATGATTTGGAGGGCAGACAACGTGTTACTGCTTATGTAAACATGTCTAAAGCTGAAAAGAGGATGTATGAGTCTGAGAAGAAAGCCTTAGCTGCTATAAAGATGTCGTTACCTGATGGCATCAAACATACATTCATGCATTATACTACATCAAAGGAGATGTCGGATGCCTAGAGAAGAGGTATGAGGGCAATACTGATGTAAAGAAAAACAAGGTTGACCTGCTAAAGAAATAATTTGTTGTGTTCAAAGGAATGAGAAATGAATCCCTTGAAGATATTATCACGAGATATTATCATCTGATGTCAGAAATAGATAATTATGACATAGAGGGATACATGGATGTGGAGATAAACGACAAGTTGCTAGATGCTTTACCTGCAAAGTGGGATATCTATACTTTGATGATAAAAGGTGAAGCTGATTATGAAAAGAAAGAGTTAGAAGAGGTTGTTGGGAAATTGAGAGCTTATGAGCTCAATATGAAGAAGAAGTAAACGGGTTATGATCAGGTTCAAGATCCAGTGATTTATAAAGTACTTACACCTTCATCTTCCAACAATGCTTCTAGTGATACTGCAACTGCGTTTCTCTCATGTGAGAATGAGCAGATCATGACAAATGCTGAGGGTGAAGTATGTTTTGTTTCTGCTTCTGGAGGCTTGTCAAGGGCTAAGAGACAACAATCAAGTTATAGTAGCAGCAGTACTAGGTCTGTGCCTCTGAGTGTTAAAAGTGCTGAAGATCACCTGGCATTGATTACTTCTTTTGTTGCTTCCTACGAGAACTACATTCAGGGAAAAATATCTGATCCTGCTACGTTTGATGAAGATTATGATCCGATCAACCCTGATGACCTGGAGGAGATGGATTTACAATGGCAGATGGACATTATATCTAGAAGAGTAAAGAGGTTCATGAACAGAACGGGCAGGATGTTCGTTGGAAAGAGTGTGGGCTTTGACAAGTCCAAAGTGAAGTGTTACAATTGTCATAACTATGGACATTTTGCTAGAGAATGTCAACAACCAAAAACTGAATCTCATTCTAGCTCATCCTTTCAAAATTCTCCTGGTCATGGTTCAAGCAACAGGAATGCGTCAAATAACACTAGATCAAAGGCTCTTATTTCTACTGCTAGAGAGGGTTCTTGTGATTGGAGTGTTCATCTGGAGAGTGTTAACAATGCCTCACAGGCGTTCATGGCTGAGATAGCTCCAGTTGCTGATGAAGAAGTGAAAGCTGATGCTGAGGAAGAGCAGGAGAATGTAGCTGAAAAAGTTGATGGAGAAGAGACTGTTACAGAGAAGAAGATGGCTGCTGATTTTGCTGCTTTCATGGCCGATCTAAGCAAGTCAACAGGAGAGGTACATTCTAACTCTGGTAGTTCTGTTTGTTTAAAATGTTGTGAACTGCAAAGTGAGGTGGACAGGTTAACCAATCAAAACCAAAGTATGGTAAATGAGCTATCAGACCTAAAAGAATCAAACTTTTTCGTAAAACGAAATGAGTCATTATACTTGAAGAAAATTAAAGGTTATGAAGAAGAAATCAATATTCTAACCTGTAAGCTGAATGAAAAACTTCAAGTTATTGATTTAGCTCATGATACGATGAGTGAGAAAACAAAAGAGGTGTCTGAAAAATGCAAAGAGTTGTTGGAAGCACAACTTAAAATTTGTGAGCTTGAAAAGAAATTAAACCAATTCAGAGATTCATCTTTTTTTATGAAACACATGATGCATGGCATGACGAAGAGTAATGACAAGACATGTGTGGGCTTCAAAGGTTTAAATGAAGTTCCACCACCTCTTGGTCATGACTATTCTTTCTTGCAAGATGAAGAAGAGCTTACAGACTTTGTGTCAACTACACCTGGCAGTTCCACATGGTAATGTTGAAGGTTCTGAGAATACCAAGAAGGATAATAACAGGGAACCAGTTTTGAAAACAACAAATACACACCCTAAGAATCAAAAACAATTTTTTTATTAAAAAGGTTGATTTTGTTAAAGGGAGTGATATGAATGAAGAGGTCCCTGTTATTACTAAAGAGTCTAATGTGCAGTTTGCTAAAAAAACAAAGAAAAATCAGAAGTTAAGCAAACTAAACAAGATACTTCGAAGGCATCGTCATCTTCATCATCACCGTCACCTGATGATTCTAAGAAAGAGGCTTCCATTAAGAAGTCTTAAACTAGAAAATAATGCTTCAAATGTCACGAAAAAGGACATGTAGCTAGTTGCTGTCCTAACAAAAAGAGTGAAGCACAGGTAAGTGAGACACGAAGAGAAGAATCACTAGAGAAAAGTGGAGATGGTCAGAAGAAGGTTAACTCACCAAAGATATTTGCTACTAAGCAACAAAGCGTTGTCATTGCTGTAGATAAGGCTGAAAAAGGAACTCACCAAGTTCCTTGTTTTCAAAGAAATCAACAAAGACTTCAGACTGCATCTACATCAGGCATATATGAAAGACCTAGAAGTAGTTCACCACGAATGAATAACTTTAATGGTGATCAAGTAATTTCAGAAGTCAAGGTCAATATCAAACTCGATACCAGAATGTTGGTAGTCGAAATTTTTATAATGATGGCTTTAGAAATTATCATCATCAAAATTCATGGAACCAAAATCTTAATTTCCAAAGGTTGCAAAGTCCAAACATGCTTAGGAAACCTCAGGATCACAGACCTAGTGGAAATCAAAAACCATTTCCATCAACAGGTCTGAGATCCAAGACTCCTGTTAGGAGTGATGGATATTGGATGGATGTCCCTGTGGTTGATGAATCTGGAAGACCCAAGACCATTAAGGCTTGGGTCCCCAATCTAACTAATTTTGTTGGGTGGTGCAGGAGCTGCTAAGGAGGATTATCAACTTGTGGTATGTTGATAGTGGTTGCTCCAGACACATGACGGGGGATGCGAGGCTGTTGACAGAGTTTGAGAATATAGATGGTGGATATGTAAATTTTGCAGGTGCTAAAGTTGGCACATTACCGGTAGAGGAAAAGTGACCAACGGGAAGATCACACTGGACAAAGTGAACTATGTTGAGCAGCTGAAGCACAATCTAATGAGCGTGTCTCAAGACTGCGACAAGGGTCACTCGGTCCACTTTACAAAGTCTGATGCTTTGGTGTTGAAACCTAGTTTGGTGATACCAGATGACTGGATAGTGATAAGAGCGCCAAGGATAAATGACACTTATGTCATGGACATGGGTGCTAAGGATTCTTCCATGGTGGTGGCGTGTTTACTATCAAAAGCATCTGAGGCTGAGTCATTGTTGTGGCACAGACGCATGGCCCACATCCACTACCGAAAAATGAACTATATTATTAAAAATGGTTTAGTGGAAGGGGTGCCAGTGCAGAGGTTTCACGTGGAAGATAAATGTCTTCCATGTCAAAAGGGAAAACAACATAAGAAACCTCACAAGTCTAAAATAGTAAATTCCATAGATTCCCCTTATGAATTACTTCATATGGATCTATTCGGTCCTGTGAATGTAAGGAGCATAGGTGGAAAGTACTATTGTTTAGTTGTCATTGATGACTACTCACGATATTCATGGGTTTTTTTCTTTTTAGGTACAAAAGATGAGACGGCGAAGATGCTAATAGATCTTTTTACAAAATTGGAAAATGTCTATGATGCACGGATCAAGAGGATAAGGAGTGATAATGGCACGGAGTTCAAGAACCAAGTTCTGGATCTCTATTGTCTTCGCAAAGGAATTGAACATCAATATTCTGCTCCTTTTACACCTCAACAGAATGGAGTCGCTGAAAGGAAAAATAGGACGTTGATTGAAGCCGCAAGGACTATGCTATCTGATTCAAAGCTTCCAGTTCTTTTCTAGGGAGAAGCTGTGAACACAGCTTGTTATGTCCTGAACAAAGGTTTGACGGTTAAACGGTTTAACAAAACGTGTCACGAACTATTGTTTAACCAAAAATCAAACTTAAATGGCTTTGAACCATTTGGATTACCCTGCACCAATGTGTGAAACAAAGATAAGCAAAAATTCGGTGAGGTATCTGTTGAGGGTTACTTTCTAGGCTATATGCCTGGAACACCGAATAAAAGGGTTTTTAATCTAAAAACTGGTAAAATTGAGGTGGTTTTTAACATATATATTAATAGTTATTCACCTCAACAATCAACGAGTGGTCCTCCTATATTATATGATTATGACTTTGTTTTTAAATCATTTAATATTCCTGATTTTTCAAATGTAGATGAGGCTCAAGTGATCATTCTATGGTCAGTGAAGATGGAGAGTGTGACTTCATGCCTAGATCGAGTATATCGATGACAAATGCTCTAGAAACTTCTTCCAGTACAGCTCCAGAGGACTCCAGTGATAGTGAGTCTGAACCTATTCAGGGGGAGGACTTCACTAATCCGTTTGCTAATTCTAATATTCAGGGGGAGGTTGGATCTAATCTAGGAGATAATCTGGTTGTTGACACCATTACTACTACACGTGTACACAGAGATCATCCAGTTGAAAACATCATAGGTGATGCTGTTATAGGTGTTCAGACAAGAAGAGGTGTGCTCGAAGGTTCTTGTTTATTTACTTCGATTCAGAAGACAGGGTTGATTCATGAGTGTTTGTATAGCTGCTTTATTGCCCAAGAGGAGCCGAAGAATGTTCATATGGCTCTCAAAGACAATTGTTGGATTGAAGCTATGCAAGAGGAACTAGCTCAGTTCAAGAAGTTGAAAGTTTGGGATCTAGTTGACTTACTTGAATGAGAGAAGAAAATAGGCACTAAGTGGGTTTTTATGTGACAACTGGCAAATAACTGGTAATTCCGTACAAATTAATCACAAATTTGTTTTGTAATCTCATGCATAATTGTCGTAATTTAATTTCATAACTGAGTCGTACGATATTAGGGCAAGTACACTGGATCATAACATATACTGGTTCCCGTTACAATGTGAAACAAAACAAAACAATGCCCTAAAAGTGTTGGTAGAAAGTGCTGAATGCACTAAATGCGGTGACACTAACCGTGTCGGTAAATCCGTAAACACGAATCAGAACAAGGAATAACGGCATGTTAATGCTATACCTGAGTCCATATACAAATGGAAACACATATTTGAGAACAACTATTACAATAATACATAAGTTTCCGGTATAACGCCTAAATTGCAAAATCGTCCGTTTCGACCAAAAAGGCGACAAATGGCGATTTGTCCGCAAGACTAATTGGGAGGATTCCGGATGTCAAGATAAGAATAAAACAATGTTAAACATCCTAAAATAGTGTGAGAATAGTAAGAATGCACAAAACACATTGTTTCCGGTCATTAGGCAAATAGTGCACAACTTGACCGGAAAGCGGCCGATCGTCGAAACGACGAATATTTTAGTAGCCGATAGCCTCATCCGGGCGTCTAGTGAACTAGTTAAGAGTTATTTGGCACTCGGAATCCATTCAACTAACATGAGATCATGGAAACACAATTTTCGGAAAAGTTCGATGGCGGATCATAAAAGTGCCGATATCGATCAAACTATCGAACAAATGACATATCGGCCACTCTAACTCATCATATATTCGTCTAGCGAACTAGTCATGAATATTTTTGGATAAGAAATGCACTAATTAGACACCGTATTAGTTGTGGTAGTCGAAAACAAAGGCTTCCGGTAATAAATATATAGTTCCGTTTATTAGCGAATATCTCGAAGATGAGCGATCTGGCGACATATTCGTCATCCGAAACTTATTTTGGAGGATCATATGGATTAATGCCATGTAAATACACCCTAAACACAAGTCTTATGCTTAAGATGCTAGAAGATTAACCCTAATTGCCATACTTAACCTAAGTACCAAAATATCTTATAAACTACCATGTGATAAAAATGAAATTTACACTTCACCCCCCCCATCAAGTTCACGGCACAAGTGAGTCCCACCCCACTTGATTTTGTTGAAAAATTGTGATCTTAAGTATGGAGTGTTAGATTTTGATGGAACATGAAAGATGTGAATATTATATATGGTAAACCTTCATTATTCTTACCATTTCCTTATCAAAAGTTTGCAACATTTTCCCTTCCTTTCTTCCTTCTTGGTCACGGCTACAACACCTCCACCACATACCACCATTTTGCCACCCAAAAACACCACATCTTATACCACTTCAAGCCTAATCAAGACCCCTAAAAAAGCTTGCATGGATGGAGGTCATTAGGGATTCTTAAGGAGCTTTCTTTTCTTCTAAATCTTCAAGGAACTTGTACACCCATTGTGAGCTAAACTTCTCCATAATCTAGCTTATTTTTATACTTAGATTATTAGTGTACAAGTTGATCCATCTTGAAAATCAAGAAAAGATATATCAAGAACCCTAAAACACAACATAATAAAAACACTAAATATTGTTTATTTTGTGTTGATTATATGCTTATATGATTGTTAGATTACTTGTTGAAGTTGTTTATGTTAAAAATATGATATAAAAGTTGCATGATCTTGTGTGATTTAGTATAAAAGGGAAGATTTAAACATGTTATGGTTTAAATCTAAACAAGATCATCAACTACATCATCCATGAAAAATACTACAACTTAAAAATAATTTTTATGAATATGAATGATTTTTATAAGAAGTAAACACTTATATTTAAGTTGTAATCACTTTAAAAATGTGTAGTAATCAAGAGCTTAAGTGCATGAACTTGTTTAAACAACATGCTAAGGTGTTGATTTGAAAAGGTTAATAAATATTAAACACCCACTTGATTTACTAGGAGTTTAAACCACAAAAAGTCATGAATGATGATATTTTGATTATGTAAAATAAATATTAGATGGTTTGTTGTTGATGATTATGAGTTTAAACAGGTTTTAAATACGTTTTTAAAAACGTGAAAACGCCATAGTTTAGGGGAAACTATGGCGAAATTTTCTAAAAATCAAATCGCGATTAAAACATGATTAGTGGGGTGATTAGTGGGACTAAACGCGATTAGTAACTTAAATCGTCATTAAGTGGGCTCTAATGACAATGGTTATCACTAAATAACCAAGTAATTAAATAAAGTTACAAATATATAGTTATAAGTAAAAATAAATGCTTTTACAAATATATATTTTACTTGGAAATATATTACAAGTATTTATATACATATTTGTCACCAATAAATTGTATGTGTACATATATGTATTGTATGTGTATGTATTAGAAACTTAGGGTATTCACAATAAAAATACCCAATCTCATACAAATACAAACACTTAATCAATACACTAAGTGTTGGTGACATAATAAATACATTCTCACAATGAGTCGAAACAATAAATCGGACAATCAAGGCGATGCGAACAATAGGCGAACATTCAAGATTACTCCGTCGCGTCGACGACCAACGGATGAATTGCCGGCGCGAAAGGTCGTCACGACAATGGGTGATTCCCGACGAAAATGAACATATAACGGACGACGTCGACGACGAGTCTAAATGTATATTTAGACGTTAAATATATGGAAAGTTAAGTATATATGTTATCGAAATGAAAAATCTGGAAAGTTAAGTATATGGAAAGTTAGAAAAATTATAAGTAAATACTTATAATAGAATTGGGCTTTTATACATATATATTTGGGCTAGGCCCAACTTATGAAAACCATATATTAGGCCCAAATTCCATAATGTTATGGAGGTGGTCCAAAAACTAATAAAAGCCCAAAACTATATAAAAATACATGGGCTAGGCCCAAGGATAAAAAAATACATGGGCTAGGCCCAAAGATATAAAAATACATGGGCTAGGCCTAAAGACAAAAAGACATGGGCTATGCCCAAAGAAAAAAAGACATGGCCTAGGCCCAAAGACAAAAAGACATGGGCTAGGCCCAATGACAAAAAGACATGGGCTAGGCCCAGTGATAAGAAAACATGGGCTAGGGCCAAAGTCATAAAATTACATGGGCTAGGCCCGGTGACAAGAAAACATGGGCTAGGCCCAATGACATGTGAAGGGCAAGGCCCAGTTCACACATGGTTTGAAAACAATAATATATATATATATATATATATATATATATATCTTTAAGAAATATATATAACAATATTAGTCAAACTACCAACACTATGATCACTTTATAAGTTGTTCAATCATAACAAATAAATACATAACAAGAATTCAAGATGAACGAGTATGAGGTCCATTGAGACCTAGGTGTCTAACGAAACCAATACGCATGTAGGTTACATACATTGTAGACATCTAACGATAAACAGTACGACTTAACGGAACGCAAAAAATGTGAGTTCATGTCCCTCCTTTCACTTATTTTAAGTTTTGTTTTAAAATATCAAGGGGAAATACATGTCATGTCAAAACAGTATGTTAGCTATGAATTAGCAGATAACAGATCACTGTGCGTAAGTAGGAAATAACAATAGTAACCATTAATCACTTAGTGACCAAGGTGCAAAAGAGGTAGATCTATTGAGTTTGAGACCCGCTCCACTCCTGGTTGGTATACCCTAGAGTGCTTTTGTGATCCCAAAATGTCAAAGAAGTCTAGGTTTGGTTACTTACTTATGGAACAAGTATGTTAGGGTACTCGCGACATACTGATAGATCCTTAAGTAACTCATTGATGCTAATAACATACTTAGATTACAATACAGGTTTTCAAGGATGACATTTTGATACGAAAACATTAAACTACATGAACTCGCCAACTTTATTATGACTTTTTAAAACATGTGTTTCAGGACGTAGGACTTGAGCTGGTAATGGGATCCGGGTATGGGATTTTGTCAAGACAACGATCTACTACCTTTTGGAGGGTTTGCCTTTTATATCCCAACCTCGTTTGGGTATACAGAGGTCAAAGCCTCAACATGACTTTGTGATAAAAACATCTTATTTTGGAACATGTGTTTTAAACAATGTTTGTAATGGTAATCTAATACTGATAACAATGTGGTTTCACTTTTGAAGGATGTAAATGTTTAATGAAACTTAGAAATGGCATGACATCATTGTTGTTAATATTGTTTACTAAATTGGATGCAATGATTACCTAATAGTCACACACTTGCACTTCCGCTACGACCAGGGTGTGACAGGTTGGTATCAGAGCTCCGATTGTAGTGAACCGGGGAAAACTTTTTACTAAAAAGTTTGGTCTACAATCATCAGGGGCTCACACATGAAAACAAAGTTTAAAACATGATACAAATGTTTTGAAATTATAACAAGATAACAAAAAGGTTTTCATTGTGTCACGATAACACAAGGATCTGTCACACGAGCTCAACTATAAGTAATGAGCAGGATCAATACATGATTAGTCTATAGTGAATGGACATAAAACAGTAAGATTACATGTGAAAACAAAAGAGAAGTAATCTTGCATGATAAATGGTGATTAATATGAAATGTATCATAAGTAATAATAGATTACTAACATGACTATATATATATATATATATATATATGCATTGTACGGAATATTTTGCCAAGAACGAAATACCTTCGACTATGGATATTATTATTATCCTTGACTCGCACCATGAGAATATCAACCTCGCGTCTATTACAGAACTTATGGCAAACGTGGTTCCTAAGTGAAACCTTAGGATCGATTCCACATAAGGTGGTTACTTTCCCGCGGATACGGAGGTGCCTGACTTCGGCACCTAGGGCGTGGTATGAGACATTGTCAGCTCATTTGTTAAAACATGGTTTTGAAAGAGGTCAGATTAACAGTATATTGTTCGTTAAAAGGAAAAAGGAAGACTTTCTGCTGGTACAGGTATACGTAGATGACATCATTTTTGGGTCATCGGATGGGAACATGTGTCATGGTTTCGAGGAGGTAATGAAGAGCAAGTTTGAGATGAGTGCGATGGGTGAGCTATCTTACTTTTTGGGTTTACAAGTTGACCAGATAAAGGATGGGATGTTCATACATCAAACGAAGTATGTTTATGACATTTTGTCTCGTTTCAAAATGGAAGATTGCGCTACTTTCAATACACCTATCTGTGAGAATCACAATCTTGGTCCAGATCATGAGAGTGTGGAGGAGGTTGATCCAACTCAATACAGGGTAATGATTGGTTCTCTGATGTACTTGACTGCTTCAAGATCTAACATCATGTTCGTACTGTGTCTGTGTGCCAGATATCATACGAATCCAAAGGAGTCCCACAAGAAAGCGGTGAAGCAGATTCTTCGTTACTTGAAGGGGAAACCTAAACTTGGGTTATGGTATCTAGCTGCTAGTGATCTGAAGTTTGTTGCTGTAGGTCCCCTAGTCCTTATGGATCGTGACAGAATCGTCTATCCAACCTAGAGTGCAGAATCCCCTAGATCAGATTTCACAGAAAACATGAACACGAACAAGAATTTCTTTAAACAGTCTTCTATTGATTATCCAACACAAAGTGTTTACAACCAATTCAGGACTCTCTAGAAATCTCTCAGCCAGTCTCTGTAGATTTCTCACAAACCATTATGTCTCAACTGTCTCACTGACTAACTCTAAAACCCTAATACATAATATGTATTTATACTACATGTCTGCATACTAGGTTTTATACTAGGCTAGGCCATTCTCCAAGCCCATTACAACTCTTAACAAGCTAAACATAATGCTAAGCCCAATACAAAATATCCAAAGACTAAACTATTAAGCTGTTATCACCAATATGCACCAACAGACTCCCCCTTGACAATAGCTTCATAGTGTAACTTTGTCTTCAAACATCTTGTGATCTTTTGTTCTTTGGATTGCTTCAGCAACACACAGATTCTGACAAAAACATACTCCCCCTAAGCTGATGCTTCCAATCTCCAAAAGTTTCATTCATTGTAGATCAACGAACTAGCATTCTCAGGTTAAGCTCTTATCTCCAAATTCCTCTATACCTCCCTTTGCAATGTAGTAGAAGGATCCTACCATGCATCTTTACACATTCTGCACTTCACTCATAATATGTACTTTACTTGTATTCTGCACTTCATTTTTATAACTGCATCAATCTGTTTAGAAACACAAGCAAGTAACTCCAAACACCATTAGCTCTCTTCCACATTAAAGATAAACCAATATTTTATCTTATTATGCAAAAATAAACAACTTATCAGTTCAAACTGGAGACTTTAAAAACAAATCTTTTTGTATTTTTTATATTTTCTAGAAACAGATAACTAACAAGAAAATGAACATTCTATTTTTTGTGAGATTCAACGTTAAGAAGATCATATCAGCAACATCAAACTGTTTCACACTATTTGATAATTCTATATGTAATTTTCATGAAAAACAGTTCAAGACGATTACCAGCATTGTTTATCCACTTAAACAAAATACATGAACATTTCAAGTACCTTGTGATATTTTTAGATAATTTATACTGATATACTAGTGTGTCCCACTTCAGGAGATACCACCACGATCAAGGTATGCACAAAAATTCATCGTAGTAGGTGAGTATACCGAAATTCATCATTTGATATTTACAACGTTAGATAATTGGTGATCAGGTCAGTACTTCCGTACAGCAAAGAGACCAATATCCAACGAGGGTTAGGACAAATACCAAATTTTGGTACGAATAATGCAATTTGCACCTTTGAATGACCCTCTAGGAGAGCTTCTTCAATATTTGGGATTTGGCATTTTTAGCTCTTTTAAGATATCCAGGTTGTTCCTAGGTCAGCATATATCTGGATGCAGCAGAAGGACAACCTTGACACCCCGGATGAAATAACGATATAAATACCTAAAACCTCAGATTTTGGCAATCTATCAACTCAAGATTTAAGGTTATAAAACCATATGCCACTGATATGTTACCCACTCATACACAGTTTATTTTATGTTTTCATCACAAAGATAAGTTGATTATTTCATACCTTTTGCCTACTGGTACATCATATGATGAAGCTGCTATCACACTTAAGCAATTTCAATTTTAATTTTAGTGTGAGAGTCTAACTTGCTGATGTACTACCATTTCTTCCTTTTGGCACAGTGAAAACTCATTTTTTAATTTCTATTTTTTTATGTTTTTAATTTTTGAAAAGCAGTAAATTATTTACAAAACTATTTTTATGGAAAAATTTAAACTCGTCAACTTACTCCCCCTAAACTTACGCACTAACTAAAACTCTTTTTGGCTTAGGGAAATTTCTCCCCCTAAATTTTTGTTTTTATGGAGTAAGGTTTTAAAAACAGAAATTTAAACACAAACAGACTCCCACTTCAACCTGACAAGTAGGTTTTTCACTTTTAGTAAACATTTTCGATAACAAAAGTAAATAATTCGTTACCATGTGTAACCTACTATTCACCTCAGATGATTTACATGAATAACCACTGTTGAACACATCAACAGTCCTTCTTGGTCATCCTACACGCACTCAACAACTTAGTTAGACAGGGGGACCCAAGCCTTAAAGGTCTTGGGTCTTCCAAATTCATCAATCACTGGAAAATCCATCCAATATCCATCACACCATACGGGTGTCTTGGAAGTCTTCCTAGTTGTTGAATAAGATTTATAATTTCCACGAGACCTTTGATCACAAGAATTCCAATAAACTCTTGGATTTTCTGACCTTTGAAAATTATTATCTCGAAACCTTCTTCTCTGATTATTATAATCTGATCTTTGAAGAAGTTTTGGATTGTTTTGAACATTCGAGTTACTAAAACCCCTATATTCGTTTCTTCTTTGAACATTTCGATTACCAGCAGTCTGGTATCGATTTTGATATCTAAAATTTTTCTTTGTAAAACCATTTGATTGTCCATTTACATGACTTGATTTAGGAGAAAATTTTCTTGGACTATCAAATCTTCTTGATATTGAAGCTTTAGGTTGAAATCTCGGTTGATTTGTCTGAAAACTTGATTTAACATTTTTATTTGAATCAACCTGATTCCCATCCTTAACCTCCACCTCAGCCTCTGCTTTCTTACCCTTTTTAAAAGGACAACAACTAGCCACATGCCCTGTGTTATGACATTTAAAACAGGATCTCTTCTTAAAAGTTTTCTTTCTGTTAGATCCCTTTTTAAATGATTTGTCTGTTTTGTCTTTAGTATCCCCGTTAACTTTATGAGGTGTACTATTAGACCTAACGGATTCTTTCAAAGAGCCTGGACTATCAGATATGTCAACAGTTATCGGATCCACTACAGCTGGTGTAGTAGGCACAAAATCTGTTAGCTCTTCTTCATTTGGTAAAAAGGAGTAATCCTTATCCTCAGAAGATGGAGCTTTAATAAACCCCACTCCTGTTTTATCACTACTCCTTTTCAATCTTTTCTGAATTTGAATCATGACTAACGAGGATTCTCCAAATTTGTCTAACTTTTTATGAAGTACAACAATTTTGGCCTGTGCACTAGCCAATTCTGTGCACTTTTCAGAAAGCTCGTTAGTCTTTTCCTTCACAGTTTCACGAGCCAAATCAATGATCTATAAAAGTTCATTGACTTTGCTAGCCAAACTGATGATTTCTTGTTCATTTGAATTGAGTGTATTTAAAAAGTGTGACTCCCTTTTACTCAAAAGAACATTTGACTCTTTCAGTTTTTCTAATTCAACTAACAGAATTTTGTATTGCTCCGATAATTTGTCAACTTTACCATGTAGTTCAGTGCAATTATGACAAGTATGACTTGCAGATTGAAATTGTACTAGTAATTCCGCTGTAAGCTCATCTGTATCATCCATGCACACTGTAGCTTTTGCATCCTTGAGTTCCAATCTCTCCTTCTCAGCTTCCTTCTTCTCGTCTATCTTAGCAGCTTCTTCACCAATCTTCACAGCTGCAGTTTGACTCACACATGTACTTTGTCTTGAAGTACTCTGATAACGTTTTTCTAAAGCTTCCCACAGCTCTCTAGACGATCCATACCTATTACAAATGTTTTTCATATCAAATGGCAAGGACATCTTTATCGCTGCGAAAGCGTTCTTCTCAGCATCATACATCTGTTTCTCAGAGTCTTCCATCTTCTCATATTAAAGTACCATTATTCTTCCATTGAGTCGACATATGGGAGCAATGTACCCATCAATCATACAGCTCCACATCTTAGAATCTTCACATTGAACAAATGCCTCAAACTTCTTTTTCCAGTCTAGATATTGTGTAGCATTAATCAACTTTGGGCAGTTATTAACACCCTCACTCATATTGTTCATTCTGACCATCTTCACCACGCAGCGTATCAGTTTAAATGGATTTTGGTATACCTGTATCAAAACCAAAATCTAACCCGCAGCTTGTCGTAACCAAACCGTTAAAAACGTTCAAAAATTTGTCCGAAAAGTGTGGTTACCAAATTGTACTGTTAAACTCGTGTCGACGATATGAATCTAATGATATATATTGTCAGATAGTGATTTTAGGGTTTTCCGTGCCTTTTTTGTCCTAAAATCACACGAGCCTAACCGTGCAACCGGTTTGTCAAGAATGTTTATGGATCAAATTCTATGTCCGAAATCGTTTAACTCTAGTTACGTCAGCAGGTTAACTTTCCACCTTCTTAATCCTAACTCGGAATAGCGTAAAATCCAGAACAGTAACTCGGATTTACAATCCGAAATGACAATCTGGAACAGTAATCCGAATTGCTAATCTGAAATGTGATCCGGAATAGTGATCCAAGATGAAATCCGGAATGCACTGTTCTGATCTGAAATGGAAATCCGGAATGGATTACTCTGATCCGAGAGGGAATCCGGAATAGTCCTTATCCGAGATGGAATCCGGAATGCACGCATTTCTGACCCGATATTCAATCCGAAATAGCTTCTGATCCGAATTTCAGTCCGAAATTGGAATCCGAAATGGCCTTTTCTGATCCGAATTGCACTGTTTTCCAGATCCGAAATGCAGATTCTGGTCCGAAATTCAAGTCTTCAATCCGAATTACTATGATTTTTAATCCGGAATGGAAGTCTTCAATCCGAATTGCAAGCTGTTAATCTGGAATAGTAATAGAAACCCTAATTCTGCCATCAAAAACTCCAAAAAGCCTCCAAAACACCAAAAATGCAGATTATTCTGTTGTTACGATTTTGAACCGAGCAAAATCAAGACCCGAATGCTCTGGTACCAATTGTAGGTCCCTAGTCCTTATGGATCTTGACAGAATCGTCTATCCAACCTAGAGTGTGGAATCCCCTAGATCAGATTTCACAGAAAACACGAACACGAACAAGAATTTCTTTAAACAGTGTTCTATTGATTATCCAACACAAAGTGTTTACAACCAATTCAAGACTCTCTAGAAATCTCTCAGCCCCTCTCTGTAGATTTCTCACAAACCTTTCTGTCTCAACTGTCTCACTGACTAACTCTAAAACCCTAATACATAACATGTATTTATACTACATGTCTGCATACTAGGCATTATACTGGGCTAGGCTATTATCCAAGCCCATTACAACTCTTAACAAGCTAAACATAAATGCTAAGCCCAATACAAAATATCCAAAGACTAAACTATTAAACTAGTAAGCTGTTGTCACAATATGCACCAACAGTAGCTTTCACTGATTCGGACTTTGGAGGATGCAAATCTACAAGGAAGTCTACCACAGGTGGTTGTCAGTTCTTAGGAGGGAGGCTCGTGTCATGGCAATGCAAGAAGCAGTCTTGCATGTCTACCTCTACGTGTGAAGCTGAATATATTGTTGCGGGTAGATGTTGTTCTCAGGTTCTCTGGATCCAATAGCTGATACGCGATTACAGTTTGAATTTCACTCGTACTCCTATTATGATAGACAATAATGCCACTATATAAATCACCAACAATCCCGTAAAACACAGTCACACAAAACATATTGACATTCGTCGTCATTTTATACGGGATTGGGCTGAAAAGAAATTAATTGAACTGCATCGAGTCGACACATTAGATAACCTGGCAAATCTTTACACAAAAGATTTTGACAAGGCTCGTTTTGAACATTTAGTCGAACTCAACGGGATGAGGAATCCTGAGTAACCATTTTCCCATAAAAATATTTTGTAAATAATTTCCTGTTTTTCAAAAATAGTTTCAAAAAATCAAAAACATAAAAAAATAGAAAAATCAACAATGAGTTTTCACTGTGTGAAAAAGAAGAAATGATAGTACATCGGCAAGTTAGATTGTCACACTCATATTTAAAACCAAATTGCTTAAGTGTGATAGCAGCTTCATCATATGATGTACCAGTAGGCAAAAAGCATGAAATAATTAACTTACCTTTGTGATACAAATATAATAAACTGTGTATGAGTGGGTAACATATCATTGGCGTATGGTTTTATAACCTTAAATCTTGCGTTGATAGATTTCCAAAATCTGAGGTTTTAGGTTTTTATATCGTTACTTCATCCGGGGTATCAAGGTTGTCCTTCTGCTGCATCCAGATATATGCTGACCTAGGCATAACCAGGATATCTTAAACGAGCAAAAATGCCAAATCCCAAAAATTGAAGAAGCTCTCTTAGAGAGTCATTCAAATGTGCAAATTGCACTATTCGTACCAAAATTTGGTATTTGCCCTAACCCTTATTGGATATTGGTCTCTTTGCAATACGGAAGTACTGACCTGATCACCAATTATCTAACGTTGTAAATATCAAAGGATGAATTTCGGTATACTCACCTACTATGATGAATTTTTGTGCATACCTTGATCGTGGTGGTATGTCCTGAAGTGGGACACACTAGTATATCAGTATAAATTATCTAAAAATATCACTAGGTAATGGTACTTGGAATGTTCATGTATTTTGTTTAAGTGGATAAACAATGTTGGCAATCGTCTTGAACTGTTTTTCATGAAAATTACATATAGAATTATCAAATAGTGTGAAACAGTTTGATGTTGCTGATATGATCTTCTTAACTGTGATTCTCAAAAATAGAGTGTTTGTTATTTCGTACTTTATTTGCTTTCCGAAAATATAAAATCCAAAAATATTTCATTTTTGTTGTATCTTCTTATGTACGGGATATTGGTTGTTCATGGAGGAATTGTTACCGAAAGGGGGAGACGATGTTAGAAGATGAGTTCAAAATTTTTAACGATCTTGTAGTGGTTATGTGTGCTTAAAATTTTGAGTATCTGATGTGAGTTGAGAAGTGCTTAATCTGTGATACCGTTTGACTATCTCTTGAATAATAATAATTTGTTTAACTTGTATTGGAAAAATTCTTATGGTTTCTCGAGATGTTTGTTTTATAGTATACAGATTGTAGCAGTGTGTTGCTGAGAAGTTTGGTGAAGAGGAGTTTGCTTGGATGCATGGTAGAACCTCCTTTCTACATTGCAGATAAAGTTGAAGAGTTTTGAAGATTGCTTTGCAAGGACTAAACTGGAGTTTACTCAAACGCTAACGATTTAGAAGATTTGGTGATTGGATACATCAGCTTAGGGGGAGTCTGTTGCTGACAGAAGCTATTAAAGATGAAGCTATCCAAAGACCAACGTTTTTCAAAGATGTTAAAGATTGCAAGAAGACTGAAGACAAAGTTATTTTATGAAGCTATTGTCAAGGGGGAGTTTGTTGGTGCATATTTATGACAACAACTTAGATTTGGTCTTTGGATATCTTGTAATTAGTAAAATGATAAACGGTTAGCGGATTTAGTTTTTAATAGTGAATTAGAAGTAATTGGGCTGAACTAGACACTTAATAGAACATGGTAGGCGAATTGGGCTTTAGACCCATTAGCATCCATTTAGGGAAACCCTAGCCCATGTGCATAACCTATCTCTATATAAAGGGAGGTTGTCATTAGGGTTAAGGTTGCTCAGCGGGTTTAGTTGTTTGCTCAGAGAATTGCTTCAGAGAGAGAGAATCTTGAATTGGTTGTGAACACTTCGTGTAAGATAATCAATAGAAGACTGTTTGAAGGAATTGTTTTTGTTCGTGTTCTTATTTATGTGGAATCTGATCTAGGGGTTCTGCACCCTAGATTGGATAGATGATTCTGTGAAGATCCATAAGGATTAGGGGACCTACATCATGCTTCTATCCACATAATATCGCACAGCAACTTCACAAGCAACTAATATAGTTAGTCGTCATGTAGTGTCCTGATTACCTGAAAAGTCGTTTTTAAAAGAAAAGATCAACATAAAGTTGAAGAGTTCCACAAGTTTGTTTGTTTTCAAAATATATTTGAAAATGTTTTGTTGCACATGTGATGAAATCGCTCTGAGTTACAAGTTAAGCCGAGACAGGTGTCCAATCATCGTGGCCAACATCAACCACACCTAATAACAAGTACCTCAAGTGGCTATGCCTAACATATCATAGCTAGTTATGAATATGTGCGACCACGTGTTCGCTCAGTAAGTATACAACCGTGTATTGAGTGCAGTCTAGGCTTGTCAGGACAAATAGTACTATCCACAGTATTCACCAGCATTGTATAACTTGCTTGTGGGGATTTAAGCATGTTAGGTGTCTACTCAGATTAATAGCAACAAAGAATTTGCATGTGCACACGTATGTCAATCAAATGTACCATCTATGAAATCAGTAAAACATGTATCAAAAGAGAGAGGAATAGTGAAACTCATAGGTTGCACAGGAACTAATGCTACAGTAATTTGCTAATCCACACCTAATACCAGTATTATACAATTAATGTTTGTAGGCTAGGTTGGACTATGTATAAATGTCTAAGAACAGACTAGGGTCATCAAAACATGGAGTTAGACATAGTCGGCGTTTTGAAATCAAGTTTGGATGCTAGACACCGTTTTCCATGCCGGACAAAGTTGTTTGTTTTAGGTGTTCGGGAAATAATATCTTTAAACAAAGTGTATCATTTTATTGTATATGAAAATTGATTAGTTTTATATTAAGGGAGTTTGGGCGTTTGAAAGTTCTAGATCGCCCAAATAAGAGTTTTCGTATTTATAGTCAGGTAATTACAAGATAAGCATGTAATATACCCATTTTATCCCAATTTATTCTTGAAGGGTTAGGATTTATTTTCAACCTCCCAATTACCGCCAAGTTGGGTTGTATAAAAATTTTGGCGGGTTTAGTTACGCGTTTATATTCGTCAGTTATCGTTAAAATTAATAATTAAACGCGTAATTTTGTAAAAATAATTCCGTATGAAAATAAATTTACAAATCTTTAAAAAACCTATTTCTGACATGTATTTTTTAGAAAAAATACTTTTTAAATGTTAAACATTATTTATTAATTTTAATAAATCTATTTTATAACCTACATAAACCGTTAAAAAGCAATCTAACCCATCCGAACTCTAAAAATTCTAAAAATTTTACCAAACACTTCTACTTTCTCAATAAGCTCCCTGTAAAAGTTTGAAGTTCATCCGAAATTTTCTAAACCTGGTTTTAAAATATCGAAAACCTGGTAAAACGCTCAAATTTAAAAGCGTAGCACGGTTTATCGGTTGAGCCCAAATTTTGGTGCGGGACATATGATATATATGATTTTTTTCTGCAAAAGTTCAGGATTTAATGAAATGGTTAACTATTTCCCCAATTTTATTTTATTGTATTAAATGTAATAAATTCGCCAAATATTCCTCGTTTGTTCGAAAATCTCAAATTTTGTAGGGATCATATTTCTACTGTCCTAAACCATGTCCTAAAGTTTCTTGACCAAACAAGATTCACGTCAAGATCCATAACCAAAACAATTTTATAAACTTCTAAATTTCGCCTAAAAACTATACATTTCCGCGCATCGCCCGTTAAGCCTAGATTCCATGATCTGTTTGGGATGATTTTCTAGGTATAGTACCTACACCATATGTACAACACAACATGCAACTGGAATCATCAATTAAGCGCATTTACATTTCCGCGCATCGCCCGTTAAGCCTAGATTCCATGATCTGTTTGGGATGATTTTCTAGGTATAGTACCTACACCATATGTACAACACAACATGCAACTGGAATCATCAATTAAGCGCATTTAGTATCTTTTTTCTATTGGTTTTCGTCAGGCAATTTTGGTGTCGTATAGTTGCCATTTTTATCCAAAAGTTCATCTTTTTTAGCCAAACCACTTACAAAACTTTTTGATACCTAAACACCTCTTAAAAACAGAGTTGTGGCCATAGGATTGCCTACTTTTGGATCAAAATAGGCATAGTATTTGTGTTTTGAATTTTAGAAACAAGAAAGAAAAAAGCTTACAGAACTTGATGTTCTTGAGCTACAATGTCTAAAAATTCTGCTCCAACTAAAGGGTTGATGTTTTATAATATAGATTTGGTAGAATATATGGCTAATATTGGAACTTTTGAGGTGCGTGTGTGCTTGTTTGGTTCTGACGGGTCCGACTGAAATAAGGGGGAACATTTGTCCACCTTTAACCAGTCAACAACACTCCTTTCAATATGCAGGATAAGTTTAAGGTGTATTTCAAGAACTGGTTCCTTATCAAGTCTTAAACACTCCCTGGGTGTAATAAAAATTCGTGAAACAAAACATTTTTATTGGCGTTTCTACGGAGAAAATAAAGCAAACCCAACCGACAGAAAAAAATTAAACGATTGGATGTTACTACTCTAAAAACCTTACATTTGTATTGTATAAGTCTTTTTAGGCTGATGTGAGAGGGGATCGCTCTCCTCTATGAGCACCGAACCGATTCGATTCAGCTAACAGAGGCGGAATTCATTGCTAGCGAAATGGACAAACAAACAATCAAGTATGCTGCTTAAACGCCTTTACTTCATATATTAATAAACGTAAAAGTTACAGACGAGTAAACAAATGGACAGGGCTTTGCCGTAGTCACACATCAACAGATTACACACAACACTCAAGCTCCACTATTTATAGGCCAACAAAGCTCGCACAAGAGTGAGTGTGTTGGCTCGTGCGAGTGGCGCCTTGTACGAGTGACAATATGTCACTTGTACAAGCCATAACAGTCACTCGTATGAGCCATATATAACATATAAATTTGACATTTCTAAGCCACACAACCGACATATCCTAGACGTAGGCAATAGACATTATGCACTAACAAACTCCCCCTTGGATGTTGCCACAATCTTGGATAATCTTCAAAAATTTCTTCAAAAATCTTCAAAAATTGTTTGACCTTTATCATCCAAAGAAATGTTTCGGTGGCCTACGACGCTCCTCAGATGATAACGGGGTTTGGTCAGTAGGAGGAGGCCGATTGTACGTGTTGCCAAACCAAAAGCTTTTCAGAGATGCAATCCTAGCTCTCTCTGCAATTCTTTCTCCATTCTTCTCCTTCTTCCGCTGCTCCTTCTCTTCCAGCTTTCTCCATGAAGTGTTCCATATTGTTCCTGAATGTATATCATTAGCAAAACAAGCATTAACAAGCTTATGGAATTGCAGCGCCTGCTCTTTATCTCTCTCCTCATAACTAATCTTACTGTAGAATAAACATTCGATATCCTTCTGTGAGCAGTGTACTAGCCACATTGGGGCTAGTACTCGAATGTCGCGCCATAAACCATATATACGTTTGTGCGCAATGACGAATTCGGATAGTTCTTCAGTAATCTTCCAAGAATCTTCACCCGGTTAGACACAAATAATAGCTTCACCTGTGCTTGAATCATAGTGCCACCATTTGAATATCTTGTAGAAATCTTGCTCCATTTTAATCATAGGCATGTTCTTCATTACTCAAGGCCTCTTAACAATCAACTTCACATCTTTCTCTTCCGTAACGGATCTATCTTGGTGACTCTTTTGGGGATATGTGGCTTCCAGCGGTTAAACCATGAGTTGCTTCAAGCTTTGTCAGTTTCCACAGCCGCTGGTCATGAAATTTTATCTTTAGATTAATCATCTTCATCTGTACTAGTTTTTATATCCCAGAATGGCAGGGTCTTTATATCACTCAAGTATCCGAAGTACTGGAGCCCATACTCCCTCTTTATCGCATATACGTCTAGTTCCTTGATCCATCCCCAGCTAATAATGCCCCCTAGAGACATATCAGCATCACGTGTGAAGAATGATAGGGGAAGTTTTAATTTACGCTCTTCTTGTAACCCCTTAAACAATAATTTCCTCCTCTCAGCTATCTATTCTTTGGATAAACATTTAGGAAATGTTCTCTGTTTCACAACCTCTTTGTTGGTGCATATTTGTGACAACAACTTAAATTTGGTCTTTGGATATCTTGTAATTAGTAAAACAATAAACATTTAGAAGGTTTAGTATTTTAGTAGTTGATTAGAAGTGATTTGGCTAACTAGACACATTATAGGGAGTGGTAGGCAAATTGGGCCTAGACCAATTTGTAGTCCATGTGGTGAAACCCTAGCCCAGTTTCAAACCTATATCTATATAAATTGAGTTTTGCATTAGGGTAAAGGTTGCTCAGTTAGTCACTTTAGAGAGAGTTGAGAGAGAATTCTTGTGATCTAGATTGATTGTCATCATTGTGATTGATAATCAATAAAGATCGGGTTTATTATGATTGTTGTTCCTACTCGTTTTTTGTGATAATCTGATCTAGAGGATTCCACACTCTAGATTAGATAGATGATTCTGTGAAGATCCATACGGATTAGGGGACCTACACTCCTCTACTTTACGCTTCAACAAATCATCGCTTTTGGGTGTAAACATCTCAATAAAGGTTGGGAAGTCATCCGTACCCTCACCGACAAAATTTTTAGTATCATCGTCAATGTAATCATCCTCCACGACAACCTTATCGTAATCATGTGCTTTCAGAAAAGTGTTCGAAGAGATAATCTTCATGCTGGAAAGCATTGATGTCGTTCAGCTCATCTTCGAAGTCAAATTCAAACGTTTCTTCATCCACACCTAACATTCTTGTAACCTCTTCTATCGTGAAATTGTGGATAAACTCACCTTCTTCTA
Source organism: Scalesia atractyloides (assembly GCA_947069175.1). NCBI lineage: Eukaryota > Viridiplantae > Streptophyta > Magnoliopsida > Asterales > Asteraceae > Scalesia > Scalesia atractyloides. The sequence continues at coordinate 63,846,077 of CAMTDV010000008.1, forward strand.
CATCATGTTCCAAATACAAAATCTTTGGTTTAGGCACGACAGGAACACTTGACATATCAGTCACTGTGAGAATTCATGCCTGCTAAGCATCCTTTAAGCTATCATATAACTTTCCCTGACCTTTGTCATCATCAAATTGCTTGGCTGAATCATTCAAGTACACAGAAAAATCAATATCATCATTCAAAACAGATTCTGTTACAAGAATTCCCGAACCACCCATATCACTATCGTCATCCTTCTTATCACTATCCGGCTTTTTCTTCGATGCGTCATCTGTTTCGTCTAAGTCTTCAACCTCTTCCTCAACATTTTCAGGAAAAGAATCTATCTCATCCTCTATCTCCTTCAACATCTTTCTTTTCTTCAACAACTCCTGATGTTTTGAAGAAAGATTTGACATGTCAACATCCACATCCTTCGGCTTTCCTATCAACACAAACTACATCGATTGCGCATACACCACCAATTCAGAAGATACTGGCACAGATTCAGTTTCTGACATAGCTTTTTCTTTCACAGGCTCCTCTCCAACCTTTTCTTTCCTCTTTCCTTGAGCGTCAGATAATAATTAGTAAAACTATAAACAGTTTCCGAGTTTAGTATTTTAGTAGTTGATTAGAAGTGATTGGGCTAACTAGACACATTATAGGGAGTGGTAGGCGAATTGGGCCTAGATCAATTTGCAGCCCATGTGGTGAAACTCTAGCCAGTTGCAAACCTGTCTCTATATAAAGAGAGTTTTTCATTAGGGTTAAGGTTGCTCAGTTAGTCTCTTCAGAGAGAGTTGAGAGAGAATTCTTATGATCTAGATTGATTATAATCATTGTGATAGATAATCAATAACGATCGGGTTTTTTATGATTGGTGTTCCTACTCATTTTCGGTGATAATCTGATCTAGAGGATTCCGTACTCTAGATTGGATAGACGATTTTGTGAAGATCTATACAGATTAGGGGACCTACAATTTGTACCAGAGCATTCAGCTCTTGTTTTGCTCGGTTCAGAATCGTAAAAGCAGGAAAAGTTGAAGTTTCGGACGTTTTTTACGGCTGGTTCAAAGTTTGAAGGCTGTTCTAGGGTTTTGTTGTTGATCTCAGATAAACAGCAAGGCATCTCAAATAAAAAAACATGGTATTTCGGATCATCAGAAAGGTATCTCGGTTAGAAATCTTGCATTTTGGATCTGAAGGTTGCATTTCGTAACATTAGAGTTGTATCTTGGATCATCAGTGAAGCATCTCTGATCAGAATACATGCATCTCGGATCATTGGTGATTGATCTCGGATCTTCTCGAATTTACATCTCGGAGAGCATCTCGGATACTATCATTATCTCGGATTAGCATCTTGGATAACATCTCGAATCACCATCTCAGATTGGTCTCTCGGATCACTGTTCCGAATTTTCATCTCGGATTGTTAATCCGAGTTACTGTTCCGAATTTGAAACTGTTCTGAATTTGAAACTGTTTCGAGTTGTATTCTCAAAGGTGGAAACTTAACCAACTGACATAACAGGAGATAAACATTTTAGTACACATAATTTGTTTCCATAAACAATTTTGACAAACTGAGTGCACGGTTAGACTCGTGTGATTTTTAGGGCAAAAAAAGGCACGAAAATTCCTAAAATCACTCTCAGACATTATACATCATTTGATTCGTATTGTCGAGATGAGGCTAACGGTACAATTTGGTAATCACACTTTTCGGACAAATTTTAATCGTTTTTAGCGAGCCGGTTCGGTAAAAATGTCGAATATGTCAAATTTGAACGAATTGTTGAGAATGGAGCACGAGGCAGGCACGATTAACAAACCGCCAAAGATGTTGAAGGTAGAGAATTCCCTTACATGGAAGGATAGGTTTCAGTCATTCATTAAATATCAGGACACACGGATGTGGATCTGTATTCAAGATGGGTAGGTAAACCCAACTCATGACTTTGAAGGCAGACAACGTGTCACTGCCTATGTGAACATGTCAGAGGCTGATAAGAGAATATATGAGTCTGAGAAGAAGGCCTTAGCTGCTATAAAGACGTCGTTACCTGATGGCATCAAACATACATTCAAGCGATATACCACTTCGAAGGAGATGTGGGATGCTCTGGAGAAGAGGTATGAGGGCAATTCTGATGTGAAGAAAAACAAAGTTGACTTATTGAAGTAGCAATTTGTTGTCTTTAAAGGCATGAGTAATGAGTCCCTTGGAGATATCATCACGAGATACTATCATCTAATGTCAGAAATGGACAATTAAGATATACAGGGATACACAGACGTTGAGATAAACGATAAGTTGCTAGATGCTTTACCTGCCAAATGGGATATTTATACTCTTTTGATAAAGGGTGAAGATGGCTATGAAGATAAAGACTTGGAAGAGGTTGTTGGGAAACTAAGAGCTTTTGAGCTCAACATGAAGGGCTTACATCTTATAAAGGGCATATTGTATATAAAGGGCTTACATCTTCATCTTCCAACAATGCTTCTAGTGATTCTGCAACTGCGTTCTCTCATGTGAAAATGAGCAGGTTGTGACAAATGCTGATGGTGAAGTATGTTTTTGTAGCTGCTTTAGGAGGAACGTCAGGGGCAAAGAGACAACAAGCTAGCAATAATAACAACATTATAAGGTCTATGCCTCTGAGTGTCAAGGCTGCTGAAGAACATCTGGCCTTGGTTGCTTCATTTCTTGCTTCATATGAGAACTACATTCAGGGAAGAATCTCTGATCCTGCTACTTTTGATGAAGATTATGATCAGATTGACCCTGATGACCTTGAGGAGATAGATTTACAATTGCAGATGGCCATGATCTCTAGTAGAGTGAAGAGATTCATGAATAGGATGGGAAGAAAGTTCGTTGGTAAGAATGTAGGTTTTGATAAGTCTATAGTGAGGTGTTACAATTGTAAAAATTACAGACACTTTGCTAGAGAATATCAAAGACCTAAGATTGAATCTCGTTCTAGCTCATCTTTTCAAGATCTTCCTGGTCATGGTTCAAGCAACAGGAATGCATCAACGAACACTGGTTCAAAGGCCTTGATCTCTACTGCTAGAGAAAGTTCTTATGATTGGAGAGTTCTTCTGGAAGGTGATGACAATGCCACACAGGCGTTCATGGCTGAGAAGCCCTAGTTGATGATGAAGAAGTGAAGGTTGATGCTGAGTTAGAGCGAGAGATGGTAGCTAAAAATGTTGATGATGATCAGACGACTGAAAACATGAAATTTGATGTAGAACAGAATGCTGCAGATAAGAAGATGGCTGCTGGTTTGCTGCTTTCATGGCCGATCTAAGAAAATCAAAAGGAGAGGTACATTCTAACTCGGGTAGTTCTGTTTGCTTAAAATGTCGTGAACTACAAAGTGAAGTTGACACGTTAACAAAACAAAACAAAAGTCTGGTAAATGAGCTCTCAAGCGTAGAAGAATTAAACTTTTTTCGTAAAAGAAATGAGTCATTATATTTGAAGAAAATTAAAGGTTATGAAGAAGAAATCAATATTTAAACCTATAAACTAAAACTTCAAATTATTGACTTAGCTCATGATATGATGAGCGAGAAGACAAAAGAGTTTCCTGAAAAATACAAAGAATTGTCAGAAGCACAACTGAAAATTTGTGAACATGAAAAGAAATTAAATCAATTCATAGATTCATCTTTTGTTATAAAACACATGATGAATGGCTTGAAGAAAAGTAACTACAAGGCCAGTATAGGCTTCAAAGGTTTCAATGAAGTTCCACCACCTCTTGGTTATGACTATTCTTTCTTCCTAGACGAAGAAGAGCTTACAGACTTTGTGTCAACTACACCTAGTAGTTCCACATCAGGGAATGTTGATGTGTCTGAGAATGCCAAGAAGGATAATAACAGGGAAGAGGTTTTGAAAAAAAGAATACACCCTAAGAATAAAAAGCAATTTTTTGTTAAAAAAGTTGATTTTGTTAAAGGGAGTGATATGAAAAAGGAGACCACTGTTATTACAAGAGAGTCAAATGTGCAGTTTGCTAAAAATAAAAACATAGAAAAATCAGAAATTGAGCAAACTAAACGAGTGTAACGCCTCGCTTTTTTCGTAATTTCCTTAATTAGAAAGTGTAATCGTATTTCTATTTTTGGAAACTTGTATTTGTATTTCTTTTCCCAATTTTGTAATCCGAGACTTGAATCGTAATAAAATACATGCTTGATACATACTTGTCTTACATGCATTCAATCATTAAATACATGCAAACTGATACTTGTTATACGTGCAAAGACTCATACATTCACACTCGATACTCAAATCATACTTATATGCGTTAGACATGCAAAAATGACAAGTTATAGCCTGAAATGAAAGATAAACTAAGTTCAAGGACTAAAAATGGTATAATCTGGAGAAAGTGGTTTCTAGCCCATGGATTGGTCCCAATTTGTGTTTTCTGCATTTAATGCACTCAACCAACAATCCTCTAACCTCAATTATAAATACCCACCTACTCACACTCTCATTTCACACCTCAAACACCTCTCTCTCTCTAAAGCTCTCTCTCCATCTGAAAGTTTAAGACTTTCAAAGTGAGTTCTAACTCACCCTTACCTCCCTTCTTTCTTTCTTCCTTTCTTAACACCTGAATCCCCTCTAAGAATGTTTCCATAGGTTTTCCAGGGAAAACCTACTTGGAACATCACCATATTTGAGGTCTCAAGTGTAAAAGCTTTTTCGTTTTAATAGGGTTTTAACCCACAAGTGTTGTATCCTTCCAAGCTTGTTCTTGAAACAAGACTTGAGTTGGTAGTGTGTGATTACTTGGAAGCCTTAGCTATCCTACCTTCAATCCACCACCTCACTTGATGATTTTGATTATTTTACAAATTTTATTTTTATTATAACTTATCATGACCATCCTTGTTATCCTTGTGACAACTTGTGCATTGGTGAACAATACGAAAGAGTTTAAAGGAAGGTATCCTCCTACCTCCATGCATGACTTCTATGAACTCCCATGATATTTATGATCTACTTATTATGTATACTATATAATATATATATATACACACTAACTGTGTCCGTCATGGTACTCGGTTACATCACCTAAGTACTTAATTTTTCGTTACGATTCTAATGGGTACCTTAACCCATGAAAACACATCAACCCGAATGGGTATCATAGTGTCAAAACGAGTATTAAGTCTAGGTGGTTATTTTCTCGAATACATATGTATTTAAATTCCTAATCCTCCATTATCATCCGAATACTTACCAACCTATGTTTTCCTCATGTAGGATAACTTGGTGTTCCTCCAACCCTCCAAACCATTCGCTAAGAAACAAGTGAAAGCTTGCAAAACCGTGAGTACACTTGACTCGTTTCCCTTTTTACACAATTTCGGTTGTCACATGTTAACTTACAAAAATACATGAATACACACACTACATGCTTTATACACTCGATCTGTTATACATGCTTGTTGTTATGCTTAGCTCATGCTAAATTCATACATGCTTATTGTCATTAAGTTAGCTAGCCCAACTTAACATATATAGCGCTATAGGAGTAGCACACCGCCCGTTGGGGTATTGTTAAGCTTTAAGCTGATTCATTCTTAATTCATACTTTAGTCTCGTTACTTCGTGTGATAAGGGACACATTCATCCTTGTGGACACTTGGGTTTGATAATTAGTATTGCATGCTAGCTTACCTTGTATACAATTGCCATGTGGATTTGAGTAAACTCTTTTATACTTATGCTATGTACTTAAACTTGTGTACTCATCAATACTTTTTGTATTAAACTATACTTTTAACATGTTGCAGGTTAAGGATGTTGATCCTGACAAACTTAGTAAGGATGACATAGAAACGCACCTAGAATGTTAGGCTTTCATGTTGTAATTGTTGTATTTTTATTTATGTTGTAATTGACAATCTGATATATGAAATGAACGAGTATTGATTTAAATATTGTCGCAAATAGTGTTGTATTGCCTTGAGCAATCTATTTCGTCTCACTCTGATGTTTCCGCCATCGGTTGGGGTGTGACAGATTGGTATCAGAGCCATAACTATAGGGAATTAGGTAGAATTGTCATGTTCGACCTAGTCTATAGTTTAAGTGACCAAACTTGACCATTCTTGTTTCTTGCTTAAAATATTAATTCTTCCTACCTTGCTTCTTCTTGTTTCCTTTGGTCTTAATATATACAATATGTCTTTCCTAAGACATTTATACAATATACACACTTGGAGACTTGAAGACACTCATACTAACGAGACGATCTCGCCAAAATAGGGGTGAAACTCGCACTTTGGTGATCACTCTCAATCCGAGTATTCAATTTTTCACGAAATTACGCCATCAAGTATGAGTAATATCCATACCTTGATGGAAAATTTCCATTTCATACTCTATTTGACCTTATCAACAAGTCGGAATTCGCTCCCCGTTTGGTAAGTACTAACCACGATGAGGGTACGATGTTGTCAAGTTATGAGTGAAACCCGCACCTTGTCAACTATTCCCACTCCTCGATTTTTGTATCTTGCCAAGGTTTCGATTTTTCGATCAATTAGAGACTTGTAGTAACTGGAAGGGTAAAATGCCGTTAATTGCTTCTCGACGAGAGCATTTTACCTATAGGCCAAAGCACGTTCCTCTAATTTGAAAGGATCTTCGATTCACTTTGGAATAGTCGACGCTTCTCAACCCAAAGCACTCCAATATTTTACTAAGCCTATCTTTTATGCTATCTCAATTTCTATGTGTTTTAGGAATTATTACCTCGTTCATTTCGGACAGGATGCAAAATTCGCACATCTTTCGCAATCAAAAACAATAATAATTCTCGCAAACCAACTAAATTCATACTCCTTACGCAATCATATGTGTTTATACTATTGAATACTTGTTATGCTTATGTCACCTATGTGAACTCATGCATGTTATACAATACTTACATGCTCAAACGTGATTTTTATTGTCGATCACTTAGATGTCTTTTTTCGCAAAACTCAAGTTGGAGAAATGAGTCGAAGTCCAACTCCAACTCGACTATTTTCATAAGAATCACTATATCAAAACTTATACCTAAACCTTTTATCATTGTTTCAATTTTTCTCATTTATGCATAAACCTCGAAGCTTACTATTTTATCCAAACGATTTCTCACCCTACAACATATTTATCTAAATTACATACACGAAACACCTAATGACACTTAAAATGTTTCTTTCACAATTTTTCAAAAACTTTATGAAATGCTACCCATCAACTTAGTCGGTCAAACGAACTTCTTGCCCTCGATTTTCACAACTTGATACAATCATACATGCTTATTGTTATGCTTAGGTTCATGCTAGATTCATACATGCTTCTTGTCATTAACTTAGCTAGCCCCAACTTAACATATATAGCACTATAGGAGTAGCACACTGCCTTTCGTGGTATTGTGAAGCTTTAAGTTGATTCATTCTTAATTCATACTTTAGTCTCGTTACTTCGTGTGACGAGGGACACATTCATTCTTGTGGACACTTGGGTTTGACAATTAGTATTGTATGCTAGCTTACCTTGAATATAATTGCCATGTGGATTTGAGTAAACTCTTTTATACTTATGCTATGTACTTAAACTTGTGTACTCGCCAATACTTTTTGTATTGAACTATATTTTTAACATGTTGCAGGTTAAGGATGTTGATCATGACGAACTTAGTAGGGACCACATAGAAACGCACCTAGAATGTTAGGCTTTCATGTTGTAATTGTTGTATTTTGATTTATGTCGTAATTAACAATTTGATATATGAAATGAAAGAGTATTGATTTAAATATTGTCGCAAATAGTGGTGTGATGCCTTGAGCAATCTATTTCGTCTCACTCCGATGTTTCCGCCATCAGTTGGGGTGTGACAACAAGATCCTTCAAAGGCATCATCCTCACCTGATGAATCTAAACCAGAGAGTTCAATTAAGAAGTCTTCGGCTAGAAGATCGTGCTTCAAATGTCACAACAAGGGACATGTAGCTAGCTGTTGTCCTAACAAAAAGAATGAAGCACAAATGACTAAGAGAATGAGAGAAAAATCACGAGAAAAAATTGATGATGGTGAGCAGACGCTTTCTAACTCAGCAAAGATATCTGCTACCAAGCGACAGAGTGTTGCTGTTTGTGTAGATAAGGCTGAAAAAGGAACTCACCAAGTTCCTCGTTTTCAAAGAAATCAACAAAGATTTTAGCCTGAATCTACATCAGGCAGATATGAAAGACCTAGAAGTAGTTCACCATGAATGAATAACTTTAAGGGTCAATCAAGTAATTTCAGAAGTCAATGTCAATATCAAACTCGATATCAGAATGTTGGTAGTCGAAAATTTCATAACAATGGCTTAAGAAGTTATTACCATCAAATTTCAAGGAACCTTAACAAAAATTTCCAAAGGTCACAAAGTCCAAACAAGTTTAGGAAACCTCACAACCAAAGACCGAATGGAAATCAAAAACCATTTCCTGCAACAGGTCTGAGATCCAAAACTCCTATTAGGAGTGATGGATATTGGATAATGTTCTGGTGGTAGATGAATCTGGAAGACCGAAGACTATAAAGGCCTGGGTCCCCCATTCTAACTAACTTTTGTTGGGTTGTGCAGGAGCTGCTAAAGAGGATTATCAACTTCTGGTATCTTGATACTGGCTGCTCCAGGTACATGACGGGGGATGCAAAATTGTTGACTAAGTTTGAAAATATAGATGGAGGTTATGTGAATTTTGCAGGTGCTATAGGAGGTCACATTACAGGTCGAGGAAAAGTGACCAACGGGAAGATCACAATGGACAAAGTGAACTATGTCGAGTAGCTAAAGCACAATCTGATGAGCGTTTCTCAAGTCTGCGACAAGGGTCACTCGGTCCACTTTACTATGTCTGAAGCTTTGGTGTTGAAACCGGGTTTGGTGTGATGAGAGCTCCAAGGGGAAATGACACTAATGTCATGGAAATGGGTGCGAAGGACTCTTCCACTGTGGTGGCGTGTTTATTGTCAAAAGCATCTAAGGCTGCGTCAATGTTGTAGCACAGATGCATGGCCTACATCCACTACCGAAAAATGAATTATATTATTAAAAATGGTTTAGTGGAAGGGATGCCAGTGCAGAGTTTCACGTGGAAGATAAATGTCTTTCATGTTAAAAGGGAAAACAACATAACAAACGTCACAAGTCCAAAATAATAAATTCCCTAGATTTACCTTATGAATTACTTCATATGGATATCTTCGGTCCAGTGAACGTAAGGAGCATAGGTGGAAAGTACTATTGTTTAGTTGTCACAGATGATTACTCATGATATTCATGGGTTTTCCTTTTAGGTACAAAATATGAGACAACAGAGATGCTTATAGATCTTTTTACAAAATTGGAAAATGTCCATGATGCACGGATCAAGAGGATAAGGAGTGATAATGGCACGGAGTTAAAGAAACAGATTCTTGATCTCTGTTGTCTTCACAAGGGAATTGAACATCAATATGCTGCACCTTATACACCTCAACAGAATGGAGTCGCTAAGAGCAAAAACTGGATGTGGATTGAAGCCGCTAGGACTATGCTTTCTGATTCAAAGCTTCCAGTTCTTTTCTTGGGAGAAGCTGTGAACACATCTTGTTATGTCCTAAAAAAAAATTTGACGGTTAAAAGGTTTAACAAAACATGTCACGAACTATTGTTTAACCAGAAACCAAACTTTAAAGGTGTTGAACCATTTGGATTACCATGCACCATTGTGCTAAATAAAGATAAGCAAAAATTCAGTGTGGTAGCTGATGAGGGTTATTTTCTAGGTTATATGCCTGGAATACCGAATAAAAGGGTTTTTAATCTAAAAACTAGTAAAATTGAGGTTGTGTTTAACATGGAAATCACTAGTTATTCACCTCAACAATCAACGAGTGGTCCTGCTATATTATATGATTATGATAGCGTTTTTAAATCATTTAATATTCCTGATTTTTCCAATGCAGATGAGTCTCAAGTGATTCAAACTGTGATCAGTGAAGATGAGAGGGTGACTTCATGCCTAGATCGAGTATATCAATGACAGATGCCCCATAAACTTCCTCTAGTGCAGCTCCACAAGATTCAAGTGATAGTGAGTCTGAACCTATTCAGGGGGGGGATTTTACTAATCCGTTTGCTAATAAGAACATTCATGGGGAGATTGGATCTATACTGGGAGATAATTTAGTTGTTGATACCATTGCAACTACACGCGTAAACAAAGATCATCCAGTTGAAAACATCATAGGTGATGCTGCTGCAGGTGTTCAGACTCGAAGAGGTGTGATAGTAGGTTCCTGTTTATTTACTTCGGTTAAGAAGTCGGGGATGATACATGAGTGTTTGTATAGTTGCTTTATTGCCCAAGAGGAGATGAAGAATGTTCATATAGCTCAAAAGATAATTTTTGGGTTGAAGCTATGCAAGAGGAACTAGCTCAGTTTAAGAAGTTGAAGGTTTGGAAGCTAGTTGACTTGCCTGAAGGAGAGAAGGAAATAGGCACCAAGTGGTGAAAGGTTCAATCAACAAGAGGGGATTGATTATAATGAAGTGTTTGCACCAGTAGCAAGGTTGGAGGCAATTCATTTGTTCCTAGCTTTTGCTTCATTCAAGGGCTTCAAAGTTTACCAACTTGACTTGAAAAGTGCATTTCTTTACGGGGAAGTCCAAGAAGTGGTGTATATCTCACAACCAAATGGGTTTACTAATCCAGATTATCCAGATCTAGTCTATCGACTTGATAAGGCATTGTATGGATTGCATCAGGCACCTAGGGCGTGGCATGAGACACTGTCAGCACATTTGTTAAAGAATGGTTTTGAAGGAGGTCAGATTGACGGTACACTTTTCATTAAAAGAAAGAAGGAAGACTTTATGCTGGTACAGGTATACGTATAGTACATCATTTTGGGTCATCTGATGAGACATATGTCATGAATTCGAGGAGGTAATGAAGAGCAAGTTTGAAATGAGTGTGATGGGTGAACTATCTTACTTTCTGGGTTTAGAAGTTGAACAGAAGAAGGATGGGATGTTTATACATCAGACAAAGTATGTGTATGATTTTTTGTCTCGTTTCAAAATGGAGGATTGCGCTACTTTCAACACACCTATTTGTGAGAATCACAATCTTGGTCCAGATCATGAGAGTGTGGAGGATGTTGATCCTACTCAATACAGGGCAATGATTGGTTCTCTAATGTACTTGAGTGCTTCAAGACTAGTCATCATGTTCGTAGTGTGTCTTTGTGCCAGATATCAAACGAATCCAAAGGAGTCACATATGAAAGCAGTGAAGCGGATTCTTCGTTACTTGAAGGGAAGCCTAAACTTGGGTTGTGGTATCCAGCTGCTAGTGATTTGAAGTTTGTTGCTTTCACTGATTCATACTTTGGAGGATGCAAATCAACTAGAAAGTCTACCACAGGTGGTTGTCAATTCTTGTGAGGGATTATCGTGTCATGGCAGTGCAAGAAGCAGTCTTGCGTGTCTCCCTCTACATGTGAAGCTGAATATATTGTTGCTGGTAGCTGTTGCTCTCAGGTTCTCTAGATACAACAGCAGATGCACGATCACGGTTTGAATTTCACTCGTACGCCTATTATGATAGACAATAATGTCACTATTTCAATCATAAACAATCCCGTAAAACACAGTCGCACGAAACATATTGACATTCGTCATCATTTTATACAGGATTGTGCTGAAAAGAAATTGATTGAACAGCATAGAGTCGACACACTAGATAACCTAGCAAACCTTTACACAAAAGCTTTTGACAGGGCTCGTTTTGAACATTTAGTCTAACTCAACGGTATGAGAAATCCTGAATAACCAGGTATCCATAAGAATTTGAAAATAATTTACTGTTTTTCAAAAATAAAAAACATAAAAAAAAATTAAAAATGAGTTTTCACTGTGTGGAAAACAAGAAATGATAGTACATCAGCAGGTTCGACTGTCACACTGAAATTAAAATTAAAATTGCTTAAGTATGATAGCAGCTTCATCATATGATGTACCAGTAGGCAAAAAGCATGAAATAATCAAATTACCTTGGTGATATAAACAAAACGAATTGTGCATGAGTGGGTAACATATCAGTGTCGAATGGTTTTTATAACCTTAAATCTTGTGTTTATAGATTGCCAAAATCTGAGGTTTTAGGTCTTATATTGTTATTTCATCCAGGGTATCAGAGTTGTCGATCTGCTGCATCTAGATATATGCTGACCTAGGCACAACCAGGATATTTTAAAAGAGCTAAAATGCCAAATCCCAAAAATTGAAGAAGTTCTCCTAGATAGTCATTCAAATGTACAAAATCCATAAATTGTACCAAAATTTGGTATTTGCCCTAATCCTCGTTGGATATTGGTCTCTTTGCTGTACGGAAATACTGACCTAATCACCAATTATCTAACGTTGTAAATTAAAAAGGATGAATTTCGGTATACTCACCTACTATGAGGAATCTTTGTGCATACCTTGATCGTGGGGGTATGTCCTGAAGTGGGACACACTAGTACATCAGAATAAAATTATATTAACATATCACTAGGTAATGGTACTTGGAGTATTCATGTATTTTGTTTAAGTAGATAAACAATACTGGTAATCGTCTTGAACTGCTTTTCATGAAAATTACAAATAGAATTATCTAATAGTGTGAAAACAGTTTGATATTGCTGAATGATCTTCTTCCCGGTGATTCTCACAAAATAGAGTGTTTATTAGTTTGTTATTTATTTGCTTTCAGAAAATATAAAAATCCAAAAAGATTTTCTTTTTCTTGTAGATTCTTAGTGTATGAATTATGGTTGTTTGTGGAGGAGTTGTTACCGATAGGGGGAAACGATGTTAGAAGATGAGCTCAAAATTTTAAAATCTTGCAGGGTCAGTGTGCTTAAAATTTTAAGTGTGGTTTGAGTTGAGATGTGCTTAATATGTGATACAGTTTTATCATCTCTTGAATAATAATAATAATAATTTGTTAACTTGTGTTGACAAATTATTATGGTTTCTCGAGATATCTGTTTTATAGTGTACAGATTGTAACAGTGTGTTGCTGAGAAGTTCATTGAAAAGGAGTTTGTTTGGATACATGGTAAAACCTCCGTTCTCCATTGCAAACAAAGTTGAAGAGTTTGATGATTGCTATTCAAGTGCTAAACTAGAGTTTACTCAAGTGCTAAACTAGACTTTACTCGAATGCTAACAATTTAGAAGATTTGGTGATTGGATGCATCAGCTTAGGGGAGTCTGTTGCTAACAGAAGCTATTAAAGCTGAAGCTATCCAAAGACCAAAGACGTTGAAGATTGCAAGATGACTGAAGACAAAGTTGTTTTATGACGCTATTGCCAAGGGGAGTTTGTTGGTGCATATTTGTGACAACAACTTAGATTTGGTCTTTGGATATCTTGTAATTAGTAAGACAATAAACAGTTAGCAGGTTTAGTATTTTAGTAGTTGATTAGAAGTGATTGGGCTAACCATACACATTATAGGGAGTGGTAGGCGAATTCGGCCTAGACCAATTTGCAGTCCATGTGGTGAAACCCTAGCCCAGTTGCAAATCTATCTCTATATAAAGAGAGTTTTGCATTAGGGTAAAGATTGCTCAGTTAGTCACTTCAGAGAGAGTTGAGAGAGAATTCTTGTGATCTAGATTGATTGTCATCATTGTGATTGATAATCAACAAAGATCGGGTTTATTGTGATTGATGTTCCTACTCGTTTTCTATGATAATCTGATATAGAGGATTCCGCACTCTAGATTGGATAGACGATTCTGTGAAGATCCATACGGATTAGGGGACCTACACTCTTCTACTTTAATCTTTAACAAATCATCGCTTTCGGGTGTAAACATCTCACTAAAGGTTGGGAAGTCATCCGTACCCTCACCGGCAAAATTTGTGGTATCATCATCATCGTAATCATCCCCCACGACAACCTTATCGTAATCATGTGCTTTCAGAAAAGTGTTCAAAGAGATAATCTTCATTCTGGAAAGCACTGATGTCGTTCAGCTCTTCTTCAAAGTCAAATTCAAATGTTTCTTCATCCACACCTAACATTCTCGAAACCTCTTCTTTCGTGTAATTGTGGATAACTCACCTTCTTCCACATCCTTTTGCAAATACAAAATCTTTGGTTTAGGCACGACAGGAACAGTTGACATATCAATCACTGTGAGAATTCCTGCCTGCTAAGCATCCTTTGAGCTATCATACAGCTTTCCCTGACCTTTGTCATCATCAAATTAGTTGGTTGAATCATTCAAGTACACAAAAAAATCAATATCATCATTCAAACCATATTCTGTTACAAGAATTCCCGAACCACCTTTATCACTATCATCATCCTTCTTATCACTATCGGACTTTTTCTTCGATGTGTCATCTGTTTCGTCTACGTCTTCAACCTCTTCCTCAACATTTTCAGGAAAAGAATCTATCTCTTCCTCTATCTCCTTCAACATCTTTCTTTTCTTCAAAAACTCCTGATGTTTTGAAGAAAGATTTGACATGTCAACATCCACATCCTTCGGCTTTCCAATCAACACAAACTACACCGATTGCGCATACACCAGCAATTCAGAAGATACTGGCGCAGATTCAGTTTCTGACGTAGCTTTTTCTTTCACAAGCTTCTCTCTAACCTTTTCTTTCCCCTTTCTTTGAGCGTCAGATAATTCTTTCGTAATACGTACATGCTCTTCCACCCTTGCCCTTGCTTCTTCCCTCTCAGTCTCTTCAATTCCTGCAACAAGATTAATCCTGAGCTTTTTGATAAGGATTTTCTAGAACAAGCTCATCTGTCTTTGATTCCTGAGGCGTTTTTCATCATATTCTACCATTTGCTTCCTCAGTCTTTCATTTTCTGATACGATACTTGCTAAAACAGCCTCGAGATGTTGTCGATCTTTTAAGCCCTTAATCTACTCCTGCAACTCGGCAATCTTAACACTATCCAGCATGACTTGATTCTCTGACTCTGCAATCCGTGATTCATTGAACACATCTACCATGAATTCTTTGCCCCCAGGAATATTTCCAAAATCAAAGTCAAATTGATCTTCTAGTCTGGAGCCCGTTGAAAATTGGGGTTGAGATTGAGACGTGTGAGGTTGTAGGGTGGGTTGTGGTGATGGTTGTGGAGATGGTCATGGTGATGGTTGTGGCGATGGTTGTGGAGGTGGTTGTGGTGGTGATTGTAGAGGTGGTGATGGAGGTGGTTGTGGTGATGGCTCGAAATTAGATGCTTCTGCATCATTCTTCTTCAGTTTACACTTAGCATGTGCTGTAGGAGAGTCTGTTTTTCGAGCTGCTGGCCTCTTCAAACGTTTTGCCATTGGCCTCTTCAATTTCTTGAGAACAGGAGTATCGCTATCTGAATCAGATGGTACATAAGTCGAATCGTCCTCTCCTGTCTCTTTTCTTTTCCCCTCCTCAGCCTTTCGTCGCTCTTCAGCCAAACATTCCAACTTTTTTCTTTGGCTCTTTCCTTTCTCCGGCAATCCTATCCTCTGAATATGTACTAGAGGAGGATGCCTCATCATCTCTACCAACTTCACTGCTAAACGCCTGTTGCTCTATATCAGCTGCAACTGACTCAACATTCTCTTCAGGCTCTGGCTCATCAATCAAACTCGTGCCAGCAGATGCACGTTTCTTTTTTATGAAGGGCAGCAGAGAAAGATGTGGTAGCTTGTTTTCTTTTGGTCCCCTTACCTCCCCCCCCCCCCCCCCTTATCTCCTTTAGTGAACCACATGCTTCTCTTCGATATAAATCCATCCAACGCTACAATCTATTCAGCCTCATCCCCACTGTCATCCTTACACCACTTCCCCTTGGGCGGTGCCACATAATCTTTATCTGTAATAGCCCCAAAAACAGGCTTGGCATTTGCGAAGGCCATTAAGTGCAGATTCATCTTCTTTAAAGTAGACACATCCATATGTTCAAGTCTGAGAATGTCTTCTTTCTTTTTCTTTAGATTGGGGTGGACATGATCCAGAAACATCTACACAAACCTCGGGTACTGAAGGAACTTTTCTCGCTGAATGTTATGTACCATCTGCATAAATATGAGTCTTGAGAAGTTGTATGGCATATTGAGGATAAGTTTCGTAATCTTGAACATCTAGTAATCAATCAAATCATCGAAACCCTGTGACTTAGGGCGTGTATAAGTGTCGTAATCATTAACACTGAGATTTCCTTTCTTGAAAGGAGCTACGTTGACGAATCCTGCGTACCCCATCCTATAGAAGCACCCCTTTACCATGTATTCCGGATAACCGTTGGGTCTTCTTCACTATCTTTGAACTTTAACACCGTTCTGATCAAATCTTCAGTGATCTTGACTTGACTATCCTCGTTATTGATTCGCACGGCAGACAAAATAGCGTTCTCCTCCTCATTGTATTCAACGACATCCCAAAAATATTCGATGTGTGGTCGGTAAGCCGTGTGTCTGTCAGTAAGAGCCTTTGTAATTGGCAGTCGGCTCAAAAACTGTTAACACTTATCTATATGTTGCGATCTCTAGAATTTTCATCTAATAAACAACAAATGTTGTGGAATGGCGAGAACGAAGATTTCTTGATCTACATACACAAACATTTCAAACACTTAGAAAAAATTTCCTCAATTTTCAAATCTTTGACACTCGTACAAATCACAATTCGTACGAACAAGATAATTACTAAGATAAAAATTCAAGTATGAACAAAACCCACTCGTACGAGTCACTCTTCGTACCAGTTGTAATTGATACTTAACAGTTTTTAGCTTTGATCAGACTCGCTCGTACGAGTGGTGCCTCGCACGAGTCAAAGAATTTTATAACATTAAGGACATACTCGTACGAACGGTCACTCGTACGAGTGATGATAATATTCTGACTTTTAAAAAGCTTGCTCGTACGAGTCACAATTCGTACGAGTTATGAATCGCAAAAAATAACACATTTTCAAACCGAACTTAAAACGTGTAAATTTTAACAACTTGAAAGATGATTTAGAGGTTAAAAGGGCCGATTTGTACGAATTTGAGTTCAATTTTATATTTTACCGGTCCAATTATTCTAAATCTATGTTTTATGTCCTTATGGTCCGATTTTGGTATTATAACGGCTCAAAACTTGAATTAGTACCTTCCCATTGTGTGAGGTGCGCAAATCAACCTCCCCGAAGTATAAGATACGTGATATGATCAAGAACATGTGAAGTAAGAACTGAATTGCACAAAGAGAATTTTCAATCGCACGGAGTCACTTATGTGACTCGTGCGAGTGAGAGCCCCTTTTATACTCTCCAAGGTCATTCGTACGAGTGATGCCTCATACGAATAAGGCCATTTATCACTCGTACGAGTCAAAAAGTCACTCATACGAGCCAGTTCCTTTCACTTGTTTATTTTTCAGACTTTTGCGAAATTATCTGTTTTAACGACCCACTCAGTTGACCGAGTCCAAGTTAATGACCCCGGTTAACCGATTTGCCTACCAAGTCCAAGTTAATGACCTTGGTTGACAATATTTTGACCAAAACAGATTTATTTTAAAAATTTTAAGTTTCAAGTTAATGAACTTCTTGACGTTTCAGAATATTTTCTTCTTGGAATAGCTCCCAACCCGTAACCTTCCAGTTTTCCTTCAGCAATTGTCGCTTTGACTTGGACTGACGATGTTTTCATCATCGCTAGAACGACAAACTAAGATAGAAATTAAATCTTTTTGTGTTTTTCAAAGTTTTGCTAAAAGAAAAATTGAAAATCTTTTTGGGTTTTTCTGAAAAGAGAAATAAAGTAAATAAAGTTGTATTTACAGACATATTTTTATGAATTTCTGTTAGAGGATCACATCAGTTATTTAGACAAATCACTAGTATCGTTGTTCTTGGTACTAACTTTAATGTCCTACACAGATTTACTTAGATTGCCAATATACTTATCCATTTAAACCTCTACATGTTTCTCAATTGTTTCAAGATATGTTAGGTAATTTTAAGGAACATGAAATAATTGTATTTCCTATCTCAGAATATACTTTCGTATCAAGATTCCCAGAATTTCATCTCACAGGTGAATATATCTAACTGATATCTGTAAATGGGGTGAATTGCGAGACCTTGAGAGCTCAGGTTAGTATTTCCATATAGAGAAAGAGATGAAGGCTCGACTTTAGGTGGTGTTCCGTTTAGGAATCATTTTGAACTGCAGATGTCGTATCTTTTTATGACATTTGCTCATTTTTTTGTGCATCTTTTGGAGGTTAATAATGCGTAAAGTATTATACAAGTTCTATGTCATTGCCAACACAAAATTAGAGGAACTCGGATAATACCCCAGATATCAATTAAATATAAAGACCTAGTATCACAGAATCTGGCATTCTCTCAACAAAATTTCAGAGTACTAAGTCCATATCCAAGAGATGTCGACCCACAAATTACTCAGTTTTTCTTTTAAGTTTATATCATGAAGAACAATTTACTAAACATGTGAAGCCTATTGGCATATCATCAGTAAGACCTGTTTAATTACCTGTATAAATCATTCCATTTCCTTAGCATAGTGTGATAGTCTACTGATGAAATATGATTCCCTCTTTTTCACAAAAACTCTTTTTGTCCTTTTTTAATGTTTTTAAATTTTTCACAACTTTTCTCCCCCTAAAATAAAAAACACATTTTTGGGTTTTAGTTTTTAAGAAAGCAAGAAAAGTATTTACATAACAACAGATGTCATACCGATGAGAATCACGTTAAGTCCTCATCATCCTCGAATTCAACCTCATTTCCAACCCCTAATGTCAAATTTTTAAACCATTTAATTTCAAAAGATTTTTAAACCATTAATTTCAAAAGATTTTTAAATCTTGATCTATCAAAAGCTTTGGTGTAAAAATCTGCTTTTTGGTCATAAGTGTGGATTTTTTTCAATTCTAACCAACTGTTTCCCAGGTTCTCGGGGCCTGGTGTAGTTCGTATAACGCTTTGTTCAATGGATAGACCTTATCCTTGTGTATCGATCGACAAACCCCAGTGGTTGGCCGACATACATCTCCTCGTTTACCTTTCCGTACAGGAATGTAGACTTCACATCGAATTGGTACACCTTGAACCCTTTCAACGATGCAAAGGCCAAGAAAATGCGGATAGCTTAAAGAAGTGTGACAGGGGCATAGACGTTGTTGTGTTCTATCCCTTCTTGCTGATGGAAGCCTTGGACCACGAGTCGAGCTTTGTTTCTAACCACAATACCTCTGTCCTCTCTCTTGCACTTGAAGACCCAACAAGTATTAATCTTCTTATGATAATCAGGTAGGTCAACAAGCATCCAGACACCAAGTGTCTAGAATTAAAGCAACTCTTCTTGCATTGCATCCACCCAGCTTTCTTCTTTCATAGCATCTTTCTGGTTTCTTGGTTCTACTTGTGAAACAAAACAATTCTAAGAAAATCTGGTTTATAGTGGAGCAACATTTGTATAAAAGCAACTTAGATCCTTATTGATCTGATTTTGAGTTTTCACTCTGGTTTGTAAGTTGCCAATAATATTTTCTGACGGATAGTAAGATAGTGTGTGTGGCATCACTTCACTTGGAACGTCTACATGACTTTTCAAATTCATGACAACTTCATCAGCAACCGGTTAAGAGGATGTGGCTTCATTTCTGACATTGGATTCATCAGCCTAAGTATTCAGAAAGCTTTGAATTTGCTCTGATCCCTCATCAGAACTGGTTCCTCCATCGTCAATAGTCGGTTCACGATCAGAGTCGGCATCAATTGGTTGATGGGCAGATGATTCAGCAGTATTCACGATTGGTACAGTTACTTATTCTTGCAGAGTATTGCTTGGACCTACTTCAGAAGAGTTAGAGACCGGTAGTGATGGGGAAATCACCAACGGTCTTGAAACTTGCTCTTGATTGGAGATTTGATGCTATTGAAAAAGCATAACAAGTTCTTCTTCGGAGGTACTTCTGGTAAGTCAAATGAATTCCGCAACCCGTTGTAATTGAACAACCACGGATCACCAGGTTTCTGCGTAGGCATTGTATATCATTGACAATCAACATGTTGTGCAAGAATAACCTGGTTAAGACTCGGCAAGAAGACTCTCTTTTGTGGACTAGGTTAACCGACAAAACATCCGTCCAAGGATTTGGCCCCAAATTTACCGTCCGGGTCTAGAACAGTACACGGCAATCCAAAAGATTCCAAAAACACTAGGTTCGGCTTTCAATGGTTTTGTAGCTCAAAACATGTCTTGTTGTGACGCTTGATTGTCAAAACACGGTTTAGGGTGTAACACGCAGATGCGAGTGCTTCGCTTCAGAAACTAATTGGATGTTTTGAATGAACGACCATTGTTCTGGCAGTCTCAATCAGTGTGCGATTCTTACGTTCAGCTACTCCATTTTGTTGAGGAGTATAGGGAGCGCTGAATTCGTGAAGAATACCCTTATCGTTGCAGATTTCGAGCATTCTCTTGTTCTCGAACTCAGTACCAATATCACTGTGGATTCTCTTGACTAGCAAGTGATATAGGTTTTCTAGCTTTCTAAAGAGAATCATAAGACTTTCAAATGTTTCATCTTTACTCTCCAAGAAGAATACACATGAGAATCTTGAATAATCATCTATCACGACCAGGCAATATAGATCTCCAGAGATACTTTTCACGTTCATTGGTCCAAAGAAGCTTGATAGAGTTAAGCAGCTTGACTTCCATATGAAGCCTTTCTAGTGGAAGCTTGATAGAGTTAAGCAGCTTTTCTGGTGTGATTTCTTATGCTGCTTCCCCTTTTTGCAGCTCAGACAATCCTAATAAGTGAAAAAATTTTAGATTAACACCCTCCACTAGGTTGTTATGCACCACATAGTTCATCTTTCATAGGTGAATGTGGCCCATCTTTCAATGCCATAAGATTGAATCTTTCTCGGTAGCTTTAGAAAGCATTGAACCTTCTTTGACGTAATGGATGTGACGCTCATGTCTAAGACATAAAGATCATTTTCTCGTGGAGCGCACATGAGGATCCACTCCTCAGGAATTTTGAATCCGAGTTTGAGAATTCAGCATTCCTTGTCAGTGAAGTGGGTTGTGAATTTCTTGTCACATATTTACGAGATGCTCAGTAAGTTGCTCTCAAGCTCAGCAATTTACTTCACCTTGTCGAAAGATACCACTCTATTTGTGAGAATACCCTCACCCACTATTCTTCCACCCTGTGTCCCAGCAAACCCAACATATCCTCCCCGGATAGCCTTTAAGTCGTATAACAATGCAAGCATCCATGTCATGTGTCGGGAAGCTCCACTATCCATAATCCACTTTGACATGATTGACCTCGGGAGCCCCTACACGCATGTGGAAGAAATCATTTAAAACAGAGAAACCCAAGCTTGCTTGGTCTTGGGTGGGTTTGGAATATCAAACTTTGTAACTTTGCTCTTGACATTTTTTATTTCTGTTTTGGCTGGAATAGGTGTTTTTATTTCTACTGAAGATGGTTTGACTTTTGCTACCCAAGTTTGTGTTTTCAGAATTGCCTTTTTAGAATAGAATTTTGAATCCTTTTGATGATTCTTGGTAGAATTTCACCAAATTCAAATCTAGAATTAAGTTGAATTGTTGATGTCACATTTTGATTGGATTCATTATTTCTTTTCAGAATTTGTTTTGGTACAAACTTGAGTGCTTTTTGCTTCACATCTTCGGTATATCTGCTTGAGTTGTAAACATGTTTTGGATTTCTTTGAGAACATTGTTGTGCAATATGCCTGATTCTGTTACATTTGTAACACGTCCTGGTGTCATTTCTAACAGAGGAATCCAAATCCGGTTTTCTACTTTCCTTTTCCTTTTTAAATTCAGCATTGGATTGTTTACCAATGCTCTCTTTTTCTTTTCAGTATTGGTCCCATAGACAAAATCGATTTTCTTTGCAAAGTTCAATTTTTGAAATTTGTTCTTTCTTTGCTTTTGATAACCCAAACCTGCTCTCCTGTTTTCAGGATAGTCCCTATCCTTCTGATGGTGGTTTTTGTAGACACATTTTGATATAGAATGAAGCATCTCGTTTTCTAAATCAGAATGAATGACTTCAACTAGATTGAACAACTTATCAACTCGATCAAGATTAACAATCTTAATTGGGAAATCCTCATCGGAATATAGTTTATCAAATCCGTTCATTTTGTACACTACTACATTTGGATTATTGTTTAACCTATTTTTTTATGATACAACATCAAGTTCAGATTTGTCAGACTCATATTCCAAAACATTTTCGACCACAATTTTTACCACTTCAGATTCACTGACATTGTCTGCTTTGGTGTATGTTACATCATTGTTCGCAGGCAACTTGTTTATTTCCTTAGTTTTCAATTTTAAATTGAGCGCCTTTTCCACCCCCGATGGTTTCTTACTTGCATAGTTATTCCACAAGTGCGGTGGAACATGATCGTAACTTACACCTTTATGTTCGTCAATTTTATTGTCTTCCTTGCTTTCAATTTTCGGAAGAATGTGATCAATAACGTACGAACTGGTAGAATAACTTATTAACAACTTGTTAACCTATTTAGTTTCGATTATCATTCTTTCCAGTTCACTTTTTAGCTCGACAATTGTATTTAAATGAATATTGATGGCCATTTGTTTGTCCATTACAGTTGCCTTGAGCATCGAAAGTGTTTTATCATTTTCTGTAATCACTTATTCAAATTGTTTAATTGTTTTGCTTGATTTATCATATGCTTCTTTTGTTGTATTATAATCAAATGACAAATTATCTGCACGACTTTTCAGCTCTTTGTATCTTGTTTCTTTTTCAACACACTCAATGCATGGCTCTTTGCACTTCATGCAAGGTGTTTCTTTTACTAAATCATTTACTAACACATTTACCAATTTGACTCTTGCATCCTGAGGTTCCTCTGTAACTACCTCATTCACGTTAGCCATTAGAGCTTTGTCGGCTATGTCAGTTAGATTCTCCAAACTCAACTCCTTGGTCACATTGATCATCTCCTCTATTTCAGACTTTTCTCTGCTTCACAAGGTGGTTGATAACTTGCGTCAAAATAACCTGCAAAAGTTTTCAGTAGGCAAAAGATGTTAAAAAGCACTATTTAAGAGTTCTTCTTCCTCTGATGACGTGTTGTAATATTCTTCAGGTGCTTCATCGAAAGATGCCTCAACAAATTCTTCTGCTGCTTGTTCTGGTTCTTCAAGTATCTCAGCTACCAGTGCGAGACTTTCATTCTTTGCAATGTATTTGTTCCAGTTGAACCCCTCATCTTCTTGGGTAACAACCAGAGCCTTATCCTTTTAGTTTGATGGACCATCTTCGATCTGCACTAACCTTGTCTGAGGTTGGGGTCGATGATAGATGGCTCTTTTGTAATAATCATCTGCAAATGGATTCTGGTTTCCTTTGACTTCTCTGTTTGGGCACTCTCTCTTGAAATGTCCATTTTCTCAACACTTGAAGCATGTAACTTTAGCCTTATCAAAACCGAGTTTTCTATCAAGACCTCCTAGACTGTCTCTTCCCGTGATTTCCATAAAGCGTTGAGCTCTATGGACTATTGACGCCATTCACCACTTAATATCAATTAATTCCAACTCAACAGGATCAATCTAATCATAATCTTTCTTGGTCATTTCAGATCTCTAATCCTTCTGGCTACAAGACTTTCGTATGATTCAAGAACTGATGCGAGCAAGGCCATGTGTTGTTTGGCTGTGTGTTCATTGAAATCTTGTGCGTTTTCAAGATTCACAGCAATGTTGCATTGAAGAATTCGCTGGCTTGCATTAGGTGGATTGTTTTGTTCGTTCTGAGGATTACTTGAGCTTTGCGAAGATTGAAGAGCTTGAGGAGAAATAGGGTTGCATGATGAAAATGACTGAAACACACTAGACTAGTTTGATGGTGGACTTGTAGTATTGTTGGCGCTAAAGGCGGTTTGAACCTTGGGACTTTGTATGTTACCAGCAGAACTACTTTTGTAGTACAGGTTCATATCTAGTTGCAAGTGAGCGCTTTTGTTCTTTGCCATTTTCTGCATTTCTAGCTCGTGACCTTCTAATCTTTCAATAAATCTTGGCAATGTGAAGTTACTGTATTCCGTGTTGTTTTTCAAAATAGTGAGATAGGTCATCCACTCTCCTTTTGGTAAAAAATCAGTCAGTTTATCAACTAGTTCTTCATTGGTTTTAAAAATCTCCATTCGTTTCATCTGAACCACCAAATGACAATACCGTTCGATCAACTGCTTCACTGTCTCACCTTTCATCAGATTGAAAATATCAAACTCCTTGCTTAACAGCGCTTTTCTTCCTTTTCGAAGTTGAAAACTTCCTTGAAATTAAAGTCTTAAAGCATTCCACAGAGACTGAGCTTCATCATCGTGTTGAAGAAGTCCAAGGATATCTTCTTTTACTACCTGTTATAGAATGTTCGTCATCTTCTTTTCAGTGATAAACTTTTCTCTCTCTATATCCGTTAATTGAGCCAGCGTCTTCTCAAGACCATTCTCACCTGTAGGTGCTATGTACTTTGACTCGATGGCAAACCAACATGTGAAATAATTAACTTGTACCCAGTTTATGAATCTCTCACTCCAACTGTCATAATCTTCTAAGTTCATGAGCTTTCGAGGTTTCGTCATGGTTCCCATTTCGTTCTCCAGATTCATGTTCTGTGCTGCGGTAGTCGTAACAGCTGAAGTACCAAACGCGTTGAAAAATTCTTCTTCCATGATATCTATAACTTTTTTAGAAACACAAACTTTCATAAACGCTGATTAGATACGAAATTTAAGAAAAACTCTTGGAAATGTCCTTCATCTGAGAGAACAGATACTCGTGCGAATCAGATGGTTCGTGCGAGCAAGGTATCCGTGCGAGAGAAAAAGTTACCCGTGCGAGTGACTCTTCATGCGAATCACTTACTCGTACGAATGACTGTTTGAAACTTGAAAATTTTAAGAAGACTTGTTTGTCTTGGTCGTACGAGTGGCTAATTCGTATGAATGGCCGTTCGTACGAGTTGTCCCTCTGCTCGTATGGGTTAGCTTAGGTCACCAAACGAATGATTTCTGTAATTTTCATCATGATTTAGTTTGATTTTAGATCTGTAAGTTTCAAGGATTTGTTAATGTTGATTTTAATGTGTGATACTAAAATCCTAGTCCAATTCGTCCATGAATTCGTCTAGATCTGAAATATCTATGAAAAATAGTAGATATAGAAAATCTTTGATGGTTGAATCTAGATTGTCAACTGCTGAAAGTTGTTGGTGGTCTGCTGAAATGTGATGTTTGTCCTCAAATCAGGCCTTAAGGCTCTGATACCACTTGTGAGAGGGGATCGGCTCTCCTCTATGAGCACCGGAGCATTCGATTCAACTAACAGAGGCGGAATTCATTGCTAGCGAGATGGACAAACAAACAATTAAGTAGGTTGCTTAAACGCCTTTACTTCATATATTAATAAACGTGAAAGTTACAGACGAGTAAACAAATGGACAGGGCTTCGCCGTAATCACACACCAATAGATTAAACATAACACTCAAGATCCCCTATTTATAGGCCAACATGGCTCGCACATGAGTGAGTGTGTTGGCTCGTGCGAGTGGTGCCTCGTACGAGTGACAAGATGTCACTCGTACAATATATAAATTTTACATTTCTAAACCCTACATACACAACCGACATATCCTAGATGTAGGCAATAGACATTATACAGTAACAGCTTAACTAATGATAAAATGCATGTTTGGATTGTACGGTGCGCGTTAAAATTAAAGGCGCTCCGCTAACCAGAAACTCCTTTGTTTAACGCGTTTTCTACGCAATAAAGCATTCCTGATCCTATGTTATAGTCTACGGATCATGTCTGAGCATTTATGTACTCCTAGGTTCGCTTACGGCGCCTACGGCAGTTTTAAACCGTTAAAACCCAGTTATCCGGAATTTCTTTGGTTTAAGCAGTTTTCAAAATTCAGTGGCCCCAACGTAGTTGTTTGTAGTCCTGTTTCTCATATGTTATGTATAACGTGCCCTCGGACTCATCCGAGACATAATCAGTATAAATTTGTTAGTCGTGTAAGCTGGATATTGCAATTAAGGTTTACCTGGTTTTGTGGCGAAATTCACGGTTGGGACTAAGGGACCATTCGTATACTTATATAAAATTAGGCAGTAAATCTAAAATTTTGGTTTACTACAGATCTCTGTAATTTACTCTTTTTAAAAGCAAACATGCTTTTGAAGACTTGCAAATTTACAGTTCTTTTCCACTACATTAATTGCCCAGACTCTCATGGTCACACTTTTTAATCATCATCTTCTTCATTTATCACTAGAAAACACCTCTACCATTCTTCACTCTCTGAAAACATCAACTTGTTAATACTCAAAAAATCAAGTGTCTTTGCAGCTCGCTATTATACTCAAAATTAAATTAATTAAAACATAATTTAAAAATATATTTGTAGTGTATGTGAAGGATCTTGTAGAGGAATCCACCTCTTCTCTGATAAATTTGGTGATCATTATGTATGATATATGAAAAGGGATACATGGTAGTTAGTTATCATTCATACTAACTATTTGCAGTTTCTATTTCTTATTTCTTGTCTTCCATTTTCTATAATTCTCCCATCCTCAATTTGTGCTAGAGATTCCAATGAAATTGTTATTTCTTGCATCATTTGGAAATTTCTTTGTATTTGCTTGTTCAGTTCACTTAAGCTATCCATTTCTTATAGTTTTTGCTACAAAATTTGACCAGTAAAATAGTGTTAGATGCATAACAATGTACAAAACAATTTCAAACTTAGAGATAGAGTTAGTATAATCATGTCTTTTATTATTGGAAGAGATATAACTCCATTTCGCTCAAATCACACAAATATGTGAATAAATTTTACATATTGGTAAAATTTTATAAATTTTAGCATACTGTCATGTGAATGTTTCTACATAAGCATGTTATGCATTTAAAAGAAAATTCAGCTTTAAGTACGTAGTTGTATAGACAGTATCATGTTAATAATTAGATTTGATAAGAAATCATATTGTGACAACTCTTGTTAGTTGAAATTAGGTTTAACCCTCGTATCTATTTAGGATTAGCATTATTTAAGTGTGTAATGTATGATTAATAGATAAAGTTTCTCTATGCCTTTAAAGTTCCATTCTGATTAAGACATCAGCTTTTCAGTTTAAGACGTATAACCCATTCTGATTAATATTGAATATTGATCAAATAAATGGACTTTAAGACATCATAGGTTCTGATTATTGGAGTCACAAATTCCAAAGCTATATACTGGGCTTTATCTAGCCTAATGCCTAGGTTTGTCACATGCAAGTCAATCTTTAAAGATACGTCAGGTTTCGCCGAACCGACTTATTTTTAAAACATTTTAAAAACATTTAATTTTCATTGGGACAAGTATCCTTGTTATCAGATTTACATGTTTGATGTCGTTTTAGTGAAGAAATTTCGAAAAACATAAAAAATGATTTTGTAAAACAACCCAATTTTTTTATTATTAATTTAACGGCTTCTCCATGTGTTTAAACGAAAAAACTCAGAACAAATTATGTAAAAATGAATTTTTTTTCTGTTTATAAACGAACTTTTAGTGATTTTATTACATGTAAAATTAAGTGGTTTTCAGGCTCCCCATATATATATATATATATATATATATAGAGAGAGAGAGAGAGAGACCGGTTAACTTACGACCATACGCGATTGTTTTTCACAGGTGCGAACTCACTCTTCAACATACGACTTTGTTAGACAAAAACAACATGCGAATTTGAATTCCATACCATGCGATTTCACCAAAAACCCAACACATGCGATTTTGCAGCTTATACGCATGCGCCTTTTTAATATAACATGCGATGTCAGGGTCGCGTACCGTCGTACAATAAGACCTATTGTACATTACACTTTTTCTATATATATATATATGATATGTATCAAAACTATTGGACCTACAAAAGAGTAGATGATATTCAAAAGCTAAAACATAATCAAGTGATCAAGAAATAAACAAAAATTTGAACAAGATTTCTTCCAAAGATGATAATGAATCTTGAACATCTAAATTAGAACATTTGTTGAAGACTAACTAACATCTATTTGAAGTCTTAGAACCATTGTTCAAGAAGAAGCAATGTATGTTCAAGTCCTAAAGTCTGTTGAAGCAAATGCCTATTTATGAAGACCAAACATCTGTCTAGCCAAATAGATATTTAGAACAAAGCAACAGTATTAGCTTGTAAAACAATGTTTAACATAGTTAGAATAGATGTTTGATTCCCACAAATGCAACATCTATGGAATCTTTTCGGTTAAAAATGTCAGGGTGATGTCAGCCTATCACAAACAGAGCTTTCATACGTAGTATAAATAGATCTCACATGTTAGAGATCCATCAAAACCAAACAAACACAGAAACAGAGCTTTCGTACTAAAATAAAGGGTGTGAAATATAAAGTTTTGTGGATATGGATGGTTGTTTTTGTAAAAGTTTATATTTTTGCGGGTTTAGAGCTTAAAGGGATTTAACTAGGGGAATATTTTTAGTAAGGGATGAAAAAGGAAACAAATGTTTAAAAAAATGGGTTATAGTCCTTATGCCTCCATCATTTACTTACTTGGATTTGCGTCGGTAAGGATTGGGAAGGTATTTTTTCGGGAACCAAACGGGCTATTCACACAAGAAATGAAAAATTGAGCAACTAGTATAGATATCTATTTGTATGCTCGGTAAAGGCTCAAAAATTCACTTTCTGTGAAAAAAATGCAATAGTGTAAAAGTGTATATATAATCAAATTTTACAAAGATTTGGTATGCCCGTTTTTATAATTTCTTAATCGGTTCTTTTTATCACGATGCTGTAAAGTATAAATTAGTAAAAACATAATTTTTAGAACTTATTTTTCCCAAAGTAAACCCAGATAAGGAAAAAATGAAAAATTTTGAAAAATATTTGAGGTTATTAGCGGTTTTCCAAGGTGAATTTTGTGTAAGACTTGTTTTTAGGACAAAAGATTCAAGGTTTTAACACCCCTCACACTTAAATACACATTGTCCCCAATGTGTCCCAAATAGGATTTGTTTGGATTAAATGTGCAAAAAGTAGGGTAAAACAACAATTTTTACGTTTACTGGTCACTAGGGATGGGGTCGTGCTTGGTGGACATGGCCTCGTGGCCAAAGTGCCAGTAACAAGGTGTAACAAAAAAACTTACAGTATGGTGGACACGAGGGCGTGCCTGGGGCACGACCCATGCCACCTTTTCTGCAAAAAAAATTGCATAAGATATTTGGGCACGGGGGCATACCTGGTGAGCACGGCCCCGTGCTGCAGGCTCTGCTTTGTAGTTTTTTGAAGCGGGAGGCTCTTGTTTACGTGTATGGGGTCCCCTTTCTCAGTTTTCACACCATTCCATCATTTAAAGCGCACTATATTCCTACAAATGAAAAACTTAAAACGGAAGGCATTAAATTTAAACTACATTTTATACTAATTTATCTAGTGAGGGTTCTATGAAATTCCTTGATTTCCTTGTCACCAACCCTCAATGTTAATCTTCCATCGCTCATATCCACCATGTCCCGTGCGGTGGCAAGGAATGGTCTTCCTAATATGAGAGTGATTTCCGTGTCTTCCTCCATATCTAGGATTACAAAGTTGTCTAGAAAAAACAAATTCCCCGACCTTTACCAGCAGATTTTCTATGACACCTTGTGGGTATTTTACCGACCTATCCGCAAGTTGTATGCTCATCCTTGTAAGGTATGGCTTGCCTAGCCCAAGTCGATTGAACATAGAGGCGGGCATTAGATTAATGCTACCACCTAAGTCTGCTAGTGCATTGCTTATTGGTGATCCTCCAATGGAGCAAGTAATGGTGAAGCTTCTGGATCAATCTTCTTTTGGGGGATCTTGTTGAGGAGTGCCGCGAGCACTCTTCACTTAAGTTGACTTGTTGAATGGATTCAATCTTTCTTTTGTGAGTGAGGAAATCTCTAATAAACTTGGAGTATTTTGGCATTTGAGTGAGGACTTCCACAAAAGGGAGATTGATGTGAATTTGTTTTAGCAAGCTTACGAACTTAGTGAATTGCTCGTCGGTTTTTTTCCGTAGTAAACAACCGAGGTAAGGGACCAGGGGTGGTTTAGTTGTTTCGGTATTTTTGGGTTGAGTATTTTCTTGGTTATTGGCAATGGGTGTTTTTGTACCGAGTGAATTGGGTTGTTGTGGTGTGGGTTCGTTTTCGGGTCCTACCTTATGGATTCTTAAGTTAATAACGTTTACTTGGGCTTTTGGGTTTGTTTCGGTGTTACTAGGCAAGGCTCCTTGTGGTCTCTTGGAACAATTTTGGGCAAGTTATCTTACTTATTTTTTGATATTTTTCATGCTAGCCCGTTGGTTCATAATTTCGGTTTCGGTTTATAGAAACCTTTCCGAGTACTTTTTATCGGATTCGGAGAAACGGCAAGTGATGAGGTCTCAAGCCTTTCTCTTCCCCTTGTTGTTGTGGTTGGAATCCTTGTTGCTCGTTTCGGGGTTGTTGAAAGTTGTATCGTTGGTTATGGTTTTGCTGGTTACTACCCCCCGAATCCCTCTAACCAAAGTTGATTTCACCATTCGGGGTTGAAGGTGTTACCTTCACTACCTGGTGGACGAGGGCGATTGTTAAGGTAGTTTATTATTTCTGTTTAGTTTTCCCCATATTTCATACAACTCCAGTTTTCATGTGGCCCACCGCATCCTTCACAAGCTATAAACGGAGCACTTTTGTTAGTTCTAATTTTTTTGTTTTTGAAGATAAAGCTTTGATTTGGGCTTGTAAAGAAATGTTTTCGTTCCCTTTATTGGCTCCCAGGGCTACAGATTTTGAGTCCTAAGGGGTGTGGCATTAAAAACTGTTTTGGGCAATTTCTTCAATTTGATTATAAATTTCAGTGAGACGACGATTACCAAGTAGGCCTCCGGAATTTGAGTCAAGGATTTGCCTTGTGTGTGGCAAAAGTTCATTATAGAATGTGGAGACTTGTTACCACACTTCTAAACCATGATGAGGGCACTTCCTTAACAACTCTTTGAACTTTTCCCAAATTTCATACAAAGATTCCTCGTCCTCTTGAGAATATGAATTAATTTAAGTCATTAATTTAGTCATTTTAGTAGGAGGGAAATATTTGTATAGAAATTTTTGGGCAACTTAATCCCAAGTGTGGATGGATCCACTTGGGAGGGTATTAAGCCATGCCTTGGCTCGGTATTTCAGTGAAAATGGGAACATACGAAGCCGAATGGCATCGTTGGAGGCCTCATTGGTCCGGAAGGAGTCACATATTTCCAAGAGATTGGTAATATGTAAATGGGGATCCTCATCAAGTAGGCCGTGAAAGGTGGTAGAATTTTGGAGCATTTGAATTAGATTGGGTCGAAGCTCAAAGTTTTTAGCATCGACATTTCGCAGGTTAATAGCGGCTCCAAGATTACCAACCGAAGGCTATAAGTAATCCATTAAAGTACGTTGATCCGCCATGGGAGGGTTTTGGTCCGAGGCTTTTTGTTGATTTTTCGCCTTTAGTCTTTTTCTTAAAAAGTGCTCGGATTCTTCTAGTGGTTCTTTTATGTCTTTGTTGAAGCTGGAGCTCATGCACCAAGTTAAGTTGTGAGCGGAGTCACGGTTTCTACGATCAAAAACACAAAATTTTGTTGATCAAAGGGTTCAACATGGCCTCGTGTTCAATGAACACGACCCCATGTTCGGTTAAATTTACCTATTTTCTGGATCCCCAGCAGCTAATGGATGTCAAACATGGCCCCGTGTTGCACCTCCACGGCCCCGTGTCTGTCCCTCTTTAGCTCAGAAAACAACTTTTTCTATTTTTAACATGGGCATGGCCCGTGTCTGATCTGGCACGGCCCCGTGTTGTAGTCTACAAAAAAAAATACGAAAATGAAAAAACAAAGAAAAAGATAAAAATTGATTAAGCTGTTAATTTTAAGCTTCCTTAAAATCCTTGTTTGCCAGGAAATGGCGCCAAAAACTTAACGTGCATGAGAGTGTGTTATATTTTTTGTTGTATTTTAAACACTTTTTACTTGTGGATCAAGCTTTAAATTTATAAAACACGATACAATACTACCACTCTACACACGTTAGGGCAAGTCCAACCATTGTAGACGTAGCATAGTGATGGTAAGATACCGAGGTCGTCCAAGGACATAAGAGCTTTTAATACCGACATATCGTTAACGTCTAATTAACCAAATTTTAATAAAAGTTTTTGAAAGTTTTAAAAGATAAAAACTAAATATAAGAACGTAAAGAAATGAAAACAAATGAACAAGAAAGAAACACTTGGTTCCAACTCCTCTTTTATGTATCCTTTGATTTCCGCACTTTGGGCTTTTTAAAAGATTATCTTAATTATAGAGACATGCCCCTCTTGTATAGGCGACACTACCCTCAACCATATTGGTCTGAGTCAGCAGGGATACAGTCCCGCAAAGTTGGATTACTGAAAGATAATTAAATAAGTTATTAATGCGAAAAGTGGTAGACCCCTCTTGTGAAGGCGACATTACCCTTGGCCATATTGGTCTGAGTCAGCAGGGATACAATCACGTAAGTCCCGATAAAGTTTCAATAATAGTTTATTTATAGGAGGTTCAAGCCGTTCTTACTTCCCCTGATTTGATATTATTTGCCTCAAGGGAAGTCTTAATAGTCACTACACCAAATGAGCATCATTCTTCACTGGTATCTATGACTACCCCATTATCTTCAATCCTCTTTGATCGTATCATCAAATTTATTCTCTGAAGCTCTTGACGATGTCCATGAATAACCGAATTTGTCGTTAAATCTCGAAAATATGTTCTATCACCAATTTTTTCTGGACACTCGTCTCGTCAATACAATCAATAAAATTTTTCAGTGTCTTTTTCTAGGCATTTTGGGTTACTTTCTACGATGGTAACTTACCTTCGTCCGAAGATAATCTATCTTCGTGGGAAGGTGTTACTTCGTACGAAACGAGTACCTTCGTCAGAAGTGACTATCTTCGTATGAATGAATCTGATTATATTTGTCGATCCGAAATCTTTATTTTTTTGAATTTGAAGATGATTCTATCACAGACATGGCCGAATTTCATTTCTAAATAATCCTATGGTTTCAATTGTAATTCTTGTCCATGGATTGTTCGTTTATTCGATGATTTACGTCTAAAAACACTCTAATGTCCATAATCCATTAGCGTGTAACATTTGTCAAAAACGGGTTTCCAAAACCCGCTCCGGTTTGTAATCAAATATCAAGTTATAAAAGTCACGTTAAATATTTATGAGTATTTTGATTTAAAATGATACATAATTAATAAATAAACTAAAATATAGAAATTATATTTGATAAAAAGTTAAAACAAAATAAATAAAAAAGAAATGCTGCTGCCGGGACTCGAACCCGGGTCAGCCAGAACAACTCCAACGACTTAACACACACTCACATCACCACTCCGCCACTTGTTGTTTTCTGTTATCTCTAGGAAACAAATAACATTTATACACAAACTCGGCACCGGTTGCGCCAACTGAGAAACTGAAATCGGCAATTCAATCGTCTAATCGTTTGATTAATCGCTCATTCACGTTTTATAACCGATGAACCGGTGATTTTAATCAATTCAGAAGTGATTGAACATCAATTTTCTTTATTATCGGTTTTTATAACCGAAATGAATCAAGTCCCAATTACTTCAACTCAAGACCACTCTCGCGACTCAGAAACATCATACCAACATTTCATTTCACTTTCGTCACACTTTCAGTTCGTCAGAACGCTTAAATCAACTCGCCGGAATTTTCTGCAAAATTCGCCGGAAAACCGTATTCATCCTCAAATGGTAAATCTTTCAATAAACATTGTAGTTCAACAATTGTTAGGCTATTTCTAACTTAAACCTTTCAATTGAAATCGAATTCAGGCACTGTATTCAGCTAATTTCAGTTCGCCGGAAAAATTCTGAAATCTCTATATTCATCTGAGAATCGGTAAGGGCATTCAAACCCTCTGTTAACATTTGCTGATCACATCAATTTCACGATTAGCTAATAAAAACAGTTAATTGTCTTGTTCAATTGAAGAGCATAAAAACAGAGCCGACGCAATTGCCGAAAATTCTGTGATATATCATTCCTACGGTATGTTACTTCCAACACCGTTTCTGTCATTTCATTTTAACCTTAAGAATGTTTGATAATCGTAAAAACAAGAAACGGATCAGTGATTCAGTCGACGGAAATTTGAATGAAGAAGACGAAGTTTGTTAAGTTATAAGTTTAATTAAAATCAGTAATATGAACGGGTTAGACACACAGTCCAGCGGTGGACTGTGTGCAAAACATATACGCATGTCCCGAGTTCGATCCCTGATACACGCACTCCTTATGTAATAAAATGCCTTTTTGTTTAAAAACTAAACCGGGTTAACTCTGTTAGTTGTTAAGTATAATAAAAACCGAGATATTAACCAGGTTAGACACACAGTCCAGCGGTGGACTGTGTGCAACACTAAGTCACATGTCGCGCGTTCGAAACCCGTCACTGGCACCGGTTCGTTGAATTAAAATGTTTTTGAAATTAAAAGAATTTTGGTTAAACCGAATTAGTATATAAATATAATTAAAAACAAGATTATTTCGGGTTAGACACGTAGCTCAGTTGGTAGAGCTGCGTGCACGCGTACGGGAGGTCTCGGGTTCGAGCCTCACCCGGCGCAAACAATTCCACTGACCGAACCGGTCAACAAGTCAACAAGTCAACGGTCAACGGTCAACGGTCAACGCAAAATAAACAATTTTTTTTTTATATTTTTATTTATTTAATTTAATTTAAAAATCAATTAAAAATACTTAAAAATAACATTTTTAAAGATAGAAAATAGCCTTAAACCCACAAAAATATATCTAAAAATTTCATTAAAATCCTTAATAAAATCCACTCAATTAATATATTTTTCCGCTATTATTTAGGTTAGTATTCCTCGTTGTTCCGCTCATCTAATTCGTGCGCATCTCACCATCTCCAATCCAACGCAGCCAATGTGGGTGAATGTTTACAAATTCCCCGTTTTAATCACGTTTTGGGGTGTATTATGTGTCTTGTTATATATCTTAATTAAACCATTGTGCATACATCATATCATGAACATGTGTATTCAGTTTGTTTCAACTGTTGTGTAGTTATTGTTGGATGCAATTTATTATTTTCAGTACATGCAATTTCATAGGCCGCCGCTCCCCATTACATTATGAGCGTTGAGCATGTTCCCCATTTTATTATGAGGTTGAACCTGGCGTGCCCACACACGATCGGCTCCGTTTGATTGAACCTTGATCGCACAGACATTTTTCATTTTCAGTACATGCAATACGATCGGCTCCGTTTGATTGAGCCTTGATCGCACAGTTTCATTTATGTTATTTATCGTATGATGTTGGTATGTTCATGTATGCTGTCATATGTTATTGTATGTTATAGTTGTGAATGCTATTTGCCACTGCTTGATTATTTACATTTGCTTATTTATGATTATGCACAATTTTTCATTGATAAACTAACAAGTAATTCATTAATAAATGTTTATCTAGTAAGGTTCACTCGCTAACTTATGTTGACCCAAAAACCCCCATTTTTACACATGATACAGGTGAACCAGCAGCAGCTAGGAACACATAGGATTGGACTAGAAGAATAAAATGATTTAGAGTTGGGATTGTTATGTTTGGTTTATTTTCTTTGTATTGTATGAACATGTTTGGATATTTGGAAATGTAACTTTGACTTTATTAAATATGAAACATATTAGTAAATGTCATGAGCTTTGGTGATAACCCAATTATGCCCCGACTCTTATTCCGATGCGGGTCGGGGTGTGACATAGCGTATGTAATTTAAGCAATTGTTAGATCTATTCAATTGGTAACCGTAGCTCTGATACCAATTGAGATTCAAGGATCTGGCGGTTCTAGATGGAAGTTTAGGTATAATAGAACTAATGCGGTAGAATGTTATTAAAGACTGAGTAGAAACAAAACAATAGTCATAAGTTTCCATTCATACCGAAAGAGTATACATCTTGACAAGCTAGTGAAATTGGAAGTGTTTTCCCTCTGAGAACTCCAAAACTGCGAAAAACTATGAACACATAACGCTATATATAGACATCTACCCTCGTGCGAACTGAGACTATTTAACTTCGTACGAAGTGGTTACCTTTGTGTGTGACTATCTTCGTACAGAGTGGCCCACTTCGTACGAAGTGACACTTAAGGTCCTTTCTCGTCCGCACTTAAGTTATATGTTCGTATCTCATCTATACAATATTCAACACACGCTCTATCTAGCCTATTCGCACATTGACGGACATAATATGCACCAGCACATTAATGTACTATTTACTTACTGCACGGCGCCGTGGTCTTCTCATTATCTCCCTTCATTAACTACAAATATCAGGTCTTGAATCAACACGCCCCGTGGTCAGTGTACTTGCTGTATTATCACAGATTTTGCGAATCTTAAAGTTGACTACGACTCGTGCTTCGTTAGCAGGGCCCCGTGTTGGTTTGTCTTTTGCTGTTGACTTTTTCTGAAAAGAATCTTGACTGGGCATGGCCCCATGCCTGGTGGGCACGACCCCATGTCTAAGCTTCTGTTCTTGTTATTTTTGTTGTTTGAATGTGGATGGGGGTTCGGCAGGTCGTGTCAATCCTTCTTCTTTGTATTTGTGTTGGTTTCTACTGTTAATTTATTCATTTTATTCGTTTAAACTCTTTTGATCCTATAATTTAGAAGTAAACAAACAAACATCATTTTTCCAATATTAGTACCAAAAAATGGTCGATTTTATGTCTTGTTTCATATAATTTATATTTTGCATTTTACACACATCACCCAGGGACTAAAATGCCGTTTAACTCTTTTATATGGGTTGGTTGAAAAGGGGGTCCGGTCAACAAAAACAAAACCATGACAAAAGAATATTATACGGTTAATTATAATTAACTAAATATTGTAGAAAAACCTAAACATATTAATTAAAACAAACAATAAAGCTTAACACAATCAAAGAATATAACATAAATAGACGATTTAATATAAGAAAACAATTAAAATATAAAAATACCATAATGAATTAAATTAAAACAAGGCCGTGAGAGGTTAATTGTTGTCCAGATCAAGTAGCAACGGTGGATGCGATGACAGGAGTAGAACTGTAGAACCCTTTAGGGTTAAAAACAAGGTAACCGTGATCTCCTTTTTTTAAACAGTGGAACTATATATATATATAATATAGAAATCGAACAAAACGGCCATCAGTGAAAACCCGATTACAAAATTACAGGCCGCAAAGGGGTGTATCACTTGGTGATGGAAGAAAATCGTGATGGTTGTCACAACATGATGCTTTGTGTTGTGTGTGTGGATTTGACTTCATGTTGATGTGTTAATTTGTGATTAGATGTAATATTTATTTTGAAATGTGATACTATTACAAGTGTGTGATGAGTGAAATGTGAAGTAATGATGTGTGAAATAATGATTGGACGTGATAGTGTGATGGGTGGTGGAGTATGACAATCACCCCTTCCACCCCACGAAATAGTCCCCAATATGCCCCCATTCTCTGTTAACTTAGGCTAAAAGTTAAATTTTGTCTAATATTTTCTACGGTTCTTGTTCATGATGCTTTTATTTTTAAAACTGTTACAAAAAGTATAGCTTTTATGTTATGTATGTAACATTCTAATTATAAAATATACTCTTTTGTTAAACTTAAACTAGAATCTTTATTGTCAATACCATATAAAATTTTAAATAATCCCATTTTATATATAAATGTGTAAACACACGGAGTAAGAAGGTTAACTAATTGTTAGGTGTAGGAAAAACTTATTAAAGTAGTAAGAAGGTTAACTAATTGTTAGGTGTAGGAAAAACTTATTTAAAGTCCTATATATTCCCCTTGGTTGCATACATCCTATAATGGCAAAACTTGTACCTTTTGCATTCATCTTGATTGCCATGGTAGCATTTTCTAAGATATCAGCCTATAGAACCACTACCATATAGGACAGTGGACATGAAATGCAGATGGAAATACGCAATCCGTCCAAGAAAGATTGCCCCCGTCAATATACTCTTGCGATAAATACTTCACGTTACTAGTAACATCCGATTTACCTAATTGTTGTGCGTGGTTAGTTCAAATGCCAAAGGAGTGCCAATGTAGTGTGATCCAGCAGACATATGATAGGGCTCAAAAAAAAAAAAAACTAACGACTGCAAACTACCAGTCAAGGATTGTCGGATCTAGGCCCCTAAGCTTTAATTATATGAATGTATCAGAATAACAATGGTTGGCAATAATTACTATAATTACTGGCTTTATAGTTAATGATCAAATTTCACTATTTCCAATTTCAATTATATAATATAATTACTAGCTTTACAATTAATGGTGAAATTTCACTATTTTCAATTTCAAATATATAATGGTCTTTCTATGATTTTTGATTGAAAATATATCGATATTCTTTTGGGCATGTTTCATTAGGTTTTTATATAGTCGTTGTTATTCCACCCCTAAAATGCCACTAGTCTTTAATGCCAGACCTCTCTACGTATTTTATATGATGATCGAGATAAAGCACATGAAGCATGCCGTAGTATAAACAAAATTATTTTAATTTCACTTTAGAGTATTTATTCTTTTGTGATACTTGAAGCCCAATGTAGTGACATGTCTTTGTTCTATATACCTTGTATATGTTGGGATGTTTTAATTTAGATAAAAATTAGAATCCAAAATATTCCTTGCACGTATACTAATATTTAACTTATAGTATCATCTTAAACTTAATTACTATATACATTATAAAAATATATTATCTCCGATTATTATTTAATATGTAAAGATATTAAGAAGGCAACTAGGGGTGCGTATTGGAAGTCAAGGGTTATCACCATGTAGCTAAAATGAATGCATGTTACAAAACAATGATCGTGGTTAATTACTTGTTTTTTAGCGTGTGATGTGAAGCAAACGAGTTCCTTGCAATAAAACATGGACACAATCTTGTGAATGTATATATCTAATTATAAAGCTCAACAAAAAAAGCTCTTGACATACTTGATAAGAAACTAATGCATCGTGCCGCTCAAAGCATCCCCAACGACTGCAAACTGGCATTCAGGATTTTCGGATCATAGGCCCAAAGGATTAATTATGATTAAGGCATCGGAAGAACAATCATCGGAAATAATGACTATAATTACTAGCTTTATAGTTTATTATCAAATTTCACAATTTCTAATTTCAATTAAATAATGGTATTTTGTGGTTTTTATCAAAAAAATATATTTGTATCATTTTGGGCATGTTTCTTTTGGTTGTTATATAGTGGTTGTTATACGAACAAAAGTGATACTAACTAAATGCCATTAGTTATATATTTACTATATATACAAAAACAAGCAGTGGCGGAGTTTTGTCAAAAGTTCTGGGGACGGAAAGTCATGGGACCAATTTACTTTTCCTATCCCTGTGTTGCGGGTCATATGTTCGGGTCGGATATTTAATTAGGGTCGAGTCAAACAATAATAACTCCAAATAAAACTACATAATCTTCATTCATCAACTCAACCCAACGCTTTACACATAAAAAATTGCTAAATATTGTTTAACAAAAATAAAGACCAAATATATATAATGATTTGAGATAAATGTTAAGTACCTGGACCAAGAAATTACAACTCAACCCAACGATCTTTAAGATAAATGGTAGGTATCTTTAAGATAAAAAAGAACTATAACTTTGATTTAAATATAAAGTAGTAACAAATTTTACTTCAAGTTTATAAACTCGGACAAACTTTGATATAACTTTAAAATTTTCGGTTACACTTCTAACCGAAACATTCGGGTGGGCAGATGCACCCCCACGTTCCTTAAAAGCTACGCCACCCAACACAAGATGGCGGAATAGTGCCAGGCAACTGCCTTGTATTCCCCCATTGGCCCAAACAAATTACTATTTACCTCCAACTTAAAATTACGATTTGCCCCAGTTAAAAATTACGGCACTGCCATCGTTGTAGATTTTGACAATTTACGATTTTACCATGTCAAAATTACAGTTTTGGCCCTAGTTCAAAATTACGGCCTTGCCATCGTTGTAGATATTGACAAATTACGATTCTACCCCTGTGAAGATTATGATTTTGCCCCGGTTCAAAATTACAGTTTTGCCATGGTTATAGCTTTTGATAAATTACAATTTTACTCCGGTCAAACTAACGATTTCCCCTGTTAAAAAATACCGTCTTGCCTTCATTTTCGTTTTTTTTTCTTACAAACCCATGGTAGTGTTTTTTTAATAGGTTGACTCAATTTAATTTTTATACGCTAGCGCACGCGCATTGCTATTGAAAAATTACAGTTTTTCCATCAGTTTAAAACTACGCTTTTCTCATCGTTTAATTTTAGTGTTTTGTTGTAATTGGTAGAGAAATATTTGGCCTAGCGTCTCGTAACGCGGGCGGGGAGTAGTTTCAGGAAGCTGCCTCATTAGTTCCGTGAAATTACGATTTTGCCCTTTTAAAATTAAGTTTTGCCATTGGTTTTCTTTTTTTCCTTCCTAGCCAAATTACGGTTTTGCCCACATTCCAAATTTACAGTTTTGCCATCGTTTCTATTTTCTTCTTCCCTGTCAAATTACGATTTTGCCCCATGTAAACTTATAATCATGCCATCGTTTTAAATTTTTTTTTGACAAAACTATGGTAGTATTTTTTTTAATTTGTTGAATCGGTGTAATTTTTATTCTTGTCAGACGACTGCATGGCACACGCTTATCTATCCAGACAAATTACTATTTTTCTCTGAGTTTAAAATTATAGTTTTTCCATATTTTAGTTTATTTAACAAAGTATGGTAATATTTTATTTTAATTTGTTGACTCTATTTATTTTTTTTTGTTTGAGATCATGTTATGAGTAGCGTGTATAAGTAACCAAAACACAAACATACATATTATAAACGAGAAGTATTTAGCTTAACGTCCCGCAACACGAACGGAGCAAGAAGTAGTTAATAACAATAGACTTATGTGATACTCGATTATTAATTTATAATTTTAGTAAAGCACCTTCATGTGAAAAAAATTAGGGAAATAAAGACCTTTATATCATCAAAATTAATATTATATAAGAAACCATTGCAAAAGCCTTATAATTTAGAGTTAAATGTCATTTTAGTCCATGTGGTTTGGGTCATTTTGTCAGTTTAGTCCAAAGGTTTATTTTTTACATGTGGATCCAAAAAGGTTTCGCCGTTGCCATTTTATTCTATAAGGTTAACGAGAAGGGCAATTCGTTCATTTTATATGTAATTCTGTTAACTACCATGGCAATTCGGCCATATAAAATGACCAAATTACCCTTCTCATGAACAGTCTTAATGGATGAAGTTAATCCAGTGGACTAAAATGGTTACGGTGAAACCTTTTTCATCGTAAAAGCGAAAAATAAAACTTTTGAACTAAATTGGCAAAATGTCCTAAACCAAAGGTATTAAATGTTGTTTAACTCTATAATTTAAAAGTAGTAATGCAAAAAATATGTTACCAATAAATTAGGTCTGAAACCCAATTTCGGTAAAGGTTGGTGATAAGGTGACTAATTTTAAAGTAGAAAAAAAACATTAAAATTTGATCTATGTAAATGTAATTTTATATAATAAATAATTAAAAGGATATATTTAAAAAAACTCGCACATTGCATGTGTGGAATAAAATATAATGTCATGTGTGAGCATAAATAGTTATTAAGATTTATCTTTTTAAAATGAACATTGTGAGATTCCAAGATCCTGCGGTTTTAGACGAAAGTTGGGTATAATAGAACTAATTCGGTAGAATGTTATTAAGAATTGAGTATAAGTAGAATGATAGTCATAAGTTTTCATTCACACCGAAAGAGTATGCATCTTGACAAGCAGTGAGAACTCCAAACTTGGAAAAACTATGAACCCATGACGTTATATATAGATATCTACCCTCGTGCGAACTTAGAGTATTTAACTCCGTGCGAAGTGGTTACCTTCGTACGAAGTGACTACTACCTTCATAAGGAGTGGCCCACTTCGTACGAAAAGACACTTAAACACCTTTCTTGTCCGCACTTAAGTCATGTGTTCGTATCTCATCTATAGAATATTCAACACATGCTCTATCTAGAGTATTCCCACAGTGACGTTCGTATCTCCCCCTTGAACGTCACTGTTGAAGCCTGATCTTGATCCTGAAATATGTGAGCCATGTTTGAATATTCTGCAACTTTAATCAGGCATTTGTCGATGTCGTATAACGCGCCAACAAATTCCCCCTTGATTTATTCGTGTTTGCAATTTCTTCAATAATCCCCTGAAATAATTCCCCTAGAATAAATCTTCAGGTCTTTGTTTGCACAGTTTCCAACCTCCACTGATTTTTGCTTAACTGTGATCACAAATAATCACCAACTCGAAACTAATCATCGCAGCATCTTTGTTTCTACGTTAACCATATCTGCGTTCAGTTTTAGCGCACTCCATTGCTCGATCCTTTGATCTTCAAAAACCCAACCGGCAATTGGAAGAAACTTCAAATCACCACACTGATAAACTTAAAGTCTGTGAATACCCGCAAAAAATCTAAAATCCTATTTTCCGTGATCACATTTAACTCTTGAATGATAGATCATCAAAACGGTAATCTCTCACAATAAGAAAATCTTCATCGGATTACAAATCATCTGGTAACACATTCAGATCTGAGAAACATTCTT
The DNA here is from genome assembly GCA_947069175.1 of Scalesia atractyloides. Classification (NCBI taxonomy): domain Eukaryota; kingdom Viridiplantae; phylum Streptophyta; class Magnoliopsida; order Asterales; family Asteraceae; genus Scalesia; species Scalesia atractyloides. The sequence continues at coordinate 63,889,114 of CAMTDV010000008.1, forward strand.
CTACGATCAGAATCACATTCTTCCTCTTCAGTCACAATAACAGATAGTTGCCTTCTCCGTTAGTCCTGACAGCAACTTAATCAACAACCATCATCATTTCCTGGCGGTTAGTCTGAAAAACAATTTCTCTGCATGAAGATTAAACATTCTGACACTTTAGACTATATCCTTAAGACAAAGACTCGGGACTCAAACCCTAAGACATCAATGTGTATCACGATCTGAAGATTCTGAACTTCCTAATATCACGAACTAACATATCCCGATCCTATGAACCCTCGATAATCTAAAGTCGGAAACACCCGAATACTGTTGCAATGTCACGAGTTTCAAAAATGCTGGAATTTCATTATATTCTACGAATTTTTTATTCCCTCTCATTTTTACAAATTCTAACCTCTCTAAAACTTATCATTGAATTTCACCCTCAAATCTAGCAAATTCAATCCCTGAAAAACTCTACTACTGCAGAAAAGTATGTCATTTTGGTCCGCAAAAGTCAGTTTTTCATTAATGCGGATTTTTCTTTTTGGCTCATTTATAGTTACTACACCAAATAATCATCATTCTTCACAGGTATACGTGACTACCCCATATCTTCAATCCTCTATGATCGTATCATCAAATTTATTCTCTCAAGCTCTTGACTTTGTCCACGAACAACCCGAATTTTTCGTTAAATCTCGAAAAAAATTCTATTACCATTTTTTTTGTGGACACTCGTCTCGTCAATACGATCAACAAAATTTTTCAGTGCCATTTTAGGCATTTTGGGTTACTTTCATACGAGGGTAACTTACCGTCATGCGAAGGTAATCTGTCTTCGTATGAACGTCTCTGATTAGATTTTTTATCCAAAATCTTTATTTTTTTGAATTTGAAGATCATTCTATCGGAGATATGGTCGAATTTTATTTCTAAACAATCCTATAGTTTCAATTTTTATTCTTGTCCTGGATTGTCCATTTACTTGATGATTTACGTCTAAAAACCCTTTAAAGTCCATAATCCATGAGCGTATGTAATTTAATCAATTGTTAGATCGATTGAATTAGTAACCGTAGCTCTGATACCAATTGAGATTCTTAGATCTGGCGGTTCTAAACGGAAGTTTAGGTATAATAGAACTAATTCGGTAGAATGTTATTAAGAACGGAGTAGAAGCAGAATAATAGTCATAAGTTTCCATTCATACCAAAAGAGTATACATCTTGACAAGCTGGCGAAATTGGAAATGTTTTCCCTCTAGGAACTCCAAAACATGGAAAATCTATGAACACATGATGCTATATATAGACATCTACCCTCGTGTAAATGAGACTATTTAACTTTTTAAAAAGTGACCTCTGTATGAAGTGACTATCTTGGTGCAGAGTGGCCCACTTCGTACAAAGTGACACTTAAACACCTTTCTCGTCAGCACTTAAGTCATGTGTCCGTATCTCATCTATACAATATTCAACACACGCTCTATCTAGCCTATTCGCACATTGACGGACATAATATGCACCAGCACATTAATGTACTATTTACTCATTGTAACATTTACTTTGTTTTTTTTTTCTATTTTGCATAAATGTAATATTTTATAATAGGTAATAAACAAATATATCTTTAAAATTACACATACAATCGTCAAGATTTATCTTTTAAAAATGAACTTTGATATACTATTTACTTATTATAACATTTTATTTGTTTTTAATTTATTATTAGGTTAAAAAAACACATGTATTACATGGGGTTGAATCCTCTTTTTATGAGACATTCAAATTATGCGATACAATTATTTTAGTTAGTTTTATGAACCCATATGCTTATTTGTTTATTTCATTCATAAAACACTCGTCTTAAATTTGTATCCAGGAGACTTTATGGTACAAAAAGGTGGAGATCGACCCCATGTTTTTATATATTTCATCATTTTTATGAATTATATTGTAAAATTGAGAATTAAATTCTATTTGAATGGAGTATAAAATGATTATATCTAAAAATTGTTTTCTTTATACATGTTGATGCAATGTGCGATAAATGATGGGTTTAAACCAATTATAATAGTACGCTTACCATTATAGAGATGCGCCTAAAATCACTTACAGTTTCATAGAAGCATATGCATGGCCTCGAATAATTATTTAATTCTAGTGAAAAAAATAATACAATCATTAAGTATATATCAAATGGAACCTTTTGTCACACCCCGATTTTTGATGTAGCGGAATCGTGTCGCGAGGTGTGGCCAGAGCGGCAATCGTTGCATTCAACCAAGTAAACGACAATCATATTACATTGCAAAATATTCATCCATACTTTTTATTTAAACAAAATTCACATAATAACTTTTGTTTTTAGAAAATACCACAAGTTTAACAACATTATTTAAAATTTAAACATAAGTTTATAAAGCATAACAACAAAAGACCGGATGAAACATAACATCTTGACTTCACAACAAACGAACAAGATTTTCCCCGAAGGCCATCCACTAGTTTCCTGTAATACATGTTAGTTTTGAAAACAACGTCAACAAAATACATGTTAGTTTTGAAAACAACGTCAACAAAAGCTGGTGAATTCATGTTATAAATTTTTGTATCAAATGAATCTTCAAAAACATTTGAAATAATAAATTCGTTTAATATAGCCTAATGAAACTAATCTGTATGCCGAATAAGGTGGCAACCAAAGCTTGGCAATCTATTTTGTGTCTAAGACTTGTTTTAGACACAAAAGCACTCTAATACGATCTGTTATTATTGTCATAATAGAGTGGGGCTCGCCCAAACCCAATAGATCTATCTCCTTGTTCCTCGGTACTTGTTATTCATTAATGGTCCCAATGCTTGAGCCTTATTCGTATGTGATCTAATATTTTGATTTGCCAACTATATTAAATGTAACATGTATACATCCTTGCACGTTTAAAAACCATAAAACATTAAAATAAAAGGGGAAACATGAACTCACAGATTTGCGTTCCGTGCAAATCTCTATTCGATTCTTGAGACTTTATTCGTTTCTCGACCTACAAGTGTTCTAATCTATTAGACACTTAGGCTTTCGTTCGTTTCTCGTACAAGTATCTTATCTCGAATTTCATACTTGTAATTGTTGGTTTTTCTTTGTTGATAACATATATATATGTATATATATATATATTAGATTGATTATATGTAAATGGACCTGCTCCATTATTTAATTATAAAAATTCAATATAATAATTCATTACATATGGGCCTAGTTCAAAAGATTTTGTAAGTATGGGCCTACCCCAATTTTCTTACTATGTGTGGGCCTAGCCTAATCCTTATTTTTGTCACACCCCGACCCGCAGCGGAATAAGAGTCGGGGCATAACTGGGTTATCAACAAAGCTCATGATGTTTACTAAAATGTTTCATATTTATTAAATTCAAATTACAACTTAACTATTCCAATCAAATCCATACAATTACAAGGAAAATGAAACTAAGTAAAACAATCCAAAGCTTAAACTGATTTATTCTTCTAAGCCTTCCTATATGTTTCTTGCCTCAACTGGATCACCTGTATCATGTGTAAAACGGGGGGAGATTTTGGGTCAACAAAAGTTGGCGAGTGAACCTTGAGAAAACATTGTTATTTATTTTCTTGTTGTATTTAATATTGAAAATTTGTGCAATAATCACATGTGAGCAAACATATATATATAGCATAAACACAAATCACATTGGATGAGTAAATGACATGAATGATGATGTATTAGAGATCAAGGCTCAATCAAATGGAGCCGATCGAATGACATGAATGATGATGTACGTGAGATCAAGGCTCAATCAAACGGAGCCGATCGAATGAGGCACCTGATACTCAACCCGTATCCCACGGGGAGCTGATGGGCCTAATGAAATGCATGTACTGAAAATGATAACTTCAACTAAACATAATTCACACAACCATTGATACATAATTGATACACATTTGATCACGGATATGATGGATGCACAAGTGTTTAAATATAATAAGGAATTAAACGACACATGATACACCCCAAATGTGATTAAAACGGGGAATTTGTAGAGATTCACTCACATTGGGTGCGTTCTTTTGATGACGTTGGATGCGCACGAGTTTTGGGATTTGATCGACGAGTAAAACTAACCTAAAATAATAACGAAATGGTTCGGTAAATAAATGGATTTTATTTGAGATTAATTCTTTTAATTCATAATCTTAATAGGATTTTTAGATTTATTTTTGTGAGTTTAAGGACATTTTCTAACTTTAAAAATATTATTTTTAGTATTTTTAAATAATTTTCTGATTAAATAAATAAAGAAAAAAAAATATAAAAATGTTGACTTTTTGACTTTGACCGTTGACCGTTGACCGGTCGGATTCAGTTTATTCATGCGCTGAGTGAGGTTCGAACCCGAGACCTCTCGTACGCGTGCACGCAGCTCTACCAACTGAGCTACGTGTCTAACCCGAAATATTCTCTGTTTTAATTATATATATATATATACTGATTAACTTTTATCTAATTTAGTTTATTTCAAAAATGATTTAAAATGGCCGACCCGCCTCCAGTGACCCGGAGTAGAACTCGAGACATTCGGTTCGAGTACGCACAGCCCAACCAGTTGTGCTGTGTGTCATATCTGCTTAACTATTGGATTTAATTATACTTATTATCATTCGGTGACCTGATCCGATTCAGTTGTAAAAATGTTGGTTTTAATTCTGACATTCGGTAACGTATGCGATTCGAACCCGGGACGTGTGCCTTGTTTGTGCACACAGTCCACCGCTGGACTGTGTGTCTAACCCGGTTAAATATTCAGTTTTAATTAAACTTATACGCATGCTTGACTTCGTCTTCTTTGTTTCCAAAGACACAGAACAGAGATGCCCGACTGTTCTTGTTTAATTCGATTATCAAAACTTATAATTGGTTGGAATGTATTAGATAACGAGATTAAAGAACAGAATTGTACCAAACAGTGCGTTTACTTCAGATGACCGGCAGGAGTCGTCGGCTCTGATTTGTGACTCTCGGCTGAGTGAAATGTTTGACAGTTTAGTTTCTTGTGTTATGAAATTAAGTTACTGAGTAAGAGATTGCAAGAGTTTTTAGATGATTATACCGATCGACAGTGAGACTTTGATGTTTCAGTGGAATTCCGACGAGTGTGAGATTTCCTGGCAGCGTAGTCTGGGACAGATTCTGGTTGAAGGATTGAAGTTAATATATGTCTAATAATGGATTACAACCAAAAGAGTCGAGAATTTTACCGATTTGAAGTAAGTCTCGGTTTTCCGGTGAAAGTCCGGCGACTGTAAAATATCTCCGGCGAGTGCTAAAGCTTCGAGAGTTTGTGCGATTTTGAGCGAAAAGATTACTAGAGGTTTGGGTGGGTATTTATAGGGAAGACACAGCATGTATTTAGTCCGAAGTTGGTCTTGATTCGTGGTCAAGGTTTCTCCGGCGGTTACGACCGCAACTGATTGTTAGACGTCGGTTCTAACCGATGTCAAAGTCGGTTATAACGTTATAGTCAAAAGGAAAATGGCTAAACTCGCGGATTGCCGGAATTTCCGGTGATTGCGATTCTGCCGCGCTGAAGTCCGGTTTTGAATTCGAGTTTTAATTTAAGTATTATTTGTTTCAGTAATTACACAAAGGTGTCATGTGGCGGAGTGGTGTAGTGTTTGTTTGTTGAAGCGGCTGACCCAGGTTCGAAACCCGGCAGCCTCATTTATTTTTTTATTCTCTTATTTTTATTATTTATTAATTATGGTTTAAAATTCTAACAATGTTTATTAATTATGTATCGATTAAAATTAATATGAACATTAAATACGCAACGAAAATTATAACTGAAATATTCGATTAATAAACGAAGCGGGTTTTGGAAACCCGTTTTTCGACGGATGTTACAGTATCCCCTACTTTTAGAAATTTCGTCCCGAAATTTAAGTAGTAGTGGTAACAGGAAAAAGATGTGGGTATTTCTCGCGCATTGAGTCTTCACGTTCCCAAGTAAACTCAGGTCCTTGTTTTGACTCCCAGCGTACCCTGACAATTGGAATACGACTTCGTCTGAAAAGCTTCTCTCCGAAGTCCATGATTTCTACTGGCCTTTCAAAGAAGTGCATAGATTCATCGATCTGAATGTCTTCTAGAGGAATATGGAGGTTCTCATCGGCGAGGCACTTTTTCAAGTTTGATACGTGGAATGTGGGATGAATTCTGTTGAGTTCTTCTGGTAGGTCAAGCTTGTATGCTACAGGTCCTACTCTTTCGAGTATCTTGAAAGGTCCTACGTAGTGTGGTGCTAGCTTGCCCTTCTGGCCAAAACGAATCACTCCCTTCCATGGTGATACTTTTAAAAGTACTTGATCCCCAATGTCAAACTCCAAGGGCTTTCGTCGTTTGTCTGCATAACTCTTTTGACGACTTTGAGCTGCTAGAAGATTGTTTCGAATTTGAATGACCTTGTCGGTTGTTTCTTGAATTAACTCTGGACCGGTGATTTGTGTTTCCCCAATTTCATGCCAACATACTAGAGATCGACATTTACGACCATATAAAGCTTCGAAAGGAGCCATGCCGATACTTGAGTGATAACTATTGTTGTACGAAAATTCAACTAATGGTAGATGAGAGTCCCAATTTCCCTTGAAGTCTATGACACATGCTCGAAGCATGTCTTCAAGAGTTTGGATGGTGTGCTCAGATTGTCCATCAGTTTGAGGATTAAAAGCGGTACTGAGGTCTAATCGTGTACCCAAGGCGGTTTGTACGGCTCGCCATGTTCGTGAAGTGAAACGACCATCACGGTCTGAAATGATGCTTAAAGGTACACCATGACGGCTTACGATCTCGCTGATGTGGATACGAGCTAACTTCTCGTTCTTGAAGTCCTCGCGGATTGGAATGAAGTGAGCTGATTTTGTGAGACGATCAATGATTACCCATATGGTGTCATACCCACTAGAGGTGCGAGGTAACCCGGTAATGAAGTCCATGGTTATGTTTTCCCACTTCCATACAGGTATTTCAGGTTGGGTTAGAAGTCCTGAAGGTCTTTGATGTTCAGCTTTTACTTCGGAACAGGTAAGGCACTTTGAAACAAAAACAACGATATCCTTTTTCATGCCCGGCCACCAGCAGGTGTATCGTAGGTCTTGATACATCTTGTCGTCTCCTGGGTGTACAGAGTACCGTGTTTTGTGCGCCTCATTCATAAGGAAATCACGAAGGTTATCGCGATCGGGAATCCATATGCGATTTAGATAGTATAGAATGCCGTCGGATTTGGTTTCGATTTTGAGTTCTGCTCCACATGACAGCTCATCGCGTACGTCGTTTTCTGTTACAGAAACATGTTGAGCTGCTCGGATTCGATCTTTGATGTCGGTTATGATTTGCGAACATAGAAGACTAATGGAGTTCGCATAACCTTTTCGACTGAGTGCATCAGCCACTACGTTTACCTTGCCAGGATGATACCGAATTTCACAGTCGTAGTCGTTAAGAAGTTCGACCCATCTTCGTTGCCTCATATTCAACTCCTTTTGATTGAAGATATGTTGGAGGCTCTTGTGGTCAGTGTATATTTCACACTTGGTACCGTAGAGGTAATGTCTCCATATCTTGAGAGCGAACACAACGGCTCCAAGTTCTAGGTCATGGGTGGTGTAATTCTTTTCATGAACCTTGAGTTGTCTAGAAGCATAGGCTATCACTTTTCCTCTTTGCATTAATACACAGCCTAGTCCTTGCACTGATGCGTCGCAATATACTACAAAGTCATCGCAACCTTCAGGGAGTGTGAGGATAGGTGCGTCACAAAGTTTTTGCTTTAGAGTTTGGAAGACTTCTTCTTGTTTAGGTCCCCATATGAAGGGTTTTCCTTTATGAGTCAAAGCCGTGAGTGGTACAGCAATACGGGAAAAATTGGCAATGAAGCGGCGATAGTAACCAGCCAAACCAAGAAATAACCTTACTTCGGTAGGGGTACGTGGCGCTTGCCATTCCTGTACTGCCTTGATTTTTGAAGGATCGACATGTATTCCCTTGTCATTAACGACATGCCCAAGGAATTGTACTTCTCTTAACCAGAATTCGCATTTTGAGAACTTAGCATAGAGCTTTTCAGTCCTTAAGAGTGTAAGGATGAGTCGAAGGTGTCGTTCATGATCGGTTTTAGACTTGGAGTAGATAAGGATGTCGTCGATGAAGACTATGACGAAACGGTCGAGGTAGGGTTTGCATACCCTATTCATTAGATCCATGAAGACAGCTGGGGCGTTGGTTAAACCGAATGGCATGACCATGAATTCGTAATGACCATAACGAGTCCGGAAGGCGGTCTTTGGGACGTCTTCTTCATGTACTCTGAGTTGATGATAACCAGAACAAAGATCGATTTTTGAAAAGCAGGTGGCGCCTTGAAGTTGGTCTAGGAGGTCATCGATGCGAGGTAGTGGGTAGCGATTCTTAACCGTTAACTTGTTGAGTTCTCTGTAGTCGATACAAATGCGAAACATTCCATCTTTCTTCTTCTTCACAAAAAGAACAGGCGCACCCCAAGGCGAGGAGCTAGGACGTATGAATCCTTTGTCAGTCAGTTCTTGCAGTTGACTGGCCAGCTCTTGCATTTCGGATGGGGCTAGCCTATAAGGAGATTTTGCGACTGGTGTAGCGCCAGGTACAAGATCAATGCGGAATTCGACTTCTCTCATAGGAGGGAGTCCTGAGATGTCGTCGGGAAAGACTTGTGGGAATTCTTTCACTACTGGTATATCTTCGAGTTTCTTCTCCTTGTTTCCTTTCTTGACGACGTGAGTTAGGAATGCGACATAGTTCTTGCGGAGATATTTTCGGGCTTGAAGACAGGACATTAATTTGAGTCCTTTCGAAGGGGTTTCTCCAAAGATACGTAGGGTCTGACCGTCTGCAAGAGGAATGCGAATGAACTTTTCGCGGCATACTACTTCAGCGTGATGCTAGCTGAGCCAGTCCATACCGATTATGATATCGAAACTTCCCAACTTCATAGGAATGAGGTGAACTGGAAAATCGTGATCGTTTAGAGTGAGGGTACAATTTCGTATAATAGAATTTAATGAAACGGGCTTTCCATCAGCAACTTCCACCGTCAAAGATTCCATAAGATTATCACGAGTTTGGTTGAGGATGGGTTCAAATTCTAAAGACACAAAACTCTTATCCGCGCCAGTATCAAATAACATGGATGCATAACTGCCATTGACGAGAAACGTACCGTTAACCACATTGTTGTCCGCTCTAGCTTGGTTGGCTTTGATGTTGAAAGCTCTTCCTCTAGCAGCTGGAGGAGCTTGGTTTACCGGATTCGCTTGAGCTTGAGCATGGATGATGTTTACCAAACGGGGACATGTGTTCCTGAAGTGGTTTGGGTCTCCACAGTTGTAACAAGCTCGCATAGGTTGCATCATGGGGTAGTTGGGTTGGTAGTAGGATTGGGTTATATGTTGGGCAGGTGGTAGGAGTAAGGGTTGTTGGGCTTGACCCACTATCTGATGGTGGGTTTGGGTTGAGGGTTGATTGCGGTTCATTCGCTGAAGTGTGCGATAAGTTTGGATGGTGTGACCCGCACGGCCACAGCTGGTGCAATGTTGGCAAGGAGTTTCGGGGAGGTGATGGTATTGACAACGGTTGCATTTTGGGTATGGGCCGGTGTATGGCTTTTTGAGCGGTACAGCTGAGGGAGCAACTTGGGTGATTGGTGCGGCAGTGATAGGAGAGTTTGTGTGTGTGACGGCAAAATTTCTGCTGTTTCGTTTCCTCTTACCAGCAAACTTTGAAGAGGAGATGGAATGGTTTGAAGTTTGGGCCTCAATGGGGGCTTTCTTTTTCTCATCCTTGAATTTACCGTTTCGGATGCGATTCTCGGTAAGTTCGGTAGCTAGTTCCATTGCGGTTTCAAGTGTTACAGGCGAAGTGCTTAGAACCGAGTCTTGAATTTTCGAGGGGAGGCCTCGAATGTAATGTTCAACCAGGCGGTACACGGGGGTGAACAGATTAGGGATCATTTGGTTCAGTTCAAGAAATCTTTTGTTGTAGGAAGTGTGATCCCCTTCCTTTTGTTTCAACGAGTGGAACTCATCTTCCAACTTTTTGATTTCGCTTCTCGGACAGAAGCGCCTTGTCATGAGTTCCCTTAACTCTTCCCATGATAAGGCCATGGCATCTTCGACTCCTCGCTTACCCTTTTCTGTGTTCCACCAGGTAAGGGCTACCCCAAACAGTCTCCCTGATGCATAACGTACCTTGCGATCCTCGGGACAATCGCAATTGAGGAAGGTGTTCTCCATTTCTTCAAACCAGTGGAGGAGGGCAGTAACACCTTCGGTCCCTTCATACTTTGGGGGATCGCAAGATTTGAAGTGTTTGTAGGAGCACTTTTTGGAGTGAGGGTTGGCGACGCTCTGGTCTTCTTGATTGAGAGGGTTGATAGGTTTTGTGGTGAGAGCTTGTTGAACTTGAATCACGATGTCAGGAAGTACCGCGGCCATTTGTTTAGCAATTTGAGTGGCCAAGCATTCATTGGATCTTCTTGACTTTCTACCTCCACGTAGTTGCCTAGCCGACATCTACAGGAACATACATAGGAAGATTGTGAGTTTAAGAAGTTTTTAGGTGTCATGTGTCGTTAAAAGAATAAAAATAACATAATTATCAATAATGCAACTACATCCATAGGATGTCTTGGGTTTGCTCATGTTTGGGCCTCCAATGTCCCCCATACCATCGCCTGTATAGTCATGTGGGCCCCCATGACTATTGGCTTGGTAGGATTCACATTGGTGTTGGCGGTTTAACACTCGCATCACCCGAATGAAAACCATGAAATATGATTGCAAGATGTAGGAGGGTGTCCAGGTGTAGACACAATGACAACTCAAAGTGGGGTTAGCTCACACGACGTTTGGTATAGCATGCTTTGGCCTAATAGGTCCTTCGTACTCTCATCGTTAGTCCCCAGGTAGGCAAACTGGTCCTTTATTTTGGATTTATACGAATGCCAAGCCTAGACAGGACGTTCCGACTACCAGTACTCGTACCCTTCCAGTTACTACATGCCCGTCATGAGAACTCACGTTGATGTGATTTGAAAGATACAAAAATCGTTGCAAAAATCATGGGAATTGTGAGGTGTGTGCTCTCATGGATATGATATGTTATGAGGATATGATTCATGATGAGCATTGTATAATAATATGTACTTATGAACATGCTTGCAAAACATTGAATGTAACCATAAACATAAAGCATATAAACATCATGAATTTTGTATGTAACGCATAAATAATTTAAAAGTTCTAGTCAACTATAGTATAGGCTCTAAGGGTCTAATAACCTATCCTATATCCCTATAGTCATGGCTCTGATACCAATCTGTCACACCCCGACCCGCAGCGGAATAAGAGTCGGGGCATAATTGGGTTATCACCAAAGCTCATGATGTTTACTAAAATGTTTCATATTTATTAAATTCAAATTACAACTTAAATATTCCAATCAAATCCATACAATTACAAGGAAAATGAAACTAAGTAAAACAATCCAAAGCTTAAACTGATTTATTCTTCTAAGCCTTCCTATGTGTTTCTTGCCTCAACTGGATCACCTGTATCATGTGTAAAAGGGGGGAAGATTTTGGGTCAACAAAAGTTGGCGAGTGAACCTTGAGAAAACATTGTTATTTATTTTCTTGTTGTATTTAATATTGAAAATTTGTGCAATAATCACATGTGAGCAAACATATATATATAACATAAACGCAAATCACATTGGATGAGTAAATGACATGAATGATGATGTATTTGAGATCAAGGCTCAATCAAACGGAGCCAATCGAATGACATGAATGATGATGTATGTGAGATCAAGGCTCAATCAAACGGAGCCGATCGAATGAGGCACCTGATACTCAACCCGTATCCCACGGGGAGCTGATAGGCCTAATGAAATGCATGTACTGAAAATGATAACTTCAACTAAACATAATTCACACAACCATTGATAAATAATTGATACACATTTGATCACTGATATGATGGATGCACAAGTGTTTAAATATAATAACGAATTAAACGACACATGATACACCCCAAAATGTGATTAAAACGGGGAATTTGTAGAGATTCACTCACATTGGGTGCGTTCTTTTGATGACGTTGGATGCGCACGAGTTTTGAGATTTGATCGACGAGGAAAACTAACCTAAAATAATAACGAAATGGTTCGGTAAATAAATGGATTTTATTTGAGATTAATTCTTTTAATTCATAATCTTAATAGGATTTTTAGATTTATTTTTGTGAGTTTAAGGACATTTTCTAACTTTAAAAATATTATTTTTAAGTATTTTTAAATAATTTTCTGATTAAATAAATAAAGAAAAAAAAATATAAAAATGTTGACTTTTTGACTTTGACCGTTGACCGTTGACCGGTCGGATTCAGCATATTCATGCGCTGAGTGAGGTTCGAACCCGAGACCTCTCGTACGCGTGCACGAAGCTCTACCAACTGAGCTACGTGTCTAACCCGAAATATTCTCTGTTTTAATTATATATATATACTGATTAACTTTTATCTAATTTAGTTTATTTCAAAAATGATTTAAAATGGCCGACCCGCCTCCAGTGACCCGGAGTCGAACTCGAAACGTTCGGTTCGAGTACGCACAGCCCAACCAGTTGGGCTGTGTGTTATATCTGCTTAACTATTGGATTTAATTATACATATTATCATTCGGTGACCTGATCCGATTCAGTTGTAAAAATGTTGGTTTTAATTCTGAAATTCGGTAACGTATGCGATTCGAACCCGGGACGTGTGCATTGTTTGTGCACACAGTCCACCGCTGGACTGTGTGTCTAACCCGGTTAAATATTCAGTTTTAATTAAACTTATACACATGCTTGACTTCGTCTTCTTCCTTTCCAAAGACACAGAACAGAGATGCCCGACTGTTCTTGTTTAATTCGATTATCAAAACTTATAATTGGTTGGAATGTATTAGATAACGAGATTAAAGAACAGAATTGTACCAAACAGTGCGTTTACTTCAGATGACCGGCAGGAGTCGTCGGCTCTGATTTGTGACTCTCGGCTGAGTGAAATGTTTGACAGTTTAGTTTCATGTGTTATGAAATTAAGTTACTGAGTAAGAGATTGCAAGAGTTTTTAGATGATTATACCGATCGACAGTGAGACTTTGATGTTTCAGTGGAATTCCGGCGAGTGTGAGATTTCCCGGCAGCATAGTCTGGGACAGATTCTGGTTGAATGATTGAAGTTAATATATGTCTAATAATGGATTACAACCAAAAGAGTCGAGAATTTTACCGATTTGAAGTAAGTCTCGGTTTTCCGGTGAAAGTCCGGCGACTGTAAAATATCTCCGGCGAGTGCTAAAGCTTCAAGAGTTTGTGCGATTTTGAGCGAAAAGATTACCAGAGGTTTTGGTGGGCATTTATAGGGAAGAAACAGCATGTATTTAGTCCGAATTTGGTCTTGATTCATGGTCAAGGTTTCTCCGGCGGTTACGACCGCAACTGATTGTTAGACTCGGTTATAACCAATGTCGAAGTCGGTTATAACGTTATAGTCAAAAGGAAAATGGCTAAACTCGCGGATTGCCGGAATTTCCGGTGATTGCGAGTTCTGCCGCGCTGAAGTCCGGTTTTGAATTCGAGTTTTAATTTAAGTATTATTTGTTTCAGTAATTACACAAAGGTGTCATGTGGCGGAGTGGTGTAGTGTTTGTTTGTTGAAGCGGCTGACCCGGGTTCGAAACCCGGCAGCCTCATTTATTTTTTTATTCTCTTATTTTTATTATTTATTAATTATGGTTTAAAATTCTAACAATGTTTATTAATTATGTATCGATTAAAATTAATATGAACATTAAATACGCAATGAAAATTATAACTGAAATATTCGATTAATAAACGAAGCGGGTTTTGGAAACCTGTTTTTCGACGGATGTTACAATTTTAAAGTGAGTTAAGCCCAATTGGTTTGTAAAAGTGGATCTAGCTCAAGTTAAAATGAAAGATTGGGCCTAGCCCAATATAGTTTATAAAAATTTGATTAGCCCAAGTTTAATTTTATAAAAGTGGGCTTTAGCCCAAAGTTAGTTTTTAGAGAAATTGACTAGTCCAATTTATTTCTTTATAAAAGTGGGCTTGGCCCCACGTTAACTTTTATATAAGTGGGTTTAGCCCATGTAAATTTTTATAAAAGTGGGCTTAGCCAAAAGTTTGATTTTTATATAAGTGGGCCTAATCCAAACCTATTTATATAAATGGGCTTGTCCATTATTTTTATAAAAATAGTTTTAGCCCAATATATTTTTATGAAAATTGGCTTAGTCTAAATAATTGTTTAGTTGGGCTTAATCCAAGTTTATAAAATACTTATAAATTTTTTTGTAAAAACTGTTAGCTATAAGTTAAATTATTATAAATCCTAGTAAATATAAAGTGTAACCATTGATTTGTTCGTTTTGACCGTTATGTTCGCGTCGACTATTTTATTCGTTTCATCTTTGTCATTTGTTTTGTTTATACCATATACTTAATTTTGTCCGAATTGTCCAAGTTGTCCGAATTGTCCGATATATATTATTTTGTCAAAAGTGGAACATTTAAATATTTTTGTATTTTATTCAACATGATCAAATTATATAGTTTTTATACAAAAATATATGTACACATATAAGGTGATTTCAAAATATATATATTTTTATATCCTTTTTAGTTTAAGAAAACATAAATAATCATATTCTTATCTTTTTCATCCAAACCTTTATTTAAATAAGATTAAAGTTTCTAATGACAAAATCTTTAGCTTAATCACATCTTAATCAAGATTAATTTTTATAAAAGTTTTGCCATAGTTTCCTTTAAAATATAAGCTTTCTCATGTTTATATAAACATGTTTTAAAAAAGTTTTTTCTAACTAAAATCATCAACAATCACATATATTATACAAATGTATTAATAAAAATGTCATGAACTTGTTATAATTTCAAACATTCTTAAAATAGAAACTTTATTATCACTTTTAAACAAAATTTTTAAATCATAACTTTTATTGAATAATCTATAACTTATATGATCAACTTTAAAATATAAAATCATGTTCATGACCTTTTTTTAATGAATCTTGCTAATCTAAGCATGCATGTGTTTAGATAATCTTTTTATTCATAAATTTGCAAGTGTCTAGTTTACTAGTTTATAACAATTTCAAGATCATCCAAGATCATCGACAAAACCACATAATTATATTAGTGATCATAGATTTATTAGTATTTTTCAAGTGGGTTTGTATATATCTTTTATGATGATCTTGTGAAATTTTATAAAATATAAAGTATAAGATGAAGTTTAAAGATCTTACTACCAGCACAAGCCTAGGGATGATCTAAAAGATGAAGAAATTTATGTTGATCAAAAGTTCCAAGCTTTAAAGTGAACCTCCTAATCCTTTGCAAGCTCCTTAGATCTTCTTGCAAGCTTGCGGTTCATGTGTTTGGTTTTTTTTAAAAATATTGAAGGTGATTATGATGGTATATGGCCAATTTTTGGGAGCAAAGATGAGAGTGTTCTTGAGTTTTAGTGTTGTGAAAATGAAAGGAAATAAAGGTAAGTGTTGGTTTTTTGATTTGATCAAGTTCTTACACCTCAATACACATTAACTTAACCCACAATTTGCCAAAACATAACATTAAGATTTAGTGGCATGCAGAATTACCCCATATTGCTGAGAGGTTGGGGGGGGGGGGGGTTGGTTTAATTAATTTTTTAGAAATAATATGTAATTTTATAAACTTTAATAATTATATATATATATATATAAGTTTTTTATAAAACCTAATGCCCCAACACTTTAAACTGTGTTATAATATGCCAAAATAACTCACTAGTCTTATTGTTTCGTTGTTCGGTTGATAAAGTTCGTTCGGGTCTTGTACCGGGTAAAATACTAATATATTGTGTTACTTATAAAATTTTATGTTCATAATAATTCTAGTACAATATTTATTGTCCCGTTAATTAATCGAGCTCTTCAGACTAATAATCTGTCATTATGAGTTTAGTTTCTGTACCGGCTTTGTTGACATGTTTTTACTGGCAAACCGTATAGCTTTAAATAATAAGATTTATATATGGGTTTTATACTATTTCTAACACCCGTTATTATTCTTTAGCTAAAAATATATATTTTTGGGTTTTCGGACATTTGCTGTTTTCTGCTGCGGAATGCAGCATTTTTACCACAAAATGCTGTATTTTACTGCAGACTTGGACAATTTGGTATTTTAAATAAAATTTTATGGTATAACAGTGCAGACATATCTTATGTCTTAATTATGTAATATCAGACTGTACCGCAACCAGTACTGATATCTATTTCGTATTCGCGTCTTTGTCATTTGTTTAGGATATGGTTTTATATATTCGCGATTGTGACGTATCCATTAACATACCGAGCTAGGATTTGGTTAAATTCATAGAATTTTTAGACTTAAAATTATAATTTAAGTCAAGTTTTACGGTAAATAAACAATGTAATAGTTGTTCAAGTTGTACAGAATTACCGGAATTTTGCCAGTTGTCACATTATCCCTTTGTTCAAGAAAATTTTGTCCCAAAATTTAAGTCGTGTCATCCTTTGTGTAGGAATTTCTCGAACAGGTGAGGGTACTTTCTTTTGATTTCTGTTAGGACGTTTTGAGACCGTTGATACTTGAGTATTAATAGTTTGAACTGGTTTGCAATAGTTAGTTAAACTAGAAGGGTCAAAAGTGCAATATGTGAAACTTAGAACAGGGCGGCATAATTAAGTTCCCAACGTATTTAATAAATACGTTGGGTAGTTAGATGTGTATATATATGTTCTTCAATGAAAACCCTTGTCCAAGCTTCTTGGATAGATTTTGGTGATTGCTCTTGTGTTGTGATTCTTGTTATTGTGCTTAATCCGAATATCCAGGTGCTTTTAGTGATTACATCTTTTGGGATTTCATATACAACACTTGTTGTTTGATCCATACAAGAATCTTCATCTTCATTGTTTGGTTAATCTTAACTTTTACACATTCAAACAATAGCAATCAACCACTATGATCCGAATCTGTTTTGGGACTCACATTTTGGTATCAGAGCCTTTGTGCTCTTGATTGTTTGAGTTTTTGTTAAGATTCTTCAAGTTTTGAAGGTTTTTCAAAAGTGTTCAAAGTTTCTAGGTTTTTCAAATTTTTGAACTTAAAATGACTTGATTTGGTCTGTTTAATCATTGGCTTGTTGTTAATCAGTGTTTTGTGTTTAGTAAACATATGGGTCATTTTGGTGCAAAGAAACATGGATTTTGAGTCGTTTTTGGGTGATTAGAGGGTTTTTGTTCGTAGTTAAACCCATCTCGGCATATTTATTGTTGAAGGCAGCGTAGATATCTCTGAACACAACGTTTTTATTGTTGAAGATCGGGTAATTAACAATTAAGCCGGATTAACACCAGCGTATTTGTTGATTTTCAGTGAAATAGTGCCAGCGTATTTAATCGAAGGCGACTTCGAAGTCAGTGATAAAAATCCTCAGCGATTTTATCATGGTGATCGGTGTAATTAACCACACTTATGCTTGTTTTTCATGTTCCAGCGGATTTAGCTATTTTCGCAGGATAAAGTAGCCAAAGATCTCCAGCGTAATTAAGTCTGTTGCAGCGTATTTGAGTCAAGTGCAGTGTATTTGATTCAAGTGCAGTGTACTTGTTTCATTGGCAGCGTATTTGTCTTCAGATTTCATTATTCCCAGCGTATTTAATCTCTGATTAACCAAAATGTCTCTCAATCAACTCAACCCAATTTCCCAAGCCGAGTTGGAAACAGGAACAACTACAAGACCTCCCAAGTTGAAAGGATCTGAGGATTTCAGCAGTTGGAAAAACAGAATCAAAGCCTTCTTTGAGTATACCGACTATATTCAATGGATGTTCGTCACGGTGGGTCCGCACGCTCCAATGATAATTCGCGATGACATTCGTACAATCAACGAAGATCCATCGTTCACCGAAGAACACAAAACTCTCATTCAACGTGACCACAGGGCTCATGCTACTCTTACTATGGCCTTGTCTAAGGACGACGACAACTTGTTCGAAGAGTACACCTCCGCTCATGAATTGTGGTTAGCTCTTATTGACCACTATGAAGGAAACGAGGAGCTCATGGACAACAAAATAGACATGGTTCAGAAAGAGTCCGACATGTTTGGAAGTGTTCATGGCGAAAGCTTATCCGATCACATCAGTCGATTTATGGGAGTGCTGACTAAAATGAAGAAAGTGGGAAATCCTGTTGCAAACTATGCATCAATCAAGAAGCTGCTAGACTCACTCCCTAAAGAATGGAGCCTTCAGTGTATGATGATTAAAAGGACTTTCTTAACCAGCACAACTCCTGTCACACTCTCGGAACTGATCAACACTCTGAAAGCCTTTGAAATGGATATCGTCAAGAGAGATGAACCAAACCGGGTATTCACAGAAACTTACTCAATCAGCTGTTGCAACCTCTGCTCCCAAGAGTATGGTGTTTCTTGCTCCCATCACCTCATGTGGATTGAATCCTCAAAGTGCTGTCGAATCTTATCTCAATGCTTCCGCAAGCTCTGTAAAGGCCTCGTCATCCACCAAGAAGACTATTGTGGCCAGCGATGCTCAAGCACTTAAAATATCCACAGAACATGTCGCTCTGTTTAATACCTTCTTAAGCAGCTATGAGGCTCTAATTTCAGGAGAGTTGAAAAGAGATTTCCTCACAACTGAGTACATGTATCAAGTGGATCCTGATGACATGGAGGAGATGGATTTGAAGTGGCAGATGGCGATGATCACTCTTCGATTGAAGAAATTCCAAGATAAAATAGGAAAAAGGCTAGCTCTGGGAAAAGCTGGATTTGACAAGTCCAAGCTGAGATGTTACAATTACAAAAATTTGGGTCATTTCAAGAGGGAATGCCCGTTGCTGAAGAATGAGAATGTTGAACTCAATGAGACAAGAAGGCCGGTGGCTATTGAAGGGAGTGGCAGTATTGCTGAAAATAACCAAAAAGCTTTAGTTGTGGAAGATTACGACTGGTCAGAGGAAATAGATGAGGATAAAGGTGAAGTTAACAAAGCCCTCATGGTAAACATCTCCACTGTTTCTGTCACGTCTGCATCAAACTATGTGGAAAAGCAAACCGCCAGGATTCCCAAAGATGAAAAGGGTTTGAAAAGCATCATCAATCCTGCTGAACCAACTTCAGAGAAGGGAAAACAGAAAGCCAAGATGAATGATTTGAAACCTGCAGATCAAGAAGCCTTTAGTAGCAGCAATAATGAAGCGGTTGGAACTTCTAACAGTCGCCGTAAGTCAGAAACTAAGGAAAAGGATTTGGTAAATAGCATACCATATGAATTTAAAGCAAAGCTGTGCTCCAAACCATGTTTGAACGTCGTGGCACACTACAAATCACTCAACCATGACATAATTAAAGAAAAAGAAAAGGTTTTGAAATTAATCAAGAACTAAAATAAAATGAAGCTGCATATCAGAGAAAGTTAAATTCAACTATAGCTGAAATGCAGACTTTAAAAGAATTTGTTTTCAGAATGGATTTTATCATAAATGATTTGACCAAAAAATTAGAAAAATCACAAAACAAAAATAACAAATTGCAAATCATTATTGATAAATGGAAAATTAGTAAAAAAGCATTGGTTGATATTGTAAACTGCCAACGACCGACATTCATAAAGGATGGAATTGGATATAAGGATAAATTCGGAAACGAAAGAAAAATATTTCCTCCTCCGCAGAAGGTTTTATCGAAAACATGAGAAAACATCAAGAAAACGACAAAGATTTTTTGGTTTTAACCCTACAGCAAAAATTATGTCCCTATGCCATCTCATCATCCTAAAAATGACTTAACCGATAAAAATGATGTTCTGGAACAAAATGCTTTTTACAAACCACAAAACAATACTAAAATGTCTGAAAGCAATGCAGATCTGTGTGAGGGTCAAGAAGATGTGTGCGATGAGGAAGATGACTGTAGAGGTTCTAAATAGGAATCGGTTACTCATGCGACAGTTATTCAACAGTTAACTGGTTCGCCTGGAATTATAATAAGACAAACAATATTTCTATTCAGGATAGATAACTGTAATAGTTTGACTAGGATGGATAACTGTAACGGCTTTATGCCAAAATTGAACATTCAGGATGACTATAATGGCCTTGTGCCTACACTTTAGACTCACAACTTAGTGCATGTTGAGTTGAGAGTCATGACTTAAACTCTGTTCTTAATGTTGAAAATGTTATGCTTGAATCTCCTGTATTTGTCCCAGAATTAAAGAAAAACATATTTGGAAAGTTCCTTATAGAGGAAATTCCCGAGTTTGTTCCATCAGTTACAGGTACATTAGAGACTGATAAAGACTTTACTGAAGAAAGCAATAGAGATGATTCAAGCACAACAACTTCTGAGAGTGATGGAGAAATGTCAAGTGAGAGTCAAGAATTAACCTCGTCATCAGATAGTGAGCACAGTGAAGACGACGCTGAAGATGAAAATCATCTTGACAAGAAATTGAAGAAAGTCAAAGATTCAAGCCATGTTACGTTATCAAATTCCTCAAGCAGCTCCAGATTCTCATCACATACATCATCTTCGCACTCAGCACCCAGGAAGAAAAGATCAAATTGCAAACAATGCTTTCGCTGTGGTCATTTAGGACATACTGCGAAACATTGAAAAAGCAATAAATTTTCTAAACCAAATCAAGATCTGGTTAAAAGTTTCACTGATCAATTTGATAATCTGAAGAAATCAGTGAAATGCATAGTTAATTCAACTTGTTTTTGGAAAACAAAAAAAACACTCTTGCTCAAAATCATGATAGAACTAATGTAAAGAAAGTCTAGGTTCCAAAAACTAACTAACTTGTACATATTTTTGTTGTTGTTCTTGCAAAAGCAGAATAAACTTCAAAAATGGCTTCGGATGCTCATGGAATATACTGGGCATGTTGACAGTGGATGCTCCAGGCATATGATCGGCTTAAAGGATCTACTTAAAAACTTTCGAGTTATCGATGGTGATTTCGTATCCTTTGCCGGAGACGAAAAGGGAGGGAAGATCGTCGTAATGGGTGACGTCATGTCGGAAGCACTTACTCTAGAGAATGTAAAATATGTTCTAGAGTTGTGTTACAATCTCACGAGTGTATCACAAGTCTGTGACAAAGGAACTTCGGTGTTGTTCAATGATATGGAGTGCTTATTCCTCAAACCCGAATACTCCGTCCCTGCAGAAATGATCATGCTCAGAGCTCCCCGTTAAACAACACCTATGTGCTAAATATGAAAAATGCCAAATTAAATGAGCAAATGACATGTCTTATTTCAAGAGCATCTGAATAAGAATCACTGCTTTGGCATAGGCGTTTGGGGCATGTGAATTTTAAAAATATAAATAAGCTTTCTAAGTAAAATCTAGTAAGAGGTTTACCTATGAAAGATTTTCCTTTTTCAGAAAAATGCATCGCATGTGCCCAAGGAAAGCAACATAAAAAGCCTCATAAATCCAAAGCAGTGAATACGATTTTAGCCCCACTGCAATTACTTCACATGGATCTTTTTGGCCCTATAGGCGTTAAAAGTTTAGCAAAAAGATCTTATTGTTTGTTAATTACAGATGATTTCTCAAGGTTTTCATGGGTAGATTTCCTCGAAGCGAAGAGTGAGACAGCATCCATTCTGAAAAGCTTCATCCCTATGATTGAAAATGTAATCAAGCTGAAGGTGAAATCCGTAAGAAGCGACAACGGGACAGAATTTAAGAACCATACATTTGTCTCCTTCTGTGAAGAAAAAGGGATTCGCATTCAATACAGTGCTTCCAAAACTACTCTGTAAAATGGGTTAGCGGAACGCTAGAACAGAACTCTCATTGAAGCTGCTAGAACTATGCTTGTAGACTCCAAGCTGCCCATAATCTTCTGGGCTGAAGCAGTCTACACAGCATGCTACGTTTTGAATCGTGTTCTCATTGTCAAACCTCATGGAAAGACAGCTTATGAACTACTTTTCAAAAGGAATCCTCTGATAGATTTCTTCAGACCGTTCGGATGTTCATGTACACTTCTCAACACTGAATATAATCTCATCAAGTTTGAAGCGGTCGGTGATGTGTGCTACTTCATGGGCTATTCATCTTCTCAAAAGTCATATCGAGTCTACAACAAATGCACAAAGATGGTGATTGAATCATATTACGTCGATTTTCAAGTAGGAATCTCCACTAACACTGGAAGCGCTCCAAACTGGTTTTATGACGTAGACATTGTATTCAACACTTTTGACATCGCTGAACCCGTCACTGTATCCGATCCTGCAGAATCAACCCCATTAGAGCCATTGTTTGATCCTTCAGACATTGGTTTCACTCCTTTTACAACTCGTTTCACCCAGCCTCTCCTACCCTTCCTGTTATCGAAGTAAATGGTGACACATCGGCTGAGAATGCATCTGCACAAGATCATTCTTCTTCACAGCAGATTGTGGATGAACCACCTAAAGAAGACAAAACTCCAATTATCTACGTCGATGAACATTTCTCTAATCTGCCTCAACAAGTGGAAACTCGCACCAACGTAGGGTACAAGACCAATCGAAACCATCCAATTGAAAATGTCATCGTTTCTGTGGAAGATGGAGTTCGAACTCGCGGTCAAACATATACCATCAACACAGGACTGTATGCATCTTTTCTCTCACAGTCTGTCCCAAAAGACATCGAAGAAGCCATTCAAGACTCTAGTTGGGTACAAGCAATGCTACAAGAATTAGCTCAATTTCGGAAGCTTAAAGTCTGGGAACTCGTTGATTTGTCAGATGGAAAGTATCCCATTGGTACCAAGTGGATGTTTCGTAAAAAAGTGGACGATCATGGTGTAGTTATCAAGAATAAGTCAAGATTGGTAGTTCAAGGTTTTCGGCAGGAGGAGGGGATTAACTATGAGGAAGTTTTTGCACCGGTTGCACGCTTAGAAGCTATCAGAATCTTCTTAGCCTATGCTCCGTTCAAAAACTTTAAGGTCTTTTAGATGGATGTAAAGAGTGCATTTCTGTATGGGAAAGTGAAAGAAGAAGTCTATGTCTGTCAACCTCCAGGTTTTGAAGATCCTCACTTCCCTGCAAAATACTATAAGCTTGACAAAGCACTCTATGGTCTTCATCAAGCTCCTCGATCATGGTATAAGACTTTGTCAACATATCTTCTAGAATGTGGGTACTCAAGAGGAAAAATAGATATGATCTTTTCATAAAAATGATCGGAGATGATGTGATGCTGGTGCAGATCTACGTAGATGATATCATCTTTGGGTCAACTAATGAAGCTCTTTACAGGGAGTTCGAAAAAGTTATGAAGGCAAAATTCGAGATCAGCATGATGGGAGAACTTATGTTTTTCTTGGGATTAGAAGTGAAGTAGAGAGAAGATGGCATCCTCATTCATCATGCTAAATACATCAGAGATATTCTATCCAAGTACAACATGAATGATTGCAACTCTGCTAGCACTCCCTTTGCTGCTCAGATGGAACTTACTTCGGATCTTCAAGGAAAACCCGTGAACAAATCTTTCTATCGATCTATGATAGGCTCGTTGATGTATCTGACCGCAAGTAGGCCTGACATTATGTGGGCTGTCTGTCTCTGTGCGCGATTTCAGACGGATCCGAAGGAATCTCATGAAGCTGTTGTAAAAGAATTTTCCGCTATCTGAAAGGAACACCTAAGCTTGGTTTATGGTATCCTAAAGATAGTAATTTTGATTTTTGCTTATTCTGACAGTGATCATGCAAGTTTCAAAGTTGACAGAAAGTCTGTCTCAGGAGGCTGTCAATTTTTAGGAAATCGTCTCATCTCATGGGCAAAGCAAAAAGCAGACAACAGCCTCCACATCAACTACTCAAGTTGAATACATGGCAGCTTACAGTTGCTGTTCTCAAGTTCTCTGGATACAAAATCAGTTGTTGGATTACGAAATCAATGTTATGAAGACTCCTATATTCATCGACAACGAGGCATGTCTTGCAATTGTGAATAACCCTATCCATCACTCTAGAACAAAACACATCGAAATTCGCATTCATGCGATCAGGGATGCGTATGAGAAAGGATACATTCAATGGTGCTGGTGGATACAATGCAACAAAAAGCTGATATATTCACGAAAGCCTTCGATAAAACTCGCTTCAACCAGTTGGTAACCTGGTTGGAAATGGTCAATTTCCTTGAATGGAAATGATTTAAATAATAATAATAATAATAATAATAATAATCTCATTAAATGTGCCCAACAAAAAGATTTTCTGCAAATTTAAATTTCTTTTCAAGCTCTGGATTCTCGAAAATAAAATTTTAAGGGGGGAAGTATTCCAGAAAATATTGTTGAATCAAATCCTTGTTTGACACCTGCATGAGAAATGATAGAAAAACTGCTGACACTTTGTTTGATCTCAAAATAAAATCAGATTGAGGCCCAAAGCAATGATGTGTTAGTAGATTCAGCAATACCTTGAAGTAAACTGTTAAAAGGAGACAAAAGCTAATGATCACACAAGAATTCTGGATACCCACAATGTTGTGCAACTTGCGGGTAACAAGTTGCGGCGTATGGCTTAATGGTCTTAAATCTTGCATTGACAGATTGCCAAAGCTCGAGATTTTGGGTCTTTATATTGACTAATCATTCGGGGATATCATCATTGCTCTTCTGCTGCATCAAGATATATGCTGACCTAGACACAACTATGATATCTTTTCAAAAGGAGCCAATGCAGCCAAAACCCTACACAAATGAAGATCTCATGAGAGAATCATTCATGTGCTTAATTTGTACCGTATATGGTATCTGCCATAGCCCTCGTTAGACTTTGGTCTCTTTGTTGTACGGAAGTACTGACTTGATCACCAATTGTCTAACGTTGAAATTTCAAGAACGGATGAGGTCAATATACTCACCTACTATGAGGAATCTTTGTGCATACCTTGATCGCGGGGGTATGTCCTGACGTGGGACTCACGGGCACAATATTCTGACAGTCCAGCATGAGTGGGGGACATCGAATCTCTTGAGAGTATTATCACAACATGATAAAACGTTCTTTGATCGCATGTTGAAAGATAGGTGCATGGATTTAAAAGGACAAACATACTGACAGTTTTCTTGTGCCTTGATTATTCAAAATATCTAATATTTTATCTCAAACTAACAAAGTATTACCAGTGTGATCTTATGCAGGAAAGTCACAAGATCCGAATCAGTAAGCATAAGCTTTATGTGAAAAAGGAAGCTTCCTTGTCCTAAAAATAATTTTCAGAATTCAAGTTGCAAATCTTCAGTTTTCTTAAACTTATTCTTAAATGTTTGCACTATTTTAACCAAAAAGGGCACATTTTTGAGAAAATTTGAGATTTTCGAGCGTATTTGTTTCAAGATTCTTAGACTTGAAGAAACCTTAAAAAATCCCCTAACACGGCGTATTTATTGATCCAGCGTATTTATTAAATACGATGGAAAGTATATTTGTATATGTATTTCATTTTTCTTTTTGTGTAAATCTTTTAAAATCTTTCAAACACTCATCTTCTTCAACGAAAAACCCACTCTTTCAATCCTCAAATTTCATTAAGCAATCTGATCGGCTAGTGTAAGATCTATATCGGTATGTTTTTAGTTTTCAAATGTGGATTGCTTGTTGTTGAGTTTGTAAATCATCAATACAAGTTCGGTTTTAGTTAATGTAAATAGATTGATCAGTTTTCATGGAGGTTTGTGGGTTCAAGAAATTTTTGAATGCAACGTATTTATTTTGAATATGGCGTATTTAATTTTGAAGATAGCGTATTTGATCAGGATAACGGTTGGCGGATTTAAGTCTTGAACGCGAGTTCAAGCAACCGGCGTATTAGATAAATACGCCAGTTAAGCTAGCATAGATAAGCATCTACGCTGGCTATACTTAAATTCGCTAATCTATGATCAGCGTAAATATATTTTATCAGGCGTATATATTATTTCGCTAGTAGTTTATGCAAATTATTTACCCAGCGTATTTGTCCATTCCTCTCGGCGTATTTTTGTATATAGTTGTTTGAGCCCGACGTAAATGGCATTAGTGACTAGCGTATTTAAATGCAGACTTATATTTTTGTTTTAATTTTAATTTTGTATATATTTGGTTTTTATTCCTTTATTTTTATTTATTTCAAAATTTACTTTAACTATATTTACTATATATATTTAAATATATATATAGGTATATATATGTGTATTTATATATTCTTTTAACTATTATGCCCAGCAACTGAAATCTAACTTGACTAGTTTTCACATTTCAGGAATGGTTCAACCATTAGTATGGGATGGCACAAGAAAGCACAATCAACCCATCACTCTAGTTCCTCCGGAGCCCGATTTCGAAGATGTGATGGACTGGCTATCGCGGAACAAAATAAATTATGCAGTCCAGGAAAATCCAAAGATTTACTCAATCCACATAGAAGAGTTCTTGAAAACTGAAAGGGTAAGAACACTGAACCAGGTCAAGCACATCACAGCGACGGTGCGAAATAAAGAGATAAAAGTGACTGAAGAGCGGATTCGAAAGGTTCTCAGCCTCGGAGACAACATCAATGACCCGTTAAAGCTAAGCAAAGAGGCAGTTCTAGAAGGTTTTCGTGGGATGAACTATGTTAGAGATTTTCGCAACAAAAACGAGATCAAAAAGTCGGGGCTTACAAAAGATTGGAGGTTCATTCTTCACACGTTCTGCATGAGCATTTGCCACAAAAAAGGCGGTTACGATGGGTTAAATTTAGAGTGGTCTGCGGCAATGCTAAATTTGTGCACAAACCAACCCTTCATCATTTTTGGCTTAATTTTCTATTGCATGATCGACAACGTAAATAAAGGTGCATGGGTCATGTATCCAAGATTTGTGCAATTGCTTATTGATGATCAGCACCAAAACCTACCACATGATGGAAATCTGTATCAATTTCAACTCCCTAAAGGAAGATAAATCAAAGAATTGAAAACAAAAGAGTGGGTGATGCTGCACAACTGGATGTATCGAGAAGAAAGACTTCCTGTGGTTCTGGCTGCGTACAACAAGTACCGGGAAAAGGCAAGGAAAGGTGGAGAAGGTCGAGGGGATCCAGTTGATGTTGCAGAAGATGCTGAATTAGAAGAGGAAATGCCACTGGTTCGTAAGCGTAAAGACAAAGGAAAGAAAGTGGTTGAAGAGGAACCCCCAAAGAAAAGAAGCAAGAAAGATTCACCCAATCCAGAACGAATAATGGCGATAGTATTTGCGCTGGATCAACGAGAGAAGAAATCGAAAGAATGCAGGCCATCCACGCGATTGTGGAGGCAGAAAAACGAGAAAGGAGAATGAAGAGAAGAGAGATGACAAAATCTGAAACTCTTGTGGTAGTTACTTCAGAACAAGAATAGTTGGATCAATTTGTGGAAGGGCTTTTATCTGATCCTCTAGAACCCTATCCAAGCGAGACAGTTGCGTCAAAAAAAGAAAAACAGGTGAGGGATCCTCCACAAATGTTCCACCCAAAACACATGTATCTGCTCAACCTCCTCTTCAAAAAGTTCCCTCAAGACCAAGACCGTTTCAAGAGCTGTATAATCGTTTATCCAAAGAAATTGGTCTATTTCCTGCAAAGGAGTTCTGTTTGCTGAAGAATCAAGTGAATGATACTGATGTGCTAAAGAGACAACTGAAAGAACAAAAAAAGAAGAACAAAGAATTACACTCCTACATCCATAAGCAATCAGAATTTATCAGATTTCAATAGGAGGGTCTAGAAAAACTTCATGAACTGGTGCAGGAGCTGTATGTGTCAGCAAATCGAAAACCAAAGTACACAAGCGAAGTCATTTTCAACTTTGACATGCTTAGAGAAAGAGAACTAGAAAAGAAGGATGCCAAAGCCAAAATGAAAAAGACACGTCTTGAACCAGCAGTTGATGTCAGTCTTGATAAAGACAGTGATGAGGAAGAAGTAGACAAAACCGAGATGCCCGCAAAGTTTCTTGAATGGGGATTGGAAGATGATGTGTTATATGAGACGGATGGCGGAGAAGAGTTCGAACCGCAGCATCCAGAATGGTTTAAGAAAGAAAGAGCAAAGATGCCATACTTTTCTCAGGTGATCAAAGTTGAGAAGACTGAGGTCACGGATAGAATCATCAGCTGGAAATACTGCAATCTTAATGGATGGTTCGTGGTAAAGTGACGGGGTGGAGTAATTCAATACTTCCGAAATGCCAACGACATGCAAAGTTTACCAACATAGGATATCCGACAGCTCAGCAGGCATGATCTGATAAATACTACAAATAGCAGCATTTGCGGAGATCTAGAGAGATTAATTCAAAGAGACTGCATGCGTGGATTTTCAGCCTTCAAGCCTCAACGCCCAAGAAGACGTGT
Organism: Scalesia atractyloides; assembly: GCA_947069175.1. NCBI lineage: Eukaryota > Viridiplantae > Streptophyta > Magnoliopsida > Asterales > Asteraceae > Scalesia > Scalesia atractyloides. The sequence goes on from CAMTDV010000008.1 coordinate 63,917,740, forward strand.
GCCAAAGACCACCAAAGACCTTTTCACTGGAAAAGGAAAGATAACATGGGTCATCAATCCAGCAAAAGTTGTAACAAGGGTGAAACTTCCTCCTGAACTGCCTGTGACTCTCACTAACTTCAAGAAATGGTTTTATGATGGCAAGACCGTTGAAGTAGTCATCAGGTTAAACTCAAATGAAGACATCTGTATCCTGGATCCTATGGATGTATTTATGTATTCTCTTTCCTATCTGAATGTTCTGTACGAACACAAGATCAACGTCGGAGCAGGAAACGAGTATTTCGAGGAAGGGATGCTGTTTCAAAGGGCAGTTGAGCATGTGTGAGCTTGAAAGATTGAAGTGATGGAAATTTTGCTAAGAATGGATGCTAAGAAAGAAAAAGTTGAATCCAGAAAGAAGAAAGCGGCTGAGCCTGAACAATCTTCTCCGCCAAGAAAAGATCATCATCTGGCTCCGATATTCAAATCGTTCCACCACCTCCGACTTCATCCACATATGGGGTCACTATGGAGGCACAACCAACCATAAGTGAAGATGTCATTAACCAATCCACAGAAGCAATAACCGAACAGCCAACAGATCAAGCTGCGCAAGGAAAGGATCAAGAATTAGCCGCAGGCCTAGAAGCTCCGGAACAAGACTGAAGAATCTCAAGTACGCAACGCTCTAGGAGGGATATTGTTAGGACGTTTTGAGACCGTTAATACTTGAGTATTAATAGTTTGAGCTGGTTTTTAATAGTTAGTTAAACAAGAAGGGTCAAAAGTGCAATATGTGAAACTTAGAGCAGGGCGACGTAATTAAGTTCCCAGGGTATTTAATAAATATGCTGGGTAGTCATATGTGTATATATGTTCTTCAATGAAAACCCTTGTCCAAGCTTCTTGGATAGATTTTGGTGATTGCTCTTGTGGTGTGATTTTGTGCTTAATCCGAATATCCAGGTGCTTTTAGTGATTAAATCTTTTGGGATTTCATATACAACACTTGTTGTTTGATCCATACAAGAATCTTCATCTTTATTGTTTGGTTTTTCTTAACTTTTACACATTCAAACAACTAATCTATAGTTGTTTGGGTGATAACAATCAACCACTGTGATCCGAATCTGTTTTGGTCTCACAATTTCGTCTTCCTGTTGCCAAGAGAACTCAAGTCCGCGCTTTGAGTTCCAATGGACTTTGACTAGTTTGATTCGACTCCTCCTTGTTTTCTGAACTTTTGAAACTAAAACTTCAATAGGTTCTTCGATGAAATGTAGTTTGTCGTCTATATTAATTTCATCCGCGGGAATGATAAGTAATTCGTCTGAAAGGCATTTTTTAAGATTTGACACATGAAAAGTGTCGTGAATGTTACTAAGTGTTTCAGGCAATTTCAACTTATATGTGACCGCTCCAATCTTCTCCAAGATTTCATATGGTCCTATGTACCATGGGCTAAGTTTTCCTTGCTTCCTGAATCTAACTATGCCTCTCCATAGCGAGACCTTTAATAGCACTTTGTCTCCAATCTCAAACGATAATGGTTTCGGCGTTTATCCGCATAACTTTTCTGTCTATCCTGAGCTGATTTAATACAGTCTCGGATTTTAAATATTTTATCCGTAGTTTCTTGAATTTATTCTGGACCTATCATTTGTTTGTCGCCTATTTACGCCCAACATAGCAGAGATCGACACTTACGTCCGTATAATGCTTCAAATGGAGCGGCTTGAATACTCATGTGATAACTGTTGTTATATGAGAACTCCACTAAATGCAAGTGAGTATCCCAATTTCCGCCTAAGTCAATCACACAAGCACGAAGCATATCTTCTAAGGTTTGAATGGTGCGTTCACTTTGTCCATCTGTTTGTGGATGAAAGGCCGTACTTAGATCTAAGTGAGATCCAAAAGCCTTTTGAAATGATTACTAGATTCTTGATATGAAACGACCATCTGGATCAGAGATTATAGAAACAGGCACTCCATGTCTTGCCACATTCTCTTTAAGAAAACGTTCGGCTAATTTCTTGGTTTTATCTTTCTCACTTACTGGCAAGAAGTGAGCTGATTTGGTTAGTTGGTCAACAATTATCCAAATCATGTCATGACCGTGAGAAGTCCTGGGTAATTTTATTATGAAATCCATAGAAATTTATTCCCATTTCCAAGTGGGAATTTCAGGTTGTTGTAACAATCCTGAAGGTTTTTGGTATTCAGCCTTAATTTTTGCACATGTTAGACATTTTCCAACATAAGTTGCAACATCTCTCTTAAGATTAGGCCACCAATAGAATTCCTTAAGATCGTGATACATTTTATCCGCTCTGGGATGTATCGAATATTTGGACTTATGGGCTTCATCTAGAATTAGATTTCGCATATCACCAAGGAGGAACCTAAATTCTGTTTGCAAAGTACAAAGTTCCATTTTCATTTAGTTCTAAATGTTTTTCCATACCTCTAAGCATCTCTGCTTTAAAATTTCCGCTCTTCAGAGCTTTTTGTTGAGCGTCGTGAATTCGAGAGGTAAGATTATTATGTGAGTCTTAATGATCGCACACGAAGGGGCTTCACTTGTTCCTTTCGACTTAGGGCATCCGCGACAACGTTTTCCTTGCCCGGATGGTATTTGATTTCACAATCATAGTCATTCAACAATTTGAGCCATCGTCTTTGGCGCATATTTAATTCTTTCTGGTTAAATATTTGTTGAAGAGTTTTGTGATCGGTAAAGATTGTGCACATGATTCTGTAAAGATAATGATGCCAAATTTTTAATGCAAATACCATTGCACCTAGCTCTAGGTCAGGTGTGGTTTAGTTCTTTTTGTGAAATTTTAATTTGCGTGATGCGTATGTAATAAATTTCTCTCGTTGCATTAACACGCATCCTAAACCTTAAAGTGAAGCGTCATAGTAAACTACAAAGTCATCTATGCTGTCTGGAAGTAATAAAATCGGCACATCACAAAGTTTATCTTTAAGTAATTGAAAAGCTTTTTCTTGTCTTTCTCCCGAATCGAACTTCTTATCTTTCTGGGTTAGGGAGGTTAGTGGTTGAGCGATCTTTGAGAAATTTTCAATGAATCTTCGATAGTAACCCACCAATCCTAAAAATTGACGTACTTTGGTGGGTGTCTTAGGTGTGTCCAATTCTTAATGGCTTCTATTTTTGATGGATCGAGATGTATGCCTTTTTCGTTGACTACATGTCCGAGAAATTAGACTTCATGAAGCCAAAATTCGCTCTTAGAGAATTTTACATACAGTCCCTCCTTTTTTAACAACTCTAGAATGGTCCTAAGATGATATTCGTGATCCTTCTTATTCCGTGAATAATATGTCATTGTTGGTGCATATTTGTAACAACAGCTTAGTTTTGGTCTTTGAATATCTTGTAATTCATAAAATGATACACGGTTAGTGGGTTTAGTTTTGTAATAGTTAATTAGAAGCATTTGGGCTGAACTAGACATAGAATAGTGCATGGTAGGCAAATTGGGCCGTAAACCCATTAGTAGTCCATGTAGGAAACCCTAGCCCATGAGCATAACCTATCTCTATATATAGGGAGGTTTTGATTAGGTTAAGGTTGCTCAGTTTGTTGTTGGTTCTATTGTTCAGTTGCTGCAAGAATTGCTTAAGAGAGATGGAGAGAAGAGTCTTGAATTGATTGTAAAACAATTGTGTTTGATAATCAATAGAAGACAGTTTGATGGAATTGTGTTCTTGTTCGTTTTTTTCTGTTAAATTTGATCTAGGGGATTCCGCACTCTAGGTTGGATAAACGATTCTGTCAAGATCCATACGGACTAGGGGACTTACAATTAGTATCAGAGCATTCGGCTCTTGATTATTGCTCGGTTCATAATCGTAACAGCAGAAAAATCTGCGTTTTTGGCATTTTTGGAGGTTGTTTTGGAGTTTTTGATGGCTGTTTTAGGGTTTTTGCAGGTATTTTGGATTTCTGCAGTGATTTCGGATTGGCAGCAGGCATTCCAGATTGAAGACTTGCATTCCGGATTGAAAAGCATAGTAATTCGGATTGAAGACTTGAATTTCGGACCAGTGTCTGCATTTCGGATCTGGAAAACAGTGCAATTCGGATCTGAAAGGCCATTTCGGATTCCATTTCGGACTGAAATTCGGATCAGAAGCTATTTCGGATTGAATTTCGGATCAGAAGTGCATTCTGGATTCCATCTCGGATTGAGCACTATTCCGGATTCCATCTCGGATCAGAGTAGTTCATTCCAGATTCCCATTTCAGATCAGAACAGTGCATTCCGGATTTCATCTCGGATCACTATTCCGGATCATCATTTCGGATTGTCAACTTAGATTACTGTTCCGGATTTTCATCTCGGATTGTTAATCAGAGTTTCCATTTCGGAATTTACACTGTTCCGAGTTATACAGAAAAAGGTGGAAACTTAACCAGCTGACGTAACCAGAGTTAAACGTATTCGGACATAGAAATTGATCCACAGACAATTTTATCAGACATTATATATAGTTAGAATCGTATCGACGAGACGAGTCTAACAGTATAATTTGGTAATCACTTGTTTTGGACAAGTTTTAACGTTTTTAACGAGCCGGTTCGGTAAAAATGTCGAATATGTCAAACTTAAATGAGCTGTTGAGGATGGAGCATGATGCTGGTACCACAAATAAACCTCCAAAGATGCTGAAGGTGGATAACTATCTTACCTGGAAGGATAGGTTTCAATCCTTTATTGAGTATCAGGACACACGTATGTGGATCTGTATTCAAGATGGGTACGCTAACCCAACGCATGATTTTGAGGGAAGACAGCGAGTTACTGCTTATGTCAACATGTCTGAAGCTGAAAAGAGGATGTATGAATCTGAAAAGAAGGCGTTAGCTGCTATCACGATGTCGTTACCTGATGGCATCAAACACACATTCAAGCGTTATACAACATCAAAGGAGATGTGGGATGCCCTAGAAAAGAGGTATGAGGGCAATACAGATGTGAAGAAGAACAAGGTTGATTTGCTGAAGAAACAGTTTGCTGTGTTCAAAGGAATGAGAAATGAAACCCTAGAAGATATTATCACGAGATATTATCATCTGATGTCAGAAATCGATAATTATGACATAGAGGGATACACATATGTGGAGATAAACAACAAGTTGCTCGATGCTTTACCTGCAAAGTGGGATATTTACACGTTGATGATAAAGGGTGAAGCTGATTACGAAAAGAAAGACTTGGAAGAGGTTGTTGGGAAATTGAGAGCTTATGAGCTCAATATGAAGAAGAAGGAGACGGGTTATGATCAGGTTCAAGATCCGGGGATTTATAAAGGTCTTACACCTTCATCTTTCAACAATGCTTCTAGTGACACAGCAACTGCGTTTCTCTCATGTGAGAATGAATAGATAGTGACAAATTCTGATGGATTAGTATGTTTCATTTCTGCTTCAGGAGGCTCGTCAGGGGCTAAGAGACAATAATCAAGTAACAGAAGTTCTAAGTCTATGCCTCTGAGTGTTAAAAGTGCTGAAGATCACCTGGCATTGCTTGCTTCTTTCGTTGCTTCCTACGAGAACTATATTCAGGGTAAAATATCTGATCCTGCTACGTTTGATGAAGATTATGATCAGATCGACCCTGATGACTTAGAGGAGATGGATTTGCAATGGCAGATGGCCATGATTTCTAGAAGGGTGAAGAGGTTCATGAACAGAACGGGCAGGAAGTTTGTTGGCAAGAGTGTGGGCTTTGACAAGTCAAAAGTGAAGTGTTACAACTATCACAACTATGGACATTTTGCTAGAGAGTGTCAAAGAGCTAAGTCTGAATCTCGTCCTAGTTCATCCTTTCAAGATTCTCCTGGTCATGGTTCAAACAACAGGAATGCGTCAAACAACACTGGATCAAAGGCCCTGATTTCTACTACTAGAGAGGGTTCTTATGATTGGAGTGTTCATCTGGAGAGTGATAACAACGCCTCACAGGCATTTATGGCTGAGATAGCTCCAGTTGCTGATGAAGAAGTGAAAGCTGATGCTGAGGGAGAGCAAGAGAAGGTAGCTGAGAAGGCTGATGGAGAACAGACTGCTACAGAGAAGAAGATGGCCGCTGACGTTGATGCTTTCATGGCTAATCTAAGCAAGTCAACATGCGAGGTATGTTCTAACTCTGGTAGTTCTATTTGTTTGAAATGTTGTGAACTGCAAAGTGAGGTTGACACATTAACACAACAAAACCAATGTCTGGCTAATGAGCTCTCGAACTTAAAAGAATCAAACTTTTTCGTAAAACGAAATGAGTCATTATACTTGAAGAAAATTAAAGGTTATGAAGAAGAAATTAATATTCTAACCTGTAAGCTAAACGAAAAACTTCAAGTTATTGACTTAGCTCATGATACGATGAGTGAGAAAACAAAAGAGGTTTCTGAAAAGTGCAAAGAGTTGTCTGAAGCACAACTTAAAATCTTGAACTTGAAAAGAAATTAAACCAATTTAGAGATTCATCTTTTGTCATGAAACACATGATGAATGGCCTGAAGAAGAGTAATGACAAGACTTGTGTGGGCTTCAAATGTTTGAATGAAGTTCCACCACCTCTTGGTCACGACTATTCTTTCTTGCCAGATGAAGAAGAGCTTACAGACTTTGTGTCAACTACACATGGTAGTTCCACATCAGAGGATGGTGATGTGACTGAAAATGAGAAGAAGGATAATAATAGGGAACCAATTTTAAAAACAAAGAATGCACACCCTAAGAATCAAAAACAAATTTTTGTTAAAAAGGTTGATTTTGTTAAAGGGAGTAACATGAATGAAGAGATCCCTATTATTACTAAAGAGTCTAATGTGCAGTTTGCTAAAAATAAAAACAAAGAAAAATCAGAAGTTAAGCAAACTAAACAAGATCCTTCGAAGGCATCGTCATCATCACCGCCTGATGAATGTAAGCAAGAGACTTCAATTAAGAAGTCTTCGGCTAGAAAATCGTGTTTCAAATGTCATGAAAAAGGACATGTAGCTAGCTGCTGTCCTAAAAAAAAGAGTGAAGCACAGGTAATTGAAGCTGAAGCTATCCAAAGACCAACATTTTTCAAAGATGTTAAAGATTGCAAGAAGTCTGAAGACTAAGTTATTTTTTGAAGCTATTGTCAAGGGGGAGTTTGTTGGTGCATATTTGTGACAAAAGCTTAGTTTGGGTCTTTGGATATCTTGTAATTAGTAAAATGATAAACGGTTAGCGGGTTTAGTTTTATAATAGTTAATTAGAAGCATTTGGGCTGAACTAAACATAGAATAGTGCATGGTAGGCGGATTGGGCCTTAAACCCATTAGCAGTCCATGTAGGAAACCCTAGCCCATGAGCATAACCAATCTCTATATATAGGTAGGTTGTGATTAGGGTTAAGGTTGCTCAGTTAGTTGCTGGTTCTATTGTTCAGTTGCTACAAGAGTTGCTTCAGAGAGATTGAGAGAAGAGTATGGAATTGATTGTAAAACAATTGTGTTTAATAATCAATAGAAGACAGTTTGAAGGAATTGTGTTCGTGTTCTTGTTCGTGTTCGTGTTTTTCTGTTAAATCTGATCTAGGGGATTCCGCACTCTAGGTTGGATAGACGATTTTTGTCAAGATCCATACGGACTAGGGGACCTACAGTCGTCAGTAAATACTATCACGAATTTATCAAGGTAAGGCTTGTATACACGGTTCATTAAGTCCTGAGCACCGTCGGTGCATTTGTTAGATCAAAAGGCATAACAAGGAACTCGTAGTGACAGTAACAGGTTTGGAATGTTGTTTTTGGAATACTTTCTTCCTGCACTCTAAGCTGATGGTATCCTGACCTTAAGTCAATCTTCGAATAAAAACTTGATCCTTGTAGTTGATCGAACAGATCATCGATCCTCGGTAATGGATACCGATTTTTGATTGTGAGTTTATTCAATTCTCCATAATTTATACACATTCTAAAGCTTCCATGTTTCTTCTTTATGAATAGAACTGGAGCTCCCCAAGGTGAGAAGCTTGGTCTAATGAAGTTGTGTGGACAACTCTTGCATATCCGAAGGAGCTAATCGGGAAGGGGATTTCGCTACAGGTGCAGCTCCTTGAATCAATTCTATGCGGAATTCGACTTATCATTGTGGTGGTAGTCCTGGCAAGTCCTCTGGGAAGACTTCATGCATTCCTTCACAACAGGGATCTCCTCAAGTTTTGGCTCCTTGGATTTCTTGTCAATAACATGTGCTAAGAATGTTATACATCCTTTTCGCAAGTACTTTTGGGCTTTCATACAAGAAATAATTTGTAATGATGTTTCACTCTTCTCACCATGAATAAGAAGTGTTCCATTATTAGGAAGTGTAATGCGAATAATTTTGTCGAAACAGACGACTTCGGCTTGGTTATTGGATAACCAATCCATACCGATTACAACATCAAAACTACCTAACTGTAATGATAATAAATCGATGTTGAATTTTTTTCCACCTAACTCTAAAGAACATTCTTTAATAATTTCATCAGATTCAATTATCTTTCCATTCGCTAGTTTGATAGTGAATGGAATATCTAATTTATTTGAATTTAGTTTAAGTATATCTTTAAACTCTAAAGATATGTAACTAAAATCTGCGCCAGTAGCAAATAAAATAGATCCGAAATGTTATTGACAGGGAACATTCCAGTGACCACATTTGGATCCTGACGTGCCACGTGAGTTCCTATTACAAAGGCCCGCCTGTGACCTTAGTTCTTCTTTGGGCAATTATATCTAAAATGGCCCATTTCACCGCAACCATAACAACTTTGGTTTCTTCCTCGGTCATTTCCATTTCCATAGCCTTCTTCTTTCTTGCTTTCATATCTATTTCATTTGTTGTTACTCAAGCAATTTTCGGTGCGGTGTCCCAACTTCCCGCACTTATCGCATTTGGTGGTTCGACATCCACGATAATGATGATAATTACACCTGTTGCATTTAGGTGCATTTCCTGTATAACCTCTCAGTTCTATCTTTGCTGGTCTTCAGCAGACTTTTGGTTCAACAACCTTTTAAACTTCATTAGAGTGTCTCTCTAGCAAACCTTTGTTTTCAGCAGATCTTTCCCTTTAACTATCTTGTGAACAGTCTTTAAGTATGAGCAGAGTTTAGAAGTAGATCTTCTAAGTATTGTTTTTAATGATCATATGTTATAGATTGTTTTGTCTTTCCAATCATATGTTCTTTTATAGGGTTCAATAGATCTAACAATCTCCCCTAAAACAGATGATGCCAAAACCCTTTTTATTGCTGATCTTTATTTCTCAGCATCAATTCCCTGATTTTTCCCTTGAATAGAAGTTCAAAGTTAATGGAAAACATGTCTTCAAAATCCCTTTGTAATTCAAGGTTCAATAAGTTTTGAAGGTCATCTGTATCCAGACCATATGCATCCTCCATTTTCAGCTTTTGAACCTTACCATTTGATCTGAGCAAAGTCAATTCATGGGTGTCTGAGGATGACTTCCATTTTAGAAGTTATGAATCATTTTGTTTTCTTGGGGGAAGACTTATTGTTGAGCTTGGTGGAAGTGATTTGCTTATAAGGTTAGAAATTGTTTCTTTTGGTTTTTCACTTGCAGTATCAGTGTGATATAGTCGTTGATTCATGATCACCTCTTTTCTGTGTTCTTCAAACAACTGCGCATTATGTTCAGCCATCTTGCCTTTTTGCTTGGTTTAAGGCAACTGTGGATAAGACAGTGGTTGAAGGATGCTTTTTGGGTGCTTGGATTTGTTGGGGAATAATCGTTGTTGTTGGATAGTCTGGCTTCCTGGGAACTAAAGGATATTTTTTTCTAAGCTCTTCTAGTTTCTTGGATGTATCTACAACTTTTGACTCAGACCATCTAACAACTTATCTTGCACTACCATAGTTTGCAGCAACCAGTTCTTGTTTCCTTCTTTTAAGTTTCAAAGCTCTGTTTTGATCCATCTACCTATTTTTCTTCCATTCAGGTGGTGTTGGCTTGTGTAAAAGATATTTAAGCATTGCTTGTACTCTGTCAATTTCTTCTTTGAGATCATTTGTTGACCAGTCTTTGAATTGTGCTCTGGTAGCTTTGTAAGGTTTGTATTGCATGATGTGGCCAAGGTAATCATGTTTTAGTTCTTCATCAAGCTCAGCACTGACAGGCCTTTCAGACATAGACTTACACATATCTTTGGCAAAATATTCAATCTTTCTTACTTTGCTCAGTTCATAAGATAAAATACCTTGAGTAGTCCTATCATCTTTCCCTTTGCTCTTCTCTTTGGCTATGTTCTCAGCCTGTTTGGCTTTTAATTTTAGATATTCATCTAAATTTCTTGGCTTTCTGTATCCAAAGAGAGATGGGAAGTCTAGCTTTGAAATATCCTCTGCTGTGAAGAATGATTCAATTTCTTTTTGAATAGCCATAAGTTCTAGAGGATATTTGGTAGCAAAAGGTATGATAGATGGTGGTTGATATGTGGGTGTAAGTGAAGTGCTTCTATATGAAGATGATGAGGATGGTGATGAAGTGATAGGTTTTGATGACAAAGGGATTTGTGATGGAATCTCTTCATCATCATCTTCAACAATAGAAGTTTTTCTTTTGCGTTGTAATTTGATTGTGGTGAAGGTGGTCATAATGGAATTCTTGGTGGTGTGGATAATGGTTGGGTTAAAGTAGGAAATGTGATCGTGGCAGAGGTTTGGCTTACATCTGCTGGAACATCTATTGTACCATTAGTTGTTTTGTCATTTGGTGGTGTTTTTAGTGGTGATGATGGTTTCCTTTTGATTGATTTTTATGGTGCAGGTTTGGTTTTAATTGGAGCAGAGGATACACTTGTTGTAGGGATAACAGTGGTTTCAGTAGATGTGGAAATTGGCTGTCTGATATTTCTTTTTAACTTTCTTCTTTTGAAGTGCCAATGTCTTCTTTCTCCATCTGCTTAGCGTGTTCATATTCAATGAGTTGGGAAGCTTTGCTTTCCAGTGTATCTTGCATTTTCTACTTTTCAACGACAATTTCTTCAACTTGTTTGTTCAGGGTCTCATCAATCCCTTTTTGAACTCTAGCATCTCATGCGTTAACAGAAGTTGGGTTTGCAGAAGTGGTTGTAAACGACCCTTGTGTTTGTTGTTGCACCTTTGGTTTAGCTTATGATGAAGGCTGCAACTTTCTAAGCTTATCCGTCTCCCCCTTTTTGGCATCATCATCTACTTCTTCTTGTAGAACTATTGCTGGGGCAGAACCAATGGTCTTTACCAAATGCTCTCTAATGGCCTTGATGTCATCTTGAGTGTCTCTATATCTAGCCTCAACCATATTTCGGATTAGCTTCATGTGAGTTTCATGGTGGATGTCAGCCAAATTCCTTTGAGCTATAATGATTGGTTGCACAGATTTCCATGGCTCATTGGTAATTTGCTGTGGGGATGGTTGGCTTTGAGAATTTTGTAACATCTACTTCATCATGGTTGTCATTCTCTCTGTTAATTCTTTGTATCTTAATTCATCACCTAATTTAATAGGATCATCTGAATTCCTACCAAAGGTAGTTGTATTTGGATCATCAACAGGAGAAGTCTCCATGTTGTCACAACCAAATGCCCCTGTTTCTTGGTACTGGGGACTTCTAACTGGAGCAGAGGTTACAATTGTAGCCTCAACAGTTGTTGCCTTTAATGAAGTCTTATGGATGTAACCACTGTCCAACTGAAACAATGTTGTGTCGTCAATTGTAATAGCTGCTTCACTTAAATGACTGCTAAGAGTTACTTATAACTCATGGGGTGTAGCCTCCTCAGCTATTTCTAGGGGTGTACTCTCATGAACAGGTGATTGAGAGGAATTGATTTGTGTCTAAGTTATCTCAATTACATGAAACAGAGGTATAATAGTAGGTGGAATTGAGGGAGATGGTTGTGGGGTAGAAAGAGAATTTGCCCCGGAAGAGGGGCTGTGAAACAAAGATTCAAGGGAATCATCTGCTTCATAATGAGGTGACCGTGTGCTTACAACCTGTGCCTTTTGTGAGGTAGCAGGAGGAGTTTGACCTTTTGATGGAGATCTTTCCAACTATTCTGAGGAAGTAGCAACAGTGGTTTCAGGTTGCTTTTGTGATACTACAAGGTTATCCTATGGGATCTCATCTTTTAGAGGTGCCTTTTTATGTATTTGGTGGGCTTTTTGGATTTGGAGAGTATCTTTTTTTTTTTTCTGGTGTGGGTTTCACAATACCAGTTATAGTGTCATGATCACCAAGAGCAGTAGGCTAAGCAACATAGGTCTTAGCTTGTGATGTAGACTCATCGAAAATTTGCTCATCCCCTTTGCTTTTGTTTTAGAAAATTTTGACTCCATATTTTTATTCTTGTAAAAGTTTCAATAGTAAGACTCTTCATTTCAAAAACAACACATTGTTTAAAATCTTTTTCTAGAAGTTGTTTTTGTAGATAAGAACTCAAGAGTCTAGGATACAAAAGAAAAGCTTAATTTTTTGAAATTTTATTATAATTTGCCACCAAGTCCATAAACATTACATGGGATTGATTGAAATCAGATTTGTCAAAATAACATATCAAAGAAATTGAATATTTTGTGGAATCTCATTAAAGGAGGTGGTCTTTGCTGAAAGACATGTGAGTAAGGTATGGTGAAAAAGTATCTCATTTCAACAGAAAAATTTGGTATGTAGATAGTAACACTAGTTAACTGACCCTCATGCCAAAGGGGTTTTACCTTCTAGGTCATTTAGAGCAAATGTTGTGGAAATTGAGGATGGGGAAATTTGAACAAGGGTTTCTCCGACCTTGGAAGTGATAGCATATGGTTTCTTCTTTTGGGATTCGATTTATCATTTGCCCAGAACTGTCGAAGTGTATCCACATAAATTAGTGCATTTACAAGCATAAAATATTTGTACTTAGAGAATATGAGAACATCAATTATTGGATGGAATAAAGCATTATTGTCAGTTTTCTCGAATGTGGGGAGGTAGTTATGGGGGAGTTTGATGTTTAGAGCCATGATCAGAGATGGAAGTGAGGAGTAATGAAGAAGACGAGAGTAATGGAAACCGCTTTTGAGAATTTTAAATTCAAGGCAAGTAAAAACTCTGTTTGGATGGAACTGTGATATAAAGGGTAAAAGTGAATGCTGATGTGGCATCTGTTTCAAATATCTGATGGCTAACATCTGTCCACATGTAACCTCTGATGGATAATGGACGACAGCTATTAGGGAAACAATTGCTGGAAACCAGCAGTGGTTGGGAACAATGGAGATTTTATTCTATCAAAGGATAGATATAAGTGGATAGAGCAAAACAGTGGGTTAAGCCCAACAGTGGATGGGAACAGTGGCAAATGAGAATAGAGGATACACTTTAATCAATGGATAAATTGTTAAGCCAAACAATGGTTTAGACAGACTTTTAGGATTATTGAAATTTTCAGTTTTAGCTATTTTGAAGGATGGATTTTTATTTTTCTGAAAACATTTTAATGCTTTTTATTCATGGAGAAGAAAATGTTTTTTATTCCATGTTTAACATACCAATCCTAGAGATAAAGCCTTCAAAAGCAGATGTATCTAAAGCTTTTGTTAGAACAACTGCTAGTTGATCCTTAGTTGGAACATGATGCAGAGAAATCAAACCTTTTTCATAGCAATCCCTCACAAAGTGATGTCTGATGTCAATGTGCTTGGTTGTTGAATGTCAGGCTGGATTTTTAATGATGTTTTCAGCTGCTTGACTATCTAACATGAGAGGAGTCTTTAGAGCAGTTACACCAAAATACAACAATTGATTTTGAAGCCATAGAGTTGAGTAGTGCAACTTGCAGCAGCAATATACTCAGCCTCAGCTGTTGATGTTGAAACTATAGCTTGCTTATTGCTTTCCCAAGAAACTAAGCAATTGCCTAGAAATTGACAACCTCCTGAAGTTGACTTTCTTGTGGCATGGCAACTAGCAAAGTTACTATCTGAGTAACCTAAAAGCTCAATATTCCCAATAGCAGGATACCATATACCAAGTGTACCAGCACCTTTTATGTATCTGAATATCCTTTTCACAACAATAAGATTTGACTTCCTAGGTGCTGACTGGGATCTGGCACAAACACATGTAGCAAACTTGATATTTGTCCTAGATGCAGTTAGGTACAATAAAGACTCAATCATGCTTCTATACATAGTTTTATCAACCAAGTCATCTTTGTCTTCAATAGTGACAAGCTTTTAAGTAGCCATGGGTGTATTACATGGTTTACAATCATTCATATCAAATTTTGTAAGTAGTTCTTTGACACACTTACTTTGATGAATGAAAGTACCATTTTGCAATTGCTTGACTTGGAGACCAAGAAAACAATAGAGTTCACCCATAGCACTCATTTCAAAGTCTGCTGTCATGAGTTCTCTAAACTCTTCACACATAACATTGCATGTGGATCCTAAAATGATGTCATCCATATAAATTTGGACAAGCATCTAATCCTTTTCTCTCCATTTTAAAAACAAAGTTTTATCACCCTTATAAAGCCTATGGATAAAAGAAAGGTGGAAAGAGTTTCATACAAGGATCTAGGTGCTCGTTTCAAGCCACATAAAGCTTTGTTTAGCTTGTAAACATGATCTAGATAAAAAAGCATCTTCAAAACGAGAGGGTTGGTTTACATACATCTCTTACTTGATCTTGCCATACAGGAATGCACACTTGATATCCATTTGATACACCTTGATGTTGTGATTGGTAGAAAAGGCTAAAAACAATCTGATGGCCTCTAGTCTTGCAACAGGAGCAGAAGTCTCATCATAATCAATGCATTCTTCTTGTCTATAGCCTTAAACCACAAGCCTGGCTTTGTTTTTTACAAGAATGCCCCTTCATCTGTTTGTTCTTGAAGACCCATTTTGTGCCTATGAGACATACATATTGAGGCAATGGTACAAGTTCCCATACTTGTTGTCTTTTGAACTGTAGGAGCTCTTCTTGCATGGCCTCTACACAACCGTTGTCTTTTAGTGCCTCTTGGTACTTCATAGGTTGTGTGACTGATACAAAACCAACAAAAACACAAATGTTTTGGGATTGACTTCTTGTGAGAACCCCTTCATTGATGTTACCAATAATTTGGTCAGATGGATGGTTTTTAAGATAGATTAGCTCTCCTTTATATGGAACAATGGCATTTTGAGGTGAAGGCTGAGATGGGAATCATCTGAGCTAACACCTATTGGCAATTTTGAAGAGCCAGCATCTGTTTGGGATGGAGGTGGAGGTATAGGTGGAATAGGGGTAAAGATGGGTTGACTTTTGTTCACAGAAAATGGACTTTTGTCAATAGAGTTTTGACTAGATGAGCTGGTAGAGGTTTGAGGATAAAAAAACTATTGATCCAGCAGTGGCCGAATTTTCACAGTTGTTAGTAACATGTATTGCTCTAGTGGAGGAAGTGACTTTGTATTGTGGAACCACAATGTCATATCCATAATCTTGAAGTGAAGATTGTGGTGTACCTGCATTGCTATTCTTGATAGACACATCTTCAAATTTAAATTTATCTAAATCAAACAGTTCAATAGGGTTTGCTGGGACTTTTAAAGAAGAAAGTTCATTAAACTTACATTCAAGGTCTCTACTACACACTTAGTCCTGGAATTAAAAACTCTGTAGGCTTTAGTAGTGTTTGAGTATCCCAAACAATAACCACAATCTACTTGGGCTGGAAATTGAATTTTTTAAATTTAAAATGAAACATGGGTAGCCAAAGATTTTGAAATATGAGATTAGAGGTTTGATTTTGTATAGAATTTCTTAAGTAGTCTTTTAATGCCTGAGGTTAGTTAAAACTCTATTCTGTACATAGCAAGCCGTGTCTACAACCTCTACCCAAAAGGACAAGGGTAAACCTGAATCTGCAAGCATTGTTCTAGCACCCCATTTTGTTATGTGTCCTTGGGATGCTGTATTAGCTAACAATCCCTTTTGACACACAAAAATATCCAACTCCTTATTTTTAAACTCTGTTCCATTGTAACTCCTAGTGACTTTTACGGGTATGTCAAATTGCTTTTCAACTTGTTTTACAAAATTTTGGAAAATACCCGTCTCATCTTTGGAGTTAACAAAGTAAGTCCATGTAAATCGTGAAAAATGATCAACTATAACAAGACAGTATCTCTTCCTTTTAAGACACATGATTTTTACAAGGCCAAACAAATCCATGTGTTGCAATTGCAAACATTGACTTATTTTGGATTCTTCAATCGATTTGTATAAACTTTTATGTTGTTTACCTTTTTAAGAGGAAACACAATGCTCATCACATACGAATTATTTTGATGGAAGACCTCTTACAAGACCTTGTTTGGAGAGTATAGTGATAGTTTTAAGATTTGTGTGACCAAGTCTTCTATTCCGTAGTTCTATCTCTTTATTAGAAGCAACTGAGAACAGACATGCATTGGACATTGGATTATCATTCAACATATCAACCATATACACATTGCCACTCCTATAAGCAACAAGCTGTGCTTTGGTCTCAGCTATGATTTGATCAATCTTTTTAACCACTTCTGGCCCAACAATCTGACAATTTTTCTTAGTGAAGAATGACCCATAGCCTTTGTCACTCATTTGAGATACACTAAGAAGATAAAATTTCAGATTGTGAATAAGATTAACATGCTCAAACTTGAGCTTCCCAACCTGAACTGTCTAACCCTAACACCTTCCCTTTTGAATTGTTACTAAAGGATATATCACCCCCTCCATGTGCCATGATTCTTTAAGTAGGGCTGTACATCCTATCATATGCCTGGTGTTTCCACTATCTACATACCATAAACAATCAAAGCAAGTAGAAGCTCCCTGCACATTAGTAAACAATTAGTTTAGGTGAGTTTCCAAAGCCTAGATGGCTTTGGATGGGGTCACGGACATTCCAGCCTCAAGTACAGGAATATGGTCAGTGTTTTAGATTTATATTCATTTACTTCAAAATTTTTGAGATAAACACACTATTGAGTTTTGTGGTTTATTCTGCCATAGATGGTGCAATTTGGTGAATCAATGATCAGATTTGTTTTGTTTATATCATAATCTTTTAGAAGAAAGCAGTTTTTAGTGACATGATTCTTCTTTTCACAAAAATTAACAAATTTGATATTTTCTCTCTTTTCTTCCCTTTTTCTAATTTCTTATCAACATCTGTTGGAAGATCTTTTTAAGGGAATGATCTTGACTTGAGGTACCTTTACACCTTCAATGGTTGAAAAATCCATTGGCTTAAAGTTGTCAAGAATGTCACACTTATCTGACCAGGTAGGTTTGAATTGATATTTATCAATTTCCTCAAAAATTGTGGATCCTGCTAGTCTTTCTAAAACAATTTTCTTACCATTTAGTTCAGTGACTTTAATTTCTTCACCAGCCAAATTTGTTGGAATAATTTCAACCAACTCACAATCATTTACAGCAGTATTTTGGGAAACTTGGTCATGTTTTCTAAAACCTACATCAAATTTTACATTGCTTTTGATTTGTGGTTCTAACAACATCTCATAACCTTTGCAGGATTCTACCCATTTTTCACAAGTGATTTGGGTAGATTCAAGCTCATTTTTAGAACTTTGATATTTCTCTATCATAGTTTGGAGTTGATCATTGGTTATGCTTGACTCATGTTTGAGGCTACTGATTTCATATTCTTTTTTCAAACAGTTTAGTTTTTAATTTATTTGCAAGTTTTTCAAACTGAATTTCATCATCCAAAATTTTGTTTCTAAGGTTTTCATTTACCTCTTTTATGTTAGCAAAAGCAATAATACATTTGTCTGAACATTAGTCTTTAAGAACATGAGGTAATACCTTAGCAGCATCCATCATGGCAGTCACATTCTCCTTCATAAACACTGGTTTCCCATGGGTCTGAGACTGAGATCACAGTTTCTTCACCAACCTTCTCTTTTGAAACATCTGCCACAACACTATCACCAACATCATTAGAATTTAACACTACTTCCTTAGACTCATCCCCTTCAAGTATTGTGTCTAGTGCCATGAAACAAAAATCTTCATGTTTCTTTTCAGTATTAGCAACTAGAGCAAAATTCTCATAAGTCAGTTCTTCGAATAAGCTACTCCAATTAACAAAACCTTGTGTAAAGAAGCTCTGTTGACTAGTCTCTGCTGGAGCAAAGGTTTCTATAACTTGTGATGCAGGTTGCAGTTGAACCTGAGGACTTGGGGCTTGAACATACTGTATCTGACTAAAAGTGGTTTGGACATACTGAACTAGAACAATGGTTATAGGGTGTGCAAAATCAGAAGTATTTTGCATGTGAGGAGAAGGAGTATATTAGGAATAATGGACAGTGTTTTATGTGTCTTGAGGTCTAGGACTTGGGTGTGTAATAATTGGACCATTGGTTTGACTGCTACACTCCCTAGTAAAATTACCTAGCCTGTTACACTTGTAGCACTTAATTTTTGACTTATCAAACCCAACTTTTAACCCTCCATGCAACCCTGGAAATTATCTACCAGTTCTTTTATAAAACTTGCTGGTCCTGACACTCAACAATGCAAGTTGGTGTAATATGTCCATCTCATCCAAATTAGTTGGATCACAAAGTGGAAGATCATTTAGTTCAAAGGATAAGTTGTCAGAGACTTAGTTTTCCCCATTTGTAGCAAAAGCAAAACTGGGTGAGCAAGAATCAGAGTTAAAATTTCCACCAGATGTTATGTCAATAAAGTGATCATAACTCTGTCCCTTGCAACTACTAGAGGTTTCTTCTTGACCAAAAACTGTTGTACTACAAAAGCATAGTCATCAGCCACTTTCTTGACTTTTGTAGCTTCTTTTTTCTGGTTAAGCTCTCTCTTATAAGTGAGAAGCCTACCATGAAGCTTAGTCAAATTCATCTCATTAAACCCAACAGAATTTCTGGTTACAAAGGCAATAGTGTCCCATTTATCTGGTATGGTAGTGATCTAAGAAATCGGCTATTCAATGTAGAATTTTCAAAAATTAACATCTACCAGTTTTAGCTCACTAATTAGACAACTAAATCTTTCAAATTGTTGAGTTAATGATTCTCCTTTCACATGACAAAATGTTTCATACTGTTGGTTCAAAACTTCTCTGTTATTTTCAATAACTTCTTTAATGCCACCGAATTGTTCTTTCAAGGCATCCCATAACTCCTTTGCACGGTTGCAATGCAACAAGCCAACATAGATATCATTAGGCTAAGCAGTTGCAACGATGCTAAATGCCTTTGCATCTAGCTCAATTTTTTGAAAATCTTTCTCGGGGTAATGTTAAGGACTCTTTAGAACTTGAACTTTTAAGTCTTCAGCATTCGGTACTGTCACACCCCAAAGTTTCGAGGTTGTGGAAGCGCCGCGAGGTGTGGCAAGAGTGGTAATCATTGCATTCAATCAAGTAAACAATATAAAACATAGTAAGATGTTCATCCATACAGTTTATTTAAAAACCAAGTTTACAACTGTCATTTTGTTAAAAGGAAACCAACCACAACTTCAATGGCAACATTCAAGATTTAAAAAAATTTTACAAAACATAATAATTATAACTGGATGACATCTAAAGCTTGACTTCATGACAACACAGACTCATTGTTCCCAAAGTCGTCCACTAGTTACCTGTAATACATGTTAGTTTTGAAAAACGTCAACAAAAGCCGGTGAATTTATGTATTTAGTTTTCGTATGAAATGAATCTTTAAAACATTTGAAGCATTAAAATCTGGTATGTATAGCATAAATGAAACTTGTAAGATCATTAATGTTTTGCAAGGACACTAATATGTAAGCCGAATAGGAGGCAACCAAACCTTGAAGATAAATTGTGTCTGAGACACTTATTTTAGACACAAAAGCACTCTTAACGATCTGTTTTTGTTGCCGTTAAGAGTGGGGCTCACCAAAACCCAATAGATCTATCACTTTCGTTCACGGTACTTGAATGTTCATTAATGGTCCCTTCGTATAAACCAATCCGCATGTGATCTAAATATTTTCATTTTTAGCTTAATTATACCAATTGTAACATGTATACTTCCCCGAGCGTTTAAAACTATAAAACAGTTAAATAAAAGGGGAAACATGAACTCACAAATTTGTGTTCCATGCAAATCCTTACGCGATGTCTAATTCTGCGTTCGTGTCTCAACCTACAAGTGTTCTAATCTCATTAGACACTTAGGTTTATGTTTGTTTTTGTACAAGTACTTCATCTTGCATTCATAATTATACTTGTATTGTTTGCTTTCTTTGTTTACATGTATGTATATCATATACATATATTTCATATCTTTTTAGTTTCAATGGGCCAAGCCCAACAATTTCTTATGCTTAGTATGTCTGGGCCTAGCACAATTTGATTTATAGGAGTGGGCCTAGTCCAAATTAGTTTATAAAGGTAGGCCTAGTCCAAATTAGTTTATAAAGGTGGGCCAAGCCCAAATTAATTTATAAGAGTGGGCCTCGCCCAATTTGGTTAATAAAAGTGGGCCTAGCCCAAATTAATTTATAAAAGTCGGCCTAGCGCAGTTTGGTTTATCAAAGTGGGCCTAGCACAAATTAATTTATAAGAGTGGGCCTAGCCCAAAATAGTTTATAAGAGTAGGTTTAGCCCAAATTAATTTATAAGAGTGGGCTTAGCCCAAAATAGTTTATAAGAGTAGGCTTAGCCCAAATTAATTTACAAGAGTAGGATTAGCCCAAATAAATTAAGAGTAGGCTTAGCCCAAATTAATTGATAAAAGTGGGCTTAGCCCAAAATAGTTTATAAGAGTAGGCTTAGCCCATATTAATTCATAAGAGTGGGCTTAGCCCAAATTAGTTTATAAAAGTGGCTTTAGCCCAAAAATTTTATTACATAAATGGGGTTAGCCAAATAATTTTGTAAATGGGCTTGATTCATGATTAAAGTTTACTTGTATTTTTATAAAAATTAGTTTCTAAAAACTACTATATATATTTTATATAACTTATTTTTATAAGTTCTAGTATACATAACTTATTAAACATGTATGACGGTTCGTATGTTTATTTCGACCATTTCGTTCCGGTCGTCCGTTTAATTCGCGTTATTCGTTTCGTTTGTGTCATTTGTTTCGCCCGGGTCGTTTGTTTTGTTCTTGTCGTTTGTCTATTTTGTCCGATTTGTCTGATTTGTTTGTTTGTCCAAGTTTGGACATATGTATGTGTTATACTAGTTAAAATTTTAAGTATGTTTATGTTTACCTTTTTGTAAGTGTTCAAACTAGTATGTATTTCCTAACTTTTCTAAATACATACACATAAATACATACCATTATATTACATAACTTTTGGTAACCTAAATATATATTTTTCATTCTTAACATATATATTTAACACATACTTAGTTTAAGAAAAAGTCTTGTAATTTTAATCTTAAACCGTTTTACCCAAAACTTGTATAATCATGATTAAACTCTCTAATCATTTTTAAACAAAGTAATCTTTAGTTTAAACACATTTTAATCATGATTAATTTTATAGAAATTTTGCCATAGTTTCTCTTAAACTATGGACATTTCCCATGTTTTATAAACATGATTTCGTTTACTTTTTCAAATCAACAATTTTCCAATCTTCCAATAATAACAATATAAACTAAAATCTCTTAATATGAAGCATCATGAACTTGTAAGTAACCTTGTCTAGTTCAAAAATCATACATTAAATTGTTCATCTTTATTTTTTTAACATGTTCATGTAAACTTTTTAGTTGAGCAAAAGCTTTATGTAAACTTAGTTTACATATTTTTAAAGACTTTGATACAATTCTTATGTTAGACTATGTATTACATGTTTTATAAAAACATTTGTGGACAAGATTGCAAGTTCATGATTTTCATGTTAATGGATCTTGCTAGATCTAAACATGCATGTGTTTAGATCATCTTTTTAACCACAAAAATGCAAGATCAAGTTTACTATATTATGACAACTTTAAAGATCATCATAATAACCAAGTAATCATACTAGTTCATTAAGTTTTTATTAATGTTTTCAAGTGCTTTTTTAATTAAGTTTCAAGATGATCTTGTACATTTATGTTAAATCATAGCATGATAAAATATAGTTACTAGATATGAAGCTTAGTAGCTTGAGATGACTAAGATGAAGATGATGAGAATATGATGAAGGTCCTAGAGCTCCAAGACTTGAGAAATGCTTCAAACAACTTCCATCAACTTACAAATGTCTTTGATCATCATGAAGGAGTCATGCTTGTAATAAATTTGATGATTTACGAAGATCAAAAAGCTGGTGTTCTTGAGGATTATGAAGATATGAAGATGAAGATGAAAATGATGAAGATGAAGATGAAGAGAGATGAGGGAAGTGTTGGTGATTTGTTATGAAAATGAAAGAGTAAAGGTTAGTGGTGTTATAATTCTTCTCATACACATGTACAACACTTAACACACTTATAATTGTTACAACACATCACAAAAATGGTTAGATGGATGCCCACTAAAATCTTTATTATTATTTTTTTATAAAGTTTACTTATATAAGTTTATATTTTATAAACTTTGATAGTTAAATGGTCAGTTTTTATAAAAACTAACGACCCGACACATTATTTGTGATGTTAAAATTTGTTTAACTAGTTCATTAGACTAGTCGTTTTGTTATTCTGACAACGGATTCGGCTCATGTTTCGTACCGGGTCAAATATCGGCAATTTGTATTCTTTTTTTACGGAATTATTTGTATATCTATCTTCGAGATATTTTTTATGTCCAAAATTCGTTAGCTAGTTCGATAGGCCATTAAATTTGTTATTTTGGTCATAGTTTTTGTATCGACTTTATTGGTGTAGCTACTGAATGATTTTTATAGCTTTATCCGGTAATGTTTATATAAGGATTTTTTTGTCGTTTTTAATACCCTATATATATTTTATGATAAATAGTATTTATTTTTGGATTTCGGATATTTTATATTTTGTTCTGCAGAGTGTCGTACATTTCTGCAGAATTGCTGAATTTGTCTGCGGACAAGACATTTAGTGTTTATATAATATTTCTGGAAAGTATTATTTGTTAGTTGTTTCCAACTAATGTTTCTATGTAATATTTGTTGCGGATATATTTTTATGTCTCGTTTTTGCCATTTCAGTCTCTACCGCGACTAATACTGACATGAATAGTGTGTTCGTATTTTTGCTGCCGGTCTAGGACATAGTTTTGTAGTGTTTCTAATTTTGGTAGAAGTGTTATCATACTAAGCTATGATATTTTACATTCCTATACTTTTAAGGCTTAATTTTATAAAAATAAAGTCGAAATATGCGAAAATAAATCGTATGATAAATGTTTATGTTGTACGGAATTCCGGTATATTTGCTGAATGTCATAGGTACCATGGGAACATGTGGTCCGAAGATAACTGATTTCCTGCAACCCGTGTTCTCTTATGCAAGTATGTGACCCATCCGACGTTGCCAGATGTTATACTCTGATTGCCAAGTATCGGTGGTTTGTACATGGTGCCATTGTTGTGTGGATCTTGCGGATTTTGAGACATTCTTATTGTTTACAAACATGTTTTTGTTTAAATCTTTGAACGTAAATAAACATTTACTGTGTATTCAATACAAACGAACAAACGAATTAGCAGTGAGGGCTGACCAGTTTAAATCAAATTGATTGTTAAACCAAGTTTGAACAACAAAGCTCTGATACCAATTTTTAGAATCTGAGTTTGATATTGATGTGATTGTTTAGATGAAATCAGTATAAGATGATAAACAATAATGAAATAGTGTAGCAGAATTTGGTAAACTTTGAAATCACAACAATAGAAAGATTGTTTTCAAGAACATGCTTTTGTAATTATAATCATGTATACATGCAATTTACAAACTCCCCCTCAACCTAAGATCACTCTCTTTGTCCGTACTGAATGTTTAGAAGAAAAGTGATTGATAAAACAGTACATGCACTATTCTATTTATAGTACAATTCAAACCACATAGCATATTAGGCTGGCGTCACAATGAAAGTGACATTTAACAAACTACAAAATCTAACCTTTACTAGACCTAAACATTGTTACATTAATTACATAATAACTCTGTTGAACAACAACTGCTAAGGTAACCTCTGTTGGTCTTCAGAAGACCTTTGCTTCAACGGCCTTTTAAACTTCATCAGAGTATCTTTCTAGTAGACCTTTGCTTCTAGTAGAGCTTTCCCTTTAACAAGATCTTGTGAACAGTCTTTAAGTATGAGCCGAGTTTAGAGTTGTAGATCTTTTAAGTATTGTTATTAACGATCAGATGTTATATATTGTTTTGGCTTTCCAATCATCTGTTCTTTTATAGGGTTCAACAGATCCAGCACATGATGATCGAGATAAAGCACGTGAAGCATGCCGTAGTATAAACAAATTATTTTAATTTCACTTTACGTTATTTATTCTTTTATGATACTCGAAGCCCGATGTAGTTTTATGATGCTCAAAGCCCGATGTAGTGACATGTCTTTGTTCTATATGACTAATCCCTTGTATAGGTAGGGGTGTTTTTAGTTTAGATAAAAATTAGAATACGAAATATTCCTTGCATGTGTACGTAATATTTAACTTGTAGTATCATGTTAAACTTAAATTAAAATATATATTATTTTTTATATTATCCCTGATTATTATTTAATACGTAAAGATATTATAAAGGTAACTAGGGATGCATATCGGAAGTCAAGGGCTGTCACCATGTAGCTAAAACGAATGCATGTTAAAAATAATGACCGTGGTTAATTACTTTTTTTTAGCTAAAGCAAACGAATTCCTTGCAATAAGGCATGGACACAATCTTGTGAATGTACATACCTAATTATAACCGGTTAATTTGCAGTAGTAGCAAGAATATTGAAGTGAAATGACACCACATGCAACCAACTAAGTGTTTCTAGCAAATTCAAATTGTATGCGATAGTTCTAATCTTTGACAAAATCTCATAACATCCTATGTATCTCAGGCTAATCTTTTCTTGCTTCCCAAATCTAGCTACACCTTTCCAAGGCGAGACTTTTAACAACACATTGTCTCCAACCTCGAAAGATAACAGTGTGCGGCATTTATCCGTGTAGCTTTTCTGTCTGTCCTGAGCCGCCTTAATACGGTCTCGGATTTTGAATATTTTATTAGTAGTCTCCTGGACTAACTATGGACCTATCATTTGTTTGTCATCCATTTTCGCCCAGCATGGCGGAAATCGACACTCACGTCCATATCACGCTTTGAATGGAGCAGCTTGAATACTTGTGTGATAACTGTTATTTTATGAGAACCCACTAAAGGCAAGTGTGTATCTCAATTTCCACCTAAGTCCATTACACAAGCACGAAGCATGTCTTCTAAGGTTTGAATTGTTCATTCGCTTTGGCTGTCAGTTTGAGGATGAAAGCCGTACTTAGATCTAAGCGGGATCCAAAAGCCTTTTGAAAAGATTGCCAAATTCTTGACACAAAACGACCATCTCGGTCAGAGATTATCCATACAGGCACTCCGTGCATTGCCACATTTTCCTTGAGATAGAGTTCATCTAACTTCTCAGTCTTATCTTTCTCACGTATCGCAAGAAGTGAGCTAACTTGGTTAATCGGTCAACAATTACCTAAATCATGTCATGACCGCGAGAGGTCCTGGGTAATTTATTTATGAAATCCATAGCAATTTGTTGGAATTTCAGGTTGTTTTAACAATTCTGAAGGTTTGGTATTCGGCCTTAATTTTAGCACATGTTAGGCATTTTCCAACTCTATTTAGGAAGGGCGAAGGAATGAAAATCAATGTCCATCCACTCATCATCCGAAAGATCATCATCGGAGATGATGATGGATGTAGTGTGATCATCTAGTGGTATGGAATCAGTGTCTAAGGCATCACCCATAGAATCCGTATCTGAACTGCTATTTGTAGACATGGTCCTGGCAAAATAATTTGTACAACTTATATGTAAACAATTATTACTTATAATAAATTTTTGGGCAATTGTATTTTGGTTTCGTTGTAGGTTATCTCATGTACTATTTGGATCAACTTATTGTTATGGTGTCTAATCCTCAAAGACTAACTCGTATAATATCCTTGCATTATTTGTTCTGAAATACAGTTCGGTACTAATGGACTTTTTGTAAAAAAAATGTAATGAAAATACTTGTGGTATTTTTGTAAATTATTAACAAAAGTTTTTTTTTATAAAACGGATCATTTTGAAATTGTAGACTAGACTCAAAAGAATTCTAGTTCATTACAATTGCAGCTCTGATACCAAGTCTGTCACACCCCGAATTTTCGAGGTTGTGGAAGCGCCACGAGGTGTGGCAAGACTGGTAATCGTTGCATTCAATCAAGTAAACAATGTAAAACATAGTAAGATGTTCATCCATACAGTTTATTTAAAAACCGAGTTTACAACTGTCATTTTGTTCAAAGGAAACCAACAACAACTTCAATGGCAACATTCAAGATTTAAAAAAAAGTTTACAAAACATAATAATTAAAAGTGGATCTAAAGCTTGACTTCATGACAACATGGATTCATTGTTCCCAATGTCGTCCACTAGTTACCTGTAATACATGTTAGTTTTGAAAAACGTCGACAAAAGCCGGTGAATTTAGGTATTTAGTTTTCGTATGAAATGAATATTTAAAACATTTGAAGTATTAAAATCTGGTATGTATAGCATAAATGAAACTTGTAAGATCATTAATGTATTGCAATGACACTAATATGTAAGCCGAATAGGAGGCAACCAAACCTTGACGATAAATTTTGTCTGAGACACTCATTTTAGACATAGAAGCACCCTTAACGATTTTTTTTGTTGCCGTTAATAGTGGGGCTCACTAAAACTCAATAGATCTATCACTTTCATTCCTCAGTACTTGAATGTTCATTAATGATCCCTTGGTATAAACCTATCCGTATGTGATCTAAATATTTCCATTTTTAGCTTAATTATACCAATTGTAACATGTATACTTCCCCGAGCGTTTAAAACGACAAAACAGTTAAATAAAATCCGTATGTGATCACACATTTTCGTTCCATCCAAATCTTTATGCGATGTCTGATTCCGCGTTCGTGTCTCAACCTACAAGTGTTATAATCTCATTAGACACTTAGGTTTATGTTTATTTTTGTACAAGTACTTCATCTTGAATTCATAATTATACTTATATATGTTTGCTTTCTTCGTTTGTGTATATGTATTTCATATACATATATTTTATTTCTTTTTGGTTGCAATGGGCCTAGCCCAAAAGTTAAGTGTAAAGGCCCAATTTCTTATGCTTAGTATGTACGGGCCTAGCCCAATTTGATTTATAAGAGTGGCCTAGTCCAAATTAGTTTATAAAGGTGGGCCTAGCCCAAATTAATTTATATAAAGGTGGGCTAAGGCCAAATTAATTTATAAGAGTGGGCCTAGCCCAATTTGGTTAATAAAAGTTGGCCTAGCCCCAATTAATTTATAAAAGTGGGCCTAGCCCAATTTGATTTATAAAAGTAGGCCTAGCTCAAATTAATTTATAACAGTGGGCTTAGCCCAAAATTGTTTACAGAAAGTAGGATTAGCCTAAATTAATTTATAAGAGTAGGCTTAGACCAAATTAATTTTGAAGTTATAAGAGTAGGCTTAGCTCAAATTAATCTATAAGAGTGGGCTTACCCAAATTAGTTTATAAAAGTGGCCTTAGCCCAAAAATTTTATTACATAAATAGGCTTAGCCTAATAATTTTGTAAATGGGCTTGATCCATGATTATGGTTTACTTGTATTTTTATATAAATTAGTTTATAAACAATTCTACATATTTTATATAACTTATTTTTATAAGTTCTAGTATACATAACTTTAGTGTACATATATGAGGGTTCGTATGTTTATTTCGATCGTTTCGTTCGTTTAGTCCGTTTCGTTCGCGCTATTCGTTTCATTCGTGTCGTTTGTATCGCCCGTGTCGTTTGTCTATTTTGTCCGATTTGCGTTTTTGTAAGTGTTCAAACTAGTATGTATTTCCTAGCTTTTCAAAATACATACACACACTCACACACACACATATATATATATACCATTATATATACATAATTTTTGGTGACTTAAATATATATTTTTTATCCTAAAAATAAGTATTTCACACATATTTAGTTTAAGAAAAAGTCTTTTAATTTCAATCTTAAACCTTTTTACCCCAAACTTGTATGATCATGATTAAACTCTCTAATCATTTTTAAACAAAGTAATCTTTAGTTTAAACATACTTTAATCATGATTAATTTTATAAAAATTTTGTAATAGTTTCCCATAAACTCTGGAGTTTTCCCATGCTTTATCAACATGATTTTGTATACTTTTTCAAATTAACATTTTTCAAATCAACATTTTTCAAACTAAAATCTCTTAAGATGAAACATCATGAACTTGTAAGTAACCTTGTCTAGTTCAAAAATCATACTTAAAGTGTTCATCTTTATTTTTTTAACATGTTCATGTAAACTTTTTAATTGAACAAAAACTTTATGTCAACTTAGTTTACATATTTTTAAAGACTACACTTTTGTGATATGATTCTTATGTTAGACAATGTATTACATGTTTTATAAAAACATTTTTGCCCAAGATTACAAGTTCATGATTTTCATGTTAATAGATCTTGCTAGATCTAAACATGCATGTGTTTAGATCATCTTTTAACCACAAAAATGCAAGTTCAAGGTTACTATATTATGACCAACTTAAAAGATCATCATAATAACCAAGTAATCATACTAGTTCATTTAGTTTTTATTAATGTTTTCAAGTGATATTTAAATAAGTTTCAAGAAGATCTTGTACATTTATGTTAAATCATAACATGAGAAAATGTAGTTATTAGATATGAAACTTAGTAGCTTAAGATGACTAAGATAAAGATGATGAGAATATGATGAAGGTCCTAGAGCTCCAAGACTTGAGAAATGCTTCAAACAACTTCCATCAACTTACAAATGTCGTTGATAATCATGAAGGAGCCATGCTTGTAATAAATTTGATGATTTATGAAGATCAAAAAGTTGGTGTTCTTGAGGATTATGAATATATGAAGATGAAGATGAAGATGAGGAGAGATGAGAGAAGTGTTGGTGATTTGTTATGAAAATGGAAAAGTAATAGTTAGTTGTGTTGTAATTCTTTTCATACACATGTACAACAGTTAACACACTTAGAATTGTTACAACACATCACAAAAATGGTTAGTGGGATGCCCACTAAAATCTTTATTATTATTTTTTTTATAAAGTTTACTTATATAAGTTTATATTTTATACACTTTTTATAAACTTTTATAATTAAATGGTTAGTTTTTATAAAAACCAACAACCCGACACATTTTGTGATGTTAAAATTTGTTTAACTAGTTCACTAGACTGGTCGTTTTGTTGTTCGGACAACGGATTCGGCTCATGGTACCCGGTCAAATACCGGCTATTTGTATTCTTTTTTTTACGGAATTGCTTGTATATCTATCTTCGAGATATTTTTTATGTCCAAAATTCGTTAACAAGTTCACTAGGCCATTAAATTTGCTATTTTGGTCATAGTTTTTGTACCGACTTTGTTATCGGGTAGCTACTGAATGAGTTGTGTAGCTTTAACCGATAATGTTTATATAGGGATTTTTGTGTCGTTTTTAACACCCTATATATTGTTTATGATTAATAATATATACTTTTGGATTTCGGACGTTTGCTGTTTTGTTCTGCGGAGTGCTGTACATTTCTTTAGAATTGCTGAATTTGTCTGCGGACAAGACAATTTAGTGTTTTTATAATTTTTGGAATGTATTATTTTTTATTTGTTTCCAACTAATGTTTCTATGTAATATTTGTTGCGGACATATTTTTATGTCTCGTTTTTGCCATGTCAGGTTGTACTGCGACTAGTCCTGACATGAATAGTGTGTTTGTATTTCTGCCGACAGTCTAGGACATAATTAAATAAAAATCAAGTCGAAATACGCGAAAATAAATCACATGATAAATGTTTATGTTGTAAGGAATTACCGGTATATTTGCCGAATGTCACAGGTAAAATGGGCACATGTGGTCCGAAGATAACCGATTTCTAGCAACCCGTGTTCTCTTATGCAAGTATGTGACCCATCCGATGTTGCCAGATGTTATACTCCAAGTTGACAAGAATCGGTGGTTTGTACATGGTGGTTTGTACACGGTGCAAGTGTTGTGTGGATCTTGTGGATTTTGAAACATTCTTATTGTTTACAAGCATGTTTCTGTTTAAAACTTTGAATGTAAATAAACATTTACTCTGTTTTCAATACAAATGAACAAACGAATTATCAGTGAGAGCTGACCAGTATTTATCGAATTGATTGTTAAACCAAATTCGAACAACAAAGCTCTGATACCAATTGTTAGAATTTGATTTTGATATTGATGTGATTGTTTAGATGAAATCAATGTAAAATGATAAACAATAATGAAACAGTGAAGAAGAATTCAGTATATCTGAAATTAAAATAATAGAAAGATTGTTTTCAAGAACATGCTTTTGTAATTATAATCACGTATGATGCAATTCACAAAAATGGTTAGTGGGATGCCCACTAAAATCTTTATTATTATTTTTTTATAAAGTTTACTTATATAAGTTTAGATTTATAAACTTTATATAAACTTTGGTAATTAAACGGTTAGTTTTTATAAAAATTAACAACCGGACTAATTATTTGTGATGTTAAAATTTGTTTAACTAGTTCACTAGACTAGTCGTTGTGTTGTTCGGACAACGGATTTAGCTCATGTATCGTACCGAGTCACATACCGGCAATTTGTATTCTTTTTTGTCTACAGAATTGTTTGTATATTTATCTTCGAGATATTTTTTTGTGTCCAAAGTTTATTAACTAGTTCGCTAGGCCATTATATTTGTTGTTTTGGTCATAGTTTTTGTACCGGCTTTGTTATCGGTAGCTATCGAATGAGTTGTGTAGCTTTAACCGGTAATGTTTACATAGGGATTTTTGTGTCATTTTTAATACCCTATATATTGTTTATGATAAACAATATTTATTGATGGATTTTGGACGTTTGCTATTTTGTTCTGCGGAGTGCTGCACATTTCTGCAGAATTGCTGAATTTGTCTGCAGACAAGACAATTTAGTGTTTATAAAATTTTTCTGGAAAGTATTATTTGTTAGTTATTTCCAACTAATTTTCTATGTAATAATTGGTGTGGACATATTTTTATGTCTCGTTTTTGCCATGTCGGGTTATACCACGACTAGTCCGGACATGAATAGTTGTTCGTAGTTCTACCGCCAATCTAGGACATAGTTTTATACTTTTTTTCTAATTCTGGCGGAACTGTATCACTAAGCTATGATACTTTACATTCCTATACTTTTAAGACTTAATTAAATAAAAATAAAGTAGAAATATGCGAAAATAAATCATATAATAAATGTTTATGTTGTACGGAATTGCCGGTATTTTTGCCGAATGTCACAGGTACCATCAGAACACGTGGTCCGAAGATAACCTATTTCCAATAGCCTGTGTTCTGTTATTGTGAGTCTCGGTGATGGCGGTTCTAGACGGAAGTTTGGTCGTATGATAGTACCGATTCGGTAGAACGTCATAAAAGGGAGTGGAAACAGAATCAACAGAAGGGATTCATTCATTCATACCGAAAGAGTATACATCTTGTTTGGCTGGTGGAATTCCTGAAGAGAATCCGCCAGCGTTTCCCCCTAGGGAATTTCCAAAACTCATTGAAACAATAAATACACAACACATATATATAGACATGAGCAGCTCGTGCGATGCGAGTAGGTTGGCTTCGTACAAAGTGTCCTTATGAGTAGAGCTATTTATCACTCGTACGAGTCACATTGTCACTCGTACAAGCCACATTGTCACTCGTACGAGCCATATTGTCACTCGTACGAGCTAGTTCTCATTCGCTTTTGGGTTGTGTGTTCGTATCTAATCTATACAGTATTCAATACACACTCTTTCTAGCCTATTCTCACAGTACCGAATTGGTACTATCATACGCCCAAACTTCCGTCTAGAACCGCCATCACCGGGACTCACAACTTGTATAAGAGCTACGATACCGATTCATTCAATCTAATAGTTAATGAAACACTTACACTCATATTTTGGACGTATGGGGGGGGGGGTTTTAGACGTAAAACATCAAATAATTAGACAATCCACATACATAATGTAAAATTGAAACCATAGGATTGTTAGAAATTGATTTTCGACCAGATCTGTGCAAAAATCATCTTGAAATTCGAAGAAATAAAGATTCTGGATCTAAAAAAAGTATTCAGGCTCGTTTGTACGAGTGAGCCTCTATGGCTCGTACGAGTGACAATTTGCCACTCGTACGAAGCACCACTCGTACGAAGTGGTGACCACCTGCCAAAAAAATGGATCGTATAAAAAGGGAGTGGAAACAGAATCAACGCAAGCATTAATTCATTCATACTGAAAGAGTATACATCTTGTATGGCTGGTGATTTCCGATAAAGAATCCACTAGCTTTTCCTCTTAGGGAACTTCAAAACTCAATGAAACAATGAACACACAACACATATATATAAACATGAGCAGCTCATGCGGAGCGAGCAGGTTGGCTTCGTACGAAGTGTCCTTCGTACGAGTAGAGCTATTTATCACTCGTACGAGTCACATTATCACTCGTACGAGCAACATTGTCACTCGTACTAGCCACATTGTCACTCGTACGAGCCAGTTCTTGTTCACACTTGGGTCGTGTGTTCGTATCTAATCTATACAATATTCAATACACACTCTTTCTAGCCTACAGTTGTTGATTCACTTTATGTCCATCACTGTGCGAATAGGCTAGTAAGAGTGTGTATTGAATATTGTATATATTATATACGAACACACGACTCAAGTGCGAACGAGAACTGGCTCATACCTGTGACAATGTGGCTTGTCCGAGTGACATTGTGGCTCGTACTAGTGACAATGTGGCTCGCACGAGTGATAAACAGCTCTACTCGTACGAAGGACGCTTCTTACGAAGCCAACCTGCTCGCTCTATGTGTTGTGTGTTCATTGTTTCAGTGAGTTTTGGAAGTTCCCTAAGGGGAAACGCTAGCGGATTCTCTACAGTAATTCCACCAGCCATACAAGATGTATACTCTTTCGGCATGAATGAATGAATCTCTTCCGTTGATTCTGTTTCCACTCCCTTTTATGACGTTCTACCGAATCGGTACTATCATACGCCCAAACTTCTGTCTAGAACCGCTGTCACCGGACTCACACATGCAACTAACAAACTCCCCCTCAGCCTAAGATCACACTCTTTGTTTATACTGAAAGTTTAGAAGAAAAGTGATCGATAGAACAGTACAGGGACTGTTCTATTTATAGTACAATTCAAACCACTGAGCATATTAGGCTGACATCACAATGAAAGTGACATTTAACAAACTAAAAAACTCTAACCTCTGCTAATTCAATTTGTTCGTTTTTATTGAAAAACAGAGTTTGATTACCTTCTAAAAGTTTTTAAACAAAAACTGCTTTGTAAACAATTAGAATGTCACACACTTCACAAGATCCTCATAACACTGGCACCATGTTTAAACCACCGATTCTTGTCAGATCTGAGTATAACATTTGGCAAAGACGGATGAGTCATATTGCTCAGCAAAAATCGGTTGCTGGAAGTCGCTCATCTTTGGACCTCATGTTCCAATGATACCGAGTACAGAGGACCCTAAAGTCCAAGTACGAAGAATCCTGAAAATTATTCCGAGCAAGATTTCCAAAAAATCGAGCTAGATGCAAAGGCATTTAGCATCGTGGCCTCTGCATTGCCAAATAATATCTATGCTGGCCTGTTGCATTATAACAGTGCAAATGAATTATGGGATGCTTTGAAGGAGCAATTCGGTGGGACTGAGGAAGTAATTGAAAACAACAGAGAGGTTCTTAATCAACAATATGAAACGTTTTGTTATGTCAAAGGAGAGTCACTAACGCAACAGTTCGAAAGATTTAGATGTCTCATTAGTGAACTTAAACTGGTGAATGATACACTTGCAAATTCGACTCTATTCGTTTTCTTAGATTATTACCGGACAAGTGGGACACCATAGCTTTTGTTACTAGAAATTCAGTTGGGTTCAAAGAAATGAGTCCTACTCAGCTTCATGGTAGGCTCCTCACTTATGAGAGAGAGCTGAACCAGAAAAAGAAGCTACAAGATTCTGGCAAAGTGACTAATGACTATACATTTGGTAGCACAACTCTCTTTGGCCAAGAAGAAGTCACTAGCAGTAGTAAGGGATCAGAGTTATGATCATTTCAATGATATAACTTCTGGTTTCAATTTTGACCCTTACACACCCAATTATGCATTTGCAGCTAATGGGGAAAGCTAAACCTCTGACACCTTATGCTTTGTGATGAGTGACCTTCAACATTTTGATCCATCATATTTGGAGGAGATGGACATTTTGAACCAGTTGGCTCTGTTAAGTGTCACGGCTAACAAGTATTACAAGAGAACTGGTAGGAAGTTCCTAGGGTTGCACGGGGGGACAAAAGTTGGGCTGATTAAATCAAAAATTAAGTGTAATAGGCTAGGACACTTTTCTAGAGAATGTAGGTCTCAATCAACTAGACCAATTGTCACATATCCTAGTCCTAGACCTCAACACACTATCCATTATTCCCAATATACCCCTGCTCCTCACATGCAAAACATTGCTCACTTTGCACACCCTGCTACCACTGTTCCTCAAATTCAGTATGTTCAAGCACCAGCTCCTCAAATTCAAATGTTACCTGCACAACAAGTTGCTCAAACCACTGCTCAGGTAGAGGATTAACAGAGCTTCTTTACTCAGGGCTTTGTGGATTGGAGTAGCTTACTTGAGGATCTGACTGATGAAAACTTTGCTCTAATTGCAGACATTGAAAAGAAACAACATGAATTTTGCTTTATGGCATTAGAGTCCAAGGTTGAGGTGTTGAATTTGAGGAGGTGAGATCAAAATTTGTTGAGTCTAATGTTCATGATGAAACAGTGGTTACAAAAGAAAGTGTTGATGAAGATGTGAAACTTATTTCTGATCCATGGGAGGCTAGTGTTTGTGAAGGTGAATGTGATTGTTCCATGATGGCTGCTACTAAGGTATCTCCTTAGGTCCTAAAAGACCCATGTTCAAATAAATGCATCATAGCTTTTGCTAACATAAACGAGGTGAATGAAAACCTTAGGAATAAGATTTTAGAGGATGAATTGCAATTTGAGAAACTTTCAAAAGATTAAAATCAAAATTGCTATAAAAGGATTCTGAAATCAGTAGCTTAAAACATGAAGCAAGCACAACCAAGGATCAACTCCAAAACAGGATAGAAAAATATCAGGTTTGTAAGAAGGAGTTGGAATCCACCCAAATCACTTGTGAAAAATGGGTGGAATCCTGCAAAGGTTATGAGATTTTGTTGGAAAACCAGGTCAAAAGTAACATAAAATTTAGCATTGGATTCAAGAAAAATGACCAAATTTCTGAAAATGACACTGAAAATGATT
Organism: Scalesia atractyloides; assembly: GCA_947069175.1. Classification (NCBI taxonomy): domain Eukaryota; kingdom Viridiplantae; phylum Streptophyta; class Magnoliopsida; order Asterales; family Asteraceae; genus Scalesia; species Scalesia atractyloides. The sequence continues at coordinate 63,953,437 of CAMTDV010000008.1, forward strand.
CTGGTGTGGTTGAAATTATTCCAACAAACATGGCTGGTCAAGAAATCAAAGTCACAGATAAAAAGGGAAATACAATTGTTTTAGAAAGACATGAGGAATCCTCAACTTTTGAGGAGATTGAAAAATATCAATTCAAACCCACATGGTTTGATGAATATGACATTCTTGAAAATTTTAAGCCAACGGATTTTTCAACCACTGAAGGTGTCAAAGCACTAAAGGTTAGAATCATTCCCATATCATATTTACCAGTGGATGTGCAGATGTTACAACATCTGCTGATAAAAACTCTGAAAAGGGAAAGAAAAAAAAGATCAAAAACTTGTTTTGTGAATTCTGTGAAAAGAAGAATCATGTTACCAAAAACTGTCTTCTTCTAAAAGCTTATGACATTAACAAAACAAGTGAGATCATTGATTCTCCAAATTGCAAAATCTGTAATAAAACAAATCATAAAACTCAAGAGTGTGTTTATCTCAAAAACTTTGATATGAAAAAGAATGAGTATAAATCCAAAACACTGGAGAGTTCAAAGACAAGTACTGTAAAAGGAAAGTCTAAGCAGACCTTTGTGCCTGTTGAAACATCTGTTACCAAAGCACTAAACAAAACCTCTGCTCCCAGAGAGGTACAGGTAACAGATGATCCACCTACCAACCAATAACCATGAGGATATGGCCAACCAATTTACCAAAAGGTACCTCTTAGTTATAAGGGTTACAAAAAGCTCTCAAAACTAAGAGTGAATAGGCATCCTCATGGATACTATCATCTAACAAGAGATGGGCCTCAACAGATGTTAAAGAGATCTATTCAAACCTCTGGCTCATTCTTCCAAATTTGAGGCTGACATGTTTGAGACTCCTTCCAAAGCCATTTTTGGCTTTGGAAACCCACCTGAACTAATTATTTACCATTGCGCAGGGGCTTCTACTTGCATTGATAGTTTATGGTATGTAGATAGTGGAGGCTCCAGGCATATGAGAAGATGTAGAGCCTTTCTCAAAGACTCTATGGCTCATGGAGGGGGTGATATATCCTTTGGTAATAATTCAAAAGGAAAGGTACTTGGGTTTGGAACTGTTCAGGCTGGGAAGCTCAAATTTGAAAATGTCAATCTTATCGACAATCTGAAATTTAATCTTCTTAGTGTTTCACAAATGAGTGACAGAGTCTATGGGTCATTCTTCACTAAGAAAACATGTCAAATTGTTGGGCCATAAGTGGTTAAAAAGAGTGATCAAATCATAGCCGAGAGTAAAGCACAACTTTTTGTTCATAGGAGTGGCAATGTGTATGTGGTTTATATTTTGAAAGATAATCCAATGACTGATGCTTGTCCGTTCTCAGCTTTAACAAAGAGACAGAACTATGGCACAGAAGACTTGAGCACACAAATCTGACAACTATCACCACACTCTCTGAACAACACCTTGTAAGAGGCTTACCACAAAAACCTTTTCATAAAAGAAGAACATTGTGTTTCCTGTTTAAAAGGAAAACAACACAACAGTTTTTACAAACTAATTGGTGATTCAAAAACAAGTCAGTGTATACAATTGTTACACATGGACTTGTTCGGCCCTGTAAAAAATCATGAGCCTCAGTAAAAAGAGATATTGTCTTGTAATTGTTGATGATTTTTCAAGGTTTACATGGACTTATTTTTTGCACTCTAAGGATGAAATTGAAGGCATCTTGCAAGGATTTGTGAAACAAGTTGAAAAGCGATTTGACCTGCCAGTAAAAGTTTTCAGGAGTTACAATGGCACAGAGTTTAGAAATAAGGAGTGGGATGAGTTATGTGTGTCAAAAGGAATTGTAAGGCAGTACAGCATTCAAAGAACACCAGAACATAACAGGGTGGTTGTAAGGAAAAACAAGACTTCAATTGAAGCTTCTAGAACTATGCTTGTAGACACTGGTTTACCCTTGTCCTTTTGGGCAGAGGCTCTGCTTGCTATGTTCAAAACAGAGTTTTAATCAACCCCAAACATCAGTCCACTGCTTATGAAACTTTGTACAAGATCAACTATTTCAAAATCTTTAGCTGCCCATGCTTTATTTTGAACTTAAAATATTCAATTTCAAAATTTATAGCCAAAGTAGACTGTGTTTATTTTCTGGGATACCCCAACCACTACTAAAGCCTATAAAGTCTTTAATTCAAGGACTAGGTGTGTGGAAGAGACTTTGAATGCAAAATTCAATGAACTTTCTTCATTGAAAATCCCAGCAAATCCTGCTGAACTTTTTGATTTAGACAAATTCACTTTTGAATCTGTGTCTGTTAAGACTGACCATGCAAGTACACCACAGTTTCCACATCTTGATTATGGATATGGAATTTTGATTCCACAATATAAAGCCATATCCACCATCAGAGGAACAGATATTGTCAACAACTATGAAAACTCTACCACTGCTGGATCAATCACTGTTGATCCTCAATCCTCTGCCATTTCATCAACCATAACCTCTGTTGATAAAAGTCCAACCATTGTGGATAAAAATCATCATGTTCTCACACCTATCTCACCAATACCTCCACCTCCACTTCAAACAGATGTTGGTTCTTCAAAATCGCCAACAAATATTAGCTCAGATGATTCATATCTGCAGCCTTCCCTCAAAATGCCATCATTCCATATAAGGGAGATCTAATATACCTTAGAAACCATCCATTTGACCTTATCATTGGCAACATAAATGAAGTGGTGCTCACCAGAAGCTAATCCCAAACATTTGTCTTTTTGCTGGTTTCCTATCTCTCACAAAACCTGTCAAGTACCAAGAGGCACTGAAAGACAACAGCTGGGTAGAAGCCATGCAGGAAGAGCTCCTCCAGTTTAAAAGACAACAAGTATGGGAACTTGTACCATTGCCAAAGGATGTATATCCAATTGGCACAAAATGGGTCTTCAAAAACAAAACTGATGAGAGGGGAATTGTTGTCAAGAATAAAGCTAGGCTTGTGGTTCAAGGCTATAGACAAGAATAGTTATTATGTTTTTAAAAAAATGTTGGAACTAGTAGGAAAAAGTAAACATAAGAAATTTTTTTTCTTAATCTTCATATTTAATATAATAACATAATTACTAAAATCACTGATGCCACTACTAGACATTACTAATACAAAGGATTTGATTTGTAATCAATATCAATCATTGATTAAATACATAAATGACTCAGATTTGTTCTTATCGCTTTTACGTTTAACATAGTTTGTACTGATCTTAACTCCGATAGATATTACGTATTAATAAAAAATAACAAAAAGGTTAATTTAAACCATATTCAACACAAGATTAGCATTTTTAAATTAAAAAAAGTGACTTTAGATAAAGGAAAAAATAATAATTAATTTAATCTTACTAAAAAGGAATAGATTGTCAGTGATAAAGGAAAGAATAATAATTAGTTTAATCTTACTTAATAGGAATAGATTTTCAATGAGGTTACGTACTCATATTTTATATTAATCAATCTAAAAAATAAAGGATGCATTTAAATTTTTACAAAAGATATAAACTTTATTAAAACTTGCAACCTTTCAAAAAGAAAAGTTTGCAATTTTTAGTGAAATATGTAACCTTTTAAGAAAAAAAAAGTTGAATCAGCGAAGTTGTAATAAAGTCAAATGCAACCCATATAAAAGGTTTCTTTTAAAAGGTTACATTAGACCTATATAACGCACGTTGTTTGTATGTTCTTACACGAAGGTATCAAAGATCTTTTAAAAATGTTTTTAGAATGGAAATTCAGTCGGTGCTGATATTCTCACAAGTTATTTGTTAGGTAGTAGATATATATATACATATATATATATATATATATATATATATGAGAAGGAAACGTTAGTAACCACCTTTATTGCGAGAACCGTGAGAACAATGTGAACACAATCAAATATGCCTAAATAAATAAAAAAAACACACAAATTTTTTTTAATTTTTTTAAATCGTTATATTTCGTCACTAAAAAAACCAAAAAAATATTCGAGTAACAATTATCCATGCACATGTGCATATGTATCATTTCTTTGACAAATTCCGTAATACATTACCAATATTAGACAATTGAACTTTCATTTACACTACCATCCATAATACACTACTTTTTACATTAATAATATTAGAAATGCACATGCGCATTTATATGTGTGAACATGATATAACGTATTTTGGTACACTATTTTGAATACACTTTCCCTTTCATCTATCATACCATCCATAATACACTATCATTACCTCCTACCATCCATAATACAATATCATAACAATATTTCACTTTATTACATAATTTATTAAATGTACATCAACACCCTTTATACCATTCAAAATAACATATTACATCATAAAGTGACAAATATAACGAAACCATCAACCACTAAATATAACTAACAAAACAATAAGTATATGGGCCTACTTCATCATTCAAAATCACAAACTTATTCAAAATCACAAACTTTTTTTACCAAAACACGTTATATCATGGTTATACATAATGATACACATGTGCATTTTTATTATTGGTAATGTAAAAAGTAGTGTATTAAGGATGGTAGTGTAACAGAACATGCAATTGTCTACTACTTGTAATGTATTATGGAATTTGTCTAAGAAATGATACATATACACATGTGCATCGATAATTGTTACTCGAATTTTTTTTGATGACCAAATATAGCGATTTTTTAAAAATTATATATATATATATTTTGATGACCAAATATAGCGATTTTTTAAAAATTATATATATATATATATATATTAAAAAATTTGTGTGTTTTTTAGGAATTTATTGGGTATTTTTTTGTGTTCACACTGGTTCTTGTGGTTCTCGCAATAAAGGTGGTTCTTGTTTATTTTTTAAAAAATATCCACTTGGCCTTTTTTTTATTTTTTTTTCCCTCAAAACCCTTAAAAACATGTATATTACATGTGGGATTTTTTCAAAATAAAATGTCGGAAGCTTAGAGTTTCATGGGTTTTCTCATTAAAAGGGTTTTCTGCTAATACGTACATATTATATATATATATAGAGAGAGAGAGATAACTATCTTTTTTCTCAAAACAAAGATATAAGTTACATATATTTGTCCAGATTTACTAGACGAGTTATGCTCAAGACCAATTAGACATTTCCGCTTTATTTATCCAAAATGAAGTTTATACGATAAGTTCATCTATACGATTCGAACATTTTGTTATATGTATAAACTTAAATTTATATAGACATATTCGTGAGAAAACAAACTAAACCGGTTCGTCCAATCAATATGTCTACATCGAATAGTGATTCAATCAAGACTAGGTAGTTGAATAAACTATCTTTATAACCAAGATGTGAACTAGGGTTATTTCCATTAGACTTTAAGGTATCTTTTACTTGTAGTAGGGCACGAGAGGGTTGGATATCGCAAGCTTCAGGCTTTTCTTGTCTCTATTTTCTATATTGAGTATTATGCTTTGCACATCATGTGAGTTTCACTACTACTTTTACTTATCTGTTTTCGAGGAGAAAACACGAACACTACTTACTTAATGTATTTCTTTTATATCACTTGTGTACTAAAGACATTCATTGTCATAAAACTCCTTACACACCGAACCATTAATACGAGAATTCAATGTAATATTCGGTAGTGCTACTAGGTTTGAAACGTTGACCTAACTTAAGCACAATGTTCGTGATAGACGTGGTGGAAGGCCCCAAAACATTACAGTCAACTTCGGTTCATTTGGTTAGTAACTTGTAGCAGGCTAGCTACCTACGATATAATTGGAATGTACATTATGTGTTACATTTTTATTTACTGCTAAAACTTGTAAACACACCAGCTTTGTGTTGACACCTTAAGCATGTTTGTTCTCTGGTCGTGTTCGATTCATTTGTTTTGTAACTTGCAGCAGGCTAGCTACCTATGATATAATTGGAATATACATTATTTGTTACGCTTTTATTACTTCTAAAATTGGTGAACTCACCAGCCTTGTGTTGATACTTTAAACATGTTTGTTATCTGGTCACTAAGGTACACATCAGGACTAGGATGCATCATGGAGTCGCATTGGTTTCATCAAACATCTAGACTCAGCTTTAACTACATTAGTTATTTTTTTAATTTTATAATTATTTATGCTTCCGCAACTCAAATGTGTAAACAGTATTCTCCCATGAATGAGTCAACATGGATTTTTTGGAACTCATATAGTGATCGTTCAATATGACTGATGATTGTGATCATGGTTTGTCACACACCTTGCTGTAGAACTCCGTAAGTGGAATTTGAGGGTGAGACAGATTGGTATCAGAGCCAATGGTTATAGCGAACTAGGTTTGCATTAGAGAGTAGACTTAGTCTATAGCCACATACTCTACATTAGTCATACACCAACACAGACACTCATACTGATATACACAAACATTCATACCTAACATAAACAGACACTCATACCTGATACACATACACACGTGGCATAAATTACGGGTATGTCAGCATCATCCACATCACTCTCCACTGAGGAGGAACACATCAATCTCTTTGTATCATCATCAAAGAGGCGACATATATGGGATCGCTAAAAACGACATCCACTCCTGTCTGAGGGCCTTAGGATAGAGCCTTTGGATGAGCTTCTCCCATCATAATCATCTACATCTCTTCTTACACCATAAAGCCGATCAAGATATCAGCTTGGGCCTACTAATGCTACTATTAGGTATGGCGAGCCTTCTCAAGTCCGTGTTAGGGATGACACCCAACACTAACACATATCGTTTGGGAGTAGTCAGAAGTGAGTCCTTTCTCCACCTAACAGCAGCAATACCCTGACCACACATAACAACATAACAACAAGCCTGAGCCCGTGGGCCTCGTGTGAGGCGCAACGCGTTGAGGAAAACCCTTGCGCACAGTATTGAAGTAATCTATTGATACCGAGATGTCATCAGTTTTTTTCCAAACCTTGAGATCACATCTATGGTTGATATTCTTTGGAAGATGGATTAACTATAAAGTTGGAGCGCCTTGCTCATTGCTTACTCGAACCTTCTTCTGACTCGGATGATAGAACAATTGCTTTGCTTCTTCTAGTACGATCTGTCAATGAGCCAATTTCATCTCTCAGAGTCACATTCATGTGCATGTGTGTTGCATGTGCATGTTTCCATCTACAATCCGCTGGATTGGACTCTGACGTGAAGTCGTAGTCTCACGTAAATTTAATCCAAATACTACTAATAGTTAGCGGTAAGTGGGTATCAAACATCGGGAGTTTGTAGAATATGTGTTATATTAAGTTTAAACTAAAATGACTAATTTATCTAAAATGCAAGGAAATGAATTCAAGATTTTTGAGTGTTTTGGTTTTAAAATTAGAATTAGCTAAGGAAATTGCGCTTCAAATATTGGTTGTTAAAACAGATTAAGAGCAAGTAATCATCCTAAGTTTCCGGTTTAACTAACATTTGTGTTTAAATCCAACTAGAAAGAATCACATAGACATGATTCATGTATGACTATTTGTTTGCGATGAAAGGGAACTAAGTACTCGGATTATATAGATGCGAGGTTGTTACCCGATGACCAATTAATCAATATCCAACCCTAAACCCCCCGTGATATCTCGATTGTCAACGACACCAAGAACGTACGATTAAGGCTAAGATCAAAACATCAATCATTAACTTACAAACAAACATTCAAACACCATAATAAACTACAAACATTACAAGTCTATTATTCTAGACATTATGGATAAAAACACAAATGTTTCAAGCAAACCTTCAACCTAGGATGATCATAATGAGTTTAGCCGCTCATGGTCTTGCAAATCATCACACCATCAAATGCCATGTTCATACGAATCATAAACACTAAACAAATGCTAGAAATTGTTCTTGAACCAAGTAGTACACTCAAATTCGCCTCTAGAACTCTGCCAAAACGTCTCCATTGATTGATATCCTAAAAGACCTTTGAAAACCGACATAAAAAGAGCAGTTACACTTTTTCTCGCAGGTCACCACCGTAAGCTACGGTGCCCATCGTAGCTTACGGTGGTCAACAATCTCCTTACGGTCTTAAACGTCTGGCTTATGGTGCATAGAAAGTTCAGACATCACCGTAAGCTACGGCACTCTTATTTTCTTATCAACTCTGCATGTCTCCATCTTCTATTGGCCAAGTACAAGCTCCCATCAAAGCACAGTAAAATCATTTATTTATGCTCTTCGGTACCTGCAAAGCCATACACATCATAGTTATCAAATGCTAATAATTAACCCAATTAAGTGCGGAATATTGATTGTTTTAAAGCACTTGAGGGTTGTCCAATGGACCACTCGTCACATCCCTACACTTAACCGTTGTTTGCCCCAAGTAACACATAAAAAACATTTCCAAACCTACAAGTGATCGGTGTGTAAACCAAACACAAACATGTCGTCCAATTATTAATTTACAATCATACCAAATGACACATCCCTCATAATAACTCTCCTCTCGGTGACGAAAAGGTACTAGCAAGATTGTGCTAGATCACTCAATGCAAGTGTATGATTGTACAACAATAAGCTTGTGTAATAATCAAATCTCCACCTATAGAATGCCTAACATGCTTACAAATCAAAAGGACTTTCAGGTAATGAGGCTATGTATAAGGGTGAGAATTTGTGGGATATATACACATGTAGCTCACTGAATCGACCCGGTTTTATTATTACAAATAAACAAAAACAACCATTACTACTTACACAACTTCACTATCTTTTTCCTTCTCTATTTTCATTTTTCTCTTTTTTTTACTAAGAACAAAGAACACATACACATCAACATCAAACACTATATACTAAAGCTCCTAAACCGGGTCAATCAATAGGTAGAATTTTTGTAGAACATAGGCTTAGGTTACAAATGAAAGGTATTAAGCTCAAATTTGGCTACTAATGACCAAACCCCCGTCCCTCTCACTACCAAGCTCATATATTTATCTTATGAGGTCCAACCCCCCAAACCCACACTCTCACACATCCAGACCAGGCTACCTAAATGCCCTTATCATCTTCACAAGCATGTTACACCTAGGTTTCGACAAGCATATATTACACAAGTTCTATTAACACAAATTACACACTGCCACCAAACCAAAGAAATAATTTCTAGTAAGCATCCATGTGGCCCAAAAACTCACCATGAAAGGATAAAAAGGGATACCGATGTGTCATGTGGAGTAACGGTAAATTTTCAAATTTGACAACTGTTTCACTTGGTTTAAAAATTTTCAAAATCTCAAAATTCCCCCCCATCCCCACACTTGTGATACATTGACCCCAATGTATGGCTTTGAAGGAAACAATCACTAAAACTACCTCAACCTCACTTCCTGCTCAACTCTCAAATCCCAAGTTTCTTTTTGTTTTCTTTTTGAAAACATATAAACACCACCAATACTACCATAACCCATAACATGAATATGAACCACTATATACAACCCTTCTACCCAGCCATAAACAAAACAAAATAATGTCTACAATAATATACAAGAGAATAACACCACCTGACTAGTAGTAGCGCGGCTGAGGAGGCCCAAAGGTAGACGTCATCATCTTTGAAAATTCCCCAAATACAAATGCGCCGCTCCCACTACCGCTACCACCTTCACCATGAACGGCTAACAACCTAATCATGTGTCTGTACTGATGCGGCTGTTACGCTCTAACCGAAATAGACGCATCCCATTGATTCTTTGATATCTCACCGGGGATGTTGCCAAACATCACCACACTTGAATCATTGCATCCATGAGGATTGAAGCGTATAAACCTGCCACAACACAAACACACACCAAACGAAACCAACCAAAGTACACTACTCTACATCCTCGGCGGCCTCCCGAGAGCGCTAAGTTTTAGGTTTTCAGCCAGACTGTACCTGACGTACTCAAGGTGGTTCAAATGAACCCTTGCTTTCCCATTTCTCTCCATATTCCATCCATCTTGGAAGGTTTGCAGTTTCAGGCCAATTGGGGTCAAATTCAGCCTCGTCACCCCATCTAATCCCACCATCGGGTGCTTTTCCTTCGCCCGCACTCCTGCTCACACTAGCCTTCTTCCTTGCCTGATTTTCACCGTTCTTCAACTCAAACCTATACAACTCAAAACCACTTGCAGTTGACCTGACTGTGCTAACACTTGAAACATGTTCGTTAGTAGCAACTGTGTGACTCAAGTCATTAACAAGATCATAATAAATGGATTTTAAAAACACATTAAAGTACAACTTAAAATTCTTGTAGTTCATGGTGACCATTCTATTTCTGCAATCGATTTGAGCGTTTGCCGTATTCAAGAATGGACGACCCAACACTACCTGCGGCTGCTCGTAAGTCTTCGACGGTGCGTAGTCAATCACCATAAAATCCACCAAGTAGTAAAACTAGCCCAATTGTATCATTACGTCTTTCACAACCTCTCGGGGTTGCTTCCAACTCGCATCCGCGGACACCACCATGCTATTAATCTCGTGTAACGGACCAAAGTCGTACCGGTCGTACAGGCCACCCGGGAGAACGTTCATCGCTGCTCCATAATCCAACAATGCTTTATTTATCTTGAACTTCCAACTCGAATCGGGATAACTGGTTCCCTTGCATCACTTCCACCTCTCTCGACACTTGTTTCATTCACACCTGCAATCACATGAATAACAGAAGCAATTAAACATTTATCATTTTTAGGAACGAAACATACCCCGCTGATCGGTATGTTCTTTGTGTTCTTCGGGTTAGTTTGCGTATCACTAAGAAGCATCCCATCCTGTTGCTTCAATGCTGCTACCTCACTAGCCAGCTGCCCCATCTGTGTGGTTAGTGATTGGATGGCTTTATCCCGAATCTCATCCTTTTTATGCCCGAGTGTCATCCAGTTGATTCCTCCTTTGCATATCTTGTTGCATCATCCGGAGCATATCCATAACTTCATTCCCACTTGATGAAGTTTGACCTGTGGTACCACTTTGGTCACCCGATTTTTGAAATTGCCCTTGGTAGCCTTGACTATTTCCACCTCTAAAATTACCTTGATTATATTTTTCGTGTGGAACGAAATTTCGTTAAGCTCCTTGGAAATTTGTATTGGCTTGATTCGTCGGGTTCCCATAACGAAAATTGGGATGGTTCCATACCCGGGGTGGTATGTGTTCGAGTTCATGTTAAAATTACGACCACCCCCTTGAATAGCATTCACCCCTTCTTCTTGACCTTCAACCACACCCACTGAATGACCCAATTCATTACAATTCGTACAAACGTCATATACTTGATTAGTCGCTTGTAACCCTCCATCATCTACCACATAAACTTGAGGTCTTGTAATAACGTGCCTTGCCCTTCTTGAAGATTGCCCTTTTCTCTTAGACGTGACCGTCATTTGCTCCAAAAATGCCCAATCATCTTGCTCAAAATTTGTACCAAACGTACCATTAGTAATTGACATTAAGTCACGAGCATCCTTCAAACTCAACCCCTCATGAAAAGCATTCAAAAAATCCCAAAGTGCAATGCCATGATGAGGACAATTTTTCAACATCACATTAAACCTCTCGAATGCTTCATGAAACATCTCACCCGGTTGTTGTTGAAAACTTCTCAAACTCCGCCTAGCCTCATTAGTCTTTTGGGCCATGAAGAACTCTTCTAAAAACCTTTGTTGCATGTTGGCCCATGTGTATATTGATGCGGATGGTAAAGTATGAAACCATCTTTTAGCCTTGTCTTCCATGAGAATTGGAAGAGTACCAACTTGACATCATCCGAAGAAAAACCTTGCCCTCCATTAGTGTTGCAAATAGAATCATACGTCTCCAAATGGAAGTACGGTTCCTTCATTGCTAGCCCTTTGTACTTCGGCAAACTTTGAAGTGCGGTTGTTTTAACCTCAAATGTCCTTCCATCCGGGTGATGAAGTATCACCATCGGAGAAGGGTTATTAGTGATATTGGGCCTAAAATGCGCTTCAATCCCCCTCACCACCTCTCGGTGATGTCTTCGTGGAGCACCCAATGGTACTCTCGGTCGACCCGCTTAACCTTGCCTTAGCCCTTGAGGTGCAAACTGTTGTTGGTATTGAGGTTATTGCATTTGTGGTTGTTGCATTTGTGGTTGTTGCATCGGCCTTTGAAATTGAGGTTGTTGATGTTGAAGTTGAACTTGTTGTAGAGGCAATGGTCGTTGAAACTGTGGCCCTTGCGGACGAATTTGTTATACCCCCATGGGAAAAAGGATGAAAAAGGTGGAACCATTGATGCGGGGCTAAAAATGGGAATAGGTCCGGTTTGGGTAGTTGCGGATGATGTGGTGCTGGTTGGGTTGACTTCATGTGTTGAAGTAGGATGGGTGGTAGGAATTGGTGGAGGTGTAGATGGTGTTGTTTGTCTTGTAGTGGGAAGTAATGGATCCATTGTGTTAATCGGTGAAATTGGTGTTGTAGGTGTTGTTGGTGAACCATTGATTTTATTTTCTCGTAATAAAACCTTGTTTCTTCGCAAAGTTCGTTCGATCTCCGGAACAAATGCCAATGGTGATAGCTTGTGAGAGCCTCTAGTATGCATGCACCTGTAAATACATGCACACTAACACAACAAGCGTAAACCCGGAAAATAACAAGCTAAGCTATCAAAGATAACACACGTTGCGCACTACTCCCCGGCAACGGCGCCAAAATTTGGCGTGAAGTCGTAGTCTCACATAAATTTAATCCAAATACTACTAATAGTTAGTGGTAAGTGGGTATCTAACACATGGAGTTTATGGAATATGTGCTATATTAAGTGTAAACTAAAATGACTAATTTTTCTAAAATGCAAGGAAATGAATTCAAGATTTTTGAGTGTTTTGGTTTTAAAATTAGAGTTAGCTAAGGAAATTGCACTTCAAATAATGGTTGTTAAAACAGATTAAGAGCAAGTAATCATCCTAAGTTTCTGGTTTGAATTAACATTTGTGTTTAAATCCAACTAGAAAGGATCACATAGACATGATTCATGTATGACTATTTGTTTGTGATGAAAGGGAACTAAGTACTCGGATTATATAGATGCGAGATTGTTACCCGATGACTAATTAATCAATATCCAACCCTAAACCCTCCCGTGATATCTCGATTGTCAACGACACCAAGAAACGTACTATTAAGGCTAAGATCAAAACATCAATCAATAACTTACAAACAAACATTCAAAAACCATAATAAACTACAAACATTACAAGCCTATTACTATAGAAATTATGGATACAAACACAAATGTTTCAAGCAAACTTTCAACCTTGGATGATCATGATGAGTTTAGCCGCTCATGGTCTTGCAAATCATCACACCATCAAATGCCATGTTCATACGAATCATAAACACTAAACAAATGTTAGAAATTGTTCTTGAACAAAGTTGTACACTCAAATTCGCCTCTAGAACTCTGGCAAAACGTCTCTAATGATTGATATCCCAAAAGACCTTTGAAAACCGACTTAAAAAGAGCAGTTACACTTTTCTCGCAGGTCACCACCGTAAGCTACGGTGCCCACCGTAGCTTACGGTGGTCAACAATCTCCTTACGGTCTTAAACATCTAGCTTACGGTGCATAGAAAGTTCAGACATCACCGTAAGCTATGGCGCCTGCCGTAGCCTACGGTGGTCATCAGTTTTTCCACTCTTATTTTCTTATCAACTCTCCATGTCTCCATCTTCTCTTGGCCAAGTACAAGCTCCCATCAAAGCACATTAAAATCCTTATTTATGCTCTTCGGTACCTTCAAAGCCATACACACCATAGTTATCAAATCCTAATAATTAACCCAATTAAGTGTGGAATATTGATTGTTTTAAAGCACTTGAGGGTTATCCAATGGACCACCCGTCAGACTCTCATTGTGTGTTTCAACTCAAGAGAATACTCGGATCAAACGATTCCTGACTACTCCTTCTGATATAACTTCTAGTTGATAAACTTATGGCTGGTAACTAAACTTTTGATGACCATTCATTTTTGGCAACACTCCGTACTTGACAATCAAATCTGAGGGACATTTTAACACAAGGCAGAAGGAACTAGTGTGACAACCGACAAAATTACATGGTAATTCCATACAACTTAATGACGATATATACATTTAATTGCGCCCATTTTGGCTTGATTTATTAATAATTAAGTCGTGCAAAGTCTACCATTGATAGGACATACATGAAGCTTACAATTTGTATTGCTACTTTCCTCGTGTCGCGAGAAACAAACTACTATGTCCTAATACGTTGGTGAACAATGCTGAAAAACACTATTCACCTGAACCCAGTATTCATGCAAGGATAGTTCAGAAACTTACTTCCTGAAACGACTACCGAATGATATGAAATCATAATATCATGAACACATACACACACACATATAAAACCCTAATTATGGGCATCACATGTAATGATACCTAAACTTTCTAGAATATTTCCTAGACAATGAAATTGTCCGATCCGAATTGTAATATAACAACTACAACTTTGTCAACAACATAATTTAAGCATTTATGATAATTGTGTGATCCATAAACAAAGTGAAATATTACAAACGATGCTAGAGGTATTAAAGATATCTTTGAGACATTATTACCGGTATCACCAAACACTTTCCATATATTATTTGGTTTCGACTCGACAATGCAACTAGAAGCTAAATTATCATCCTAACATGTAATTAACTAGTCTAGTGAATTAGTTAAGATCACTTAACACTCTAAATCATTATTAACATTCTAATGATGCATAAACTCCCAAATGATGAAAATATCTAACATAAAATATTGTGACATGTCTGTATGATTATAAAAAATATATAACCTACCCCCATACCCAATTTTCAGCCACAAAGGGCCTTACAAGCACAACCTACACATAGTTAAGATGATGATGAAATGTGAAGGAGTATGGTCTATGGAGATCATGTGTTGACTAATGAAGATCTTGGTCCTTATAAATAGCATACACATCTAACCTTCCATTCACTTTACAACATTCAAACACACAAAAGAAACCCTTTTTCTCTCCTCTCTACCTACGGCTCACACACACCACACACACTCACTTTTCTTCAATCATCTAATCCCATTACAAGCATCCTACATGAATATTATGATGATCTAAGAAGATTCAAGCCTTGGAAGCATACTAGGATCTTATTTCTCATCACTTGGAACATCAAGATCATCTTACTTTCTTCATCTGGTGCTTCCCTAGCCTAAGTGCTAGTAGTAAGATCATCTAACCTCATTTTTATGTTTATTATGCTTAATAGATCATGAAATTACACCTTGATCATCTTGAACTTAACTAAACATAATACTTAAAACCCTAAACTTAACATAATAATCCTACATAAATATTGTCACACCCCAACCAATGGCAGAAATATCAGCGCAGGACGAAATAGATTGCTCGAGACTTCATAACGCTATTTGCGAAAAGTTTTTAATAATCAAAATTTCATTCCGTTGCTAAATTCAAGTAAATCATTTGAAAGCAAACTACGACAACATATAACAAGAATTCAAATTACAACAAATACTAAAATTTTAAGGTGCGTTTCTAGTCACCTACTAGATTTTGTTCATCATCATCAATATCCTATAATACATATTAAAGTCTAGGTCAATACAAAAAGTATTGACGAGCATACAAGTTTGATTACTAGCATAAGTATAAAAGTTTAAATGAATCCATATGGCCTAATTGTTTACTAGAATTAACATACGATTCTAGCATGCAACTAAAAATGTTAACCCAAAGATTACCGATAGTGTAATCTTATCATCGCGATGGTAATACCGTTATGATTAACTTAACATGACCTCAAGAATACGGGCGGTGCGTTACTCCTATAGCGCTATACATGTTAAGGGAGGCTTGTATGAAGTTAGTGACAAATATAAAGCATAAAAATAGTCTAGCATATACGAATTCAAGTATAACGTATTAAGCATGTATGTTGGATTGTTTGTTTTTGTTTTAAGCATAAAGTATGTGATTATGTGAGTTTTGCTAGTATGTACGTATTTCACCCAAAAGTGTAAAAGATAAAAAGCGAGTCATGTATACTCAGGGTTTTGCATAGAGATTTCCACGAAAGTGAGTTGAAAGAGTTCTTGAGTTGGAGCACCGAAGTTACCTTAGAATACTTGAAAGTATTCTTCCTTGCTTGGAATTCTTGAGAGGATTAGAGAGTTTGGGAGTAATTAATGTGCGGGAAGTGTTTAGAAGGTGGTTGAGGCTTGTATTTATAAGTGGGGATTAGGGACTGGGAGTTAATGAAGGTGAAAAGTGATTGTAGGAGACATGAGGTGGAAAAGGGTGAAATATGATTGGCTAAAGAAGGGTGGAAGCTGATTGGTGGAGAAAGGAGGTGGAAAAAGGTGAAATCTAATTGGCTAAAGAAGGGTGGAAGGTGATTGGAGGAGGAAGGAGGTGAACAAGCTTTTGGTTTTGTTCACTTTTAGTCCCTACACTTTGTAACTAGGTTATTTTATGTCGTTTTCTTGTATCTTAACTTGTTCTTTATGTATCCAAAGTGTATTTTAAATCTCGGTTTTCCATATAAACAGGTATTTAAATAGTGATTGCTTATATAACACAAATATGAAAAGTAACACGTATATGTATAAAATAAATTTCCATTATGATCAAATCCTCGGATTACAACATTGGAAACAAACCACGAATACGACACGATTAAAAATAGAAATGAGAATACAACTTTCTAAATATGGAAAGTATGATAATGTGAAGCGTTACAAATATGTGTTTTATCTATTGATTATGATGTTTAGTGTAGTTTAGCTTGTTTAGATTTAATGATCTTGCATGATGATGCTTAAAAATATGATCTAAACATAAAGATCTTTAGATCTTGCAAGATCACAATCTTCAAAGTTCATGAATAAGTCTTGAAACTGATTTTTGGAAAAAGTAAGTTTATCAAGAAACTAGAACCATGATTTTTGAATTAAGGATCTTGAAATATAACCTAAACAAGTTTATATGATGTTGATAAACTACTTGATAAAGATGAAAAGTATTATTAATTTTAGTGATTATGTTAAATATATAAGAAAAGTTCATGAAATATGAAGATGCATATGTGTTATTTGCATGGAAAAGTGTTGTTGGAAACTTGATTTGTGTTATTATGAGATTTGAATAAAAATGGGTTTAAAATACGTTTTAAAAATGTGGAAAACATTCATTGTATAGGGGAAACTATGACGGAATTTTCTAAAATCTTAATCATGATTAAAGTGTGGATTAACAAGTGATTATCTTAACTACACGAGATTATCAACTTTAGTAATGATTAGGCAATCTTTGTTGAAAAGTTAAACTAACCACTTATGGCTATTTTTCTAAGTTAATGAACTAATTTATATGTGTATATATAGGGTGAAAATAAATAAATATATATATATATATATATAGGTGGCAAACTTGGTGAAAAAACAAAAATCTTTATTATTTTTTTGACATTTTTGGCCATTGGACTTGTATTTTCACGTGTTTGCCATTTTTAACCCCTTTAACCTAATATTTAAGTTATATAAAGGTGTTAAGACACGCGTAACTTTGATTACACCCGAAAATGTCGTGGATGTTGGTTCGTTCAGTTGTACGGTTACGCGTTTCGCAAAAATGCGTAAAACGCTTTAACGAACACGAAAATGATCGAAATTGTGCAACGATTGACATTTTTGCATTTTCATAAATAAAATACAAGATTTTATTGAATACAAAAATATTTGGATTGATACACATGGTTCGTATCTTGAATACGGACTAACCACTTTCGTAGTTTGATGAAAATGGCCCTAGACTTGTATAAGCGTGTTTTTGTCATATCTAACTCTTCAAAACTTATATCTAAGTTATGTAAAGGGTATTTAGGGTATGTGTAGCTTATGTCCTTGTTTCGGAGTGTACGTCGCGTTAAACTGATTGCGTTTGAGTGTCAGTTAACGAATTACTTCCACAAAAAAAATTGTGAGGGTTCGAAATCGTGCAAGAAATTGAAATTGTGCAAATGTCTTAGATAATTATACAAAATTCGGAAATAAAAACAGGGTTTCATTGAATACGAAATTGTTTGTAATTGTAAAATGATTGAAAAGGCACAAATGTCATAGTCTCCCCTACTTTTGGAAATTTCGTCCTGAAATTTAATTAGAAGAAACGTTGTGAAAACAAATGTGGATATTTCGCTTTCATCTGATTCTCTTGTTCCCAAGTAAATTCTAGGCCACGTTTGGATTCCCAGCGAACTTTAACTATCGATACACGTCTACGCTTGAGTTCTTGACTTTACGGTCCAATATCTCCACAAGTTTCTCGACAAAGTGCATAATGTCATCAACGTGAATTTCGTCGAGGGGAATGTGGAGGTTTGTATCGGCTAAACACTTTTTCAAATTGGACAGGTGGAATGTTGGGTGAATATTCCCAAGTTCAGGAGGTAGCTCAAGTCGGTAGGCCACCTATTGTTTCTCTCAACGATCTTGAATGGTCTAATGTATCGTCGTGCAAGTTTTCATTTCTTTCCAAATCTAATCACACCTTTCCAAGGGGACACGTTGACAAGGACGTGATCACCAACTTGGAATTCCATGGGCTTGCGTCGTTTGTTTGCGTAACTCTTTTGACGACTTCTAGCTGTCAGAAGGTTATCACGAATTTTCTTGACTTTGTGTGTTGTGTCGTGAATGAGTTCAGGTCAAGTGAGATTAACTTCACCGACCTCATTCCAGCAGACATGTGAATGACATTTTCGACCGTATAGAGCTTCGAAAGGCGCCATATTGATGCAGGCGTGATAACTATTGTTGTAAGAGTATTCGACCAATGGTCGATAGGAATCCCAACTACCACCAAAGTCGATCACACATGCTCTAAGCATATCCTCCAGTGTTTGAATTGTCCTTTCAGATTGTCCATCCATTTGAGGATGATAAGAAGTCAGATTGAGTTAGTTCCCATGGCAGATTACATGGTCTTCCAAAAGTGAGATGAGAATCGAGCATCTCGATCGGATATGATGTTCAAAGGAACACCATGACGAGATACAATCTCATCAACGTAGATCTTGGCGAGTTTGTCAGCAGAGAGATCCTCACGAATTGCCAAAAAGTGTGCTTACTTTGTTAGACGATCGATGATTACCCAAATGGCATCATGACCTCTAGGTGTGCACGGTAGTTTAGTGATGAGATCCATGGCAATGTTCTCCCACTTCCATACCGGTATTTCTGGTTGCTCCAGTAAACCAGATGGGCACTGATGTTCTGCCTTAACTTTAAGACAAGTTAGGCATTTAGACACATACAAGGCAATGTCCTTCTTCATACCCGACCACTAATACTGGGTACGGAGATCCTTATACATTTTGTCTACACCAGGATGGATTGAATAACGAGACTTATTAGCTTCATCCATCAATAAGGTATGGAGATTGTCATGACTAGGAATCCACAAACGGTTCTTGTAGTAGAGTAATCCGTTATCTTTTGTTTCGAGTTGAAGTTAGAGATTTTATGGTAGCTCATTTTTCAACAAGCATTAGGTCACACATGTATGTTGTGCTTGAAGAATACGTGTCTGGATATCAGATTGAACTCGAACACAATGAAGTTTGACACGTTCCTTATGACTAAGCACATCAGCCATAACATTCGCCTTACCAGGATGATAGCGAATCACGCAGTCGTAGTCGTTCAGAAGTTTGACCCAACGTCATTGTCTCATGTTTATCTCCTTTTGATTGAATATGTGATGGAGAATTTTGTGGTCAGTGAAAACCAAACATTTCGTACCCAAAGGGCAGTGTCTCCAAATTTTGAGAGGAGAAACTATGGGTCCTAACTCAAGATCATGAGTTGTGTAGTTCTTCTCGTGGATTTTCAATTGTCTTGACGCATAGGATATGACATTGTCTCTTTGCATGAGAACACAACCAAGGCCTAGGTTTGATGCGTCACAATTGGCAACGAAATCGTCATTGCCGTCGGGTAAAGATAAAACAGGAGCATTACACAGTTTTTGTTTCAGTGTTTGAAAGGCTTCCTCTTGTTTGGGTCCCCACTCGAAAGGTTTATTCTTCTGAGTCAAAGTGGTGAATGGAACCGTGATCTTTGAAAAGTTCGCGATGGATCGTCAATAGTATCCAACAAGACCAAGAAATCAACGAACTTCGGTAGGAGTAGTAGGTGTACTCCAATCCCTAATCGCACTGATTTTGGCAGGATCTACATGTATACCTTGTTCATTAACAATGTGTCCCAAAAATTGAACTTCTTTTACCCAAAATTCACACTTGGAGAATTTAGCGTGAAGTTATTCTTTCTTCAGGAGTTCCTTCATTAGACAGAGATGTTGTTCGTGATCGGCTTGAAACTTAGATTAATTGAGGATGTCGTCGATAAAAACAATGATGAACTTGTCTAAATAAGGTTTACAAACCCTATTCATTAAGTCCATGAAGACGACAAGAGCATTCGTCATACCAAAAAGCATGACAGTGAACGCGTAATGGCCATATCGAGTGTGAAAAACAGTCTTGGGAATATCTTCTTCGAGTACATGAAGTTGATGATACCGAGAAATTTGAAAAGCAAGTCGCACCTTGTAACTGATCAAAGAGATCATCAATGCGAGGTACAGGATATCAATTTTTGATTGTGAGTTTGTTGAGCTCACGATAATCGATACGCATACGGAAGGATCCATTCTTCTTTTTCACGAATAGGCCAGGAGCGCCCCAAGGTGAAAAGCTCGGACGAATGAATCCCTTGTCTGAAAGTTCTTGGAGTTCCTTTAACAACTCTTGCATTTCAAACGGTGCAAGACTATAAGGAGATTTGGCAATTAGGTTGGCACCAGGTACACGGTCAATACGAAACGTAACTTGACGAATTGGGGGTAAACTAGGTAGCTCTTCAGGAAACACCTCAGGATATTCCCAAACGACGGGGATGTCCTAAACAGTTTTGCCCTTGCTTTTTCCTCTACGATATGTGCCAAGAAGGCTACATAATTCTTTCGTAGGTATTTTTGGGTCTGGGAACAAGTCATGAGTTTTAGGCTACTAGAGGGTTTCTCTCCGTGAACTTCTAAGGTTTCGCCAAACAAAAGAGGTATACGGACAACCTTGTCACAACAGATCACCTCAGCATGGTGTTTGGTTAACCAATCCATTCCTATGATGATGTCAAAACTCCCGAGTTGCATTGGTGTGAGGTCAATGAAAAAAGGGTGGTTATCCATGTTGAATTGGCAACTACGAATGACATAGTCGAGCACAAGGGGTTCATCGCTAGCTATATCTACCGTTAAGGCTTTTCCTAGTTTAGTTCTAGGAATCGAAAGCAAAGGTTCGAAGGGTAGTGATACAAAGCTTCTATCGGCACCCAAATCGAAAATAATAGAAGTAGGATGATTGTTAACAAGGAACGTAGCATTAATGACTTCGTTATCAGCACAAGCCTCATTGGCATTGATGTTGAATGCATGTCCACGGGCTGGATTTGCATTCACGTTCACCAATTTTGGGCAGTTGTTTCTAAAGTGACCTATCTCGCCACAGTTGTAGCAAGAACCAGGTAGGAACATAGGTCTAGCAGGGTTGGCTTGGGGTTGAACAGGGTTCTGAACAGCTTGTTTTGGGGCCGAATGACAAACATTGGCTATGTGAGCGAATCTTCCACATGATGTGCATTGGCGACACTGTAGGTGAGCTTGATGGTGACCATTGCACCGGTTGCACATCGGTGCAGTACCAGTATAGGGTTTCCTCGTAAGAGGTTGTGTTGGCTGGTTTTGAGTGTTTTGGTTGGCTTGTGGAACAACTGCAAAGTTCTATGAAGCCTTACGCTTCCTTGACTTCTTGGAATACTCAACTTTGTTCTCCTTTGTTTTCTCTTGAGTGGTCTTAGCAGCCTGTTTCTTGTTGCCCTTGCAAAACAGTTTCCCCTTCGTGACCTGAGACTCAGTCAGGGTAGTAGCTATTTTGATAGCCTGTCGAATAGTGGTAGGGTTGCTACCAGTAGCAATGTCCTGAACAGGGTTAGGCAGGCCATCGATGTACCTGTCGATTGCTTTATCCAATAGGGTGACCATGGCGGGACACAACAAGCGCAATTCTTCGTAACGGTCTGTGTAGGCACGATGCTCTCCACTATTGTGACATCCCGGTTCTTCGGATAACTTAAACGTAATACTTGTCGAGTGAATTATATGCTATGTATTAAACGTGTACGAGTTAGTGAATACGTGATGTACGATTACGTGATTGTTTTAGTTATAAATTAATTATGGTAAAATGTACACGAACCGAACCGAACCGCGACACGAACCAACTTTGATTCCTTGTGACTCTAGGAATTAACCAAGTTTTAAACTTTAAACCTAAGTCCTTGGCAGTGAGAACTAGTCCAAACCGTAAACCCATCCCCTATTTCTTGATCATCTTGTGCTATATATACACACACACATGCATGCCTTCCTTCGCAACACACACAAAACCCTAGTTGAAGAAATCAGCCGACGGCAGCCCTCTACTTGTTCCCTCGATCGCCAGTTCAGTCTTGATACACCCGATCTCGATCGCAAACAGCTTAGCTTCATTCCTCGGTCGCGAGATCAGCCCTTTCTTTCCTCCCGGTCGCAGCAGCCCTCGCCATCTTAATCCTCGGTCGCGATTCTAGTTGATCATCGGTTCCTTATCTTGCTCACGGTTCGTTTACCTTATCATTAAAAGATTAGAATTTATCATATGTTACAAGATCATAGTCGGATACATGTGTTTTGATTTTGTTGTTTTCGGATTTGTATGATTGAATGAAACGGTTGTGTGGTTTTCGGATTGTTAAGGCTAGGTTGCAAGTGATGTTTGTTTGAAATCTGAAAAGTATAGGCTGAGTTTGTTTGTAAAAACTAGAGTTATGAACTAGGGTTTGCATGGATATGTTATTAGTATTGATCTATGACTAGGAAACCGGTTCATGATCGCCTAGGTTAATAATATGAACGGCTTATAATAATAATATGCTGAAACAGGTTGCTGAGTAATAGTTACAGCCGACTTCATCTGGCTGTAACTCGGTCATTAGTTGTCAAAAAACGGATTTTCTGATGTCTAGAACGTAGAGATTTGAATAAAGAATCTAAGGGCGCTGGATTCATAATTTTCTGAAGTCGTTTGATATTTTTAAAGGGCCAAATAAGTTCAGTAACTAAAGCTGTGAAAATCCTGAAATTTTGTTAGTTGTTTATCGAGTTGGATTTTAAAATCAGTAGGGAGTTGAGTCATAAATTTGGTATAGCAACTAGGTATGGAAATTTCCGGGCAACTCCAACTGGAATTTTGTTAATTGGACGATCAGTGATTTTTAAATAAATTCTTCCGTGGACTGCAGTCAGAAAGCGATAAATCTGACTGCAGCCTAGTATATTAATATTTATGGTTAAATGGTAAAGATTTAGGACTTGGAAAATTTATATAAATTTCTACAGTATAAATGGCACATTCTGTAAAAATATTGGAATTTTTGGAACGTTGGAACTATTTTATAAAAATCCTAGAAAACAGCTGAATTATGAGTGTTAAGCTGAAATTTTATAACTTGTGATTGTGTGCACCAAATTGTTGCATGGATTGGGTTATGTTCATGATAAGTTGTTTTGATCACTAGGTTCACATGAGTATACTTGCATGCATGTTTGAGTGTTAGATATGTTGTTTGTGTGTATCACTTTGTGCGTAAATTAAGTGTAGAATTTGTATTGGTGTGTTCACACAACTGACGTGAAATCAATTGGTTTGTTAGGACGCAATTAGCGGTCCCATCCTTTACGACTTCTTTGCTACACTAACCGAGCAACAAAAGGTGAGTTCACGGCCCCTAACTTTATCCGGTTTTTAAAACAACAGGGGGAGAAACATGTATACACTCTTCAAACTCAATCTCTTTACGTTATACGAAATTAACGTCACATAACTATTCGGTAACTAAGTTGATGTTAATGTAATGTTATGGTCACTAAGCAGCTATATCACTTAAGTCCTCGTCAATCTCTCGGATCGTTAGTATTGGGTTTTAATAGCGGGGGAATTATAAGTAGTACTACTGGGCCCGACAAGCCCCATCCAAGCTAGTCGCGCTAGCCGACCGGGTATGGTCAACGGGTGAATAATTTGGCCTAACTTCGCCATGGTCAGTGATAGGCCTGGCAACACGGAGGCACAACAGTCAGCTTCGATCGCGAACTCTTACGTGACATAACTTTAGGCTAGCTACCTATATATGTTAACATTGAACTTAATTACGAAACAACTATATTATCCCGGGTTGAGGATAATGGAAACAACAACTTATTATTCCGGGTTGGAATAATGGAAACAACAACTATATTATCCCGGGTTGAGGATAATGGAAGCAACAACTTATTATTCCGGGATTGGAATAATGGAACCAACACGTTATTCCGGGTTAGGGATAACGTGGGAAACAAACTCATAACCGAACAAAGGAATTTATGAAAACCTGTGAACTCACTCATCTTTAATGTTGACACTTGTTTCTTTACATGTTTCTCATGACGCTAGGAGCTCTAGGTGCACTCACATGCATTGAACAAGACATCTTTTATCGAGTCTCAATTATAAATATTGTTTTGGGGATTTTTTTCATTTGTTTTGGCGTTTGTGTTGGCGCCCGCTTTATTACTTATTTTATGCTTCCGCTCAACTTTAAAAACAAATGCTTCTGCTAAATATTGGTAACTAATCAAGACAATATAAAATCTACGACAAATGATTTTTGAAAACGTATTATCAAATCATATAGAGTCGTTCAACGTACTAGTGTTTCAGATTCTGGTTTGTTCACGCGCCTCGCGGTAAAACTCCGCAAGTGGAAATTGAGGGTGTGACAGATTGGTATCAGAGCCACTAGCTATAGAGAACCAGGTTTGCATTAGAAGTAGACCTAAACTATAGCTGAATACACGACACTAGACGTAGCTTGGCACCGAACTGTTATATCTTGTTATGCAATATACCACAACTGTGTTATGTAGATTATGCCTTCATAATAAGAAATGAAAACAACTCGTAACTAACTACACGACCTAACAGGCAATGTCATCATCCTCATCGTCATCATCATCCGACAAACTTACGCCACCAAGAGCGCCAGGAAAGGCACCTATGGTGGAACCCTTACCATCTTATGGCGTGGAGACACGCTCAGCTGCGAAGAAAAGGCTCGCTCTGGGGGAGGAGTCATCATCACGCCCAACCATTGCTGTGCCGGTTGAATCGGTTAACACTGTAGAAGTAGAATTGACCTACTTAGAATCATGATACATAAACAACAAGCACAGTTAGAAAGAATGCACGAAACCATCCTAGCACAAGGATGGATGATCCGACAACTGACAGGTAAAACCGACTCGCTCGAGGAAGAGCATCATACGAGTAAGATAGCTCGTAACACCTTAGCCAGAGATCTGCGTGCTGAGCAGATAAGAGCCGACTGGCTCGAGGACAGAGTCCTGGAAAATAGTTGGAACATACAGGAGCTACAGCAAAATCAAGCACCTGCACCAGCACCGGCCCCTCCAGTGCCGGTAGAGGAGGATCCAGAAGAGGATCCGGAAGAGGATCCAGAGGAGGATCCAGAGGAGGATCCGGAGGAGGACCCAGCTGTAGAAGCTGGAAATGCCGCGCAGGATGACGGCAACGACAGTGACTTGGGGGATGGAGACGTAGACGACTGACTTATTTTATTTACTTTCCTCCAGTCTATTTACTTTCCCACATGTGTTTAAACTTGAGACTTTATAGCGAATTCATATGTTTGATTTGCACTTTGGTAAGATGTTGAAATTTCAGTTAATCAAGTATTTCTTTTGACTATTTAATATATTGAGTTGACATAACTTGATAATTATTAAAGTACAAAGTAGGATAACTATATTGGATATATAGACTTATCGGGGTATGTTTGTGTTGTGTTTCGAAGATCTAAATGGCAACTGGACGACGTGGAAACCTTAACTTGACGCCCGAAGAGCTAGCTGCCATGATTCAAGAGCACGTGAACGCAGCTTTAGCGGGTGTTCAGAACCAACCGGCAGGTAACCATTATTAAATTTTTGTGTGAAAATCTAATAGTTGGGCTAGTAGAATTCCTCGCTGACTACCTATTCTCTGTCAGCAGGAGGGGGCTTTAACCCCTACAAGATGTTCCTCAACGCGAAACCAAGCAAATTCTCGTGGGCGGAAGGACCCATTGGACTGGTCCGCTGGATCGAAAAATTTGAATCCGTCTTTGAAATGTGCAACTGTCTAGAGGCCAACAAGGTCAAGTGCGCAGTCTCAACACTGGAAGATGGGGCACTGACATGGTGGAATGCACAGGTCCAAACGCGTTGACTTATTGCTGCCAATGCAATGGCCTGGGCCGAGTTCAAGGCCCTAATCAAAGAGGAGTACTGTCCACGAGACAGAGTGCAACAGTTGGAGCAAGCCTTATGGAACCACAAGATGGTGGGATCTGAAATTGAAGCTTACACCGCAAAACATCATGACTTGGTATTTCTGTGTCCCGATTTGGCCAACACTGTGGAGAAAAGACTCGAGTTCTATCTTGGGGGTCTGGTTCCGGAGATTCAGGGTATGGTAATGGCTAGTAACCCTGTAACTGAACATCAATCAATCCGATTGGCTCACAAACTCACCGATAAGGCGGTGGAACAAAAGAAGTTGCCAGCACGGGGTACAACTGAAGTTGCCCCGGATAACAAAAGAAAGTTTGAAGACTCAACTGTTCGACAGTCTTCGTCATCTCATCCGCAACAGGGGAACCAGAAACGGTTCAATCATTACAAAAGCCACCGGGGTCACCAAAATCAGCCCGCCAACAACAACAACAACAACCAGAACGCAAGCGGCTATGCAGGTCGAAAGCTGCAGTGCAACCGCTGTAATCTCCATCATAACGACCCTTGTGCCGGAAATCGCTGCCAACGATGTGGCAAGATGGGACATGCGGCAAAGGATTGTCGCGGGGAAATCATGTCCCGAAAGAATCAAAATCAACCCCAGGGTCAGCAGCAGGGTATTAACCGGGATGCTATCAGTGTGGTAGCACTGCTCACTTCAAAAGAGACTGCCCACAGCTGCGTAACAACAACAACAATGGGGGAACAACCACAACCAGAATAACCACAACAACAACAATAACAACAACAACAATGGAAACGGTGGCACAGGAGGTGCCAAAGGTCGTGCATTTACATTGGGCCGCGGAGAGGCCAGAAACGACTCGAACGTGGTCACCAGTAAGTTTCCCCTTAACGAACATTTTGCTACTGTGCTTTTTGATACGGGTGCGGATAGGAGTTTTATATCCGAGTCTTTTAGGAAGAACCTAAATCTCACGCCTAAACCATTAGAGACCCCTTATGTTATAGAATTAGCCGATGGTAATTCTGTAGATGTGACCCAAATAGTATCCGGCTGTCAACTCAAACTCGCGGGCCACACCTTTACCATTGATCTGATGACAACTACCCTGGGTAGTTTTGACGTGGTAGTCGGAATGGACTGGCTATCCGACATCCGGGCTGAAGTTCTCTGCTTCGAAAAATCTATTCGTATTCCGCTCTCTAACGACGAAATCCTGACGGTACAAGGCGATAAGGCAAGCGCCGTCACCAACATCATCTCTTACATGCAAGCGCAGAATTATCTTCGGAGGAAGAACTCCTTCGCTTTACTCGCACTGATTACCGAACAACCTAAGGACGAGAAACGCATAGAAGACATCCCTGTCGTCCGTGATTTTTCCGATGTATTCCCAGAAGAACTACCTGGTCTTCCACCCCATCGACAATTGGAGTTTGAAATTGAATTGGCGAACCATGCAACTCCTATCGCCAAGGCTCCATACCGCCTAGCTCCAGCCGAGCTGCAGGAGCTGTCTACCCAACTTCAGGAGCTATTAGAAAAAGGATTTATCCGACCAAGCGTTTCGCCATGGGGAGCTCCAGTCCTTTTTGTCAAGAAGAAGGACGGGACTTTCCGCATGTGCATCGACGATCTCTTCGACCAACTTCAAGGGTCAAGTTACTACTCCAAGATTGATTTACGGTCTGGTTACCACCAGCTACGCGTCAGGGAGGAAGATATCGCCAAGACGGCATTTCGTACTAGGTATGGCCATTATGAGTTCTTGGTCATGCCCTTCGGTCTCACCAACGCACCTGCGGTGTTCATGGACCTCATGAACCCGGTGTGTAAACCATACCTCGACAAGTTTGTCATTGTGTTCATCGATGACATACTCATCTACTCCAAAAGTGAAGAAGAACATGCTGAACATCTACGATTACTTCTAGGATTACTCCAACAGGAAAAGCTATATGCCAAGCTTTCGAAGTGTGATTTCTGGATTCGGGAAGTTCAGTTTCTCGGGCATATCGTGAATGAAAGGGGTATCCACGTGGACCCTGCCAAGATTGAAGCCATCAAAAACTGGGAAGCACCCAAGACACCGACGGAGATCCGCCAATTTTTGGGTTTGGCTGGTTACTATAGACGTTTCATCGAGGGATTTTCAAAGATCACACAACCGCTTACTACCCTCACCCAGAAAGGCATCAAGTATGCTTGGGGTGACAAGCAAGAAGCAGCATTTCAATTGCTGAAGCAGAAACTTTGCAGTGCACCCATTCTGTCCTTGCCGGAAGGGACAGAAGACTTTGTAGTATATTGTGATGCTTCCATTCAGGGATTGGGATGCGTACTCATGCAACGCGATAAGGTTATCGCATATGCGTCGCGACAACTGAAGGTTCACGAGAAAAAACTTCACGACGCATGACCTGGAATTGGGAGCAGTAGTGTTTGCACTTAAGATTTGGAGACACTACCTCTATGGAACGAAGTGCACAATCTTTACGGACCACAAGAGCCTCCAACACATCTTCGATCAGAAGGAGTTGAACATGCGACAGCGTCGCTGGGTCGAACTCTTGAACGATTATGAGTGTGTCATTCGGTATCACCCGGGTAAAGCTAACGTGGTAGCTGATGCCCTCAGTAGGAAGGAACATTTGAAACCTCGTCGTGTACAAGCATTACAACTCACTATTCATTCGGGGCTACCCGAACAAATACGCGACGCCCAGTTAGAAGCAGTTAAGGAGGAAAATATCAAGGCCGAATCGGTAGGAAAAATGGAACGCGATTGGGAAGTAAAACCCAATGGAGCCCGGTATTTCATGAATCGCATATGGGTACCTCTCTACGGAAACCTCAGAGAGCCAGTCATGGATGAAGCTCACAAATCCCGATACTCTCTCCATTCGGGTTCGGATAAGATGTATCAAGACCTTAAAGCTGCGTATTGGTGGCCCAACATGAAAGCCGATATAGCCACCTACGTGAGCAAGTGTTTGACTTGTGAAAAAGTCAAGGTAGAGTATCAAAAGCCATCGGGGCTACTCCAACAACCTGAGATCCCAGTATGGAAATGGGATCAGATCTCGATGGATTTCATCACTAAACTCCCGTGAACTTTGGGTGGTTGCGATACCATCTAGGTAATTGTGGATCGTTTAACTAACTCTGCACACTTCCTAGCTATTAAAGAAACAGATAAGATGGAGAAGTTGACTCGCATCTACATTAAGGAAGTAGTTTCTCGGCACGGAGTGCCAACATCCATCATCTCAGACAGAGATGCTCGCTTCACGTCCAACTTATGGCAGTCACTCCAGAAAGCGTTGGGAACCCGCTTAGATATGAGCACAGCTTATCACCCTCAGACTGACGGTCAAAGTGAAAGGACCATACAAACCTTGGAAGACATGCTTAGGGCATGCGTCATAGACTTTGGAAATAGTTGGGAAATCCACCTGCCTTTAGTGGAATTCTCGTATAACAACAGTTACCATACGAGTATTTCGGCAGCACCGTTTGAGGCATTATACGGTCGTAAATGTAGATCACCGGTCTGCTGGGCAGAAGTCGGTGACAGTCAACTCACAGGCCCTGAGTTAATACTTGAGGCTACTGAAAAGATTGTACAAATCAGAAACCGCATGGCGGTGGCACGAGATCGATAGAAAAGCTACGCTGATCAACGACGCAAACCGCTCGAATTTCAAGTAGGCGACCGCGTCCTACTAAAGGTGTCACCCTGGAAGGGTGTAATCCGCTTTGGAAAACGGGGCAAACTAAACCCACGGTACGTAGGCCCGTTTGTAATCTTAAAACGTATCGGACCCGTAGCTTATCAATTAGACCTTCCTACCGAACTCAGTGGAGTTCACAACGTTTTTCACGTATCAAATCTGAAGAAGTGTCTATCAGACGAAACTCTAGTCATTCCATTGGATGAGATCCAAGTGGATGAACAACTACACTTCGTGGAACAGCCTATCGAGATCATGGATCGTGAGATCAAGACTCGAAGGCACAGCAAGATTCCGATCGTTAAGGTTCGTTGGGACTCTAAGCGTGGACCGGAGTTCACGTGGGAAAGAGAGGACCAAATGAAAAGCAAATACCCACACCTCTTCGCAACTGAGCAGCAAACTAACGATACCAGTAACTAAATTTTCGGGACGAAAATTCTTTCAACATGGGGATGATGTGACAACCTGGAAATTTCTCATACTTTTGCGTACTATTGTTAACTAAATTCTTGTGCATGGCACTTGGGAACTTCTTGTAACTTCGCGTACCATCATAAACGAACTAACTCTTTGTGCGTGACACTCTAAACATGTACGCTATATTCTAAACCGCGTTTGCTCAATTTTCGGGACGAAAATTCTTTCAACATGGGGATAATGTGACATCCCGGTTCTTCGGATAACTTAAACATAATACTTGTCGAGTGAATTATATGCTATGTATTAAACGTGTACGAGTTAGCGAATACGTGATGTACGATTACGTGATTGTTTTAGTTATAAATTAATTATGGTAAAATGTACACGAACCGAACCGAACCGCGACACGAACCAACTTTGATTCCTTGTGACTCTAGGAATTAACCAAGTTTTAAACTTTAAACCCAAGTCCTTGGCCACGAGAACTAGTCTAAACCGTAAACCCATCCCCTATTTCTTGATCATCTTGCGCTATATATACACACACACATGCATGCCTTCCTTCCCAACACACACAAAACCCTAGTTGAAGAAATCAGCCGACGGCAGCCCTCTACTTGTTCCCTCGATCGCCAGTTCAGTCTTGATACACCCCATCTCGATCACAAACAGCTTAGCTTCATTCCTCGGTCGCGAGATCAGCCCTTTCTTTCCTCCCGGTCGCAGCAGCCCTTGCCATCTTAATCCTCGGTCGCGATTCTAGTTGATCATCGGTTCCTTATCTTGCTCACGGTTCGTTTACCTTATCATTAAAAGATTAGAATTTATCATGTGTTACAAGATCATAGTCGGATACATGTGTTTTGATTTTGTTGTTTTCGGATTTGTATGATTGAATGAAACGGTTGTGTTGTTTTCGGATTGTTAAGGCTAGGTTGCAAGTGATGTTTGTTTGAAATCTGAAAAGTATAGGCTGAGTTTGTTTGTAAAAACTAGAGTTATGAACTAGGGTTTGCATGGATATGTTATTAGTATTGATCTATGACTAGGAAACCGGTTCATGATCGCCTAGGTTAATAATATGAACGGCTTATAATAATAATATGCTGAAACAGGTTGCTGAGTAATAGTTACAGCCGACTTCATCTGGCTGTAACTCGGTCATTAGTTGTCGAAAAACGGATTTTCTGATATCTAGAACGTAGAGATTTGAATAACGAATCTAAGGGCGCTGGATTCATAATTTTCTGAAGTCATTTGATATTTTTAAAGGGCCAAATAAGTTCAGTAACTAAAGCTTTGAAAATCCTGAAATTTTGTTAGTTGTTTATCGAGTTGGATTTTAAAATCAGTAGGGAGTTGAGTCATGAATTTTGTACAGCAACTAGGTATGGAAATTTCCGGGCAACTCCAACTGGAATTTTGTTAATTGGACGATCAGTGATTTTTAAATAAATTCTTCCGTGGACTGCAGTCAGAAAGCGATAAATCTGACTGCAGCCTAGTATATTAATATTTATGGTTAAATGGTAAAGATTTAGGACTTGGAAAATTTATATAAATTTCTACAATATAAATGGCACCTTCTGTAAAAATATTGGAATTTTTGGAACGTTGGAACTATTTTATAAAAATCCTAGAAAACAGCTGAATTATGAGTGTTAAGCTGAAATTTTATAACTTGTGATTGTGTGCACCAAATTGTTGCATGGATTGGGTTATGTTCATGATAAGTTGTTTTGATCACTAAGTTCACATGAGTATACTTGCATGCATGTTTGAGTGTTAGATATGTTGTTTGTGTGTAAATTAAGTGTAGAATTTGTATTGGTGTGTTCACACACTGACGTGAAATCAATTGGTTTGTTAGGACGCAATTAGCGGTCCCATCCTTTACGACTTCTTTGCTACACTAACCGAGCAACAAAAGGTGAGTTCACGGCCCCTAACTTTATCCGGTTTTTAAAACAACAGGGGAGAAACATGTATACACTCTTCAAACTCAATCTCTTTACGTTATGCGAAATTAACGTCACATAACTATTCGGTAACTATGTTGATGTTAATGTAATGTTATGGTCACTAAGCAGCTATATCACTTAAGTCCTCGTCAATCTCTCGGATCGTTAGTATTGGGTTTTAATAGCAGGGGAATTATAAGTAGTACTACTAGGCCCGACAAGCCCCATCCGAGCTAGTCGCGCTAGCCGACCGGGTATGGTCAACGGGTGAATAATTTGGCGTAACTTCGCCATGGTCAGTGATAGGCCTGGCAACACGGAGGCACAACAGTCAGCTTCGATCGCGAACTCTTACGTGACATAACTTTAGGCTAGCTACCGGTTCTTTAATGAACACATTCAAACCTGTGTTGACTATACTGTAACATCCGTAAAAAAAACGGATTTTACCAAACCTGCTCCGTTTATTAACCGAACAATCAGTTTAAAATTTCGGGGCGTATTTAATGCCCAAATTAGTTTTAAACGATACATAATTAATTATTATATTGGAATATATAATTTGTTTTTGAAAAATTGTTAAAAATAATGAAATAAAAATATAATGTTGCTGCCGGGTTTCGAACCCGGTCAGTCAACCGGTTCAACAACAACTTAACACTCAGCCGTTCAACCACTGCGCCACTGATGATTCTTGTTTATTATGAGAGACAATTAATACATAAAATAAATCTCGAATTCAAATAACGACGCGCCCAATTGCAGTCGTCGGAAATCCCGGAGATCTCGCGAGATTGGACGGCTTCTTTTATTCTTAACGTAAACTTTAAACTCATCATCGGTTATAACCGACGCCTGAACCCGCGACACAAGCTATAACCGCTGGAAAGTTTCTAACCGACGAATCAAGTCAGAAATCGGAGCAAATTCATCGATGACCTGCCCTATAAATACCTCCTCGAACCTCTGTAAGCTTTTTCGCTCAAAACCGCACCTTTACCCGACGTAATTCCACTCGCCGGAAAAGTTCTGCACATCGCCGGAAAACCGAACCCTTCACTTCTGAGCCTTACTAAACCCCCATAGCTTATACCGAAATCACCCACATCCATTTCAAGCTTGCTGAAGACTCTCTGCCGCAGGACACACGACGCCGGAATCTTTTGCTGTCACCGGAGTTCTGCCGGAGAAACAGAGGAGTCCAGTCGGTATACCTTACGCATAAATCTTTCATTCTTTTTACATATCTCACCTGTAATTAACCTCAAAGCACTAAAGAACATGATTAAAACATCGAACAAGTCGGGCTTCCGATTCTGGTTAAATTCAGCGAAGAAGACGAAGTTTCAGTTGTGTATATGTATAATTAAAATCAAGTTATAACTCGGGTTAGACACACAGTCCAGCGGTGGACTGTGTGCACACTAAACACGCTAACGCCTCGAGTTCGAATCTTGTCCCACGCATACTCGCTTAAATAAAAATGTTCATTTTTATTACCGAACCGGAGTCACCACTGATATATGTTAAGTTTAATAAAAACCAGAATAATAACCAAGTCAGACACACAGTCCAGTGGTGGACTGTGTGAATGTTTAATCACAGGACACGAGTTCGAGTCCGGGCTACCGCACCGGTCCGGACAATTATCCAACCTTTTCAAATAAGGCAGAACTGAAATTATTTAATTGTATATAAGTATAATAAAAATCAGGTTATATAACAAGTTAAACACACAGTCCAGCGGTGGACTGTGTGTTAACCTAAACCACAGGTCCCGGGTTCGAGACCTGTGGAGCGCACCGACTCGTTAGATTTAAATCGTTTTTAAAAATAAAGGATTTTCTGTTTAATCTAATTAGTATATAAATATAATTAAAAACAGAAATATTTCGGGTTAGACACGTAGCTCAGTTGGTAGAGCTGCGTGCACGCGTACGGGAGGTCTCGGGTTCGAGCCTCACCCTGCGCACACCTACACACATACGAACCGGTCAAAGTCAACAGTCAATGGTCAATGGTCAACGGTCAACGGTCAAAAAGTCAACATTTTTTTATTATTTTTATTTATTTTAATTAAAAATACTTAAAAATAACATTTTTAAGGTTAGAAAATAGCCTTAAACTCACAAAAATACACCCAACAATCCTACTAAAATGGATTAATAAAATCCGTTTACTTATCGAACCATAATGCTATTTATCTAGGTTAGTTTCACTCGTGGTTAAAACCAACTTCGCTTGCATTCAACATCATCAACCGAACGCACCCAATGTGAGTGAATCTTACAACTCCCCCTTTTTAATTACACGTTTTGGGGTGTGTCATGTGTCACAAAATAATTAACTCGTTTATTTAAACTTGTGCCATACCATATTGCGATCTAAACTTAGATTGTATACATTGCTTGTAGTTATGTATTTCTTTTTGTCTATTTATATGTAATTCATTCATTAGGCCCATCAGTTCCTCGTGAGAGACGAGTTGAGCAACGCGTGCCTCTAAACGATCCATTATTGTTCATGTATGTATTGTTTAATATTAAATTGATTGGTGAATAAGTTTACATCTATTTTTAATCATGTGTGGTTGTGCACTTTATTTTATAATCAATTAACTAAACTTGTTCAAATGTTTTCCATAGGATTCACTCGCCAACTTTTTGTTGATCCAAAAACCCTTTTTACACATGATACAGGTGAACAGGATGAAGCAAGGAAAACATAGGAAATGCCTTAGAAGAAAACAATGAAGCCTAGATTGATATTTAGGACATGATGTAATATTGAATGTAATTTTCCATTAAAGTGTATTAATGAATATGAAACGTTAAAATAAATGTCATGAGCTTTGATGATAACCCAATCATGCCCCGATCACCTTTTCCGCTGCGGGTCGGGGTGTGACAGATTGGTATCAGAGTCATGACTATAGGGATATAGGATAGGTTATTAGACCCCTAGAGCCTATACTATAGTCTGCCTAAATTTTAATTGTTTAGGTGGTTACATACAAACTTATGATATTTATTTGTTTCATATTTGTTTATATTTACAGTCAAACATACATACTTACATACACATTCATTATACATATTTCAATGTTCATATATTCAAAGCATTTTCATACTCTCATTATTCAAAGATTTTGTTGCAATTTTCAAATCTCATCAAAGTAAGTTCTGCGACGGGCATGTAGTAACTGGAAGGGTACAAGTACCGGTAGTCGGAACGTCCTGTCTAGGTTGGCATTCGTATAAATCCAATATAACGGACCAGTTTGCCTACCTGGGGACTAACGATGAGAGTACGAAGGACCTATTAGGCCAAAGCATGTCACACCAAACGTCGTTCGAACTAACCCCACTTTGAGGTGTCACCGTGTCTACACCTGGACACATTCCGAATATCACACGTTATATACATATTTCTCGATTTTCTCCGGGTTTTAGTGTACGTAACCAGGCTAACACATGCGAACCATATGAAAAACCCGGTATTCATGGGGGCCCACATGATTACGAAGGTGAAGTATGGCGGCATGTAGGGCCTAATGACGAGCAAAGCCCAAGACATCCTATGGATGTAGTAGATTTATTTTTCTATAATTATTTTATGAATGTTCATTCCTAGTGCGACCCATGATCCCAAAAGCATCCAACTCATACTCTTGACATGTATTCCTTGTAGATGTCTTCTAACCTCGCCCGTAGGAAGATGAGAGCAGGAAAAGCCCGCGAGCGCATGGCTGCCCTAATCGCTCAACAAATGGCTGCCGTAATACCCAACATTGTAATCCAAGTACAACAAGCACTTACCGCTAATCCTGCCAATCAAGAAAATCAAAACGTTATCAACTCTCCCCCAACTACCACTAAATGCACCTACAAGCATTTCAAATCATGCGACCCTCCGAAATACGAAGGGACTGAAGGTGTCACCACTCTCCTCCATTGGTTTGTAGAAATGGAGAACACTTTTCTAAACTGCGATTGCCCTGATGACCGCAAAGTGCTATATGCTACCGGTCGTTTATATGGAATAGCACTTACTTGGTGGAATACAGAGAAGGCCAAACGAGGTGTTGAAGATGTTATGACTTTAACTTGGAATGAATTGAAGGAAATCATGACCAGACGATTTTGCCCAAGGAGCGAAATCAAGAAATTAGAAGACGAATTTTATTCGTTGAAGCAAAAGGAAGGAGACCACACCACGTACAACAAAAGATTCCTCGAGTTACATCAAATGGTTCCCAACATGTTCACTCCCCTCTACCGTTTGATCGAGCACTACATTCGTGGTCTTCCGTCAAAGATTCAAGACTCTGTAATAAGTACCACGCCTGCAACTTTGGAAGCAGCAATGGAGCTAGCAACAGCGCTCACCGAGAACCGAATCCGGAACAAAGACTTCAAGGAGGAGAAGAAGAAGGATAAAGCATCGACTGAAACCTCCGACTACATCCAAACCGAATCCCCTTCTCAACCCAATTCTAAGAGAAAAAGAGACGGGCAACTTTTCGCTACTATCCAACGAAACCAACCAATTTCACACGCCATACCCATCCAAGCTATCCCAATCACTCAAGTGGCACCCAACTCAACTTACCCAAATAAGAAACCATATCTTGGACCTCACCCTCGATGCAACAACTGTTTTTATCACCATCCCCTTACCTTACCTTGTCAACTATGTGCAACTTGTGGACGCTATGTCATTTGAGCAAGGTTTGCCGCACCTTTCAAAACCAAATCTCTCCTCCTACTCAAAACATGATCCAAACCTATCAACAACCCCAATACCCCATGTTCCCATATGTTCGAGCTTGTTTCAATTGTGGCGACCCTACCCATATTAGAAACACGTGCCCTCGATTGGTTAACATCATAAACGCTCAAGCCCAATCAAACGCAGTTAACCAAGTAAACCCAACCGCTAGGCCACCAGCAAGAGGAAGAGTCTTCAACATCAACGCCAATCCTGTCGAAGATAATGACGGCCCAAACGAAGATACCCAACTAGTCCTCTTCACCGAAAATCCAGATTCAACTCCAATCGTTTAGTTTTATGTTTTTCTTTATGTTTTAGAATCACATAGAACCAATCATAACTTAAGGATAAAGCCAATGAAACTTTGACAAGAATATGGTAGATACGCCACTGGTACTTCCTATATATAAGTATTCTTGTCAAAGGATCAGAAGCATTATCTGGCGGTTAGGAGAGGTTCCATGTGTAAACTGTTTGAGTAATTATTGTTTATTATTTTCAGTACATGCAATTTCATAGGCCGCCGCTCCCCATTACATTATGAGCGTTGAGCATGTTCCCCATTTCATTATGAGCGTGAACCCGGCGTGCCCACATACGATCGGCTCCGTTTGATTGAGCCTTGATCGCACAGACATTTTTCATTTTCAGTACATGCAATACGATCGGCTCCGTTTGATTGAGCCTTGATCGCACAAACATTTTCATTATCAGTATCTTGTGGTTGTTGTGTTTGTTGTAGAGTCACATAGAACTAATCATAACTTGCGGATAAAGTCAATGAGAATTTGACGAGAATATGGTGGATACGCCGCTGGTACTTCCTATATATAAGTATTCTTGTCAAAGGATCGGAGGCATTATCAGGCGGTTATGAGAGGTTCCATGTATAGGCTGTTTGTGTGATTATTGTTTAGATTAAATTTATTATTTTCAGTACATGCAATACGATCGGCTCCGTTTGATTGAGCCTTGATCGCACAGACATTTTCATTTTCAGTACACGCAATACGATCGGCTCCGTTTGATTGAGCCTTGATCGTACAGACATTTTCATTATCAGTATCTTGTGGTTGTTGTGTTTGTTGTAGAGTCACATAGAACTAATCATAACTTGTGGATAAAGTCAATGAAAATTTTACAAGAATATGGTGGATACGCCGCTGGTACTTCCTATATATAAGTATTCTTGTCAAAGGATCGGAGGCATTATCAGGCGGTTATGAGAGGTTCCATGTATAAGCTGTTTGTGTGATTGTTGTTTAGATTAAATTTATTATTTTCAGTACATGCAATACGATCGGCTCCGCTTGATTGAGCCTTGATCGCACAGACATTTTCATTTTCAGTACATGCAATACGATCGGCTCCGTTTGATTGAGCCTTGATCGCACAGACATTTTTTTATTTTCAGTATTTTTGTGTTTGTTGTATTGGTTGTAGAATCACATAGGACTAATCATAATTCACTGATAAAACCAATGAAAATTTGACGAGAATATGGTGGATACGCCGCTGGTACTTCCTATATATAAGTATTCTTGTCAAAGGATCAGAGGCATTGTCAGACGGTTATGAGAAGTTCTATGTAGGATTTAATAGTTTCTTGGTAACTAATCATAACTTGTGGATAAAACCAATGAAAATTTGACAAGAATATGGTGGATACGCCGCTGGTACTTCCTATATATAAGTATTCTTGCCAAAGGATCAGAGGCATTATCAGGCGGTTATGTGAAGTTCCATGTAGGATTTAGTATTGCCTTGGTTGAAATTTGTGTTACATTCATATCATCTCGCCATTTAAAGAAATTGGACTGTGTTCTATTTCTACATAAACTAACCTCTCCATCATAACAAACGAGAGAGGAACTGTCACCATTCAAACCTATATGCTATCAGAATGTGGATTCAAATATTGGTTGTTATGTTATTTATGTTCTAGAGTTACATCATAGGACCAATCATAACTTACTGATAAAACCAATGAAAATTTGACAAGAATATGGTGGATACGCCACTGGTACTTCCTATATATAAGTATTCTTGTCAAAGGATCAGAGGTATTGTTAGATGGTTATGAGAAGTTCCATGTAGGTTGTAGTATTAGAAGTTTTGTCTTAGGATATAACCATATCCTTCCAAACATATCCAAACTCTTATGCATGATATCATATTTAGCGAATCAACTCTGCTTATCAATACTTCTACAGTAGACAACGAAAAGCGATTCCTGTAATAGGGTACTTAACCCTTACAAGGGACGTTACCGCCTCAAACAAAAATTTAAACTCTTACTTATCTTCTAAGTATGTAATTGTCAAACTAAACACAATCATTCTTTTAGTCAAATATATCACTACTTAAATTTCGGGACGAAATTTATAAAAAGCAGGGGATACTGTAACATCCGTAAAAAAAAAGGATTTTACCAAACCCGCTCCGTTTATTAACCGAACAATCAGTTTAAAATTTCGTGGCGTATTTAATGCCCAAATTAGTTTTAAACGATACATAATTAATTATTATATTGGAATATATAATTTGTTTTTGAAAAATTGTTAAAAATAATGAAATAAAAATATAATGTTGCTACCGGGTTTCGAACCCGGGTCAGTCAACCGGTTCAACAACAACTTAACACTCAGCCGTTCAACCACTGCGCCACTGATGATTCTTGTTTATTATGAGAGACAATTAATACATAAAATAAATCTTGAATTCAAATAACGACGCGCCCAATTGCAGTCGTCGGAAATCCCGGCGATCTCGCGAGATTGGACGATTTCTTTTATTCTTAACGTAAACTTTAAACTCATCATCGGTTATAACCGACGCCTGAACCCGCGACACAAGCTATAACCGCCGGAAAGTTTCTAACCGACGAATCAAGTCGGAAATCGGACCAAATTCATCGATGACCTGCCCTATAAATACCTCCTCGAACCTCTGCAAGTTTTTTCGCTCAAAACCGCACATTTACCCGACGTAATTCCACTCGCCGGAAAAGTTCTGCACATCGCCAGAAAACCGAACCCTTCACTTCTGAGCCTTACTGAACCCCCATAGATTATACCGAAATCACCCACATCCATTTCAAGCTTGCGGAAGACTCTCTGCCGCAGGACACACGACGCCGGAATCTTTTGCTGTCACCGGAGTTCTGCCAGAGAAACAAAGGAGTCCAGTCGGTATACCTTACGCATAAATCTTTCATTCTTTTTACATATCTCACCTGTAATTAACCTCAAAGCACTAAAGAACATGATTAAAACATCGAACCAGTCGGACTTCCGATTCTGGTTAAATTCAACGAAGAAGACGAAGTTTCAGTTGTGTATATGTATAATTAAAATCAAGTTATAACTCGGGTTTGACGCACAGTCCAGCGGTGGACTGTGTGCACACTAAACACGCTAACGCCTCGAGTTCGAATCTTGTCCCACGCATACTCGCTTAAATAAAAATGTTCATTTTTATTACCGAACCGGAGTCACCGCTGATATATGTTAAGTTTAATAAAAACCAGAATAATAACCAAGTCAGACACACAGTCCAGTGGTGGACTGTGTGAATGTTTAATCACAGGACACGAGTTCGAGTCTGGGCTACCGCACCGGTCCGGACAATTATCCAACCTTTTCAAATAAGGCAGAACTGAAATTATTTAATTGTATATAAGTATAATAAAAATCAGGTTATATAACAAGTTAAACACACAGTCCAGCGGTGGACTGTGTATTAACCTAAACCACAGGTCCCGGGTTCGAGACCTGTGGAGCGCACCGACTCGTTAGATTTAAATCGTTTTTAAAAATAAAGGATTTTCTGTTTAATCTAATTAGTATATAAATATAATTAAAAACAGAAATATTTCGGGTTAGACACGTAGCTCAGTTGGTAGAGCTGCGTGCACGCATACGGGAGGTCTCGGGTTCGAGCCTCACCCAGCGCACACCTACACACATACGAACCGGTCAAAGTCAACAGTCAATGGTCAATGGTCAACGGTCAAAAATCAACATTTTTTTATTATTTTTATTTATTTATTTTAATTAAAAATCAATTAAAAATACTTAAAAATAACATTTTTAAGGTTAGAAAATAGCCTTAAACTCACAAAAATACACCCAACAATCCTACTAAAATGGATTAATAAAATCCGTTTACTTACCAAACCATAATGCTATTTATCTAGGTTAGTTTCACTCGTGGTTAAAAACAACTTCGCTTGCATTCAACATCATCAACCGAAAGCACCCAATGTGAGTGAATCTTACAACTCCCCCTTTTTAATTACACGTTTTGGGGTGTGTCATGTGTCACAAAATAATTAACTCGTTTATTTAAACTTGTGCCATACCATATTGCGATCTAAACTTAGATTGTATACATTGCTTGTAGTTATGTATTTCTTTTTGTCTATTTATACGTAATTCATTCATTAGGCCCATCAGTTCCTCGTGAGAGACGAGTTGAGCAACGCGTGCCTCTAAACGATCCATTATTGTTCATGTGTGTATTGTTTAATATTAAATTGATTGGTGAATAAGTTTACATCTATTTTTAATCATGTGTGGTTGTGCACTTTATTTTATAATCAATTAAATAAACTTGTTCAAATGTTTTCCATAGGATTCACTCGCCAACTTTTTGTCGATCCAAAAACCCTTTTTACACATGATACAGGTGAACAGGATGAAGCAAGGAAAACATAGGAAATGCCTTAGAAGAAAACAATGAAGCCTAGATTGATATTTAGGACATGATGTAATATTGAATGTAATTTTCCATTAAAGTGTATTAATGAATATGAAATGTTAAAATAAATGTCATGAGCTTTGATGATAACCCAATCATGTCCCGATCACCTTTTCCGCTGCGGGTCGGGGTGTGACAGACTATACCACCAAAGGGTATCTTTAATAGACCACCAAAGGGTCTCTTTAAGTATACTAACAAACCAACAAATAATTTGTTAATCAGAAACAGTTCCTGTCACTACCCAAACTTCCAAAAATTCCAGTGAGCAGTCCGGTAATGGGATTGTCAGTCCTATGGTACCATAACATACCACTGGTCGACTCGACCAAAGCTAATGAATGTCATTCGTGTTATGGATAACGCATCAACAAGTTGTTCACATTATTGAAATCGTGTTGTTTTATATATAAAACCATAGACATTATTTTTTTTTTGAAAACTCGAAAATGATTTAGCACATATGAGTCACCCCAAAACATTTGCAAAACGTAAAAGAGGGGAACTATGTACTCACTTGGGATTGCGAAAGTGTTCTTCATCACTGGAATAAACAAAGCTCAAACGTGTCCTAATGTGTCAGATAAATATGTTAGTGTGTCGGGACTACAGACGGGAGATCGGAGAGAATGAAGTCTTATAAACCAAATGAGTGTTGGAACTCATGTGATATGGTTTAACAAACTTAACATTCTGATTTGGAAAGGATCCTAAGTGCTTTTGACCCATTATGACTCGTTAAGGTAGTTTACTCTACTTTAATAGGTTATTAACGTAACGCGTGATGGGATGGTTAAACATGTCCTATGATAAGTCTTAAATGCCCAAACATGTTTGAAAATATTATAACATCAGTTTATATGTCAAAAATTAGGTTACATGTGTTTAAAATGGATTTATGCACAAAAGGGCATTTTGGTCATTTTTTTAGGAACATAGAAGTAACTTATCATAACACTAACCAAACGACGTGACCATAAGGTATAACCTCAGTGGTTATTCCCTATACGTCACAAATATGTGTTTGGTCAGATCCTAAGATCGACCAAACAGGTCGGATTCGAAAGTCAAAGCGGTGGTTAAGACCGCTCGACTTACGACCCTAAATAAGCACTAAACTAGAAGTGACGAGTTAGACATGTCAAAATATGTCTAACTAAGTTTATAAAACTAATTTGGTATCAAAACTTGGTGTTTTGATACCCGAAAATAGTTTCATCGTAAAATGCACATCATGCGCAATTTGTACCGAAACTTTGACTCGTCACTTCGACTAGTAAACGTGGTAATCAGAAGGTGAAATCGCTAGGGATTATAACCTTCGTGATTACAATCACGTTGCAAATTTCAATTGAACTTTGTTTGACCAAATATGGTTAGAACCAAAAGTCAAACAGGAAGCAAAACTCTTCCACTTTTAGCTCAAAATAGCTAAAATAATGAAAGAACTAGGAAGAGTACTTACTCATCTTGAAGAACACTTTCGAAACTCAAGATAGGAGGCTTCCAAAGGCTGGAAACAAGCACCAAGAAGGATAGAAAGAAGAACTTCACACTTTGCTTTGAAGTGGTGTGAAAAAAAATATGGAAGAATCATGGGGTATTTATAGTATTTTATGATTAAGGAGGTGATGACAAGTGTCCTCAAGTGTGGATTAGTGTCCTAACATGTGTCAACACCAAATTAAGTGTGGAAAAATAAGTGCTAGGTGTCAAAAATTGGAGATAAGTGACAAACTTGATGAAGAAGCAAAAATCTTTATTATTATTTTTTTGACATTTTTGGCCCTTGGACTTGTATTTTCACTTGTTTGCCATTGTTAACCCGTTTAACCTAATATTTAGGTTATATAAAGGTGTTAAGACATGTGTAACTTGGATTACGCCCGAAAATGTCGTGGATGTCGGCT
This sequence comes from Scalesia atractyloides, assembly GCA_947069175.1. Lineage (NCBI taxonomy): Eukaryota > Viridiplantae > Streptophyta > Magnoliopsida > Asterales > Asteraceae > Scalesia > Scalesia atractyloides. The sequence continues at coordinate 63,997,548 of CAMTDV010000008.1, forward strand.
CGTTCGGTTGTACGGTTACGTGTTTCACAAAAATGCGTAAAACGCTTTAACGAACACGAATATCATCGAAATTTTGCAACGATTGATATTTTTGCATTCACATCAAAAAAATACAAGATTTTATTGAATACAAAAATATTTGGATTGATACACATGGTTCGTATCTTGAATACGGAACAACAGACTTTCACAGTTTGACGAAAATAGTCCCTAGACTTGTATAAGCGTGTTTTTGGTCATATCTAACCCTTCAAAACTTATATCTAAGTTATGTAAAGGGTATTTAGGGAATGTGTATCTTATGTCCTTGTTTCAGAGTGTACGTCGCATTAAACTGATTGCGTTTGATGTCAGTTAACGAATTACTTCCACAAAAATTTTTTTGAGGGTTCGAAATCGTGCAAGAAATTGAAATTGTGCAAATGTCTTAGATAAATATACAAATTTCGGAAATAAAACATAGGGTTTCATTGAATATGAAAATTTTGTTATTTTATAATGATTGAAAAGGCACAAATGTCACAAACTTGTTAAGAAAACTAAAGATGAACACACTTTAAAACATGATTTTTGAATTATACAAGATTACATACAAGTTTATAATGCTTCTTGTTAAGATTTTTAAGTTTATATTATTCTTATGTAAGATTTGGAAAATTGTTGAGTTGAAAAGCGTATAAAATCATGTTTATAAAACATTGAAAAAGTGCATACTTTAGCAGAAACTATGGCATAATTTTTATAAAATTTAATCATGATTAAAGTGTGTTTAACTAGGATTTTGTTGATTAAAAATGAGTAGAAACTTTAATCATGATTATACAAGTTTTGGGTGAAAAAGTTTAAGATTAAAAATCACAAAAATTCGTTAAACTAAAAATGATTATATATATATATGTGTATATATATATATATATGTATATATATATGTCTAGGATAAAAATATATATTTAGATCACCAAAAATTTGTATGTGTATAACTTTGTGTATTAATTTGTATGTATTTAGATAGATAGGAAAATACCTACTAAAACTAAATATTTACAAAAATACAAAAAAGATAAAAATACTTAAACTTGACAAGCATAAAATATATATGTCCAAACTTAGACAAAACAAATAAATTGGACAATTTCGACAAATTGGACAAAATAGACAAAACTGACGAGACGAACGACATGGATGAAACGAAAATGCTAACGAAACAAACGACGTGAATGAAACAAACCACACGAATGAAAAGGATGACACGAACGAAATGATCGAAACGAACATACGAACCGACACACGATCTATATATATTAGAGCTTATAAAAAAGTTATATAAAATATTTAGTAGTTTTTATAAACTTAATTTTTATAAAAGTACAAGTAATCTTTAAATATAGACCAAGCCCATTTACATAATCATTAGGCTAAACCCATTTATATAATCAATTGCACTAAGTCCATTTTTATAAAAACTCAATTAGGCTAGGCCCACTTTTATAAAATTAAATTGGACCAGACCCACTTTTATAAACTCAATTGGCTAGGCTCACTTCAATAAATCAATTAGGCTAGGCCCACTCTTATAAAATTCATTTAGGCTAGATCTATTTATATAACTTAAATGGGCTAGACCCACACCTATAAATTCAGTTGGGCTAGACCCATAAACACAAAACAAATGGATTAGGCTTTTACACTTAACTTTAGGGCTAGGCCCATTTAAACTAAAAGAATGCAAAAATATATATATGAAATATATATATAAACCAACAAAGATACGAATACAAATGAATACAAGTCTAATAAAATTTAAGATGAAAGACTTGTATAAAAACAAAGTAAGCCTTGGCGTCTAAGGAGATTAGAACACTTGTAGGTTACATCACGAACGCAAAACCAGATATTATCTAGAGATTTGTACAAGACTCAAATCAGTGAGTTCATGTTTCCCCTTTTATTTAAACATGTACAGTTTGAAACCTTTAGGGAATAATACATGTTATAATTGGTATGGTTAAACTAGTAAATGAAAATATAATAGATCACGTGCGAATAGAATAATGTCAAGGGACCATTAATGAATATTCAAGTACCGAGGAATGAAAGTGATAGATCTTGGGTTTTGGCGAGCCCCACTCTAAACGGTAGAAAAATAGATCATTAGAGCGCTTTTGTGTCTAAAACGAGTGTCTCAGACACACTTCATGGTCTAGGTATGGTTGCCTCCTATGTCGGCACACATATTCGTGTCCTTTCAAAACGTTAATGATCTTACAAGTTTCATTTATGCTTTACATACCGAGTATTCAATATTTCAAATCTTTTAAAAGGATTTATTTGATACAAAACTTAATACATGAATTCACCAGCTTTTGTTGACGTTTATCAAACTTAACATGTATTACAAGTAACTAGTGGGAAACTTTGGAAAACAAGTCTGTGATGTTAAGAAGTCAAGTGTAAGATGCCATCCACTTTTGGTTGTTTTAAGAATTTGGGTTTTGTAAATCTATGTTTTAGTTTTTCAAACAATGTAACTATGTTCGTTGGGTTGTCATACTTTCGAACAATATGTTGGTTTGTAACTTTGCTTTAAATAAAAAGTATGGATGAACATCTTATTTCCTTTTAATTTAATTGTATACTTAATTGAATGCAACGATTACCACTCTGATCACACCTCATGCTTCCGCTACGATTAGGTGTGACAGACTTGGTATCAGAACTTCGATTGTAGTGAAATAGGATTCTTTTGAGTCTAGTCTACAATTACAAATGATCCAATTTATAAAAAAACTTTTGTAAATCATTTACGAAAATATAACAAGTGTTTTCATTTCATTTTTACAAAAGGCCCACTAGTACCAAACTATAATTCAAAACAATAATGCAAGGACATTATACGGGTTAGTCTTTGAGAGATAGACACAATAACAGTAAGTTGATCCAAACAATACATAGGATAACTTACAATGAAACCAAATATAATTGCTCAAAATGTATTATAAGTAACAATTATTTATATATGTTGTATGGATTATTTTGCTAGGACCATGTCTTCCGATAGCAGTCATTCAGACATCGATGCTATGGGTTTTGCCTACGACACTAATTTTATACCATTAGACGACCATGTTGCACCAATCATCATCATCTCCGACGATGAGTGGATGAAGATCGATTTTCAGCCTTTCGCACTTCCAGATCCTAATCATGAGGATGTCCTGTCGAGGACAATGTATTTGCTATTCCACATTTCCATGACATGATTATATACGGCCACCCTGATGGTGAGCACATTGTGGATTATTTTCCTATACCACTTAATGTGGTAGGTCCTTTTGCTGATGATCTTGATGTTGACAGTGATTGACCATGATGATGATGATATCATTCCTGTTGTTCACGTTGACCACCTCGATGACGATCTTGGCATTGGGGAGGATTTCGATATAGCCATTATGGAGGTAGCTCCACCTAAGATCACAATCATTAACATTTCATCCTCTGCTCCTTCTACTCCGGAGACACCACCTCCTGTACTTTCACCTAACATTGTCCTACCACCACCTACCGATGTGATGCCTGCTCATATCGATCCCGTTTCATCTGATGCACTCACTACTGATCACATTTATGGATCCGTACCATCTTAGTATCCATGAGGAGATAATACACATCCCACTGATCACCTGACCTCTCATCCTTCTGTTGGACTATCACATAGTACCTCTACACCGATTCTCGATCTTTACCAGTCCCCATATGCTTCAGGACCGTCATACTTTTCACATGCATCTATTTCTGATACTTACATCTCACCATATGGCGTCGGTCCCTCACGAGTCATTCATACTAACCTTAATCGCTTTGCAACTGGGTATCATCCTTATCCCTGACCACCCACGGTTAGAGATTCATCTCATCCCCCACCTCTCACGCATGGTACTCTTACTTACCCTTCACCTTACTTTTCAGATACACATGTTTAGTCACCACCATCGGGCATAAGCCGGCTGATCCTTACCACCGTAGTCACATGCCACTTACTACCATAGAGTATAGGGTCACATCTACCGAGATTTAGCTTAGTATTCTGTTTAGTCATTTTCATGAGCTTAGTGCTAAGTTTTTTTGCCATTCGAGCATCTTTGAGTGTTCCACCACCATCATCATCTCAGCCACCATTACCTACATCATCACCTCCAACACTACCACCACCACCGACATCTCCACCACCACCATCTCCATTTGTACCTTCACTTTCACCATCTCACGATACTCCTCCATCTCATGAGGGGTGTATTAGTCCTCCTGAGACGATATCCACGACCACCACTGGATGTGTGTCTTGTCTCGAAGAGGAGGTTGCATACCTCTGTGGTTTCATACGTGCATCTCCATCCACACCCCCACCATCAGTGTTGTCATGGATATATCGTCAACTTGAAGACCGTTGAAGAACAATGTGAAGAAAGTATCTACTTTGTTTTCTTTATTGAATATAGCTTGTATATCAGGGTGATGTAACTCCGAGTTATTTTTGTATCTTCACAAAAATGATGTATCAAATTGACAATATATATATAAAAGTTGGTATCTTTTCCTTTATTATGCATTGTTATTATTGTTGTGTACATGTTATGATGATTATAGTATGGATACTTTACGTGAGAGATGGTTTGATTTATCCTACCTTTAAATACTAGTATTATATGATGATGTATTTTATGCCATTTCAGTCCATGAATGACAAAATTTATTTTAAATATTTGTTTAATCACTTCTATATGTTATATATATGAAGATCATGTCACCGAAAAGAAGAATTGTACATCAACTTCAAACCCCTCTACTTACATCACTAGCTGAACTTGATGCTCTGATGAACCAACAAACCGCCGAAGCGATCGCACTACACGAAACAAACCGTACCAATCATGATGATGAAGCTAGGTTTAAACCCCACCGAGAGCTCTGAATCTTGCAAACGGTTGGTTATTCATTGTGACATAAACAATTATTATATGATTTATTTTCGCATTTTGAATTGATTTTATTAAGTCTTAAAAATCTAAGAATTAGAAACAATATTATTGCTTAATATGATAACAAATCCGCCACAATTAGAAACAATATAAAACCATGTCCTAGACTAGTGGCAGAAATGGGAATACATTATTCATGTCAGGACTAGTCGCGGTACAGCCTGGAATGGCAAAAACAAGACATAAAAGTATGTCAGCAACAAATATTACATAGAAACATTAGTTGGAAACAACTTACAATAATACTTTCTAGAAAAATTATATAAACACGAAATTGTCTGGTTCGTAGAAAAATTCAGCAATTCTGCAGAAATGTACAACATTCTGCAAAACAAAAAAACAAATGTCTGAAATCCAAAAATAAATATTATTTATCATACACAATATATAGGATATTGAAAACGACACAAAAATCCTTATATAAACATTATCGATGAAAGCTACACAACTCATTTTGTAACTGCCCGATAACAAAGCCGATACAAAAACTATGGTCAAAATAGCAAAAATTACTAGTCTAGCGAACTAGTTAATGAATTTTGGACATCAAAAATATCTCGAAGAAAGATATACAACGTAAAAAGAATATAATTTACCGGTAATTGTCCCGGTACGAAACATGAGCCGAATTCATTACCCGAACAAGAAAACGACTAGTCTAGCGAACTAGTTAACATGTTTTTACCAAATCATGTGTCATTTATTATTTATACATTCGTATCACAAAAACTCCATGCCCGAAACATCCAAATTATATAAAAGTTATAAAATATAAAAAAGTTTATAAAAAAAATAAACATCCCAAACACTCCCCCCCCCAATCGGTCATGGTGGGTCCCCACCCCCTTGTCATCGTTTATTTTGATGTGTTGTAAGTATTATGGATGTGTTAAGTGGATGATGAAGTGTTAAAAGTTTAACCATAGTAACACCCCATCTTCACATCCATTCCAATCAAACAAACAACAACTACATCACCTTCTTTCCTTCCTCTGCTCAAAATCGGCCAAGAACAAACACCCTCATCTTCATCTTTTTAAAAATCCAAACACTATAATTTCATACATCCAAGGAGATTCAAAGATGATTCAAGGCATTTTCAAGACTTGGAAGCACAGTTGAAGTATTTTCTCAAGCTTTGGAAGCTCTTGGATCTTCATCTTTTCATCATCTTTTCTACTTGTTCATCCCTTGCCAAAGTGCTAGTAGTAAGCTTCAAATCTTGCACTTACATTTCTCATTTTATGTTTAAACACAAATGTACAAGTATCATCTTGAAGCTTATCTAAAAATCACATGAAACACTAACAAAAACTAAACAAACTAACATGATTATATGTTATTTTGGATGATTCTTGATAATCTATGAAGTTGTGTTTATGTAGTAAACTTGATGTTGCAAAATCATGTTTAAAAGAATGATAGAAAGATCCATTAATATAAAATTATGAACTTGTAATCTTGTTAAAAATATGTTTATAAAACATGTAATACATAGTTTAACATAAAAATCATGTCATAGAAATGAAGTCTTTAAAAATATATACACCAAGTTTACATAAAATTTTGTATATCCAAAAAGGTTACATGAACATGTAAGTAAAAGTAAAGATGAAACATACATTCAAACATGATTTTTGAACTAGGCAAGATTACATTCTAGTTCATAATGCTTCATGTTAAGATTTTAAGTTTATATTGTTAATTTGGAAGATTGGAAAAATAGTTGAATTAAAAAAGTATATATAAAATTAGGTTTATAAAACATGGGAAAAAGTCCATAGTTTAGGGGAAACTATGGAAAAATTTTTGTAAAATTTAATAATGATTAAAGTTTGTTTAAACTAAAGATTATTTTGATTAATAATGATTAGACATTTTAATCATGATTATACAAGTTTTGGGTGAAAATGTTTAAAATTAAAGATCACTTTTCTTATACTAAAAATATGTTTTATATATATATATATAGGATGAAATATATATATATTTAAATTACCAAAAATTATGTGTATGTAATTGTATGTTGTGGGTCCCCTAGTCCTTATGGATCTTCACAAAATCGTCTATCTAATCTAGAGTGCGGAATCCCCTAGATCAGATTTCATAGAAACAAGAACACGAACAAGATTCTTTTTAAACTGTCTTCTATTGATTATCTAACACAAAAGTTCACAGTCAATTCAAGACTCTCTTCCAACTCTCTTTGAACAACTAAACTAGCAACACTATCAGTAGAACCAGCAACTGAGCAACCTAAACCTTAATGCAAACCGCCCTTTATATAGAGATAGGATATACACTGGGCTATGGTTTTCCTACATGGACTGCTAATGGGTTTAAAGCCCAATTCGCCTACCAGTTCTGTTTAGTGTCTAGTTCAGCGCAATTACTTCTAATTAACTATTACAAAACTAAACCTGCTAACCGTTTATCATTTTACTAATTACAAGATATCCAAATACCAAATCTAAGCTGTTGTCACAAATATGCACCAACAAACTCCCCCTTGACAATAGCTTCATAAAATAACTTCGTCTTCAGTCATCTTGCAATCTTTAACCTCTTTGAAAAACGTTGGTCTTTGGATAGCTTCAGCTTTAATAGCTTCTGTCAGCAATAGACTCCCCCTAAGCTGATGTATCCAATCACCAAATCTTCTAAATCGTTAGCGTTTAGTAAACTCCAGTTTAGTCCTTGCATAGCAATCTTCAAAACTCTTCAACTTTGTCTGCAATGTAGAAAGGAGGTTCTACCATGCATCCAAGCAAACACCTCTTCACCAACTTCTGAGCAACACACTGCTACAATCTGTATACTATAAAACAAACATCTCGAGAAACCATAAGAACTTTTCAACACAAGTTAAATAAATTATTATTATTGAAGAGATAGTAAAATTGTATCACACATTAAGCACTTCTCAACTCAAATCACATATTTCAAATTTTTAAGCACACATAACCTGCAAGATCGTAAAAATTTTGAACTCATCTTCTAACACCGTCTCCCCCTATCGGTAAGAACTCCTCCATAAACAACTAATATCCGTACATTAAGAATTTACATGAAAATGAAATAGTTTTGGATTTTATATTTTCTGAAAGCAAATAACAAAATAATAAACACTTTGTTTTTGTGAGAGTCACCGGTAAGAAGATCATATCAGCAACATCAAACTGTATTCACACTATTTGATCATTCTTTATGCAATATTCATGAAAAGCAGTTAAAGACGATTACCAGTATTGTTTATCCACTTAAACAAAATACATGAACATTTCAAGTACCATTACCTAGTGATAAATTTAGATAAGTTATACAGATATACTAGTGTGTCCCACTTCAGGACACACCCTCATGATCAAGGTATGCACACAAATTCATCATAGAAGGTGAGTATACAAAAATTCATCCTTTGTTATTTACAACGTTAGATAGTTGGTGATCAGGTCAGTACTTCTGTACATCAAAGAGACCAATATCCAACGAGGGTTAGGGCAAATACCAAATTTTGGTATGAATAAAGCAATTTGCATATTTCAATGACTCTCTAGGAGAGCTTCTTCAATTTTTGGGATTTGGAATTTAGCTCTTTTAAGATATCCTGTTGTGCCTAGGTCAGAATATATCTGGATGCAGCAGAAGGACAACCTTGATACCTCGATGAAATAACGATATAAAGACCTAAAACTGCTGATTTTGGCAATCTATCAACGCAAGATTTAAGGTTATAAAACCATACGCCACTGATATGTTACCCACCCATACACAATTTATTATATGGGTATCACCAAGGTAAGTTGATTATTTCATGCCTTTTGCCTACTGGTACATCATATGATGAAGCTGCTATCACACTTTAGCAATTTTAGTTTAATTTTCAGTGCGACAGTCTAACTTGCTGATGTACTATCATTTCTTCTTTTTCACACAGTGAGAACTCATTTTTTATTTTCTATTTTTTTATTTTTGAAAAGCAGTAAATTATTTACAGAAATTTTTATGGAAAAATGGTTATTCAGGATTCCTCATCCCGTTGAGTTCGACTAAATGTTCAAACGAGCCCTGTCTAATGCTTTTGTGTAAAGATCTGCCAGGTTATCAAGTGTGTCGACTAGATGCAGTTCAATTAATTTCTTTTCAGCACGATCCCATATAAAATGATAACGAATGTCAATATGTTTTATGCGACTGTGTTTTACGGGATTGTTGATGATTGAAATAGTGGCATCATTGTCTATCATAATAGGAGTACGAGTGAAATTCAAATCGTAATCGCGCATCTGCTGTTGGATCCAGAGGACCTGAGAGCAACAGCTACCCGCAACAATATATTCAGCTTCACACATCGAGGTAGACACACAAGACTGCTTCTTGCATTGCCATGAAACGAGCCTCCCTCCTAAGAACTGACAACCACCTGTAGTAGACTTCCTTCTAGATTTGCATCCTCCAAAGTCCGAATCAGTGAAAGCAACAAACTTCAAATCACTAGCAGCTGGATACCATAACCCAAGTTTAGGTTTCCCCTTCAAGTAATGAAGAATATGCTTCACCGCTTTCATGTGGGACTCTTTTGGATTCGCTTGATATTTGGCACAAAGACACACTTCGAACATGATGTCGGGTCTTGAAGCAGTCAAGTACCTTAGAGAACTAATCATTGCCCTGTATTGAGTTGGATCAACATCCTCCACACTCTCATGATCTGGACCAAGATTGTGATTCTCATAGATAGGTGTATTGAAAGTAGCGCAATCCTCCATTTTGAAACGAGACAAAATGTCATACACATACTTCGTCTGATGTATAAACATCCCATCCTTCTTCTTTTCAACTTGTAAACCTAAAAAGTAGGATAATTCACCCATCGCACTCATCTCAAACTTGCTCTTCATTACCTCTTCGAAGTCATGACACATGTTCTCATCAGATGATCCAAAGATGATGTCATCTACGTATACCTGTACCAGCAGAAAGTCTTCCTTCTTCCTTTTAATGAAAATTGTACTGGCAATCTGATGTCTTTTGAAACCATGTTTTAACAAATGTGCTGACAGAGTCTCATACCACGCCCTAGGTGCCTGATGCAACCCATATAATGCCTTATCAAGTCGATAGACTCGATCTTGATAGTCTGGATCAGTAAACCCGTCTGGTTGTGAGACATACACCACTTCTTGGACTTTCTCGTAAAGAAATGCACTTTTCACGTCAAGTTGGCAAACTCTGAAGCCCTTGAATGAAGCAAAAGCTAGGAACAAACGAATTACTTCCAACCTTGCTACTGGTGCAAACACTTCATTGTAATCAATCCCTTCTTGCTGATTGAACCCTTTCACCACCAACCGAGGTTTATTCCTTATCACGATCCCTCGGTCGTCTTTCTTGCACTTAAACACCCACTTAGTGCCTATTTCCTTCTCTCCTACAGGCAAGTCAACTAGCTCCCAAACTTTCAATTTCTTGAACTGAGCTAGTTCCTCTTGCATAGCTTCCACCCAACAATTGTCTATTAGAGCCATATGAACTTCTTCGGCTCCTCTTGGGCAATAAAGCAGCTATACAAACACTCATGAATCAACCTAGTCTTCTGAATCGAAGTAAACAAACATGAACCTTCGAGCACACCTCTTCTTGTTTGAACACCTGTAGCAGCATCACCAATGATGTTTTCAACTGGATGATCTCTATTTACACGTGTGGTAGCAATGGTGTCAACAACCAGATTATCTACCAGGTAGATCCAACCTCCCCCTGAATGTTAGAATTAGCAAACGGATTAGTGAAATCCTCCCCCTGAGTAGGTTCAGACTCACTATCACTAGAGTCCTCTAGAGCTGCACTGGAAGAAGTTTATGGAGCATCTATCATCGATACACTCGATCTAGGCATAAAGTCACACTCTCGATCTTCACTGATCACAGATTGGATCATTTGAGACTCATCTGCATTAGAAAATCAGGAATATTAAATGATTTAAAGACACTGTCATAATCATATAATATAGGAGGACCACTCGTTGATTGTTGAGGTTAATAATTAGTGATTTCCATGTTAAACACCACCTCAATTTTACCAGTTTTTAGATGAAAAACCCTTTTATTCGGTGTTCCAGGCATATAGACTAGAAAGTAACCCTCATCAGCTACCTCACCGAATTTTTGCTTATCTTTATTTCGCACAATGGTGCAGGGTAATCCAAATGGTTCAAAGCCTTTTAAGTTTGGTTTTCGGTTAAACAATAGTTCATGACATGTTTTGTTAAACCGTTTAACTGTCAAAACTTTGTTCAGGACATAGCAAGCTGTGTTCACAGCTTCTCCCCAGAAAAGAACTGGAAGCTTTGAATCAGATAACATAGTCCTTGCGGCTTCAATCAACGTCCTGTTTTTCCTCTCAGCGACTCCATTCTATTGAGGTGTATAAGGAGCAGAAAATTGATGTTCAATTCCTTTGCGAAGACAATAGAGATCCAGAATCTGATTCTTGAACTTCGTGCCATTATCACTCCTTATCCTCTTGATCCGTGCATCATAGACATTTTCTAATTTTGTAAAAAGATCTATCAGCATCTCCGCTGTCTCATCTTTTGTACCTAAAATGAAAACCCATGAGTATCGTGAGTAATCATCTGTGACAACTAAACAATAGTACTTTCCACCTATGCTCCTTACGTTCACTAGCCCGAATAGATCCATATGAAGTAATTCATAAGGTGCATCTATGGAATTTACTGTTTTAGACTTGTGAGGTTTCTTATGTTGTTTTCTCTTTTGACATGGAAGACATTTATCTTCCACGTGAAACCTTTGCACTGGTACCCCTTCCACTAAACCATTTTTAATAATATAATTCATTTTTCGGTAGTGAATGTGGGCCATCCGTCAGTGTCACAGCAATGACTCAGCCTTAGATGCTTTTGATAGTAAACACACCACCACAGTGGAAGAATCCTTAGCACCCATGCCCATGACATAAGTGTCGTTTCTCCTTGGCGCTCTCAACACTATCTAGTCATCCGGTATCACCAAACCAGGTTTCAACACCAAAGCTTCAGACTTTGTGAAGTGGACCGAGTGACCCTTGTCGCAGACTTGAGACACGCTCATTAGATTGTGCTTTAGCTGCACAACATAGTTCACTTTGTCCAGTGTGATCTTCATGTTGGTTACTTTTCCTCGATTGGTAATGTGCCCTCCTTTAGCACCTACAAAATTCACATAACCACCATCCATATTCTCAAACTCAGTCAACAGCCTCACATCCCCTGTCATGTGCCTGGAGCAGCCACTATCAACATACAACAAGTTTATAATCCTCCTTAGCAGCTCCTGCACCAACCAACAAAATTAGTTAGATTGGGGGACCCAAGCCTTAATGGTCTTGGGTCTTCCAGATTCATCAGCTACAGGAACATCCATCCAATATCCATCACTCCTAACAGGAGTCTTGGATCTTAGACCTGTTTATGGAAATGGTTTTTGATTTCCACTAGGTCTCTGGTCCTGAGGTTTCCTAACCATGTTTGGACTTTATGACCTTTGGAAATTATGATTTTGGTGCCATGAATTTTGATGATAATAACTTCTAAAGCCATCGTTATAAAAATTTCGATTACCAACATTCTGGTATCGAGTTTGATATTGACCTTAACTTCTGAAATTACTTGATCAACCATTAAAGTTATTCAATCGTGGTGAACTACTTCTAGGTCTTTCATATCTGCCTGATGCAGATTCAGGCTGATATCTTTGTTGATTTCTTTGAAAACGAGGAACTTGGTGAGTTCCTTTTTCAGCCTTATCTACACCAATAGCAACACTCTGTTGCTTGGTAGTAGATATCTTTGGTGAGTTAACCTTCTTCTCACCATCACCACTTTTTACTGGTGATTTTTCCCTCTGTCTCTCACTTACCTATTCTTCACTCTTTTTGTTAGGACAACAGCTAGCTACATGTCCCTTTTCATGACATTTGAAGCAATATTTTCTAGCCGAAGACTTCTTAACTAAAGCCTCTTGCTTAGATTCATCGGGCGATGATGATGATGATGATGACGATGCCTTCGAAGGATCTTGTTTAGTTTGCTTAACTTCTGATTTTTCTTTGTTTTTGTTCTTAGCAAACTGCACATTAGACTCTTTTGTAATAATAGTGACCTTTTCATTCATATCACTCCCTTTAACAAAATCAACCTTTTTACAAAAAATTGTTTTTGATTCTTAGGGTGTGTATTCTTTGTTTTCAAAACTGGTTCCCTGCTATTATCCTTCTTGGAATTCTCAGAACCATCAACATTACCTGATGTGGAACTACCAGGTGTAGTTGATACAAAGTCTATAAGCGGTTCCTCGTCTGGCAAGAAAGAATAGTCATGACCAAGAGGTGGTGGAACTTCATTTAAACCTTTGAAGCCCACACATGTCTTGTTATTACTCTTCTTCAGGCCATCATCATGTGTTTCTTGACAAAGATGAATCTTTGAATTGATTTAATTTCTTCAAGTTAAAAAATTTATGTTGTGCTTCCGACAACTCTTTGCATTTTTCAGAAACCTCTTTTGTTTTCTCACTCATTGTATCATGAGCTAAGTCAATAACTTGAAGTTTTTCTTTTAGCTTACAGGTTAGAATATTTATTTCTACTTCATAACGTTTAATTTTCTTCAAATATAATGACTCATTTTGTTTTACAAAAAGTTTGATTCTTTTAGGTTTGAGAGCTCATTACCAGACTTTTGTTTTGCTTCGTTAGTGTGTCAACTTCACTTTGCAGTTCATGACATTTTAAACAAACTGAACTACCAGAGTTAGAATGTACCTCTCCTGTTGATTTGCTTAGATCAGCCATGAAAGCAGCAAAATCACAGCCATCTTCTTCTCTGTAGCCTTCTGTTCCCCATCAGCTTTTTCACTACCTTCTCTTGCTCTTCCTCAGCATCAGCTTTCACATCTTCATCAACAACTGGAGCTATCTCAGCCATAAACGCCTGTGAGGCATTGTTATCACTCTCCAGATGAACACTCCAATCATAAGAACCCTCTCTAGCAGTAGAAATCAGGGCCTTTGATCCAGTGTTGGTTGACGCATTCCTGTTGCTTGAACCATGAACAGGAGAATCTTGAAAGGATGAATTAGGACGAGATTCAGTTTTTGGTCGTTGACATTCTCTAGCAAAATGTCCATAGTTATGAAAATTGTAACACTTCACTTTTGACTTGTCAAAGCCCACACTCTTTCCAACGAACTTCCTGCTCGTTCTGTTCATGAACCTCTTTACTCTTCTAGAGATCATGTCCATCTGCCATTGTAAATCCATCTCCTCCAGGTCATCAGGGTCGATCTGATCATAATCTTCATCAAACGTAGCAGGATCAGATATTTTTCCCTGAATGTAGTTCTCGTAGGAAGCAATGAAAGAAGCAAGTAATGCCAGGTGATCTTTAGCACTTTTGACACTCAAAGGCATAGACTTAGTATTGTTGTTACGATTACTTGATTGTTGTCTCTTAGCCCCTGACGAGCCTCCTGAAGTAGAAACAAAACATATTCACCCTCAGCTTTGGTCACAATCTGCTCATTCTCACATGAAAGAAACACAGTTGCAGTATCACTTGAAGCATTGTTGGAAGATGAGGGTGTAAGCCCTTTATATATCCCTGGATCTTGAACCTGATCATAACTCGTTTCCTTCTTCTTCATATTGAGCTCATAAGCTCTTAATTTTCCAACAACCTCTTCCAAGTCTTTCCTTTCATAATCAGCTTTACCCTTTATCATCAAAGTATAAATATCCCACTTTGCAGGTAAAGCATCCAGCAATTTGTCGTTTATCTCCACATCCGTGTATTCCTCTATGTCATAATTATCCATTTCTGACATTAGATGATAATATCTCGTGATAATATCTTCAAGGGATTCATTTCTCATTCCTTTGAACACAACAAACTGTTTCTTTAGAAGATCAACCTTGTTCTTCTTCACATTGGTATTGCCCTCATACCTCTTCTCTAGGGCATCCCACATCTCCTTCGACGTAGTATATCGCTTGAATGTATGTTTGATGCCATCAGGTAATGACATCTTTATAGCAGCTAAGGCTTTCTTCTCAGACTCATACATCCTTTTTTCAACTTAAGACATGTTCACATAAGCAGTGACACATTGTCTGCCCTCAAAGTCATGCGTTGGGTTAGCGTAGCCATCTTGAATACAGATCCACATCCGTGTGTCCTGGTATTCAATAAACGATTGAAACCTATCCTTCCAAGTAAGATAGTTCTCTACCGAGGTTTGTTTGTGGTGCCAACCTCGTGCTCCATTTTTAACAGCTCATTTAGATTAGACAAATTCGACATTTTTACCGAACCGGCTCGTTAAAAATATTAAAACTTGTCTGAAATGAGTGGTTACCAAAGTATACTGTTAGACTCGTCTTGACAATACGATTCTAATGATGTATATTGTCCGATTATGATTTTTGGAATTTTCGACATTTTTTTGTCCTAAAATACACGAGCCTAACCGTCCAACCGGTTTGTCAAGATTGTTTGTGGATCAAATTCTATGTCCGAAAACGTTTAACTTTGGTTAGGTCAGTTGGTTAACTTTCCACCTTTTTGTGTATAACTCGGATAGTAAATCCGAGATAGGAATCCTGATCAGTAATCCGAATTGCTAAATCCGAAATGGTGATTCGGAATAGTGATCCGAGGTGAAATCCGGAATGCACTGTTCTGATCCGAGATGGAATCCGGAATAGATCTGATCTGAGATGGAATCCGGAATAAACTATTCTGATCCGAGATGGAATCCGAAATACACTTCTGATCCGAAATGAAATCCGAAATTCAATACAAAATAGAATCCGATATGAGCTTTTCTAATCCGAATTGCACTTTTCTAATCCGAAATGCAAGTTTTCCAGATCCGAATTGCAAGTCTGATGATTCGAAATGCAGTTATTTTGATCCGAGATGCCTTCCAACAATCCGAAATACCTGCTGTTAATCTGAAACAGTAACAGAAACCCTAGTTTCTGCAGCCGAAACCCTAAATCAGCCGTCACAAACTTCAAGAGAGCCTCCAAAAGGTCCAAAAACCCAACTTTTTTCTGCTGTTACGATTCTGAACCGAGCAAAATCAAGAGCCGAATGCTCTGATACCAATTGTAGGTCCCCTAGTCCTTATGGATCTTCACAGAATCGTCTATCAAATCTAGAGTGCGGAATCCCCTAGATCAGATTTCACAGAAACAAGAACACAAACATGATTCCTTTCAAACTATCTTCTATTGGTTATCTAACACAAAGGTTTACAATCAATTCAAGACTCTCTTCCAACTCTTTCTAAACAACTAAACCAGCAACACTATCAGCAGAACCAGCAACTGAGCAACCTAAACCCTAATGCGAACCTCCCTTTATATAGAGATAGGATATGCAACTGGGCTAGGGTTTCCCTACATGGACTGCTAATGTGTTTAAAGCCCAATTCGCCTACCATGTTCTGTTTAGTGTCTAGTTCAGCGCAATTACTTCTAATTAACTATTCCAAAACTAAATCCGCTAACCATTTATCATTTTACTAATTACAAGATATCCAAAGACCAAATCTAAGCTGTTGTCACAGATATGCACCAACATATGTATTTATTGAATGTATTTAGAAAAGTTAGGAAATACATACTAATTTAAATACTTACAAAATACAAACATAAATATACTTGAAATTTGACAAGTATAACATATATTGTCGAAACTAGGACAAAACAAATAAATTGGACAAATCCGACAATATATACAAAACGGACATAATGAACGACACGGACGAAACAAACGACGCGAACCAAACAAACGAAGCGAACGAAACGGACGATACAAACGAAACCGTCAAAATGAACATAGGAACCGTCACACGAAATGCATATATATTTACTGAAGTTTGTATATATACTAGAATTTATAAAAATAAGTTATATAAAGTATTTCGTAATTTTTATTAAAACTATTTTTTTATAAAAAACACAAGTAATGTTTAAACATGGACCAAGCCTATTGCATAAACATTAGGCTAGGCCCACTTTTATAAATTGACTTGGGCTAGGCTCACTTTTATAAATTAAATTGGTCTAAACCCACTATTATAAATTAAATTGGCCTAAGCCCACTTTTTTAAATCAAATACCGAGGAATGAAAGTGATAACTCTATTGGGTTTTGGCGAGCCCCACACTTAACGACAACAAAATCAGATCTTTAAGAGTGCTTTTGTGTCTAAAACGAGTGTCTCAGACATAAATTATCGTCAAGGTTTGGTTGCCTCCTATTTCGGCATACATATTAGTGTCCTTGCAAAACATTAATGATCTTACAAGTTTCATTTATGCTATACATACTGGATTTTAATACTTCAATTGTTTTGAGGATTCGTTTGATACAAATACTAAATACATGAATTCACCAGCTTTTGTTGACGATTTTCAAACCTAACATGTATTATAGGTAACTAGTGGACCACCTTAGGAAAACAAATCCATGTAGTTATGAAGTCAAGCTTTATATGTCATCCAGTTTTAGTTAATGTATTTTGTAAACTTGTATTTAAACTTTAAATAATGTTGTTTGAAGTTGTAGTTTGTCTTTGAAACAAGATGTTGTAAATGTAGTTTTTAAATAAAGTATATGGATGAACATCTTATGATCTTTTATATTTCTTGTTTATTTGATTGAATGCAATGATTACTGCTCTGGTCACACCTCGCGCTTCCGCAACGTTAAAATTCCGGTGTGACATTCATAATCTTACAAAAGAATTGTAACATCCGTCAAAAACTGGGTTAACCAAACCCGCTTCATTTATTAACCGAACAACCAGTTAAAAATTTCATTGCATATTTAATGCTCAAATTAATTTTAAACGATACATAATTAATAAGTATATTAGAATATAAAATTTATATTTGAAAATGTATTAAAAATAGTGAAATAAAAATAAAACAAGGCTGCCGTGATTCGAACCCGGGTCTGCCGGGTCAACCGGGTCAGCAAAGCCTTAACACACACACATCCAAACCACTCCGCCACTTGTGTTCTTTAGCAATATATCAAAACAATTAATTCAAATATCACAATCTCGAATTCAAACTGACGCGCCCAATTCGCAGTCGTCGGAAATCCCGACGATTTCGCCTTTCTCTGTCGGTTTCTTGTGTCTTAACGCGTATAATAACTATTACATCGGTTATAACCGATGTCCAGTCCGCGACATCAGTCATAACCGTTGGAGAAATTATTGACCGACGTATCAAGACGGTAATCGGACCCAATTCATCGATTTTTTCCCTATAAATACACCCACAAGCCTCTGTTAACCTTTTCGCTCACAATCACACAAATTCTCGACGTAATTTCACTCGCCGGAAAATCTCTGCAAGTCGCCGGAAAACCGAGATTTCATCTACACGGTAAATACCTCGACTCTTTCCGTTTCAATCCGATGTTAGGCTGTTACTAACTTCAATCCAACCATCAGAATCAATTCCAGACGACGTAGCCGGAATATTCAGCTCTCGCCGGAAAACCTCTGAAATTTCTGATCTTACGCTGGAAATCGGTATAATCATCCAAACTTCTGTAAATCCTTGTTTATGTACCTCAATATCATATCTGATCGAACAGAACTATTAATTGATTATAATAGCCGAAGTTCACTAACAGAGCCGACGGACTTTTGCCGGAGTTCTGTGAAAGACACTGATCGGTACCTCCTTTCCCCAAACTCTCTCCGTTCATTACCTTTCAATTAATTATAAAGCTTGTTAATCGAATTAGACATAAATCAGTTGAATTATCATTATCAGTAATCTTAAGCGAAGAAGACGAAGTTCAGATATGTTGTAAGATTATTTAAAATCAGTTTTATGAACGGGTTAGACACACAGTCCAGCGGTGGACTGTGTGCAAACAAATACATACACGTCGCGAGTTCGATTCCTGTCCCAACCTTAACCTCCGTAATAAAAATGTTTTTTTTTTGAAACCGAACCGGGTTAACTCAGTAAGATGTTAAGTATAATAAAAATCAGAATATTTACCAAGTTAGACACACAGTACAGCAGTGGACTGTGTGCCAAACTAAACCACAGGTCCCGGGTTCGAGACCTGTGGAGGCACCGAGTCGATACATTAAATCTTTATTTTAAAATAAGTGATTTTCGGATTAACTTAATTAGTATATAAATAAGTGATTTTCGGGTTAGATATGTAGCTCAGTTGGTAAAGCTGCGTGCACGCGTACGAGAGGTCACGGGTTCGAGTCTCACCCAGCGCACACATATAACCGACCGAACCGGTCAACAAGTCAACGGTCAACGGTCAACAAGTCAATGGTCAACAGTCAAAAATCAACATTTTTTTATTACTTTTATTTATTTATTTAAATTAAAAATCTTAAAAATAACATTTTTAAAGTTAGAAAATAGCCTTAAACTCACAAAAATATATCCAATAATCCTACTAAAATTGATTAATAAAATCCGCTTATTTACCGAACCATTATGTTAATATCTAGGTTAGTTTCACTCGTGGTTAAATCCAACTTCGTGCGCATTCAACATCATCAACCGAACGCACCCAATGTGAGTGAATCTTACAACTCCCCTTTTTAATTACACGTTTTGGGGTGTATCATGTGTCACTAAAACTAATTCGTTTATTCAAACTCGTGCCATACCATATTATGACTTAAACTTAGAATGTAAATATTGTTTGTAGTTATGTATTTCATATTGTCAAGTTGTATGCAAATTATTTGTTAGGCCCATCAGTTCCTCGTGGGAGACGAGTTGAACAACGCGTGCCTTAAAACTCATTCATTAGGCCCATCAGTTCGTAGAACAACGCGTGCCTCAAAACTCATTCATTAGGCCCATCATTTCCTCGTGGGAGACGAGTTGAGCAACGCGTGCCTCAAAACAATCTATTAATGTATGTGTGTGCATTATTTAATATTAAGTGTTTTGTGAATAAGTTTACATCTATATTTACTCATATGTGGTTATGCACTTTATTTTATAATCAATTCAATAAACTTGTTCAAATGTTTTTCATAGGATTCACTCGCCAACTTTTTGTTGATCCAAAAACCATTTTTACACATGATACAGGTGAACAAGATGAAGCAAGGAAAACATAGGAAATGCCTTAGAAGAAAATAATGAAGTCTAGAAAGATGTGTAGAACATGTTGTAATTATGGTTGTATGATTTCCCTTTAAATTGTAATAATAAATATGAAACGTTATAATAAATGTCATGAGCTTTAATGAAAACCTAATCATGCCCTGATCACCTTTTCCGCTGCGGGTCGGGGTGTGACAGATTGGTATCAGAGCCATGACTATAGGGATATAGGATAGGTTATTAGACCCTTAGAGCCTATACTATAGTTGATTAGATTTTAATTGTTTATGTGGTTATATGCAAACTCATGATGTTTATTTCTTTCATATTTATTACATACACAAATGCATGCAAATACTTCCGATACTACATTTTGTGATACATAGTGAATTATACTTACAGTCAGACATACATGATTACATACACATTCATCATACATATTTCAATGCTCACATATTCAAATCATCTTCATACTTCCGTTATTCAAGATTTTGTTGCATTTTTTTCATTTTTCAAATCTCATCAAAGTGAGTTCTGCGACGGGCATGTAGTAACTGTAAGGGTACAAGTACCGGTAGTCGGAACGTCCTGTCTAGGTTGGCATTCGTATAAATCCAATATAACGGACCAGTTTGCCTACCTGGGGACTAACGATGAGAGTACAAAGGACCTATTAGGCCAAAGCATGCCACACCAAACGTCGTTCGAACTAACCCCACTTTGAGGTGTCACCGTGTCCACACCGGGATACATTCCGAATATCATACGTTACATACATATTTCCCGATTTTCTCCGGGTTTTAGTGTACGTAACCAGGCTAACACATGCGAACCATATGAGAAACCCGGTAGTCATGGGGGCCCACATGATTACGAAGGTGAAGTATGGCGGCATGCAAGGCCCAATTACGAGCAAAGCCCAAGATATCCAATGGATGTAGTAGATTTATTATTTTATATTTATGAATGTTCATTCCTAAATACGACACATGATCCTAAAAACATCCAACTCATACTCTTGATATGTATTCCTTGTAGATGTCTTCTAGTTCCGCTTGTAGGAAGATGAGAGCAGGAAAAGCCCGCGAGCGCATGGCTGCCCAAATCGCTCAACAAATGGCTGCCGTAATACCCAACATTGTAATTCAAGTCCAACAAGCCCTTACCGCTAATCCCGTCAACCAAGAAGATCAAAATGTTATCAACCCTCCCCCAAATACCACTAAATGCACCTACAAGCATTTCAAATCCTGCGACCCTCCAAAATACGAAGGGACTGAAGGTGTCACCGCTCTCCTCCATTGGTTTGAAGAAATGGAGAACACTTTTCTAAATTGCGACTGCCCCGATGATCGCAAAGTGTGATATGCTACTGGTCGTTTATTTGGAATAGCACTTACTTGATGGAATATAGAGAAGGCCAAACGAGGTGTTGAAGATGCTATGACTTTGACTTGGGAAGAGTTGAAGGAAATCATGACAAGACGGTTTTGCCCAAGGAGCGAAATCAAGAAATTAGAGGATGAGTTCTATTCGTTGAAACAAAAGGAAGGCGACCACACCACATACAACAAGAGATTCCTTGAGTTAAATCAAATGGTTCCCAACTTGTTCACTCCCCTCTACCGTTTGATCGAGCACTACATTCGAGGTCTTCCTTCAAAGATTCAGGACTCTATAATAAGTACCACACCTGTAACCTTGGAAGCAGCAATGGAGTTAGCTACAGAGCTCACCGAGAACTGAATCCGGAACAAACACTTCAAGGAGGAGAAGAAGAAGGATAAAGCATCGACTGAAACCTCCAACTCCACCCAAACCGAATCCCCTTCTCAACCCACTTCTAAGAGAAAACGAGATGGGCAACTTTTCGCTGCCACCCAACGCAACCAACTAGCCTCACAAGCCGTACCCCTCCAAGCTATCCCAATCACTCAAGTAGCACCCAGCTTAACTTACCCAAATAAGAAACCTTACCTTGGACCTCACCCTCAATGTAACACCTGTTTTTATCACCATCCATCTACCTTACCTTGTCGACTATGTGCGAATTGTGGACGCTATGGTCATTTGAGCAAGGTTTGCCGCACCCCTCAAAACAAAACCTCACCCCCTACTCAAAACATGATCCAAACATATCAACAACCCCAATACCCCATGTTCCCATATGTTCGAGCTTGTTTCAATTGTGGCGACCCTACCCACTTTAGAAACACGTGCCCTCGATTGGTTAACATCATAAAAGCCCAAGCTCAAGCAAACCCAGTTAACCAAGCAAATCAAGGAAACCTAATCACTACGCCACCAGCAAGAGGAAGAGTTTTCAACATCAACGCCAATCCTGTTGAAGATAATGACGGCCCAAACGAAACCACCCAACTAGTCCCCTTCACCAAAAATCAAGATTCAACTCGAACCGCTTAGTTTTTATGTTTTTCTTTATGTTATCTCAATTTTCCCGTATCCCAGTTATAAATTGGAATTTTATCCAAGAATCTTAATGCAAATTACTATTTCAGTTTTGTTTTATACTCATTGATTTAACATTCATATCATCATACCTCACAACGTATTACAATCTCAACATTTAAAGAAGTTGAGCTGTGTCTCACTTCTACATAGACTAACCTCTCCATCATAACAAACGAGAGAGGTACTGTCATCATTCAAACATGTATACTATCAGAATTAAGACTCAAGCTTTGGTTGATTGTGTTTGTTTATGTTTTAGAGTCACATAGGACTAATCATAACTTACTGATAAAACCAATGAAAATTTGACGAGAATATGGTGGATACGCCGCTGGTACTTCCTATATATAAGTATTCTTGTCAAAGGATCAGAGGCATTGTCAGGTGGTTATGAGAAGTTCCATGTAGGATTTAGTATTGTCTTGATTGAAGTTTGTTTTGTACTCACTGATTTAGCATTTATAGCATCTCATCATTTAAAGAAATTGGATTGTGTTCCATTTCTACATAGACTAACCTCTCCATGTCATCATTCAAACATGTATACTATCAGAATTAAGACTCAAGCTTTGGTTGTTGTGTTTATTTATGTTTTAGAGTCACATAGGACTAATCATAACTTACTGATAAAACCAATGAAAATTTGACGAGAATATGGTGGATACGCCGCTGGTACTTCCTATATATAAGTATTCTTGTCAAAGGATCAGAGGCATTGTCAGGCGGTTATGAGAAGTTACATGTAGGATTTAGTAATGTCTTGGTTGAAGTTTGTTTTATACTCACTGATTTAGCATTCATATCATCTCATCATTTAAAGGAATTGGATTGTGTCACCATTCAAACATGTATACTATCAGAATTAGGACTTAGACATTGGTTGTTGTGTTTATTTATGTTCTAGAGTAACATTCATAGAACCAATCATAACTTACTGATAAAACCAATGAAAATTTAACAAGAATATGGTGGATACGCCGCTGGTACTTCCTATATATAAGTATTCTTGTCAAAGATCAGAGGCATTATCAGGCGGTTATGAGAAGTTCCATGTAGGATTTAGTATTGTCTTGGTTGAAGTTTGTGTTATACTCACTGATTTAGCATTCATATCATCTCACCATTTAAAGAAAATGGATTGTGTTCTATTTATACATAAACTAACCTCTCCATCATAACAAACGAGAGAGGAACTGTCACCATTCAAACATGTATGCTATCAGAATTAGGACTCAGATATTGGTTGTTGTGTTTATTTATGTTCTAGAGTCACATCATAGAACCAATCATCACTTACTGATAAAACCAATGAAAATTTGACAAGAATATGGTGGATACGCTGCTGCTACTTCCTATATATAAGTATTCTTGTCAAAGGATCAGAGGCAATGTCAGGCGGTTATGAGAAGTTCCATGTAGGTTTTAGTAGTAGAAGTTTTGTTTAGGGATATAACCTCATCTTTCCAAACCTATCAAAACTCTTACGCATGATATCATATTTAGTCAATCAACTCTGTTTATCAATATTCATTAACTTAGGCATCAAAAAGCGATTCCTGTAGCAGGGTACTCAACCCTTACAAGGAACGTTACCGCCTCAAACAAAAATTTAAACTCTTACTCTCTTCTAAGTATGTAACTGTCAAATTAAACACCATCCTTTTGAGACAAACATACCACTACTTAAATTTCGGGACGAAATTTCTAAAAGTAGGGGATACTGTAACATCCGTCAAAAACTGGGTTAACCAAACCCGCTTCATTTATTAACCGAACAACCAGTTAAAAATTTCATTGCATATTTAATGCTCAAATTAATTTTAAACGATACATAATTAATAAGTATATTAGAATATAAAATTTATATTTGAAAATGTATTAAAAATAGTGAAATAAAAATAAAACAAGGCTGCCGGGATTCGAACCCGGGTCAGCCGGGTCAGCAAAGCCTTAACACACACACATCCAAACCACTCCGCCACTTGTGTTCTTTAGCAATATATCAAAACAATTAATTCAAATATCACAATCTCGAATTCAAAGTGACGTGCCCAATTCGCAGTCGTCGGAAATCCCGACGATTTTGCCTTTCTCTGTCGGTTTCTTGTGTCTTAACGCTTATAATAACTATTACATCGGTTATAACCGATGTCCAGTCCGTGACATCAGTCATAACCGTCGGATAAATTATTGACCGACGAATCAAGACGGTAATCGGACCCAATTCATCGATGTTTTTCCCTATAAATACACCCACAAGCCTCTGTTAACCTTTTCGCTCACAATCACACAAATTCTCGACGTAATTTCACTCGCCGGAAAATCTCTGCAAGTCGCCGGAAAACCGAGATTTCATCTACACGGTAAATACCTCGACTCTTTCCGTTTCAATCCGATGTTAGGCTGTTACTAACTTCAATCCAACCATCAGAATCAATTCCAGACGACGTAGCCGGAATATTCAGCTCTCGCCGGAAAACCTCTGAACGCTGGAAATCGGTATAATCATCCAAACTTCTGTAAATCCTTGTTTATGTACCTCAATATCATATCTGATCGAACAGAACTATTAATTGATTCTAACAGCCGAGGTTCACTAACAAAGCCGACGGACTTTTGCCGGAGTTCTGTGAAAGACACTGATCGGTACCTCCTATCCCCAAACTCTCTCCGTTCATTACCTTTCAATTAATTATAAAGCTTGTTAATCGAATTAGACATAAATAATTTGAATTATCATTATCAGTAATCTTAAACGAAGAAGATGAAGTTCAGATATGTTATAAGATTATTTAAAATCAGTTTTATGAACGAGTTACACACACAGTCCAGCGGTGGACTGTGTGCAAACAAATACATACACGTCGCGAGTTCGATTCCTGTCCCAACCTTAACCTCCGTAATAAAAATGTTTTTTTTTGAAACTGAACCGGGTTAACTCAGTAAGATGTTAAGTATAATAAAAATCAGAATATTTACCAAGTTACACACACAGTCCAGCTGTGGACTGTGTGCCAAACTAAACCACAGGTCCCGGGTTCGAGACCTGTGGAGAGCACCGAGTCGATACATTAAATCTTTATTTTAAAATAAGTGATTTTCAGATTAACTTAATTAGTATATAAATATAATTAAAAACAGAAATAATTCAGGTTAGACACGTAGCTCAGTTGGTAGAGCTGCGTGCACGCGTACGAGAGGTCACGGGTTCGAGTCTCACCCAGCGCACACATATAACCGACCGAACCGGTCAACAAGTCAACGGTCAACAAGTCAATGGTCAACAGTCAAAAATCAACATTTTTTTATTACTTTTATTTATTTATTTAAATTAAAAATACTTAAAAATAACATTTTTAAAGTTAGAAAATAGCCATAAACTCATAAAAATATATCCAATAATCCTACTAAAATTGATTAATAAAATCCGCTTATTTACCGAACCCTTATGTTAATATCTAGGTTAGTTTCACTCGTGGTTAAATCCAACTTCGTGCGCATTCAACATCATCAACTGAACGCACCCAATGTGAGTGAATCTTACAACTCCCCTTTTTAATTACACGTTTTGGGGTGTATCATGTGTCACTAAAACTAATTCGTTTATTCAAACTCGTGCCATACCATATTATGACTTAAACTTAGAATGTAAATATTGTTTGTAGTTATGTATTTCATATTGTCAAGTTGTATGCAAATTATTTGTTAGGCCCATCAGTTCCTCGTGGGAGACGAGTTGAACAACGCGTGCCTTAAAACTCATTCATTAGGCCCATCAGTTCGTAGAACAACTCGTGCCTCAAAACTCATTCATTAGGCCCATCAGTTCCTCGTGGGAGACGAGTTGAGCAACGCGTGCGTCAAAACAATCTATTATTGTATGTGTGTGCATTATTTAATATTAAGTGTTTTGTGAATAAGTTTACATCTATATTAACTCATATGTGGTTATGCACTTTATTTTATAATCAATTCAATAAACTTGTTCAAATGTTTTTCATAGGATTCACTCGCCAACTTTTTGTTGATCCAAAAACCATTTTTACACATGATACAGGTGAACAAGATGAATCAAGGAAAACATAGGAAATGCCTTAGAAGAAAATAATGAAGTCTAGAAAGATGTGTAGAACATGTTGTAATTATGGTTGTATGATTTCCCTTTAAATTGTAATAATAGGTATGAAACGTTATAATAAATGTCATGAGCTTTGATGAAAACCCAATCATGCCCCGATCACCTTTTCCGCTGCGGGTCGGGGTGTGACAAGAATTTTCATTAATATTCATTTGCAAAAATTTATATTTTTACAATTTTTGAGAACAATCATTTCAGGATGCACGTACAAACAATTCTTGGATTGCAAACCATTAAACTTTGATGGCACTAGAGGTGCTGTGGCATTTGTACGATGGACTGAAAAGACGGACTCTGTGATCCGTATGAGCAACTGTTCTCCCAATCAGAGGGTTATGTATGTCCCGGTTTTGTTTGTCGACGAAGCTCTTTTATGGAGGAATCTACAAGTACAAACATCAGGAGATGCAGCTGCTTGCTATATTGTGGGAAAGATTGAAAGAAATTATGGAAGCAAAGTATTGTTCAAGAGCGGAACTACAGAGACTAGAGACGGAGTTTTGGAGTTTGACTATGAACGGAGGCGACATTTACGGTTGTACTAAACGTTTCCATGATCTCACACAGGTCGTCCCATACATGGTGACTCCCGAGTTCAAAAGAATTGAACATTACATTTGGGGATTAGCCCCTGAGATCAGGAGTATGGTCACGTCATCACATCCGGCTACGATCACCGAAGCCATAACTATTGCTATGAGTCTTACTAAAGAGGCGGTAAGAATGAATAAACTATCAAGGAAAGGTGCTGAGAAAACAAAGGAGACGCAAATGGACTCTTCTTCACATGACAATAAGAGAATTTTTTTTCATTTCAAGAGGGGATCAAGGCAAAACAACAAGTAGAAGGAAACCCCCACAACAAAAGGTGGCAAGGCATTTGTAGCTACTACCAAAACTGGAACGAAGAGGTATGCTGGGAATGCACTGAAATGCAATAAGTGTTGATATCATTACCATGGTGGATGCCAAACCACCAAGTGTGATAAGTGTGGAAAGTTGGGACACCATACTGAGAACTGTTGGGGAAACAATAAGGAAGGTAGGAATAGGGACAAGAAAGAAAGCGGTAGTGGAAATGGAAACGGAAATGGGAAGGGAAAGAACAAGGGTTGTGATGGATGCGGAAATTTGGGCCATTTCAAGAAGGATTGCCAAAAGAAAATCAAGGCCATGGCCGAGCCTTTGTGATAGGAGCCCGAGAAGCGCGCCAAGATCCTAATGTGATCACGGGTATGTTTCCTATCAACATTCACTTTACCTGTTCATGTAGATCCTGTTTCATCTAATACACTCACTGTCGATAAGATATCTAGATCCGTACCACCTCAGTATCCATCAGGAGATACTACACACCCCACTTATCACCCAATCTCTCCTCCATTTACTAGACCATCCCATTATACTCTTGGAGGTACTTCCCAATCTATTGAGCACCTACCACCTCATCCTTTGTTGGATCATCACCTACTGTCTCTACACCGATTCTCAACCTTTATCAGTCTCCATATGCAACTAGACCCTTACATGTCATTGCTACTGACCTCAGTCACTCTGCGACTGGCTTATCCTTATATCCGAACCCCCACTGCTGGAGATTCATCTCATCCCCCACCTTTCACACATAGTACTGTTACTTATCCTTCACCTTACTATTCAGATTTACATGTTCAGCCACCACCACCACCACTGGGCATGAGCCTATCTGATCCTTATCACCCTAGTCACATGCCACTTACTACCACAGAGTATAGGGTCACATCTGTCACACCCCAACCGATGGCGGAAACATCGAAGTGAGACGAAATAGATTGCTCTAGACATCATAACACTATTTGCGACAATATCATAATCAAAACTCGTTCATTTCATTTATCAAATTGTCAATTACAACATAAATCAAAATACAACAACTTCAACAAAATTAAAACATGAAAGCCTAACATTCTAGGTGCGTTTCTATGTCGTCCCTACTAGATTCGTCATAAGCATCATCATCAACCTGTAACATGTTAAAAATATGGTTCAACGCAAAATCATTGGCGAGTACTCAAGTTTAAGTACATAGCATAAGTATAAAAGAGTTTACTCAAATCCACATGACAATTGTATACAAGGTAAGCTAGCATGCAATACTAATATTCAAACCCAAGTATCCACAAGAATTAAGTGTCCCTCGTCACACAAAGTAATGAGACTAAAGTATGAATAAGAATAAGAATCAGCTTTAAGCTTAACAATACTCCGCCGGGCAGTGTGCTACTCCTTTAGCGCTATATATGTTAAGTTGGGGCTAGCTAAGTTAATGACAAGAAGCATGCATGAATCTAGCATGAACCTAAGCATAACAATAAGCATGTCTAACGAATCGAGTGTATAAAGCATGTAGTGTGTGTATTCATGTATTTTGTAAGTTCACATGTTACAACCCAAATTGTGTAAAAAGGGAAATGGGTCAAGTGTACTCACGGTTTTGCAAGCTTCCTCTCGAGCAATTTTCGTGAAGTGTTTTGAAGGATGGAATGCCGAGTTATCATACATAAGGAAAGCGTAAGCGCGTAAGTATTCGGATGATAACGGAGGATTAGAAATTTGAAATGAACCAAAGTATGTATACGAGAAAATAATCACCTAGACTTAAGACTTGTTTTCGACACTATTATACCCATTCGGGTTGACGTGTTTTCATGGGTTAAGATACCCATTAGAATCGTAACGAGAGGTTAAGTACTTCGGTGATGTAACCTAGTACCATGAAGAACAATCATTCGATTATCATCAAGGGTTCGGTTAAGGTATATATTATATAGCATACATAATAAGTAAATCATAGTTATCATGGAAGTTCATAGAAGTCATGCATGGAGGTAGGAGGATAACCTTCCTTTAACCTCTTTCGTATTGTTCACCAATGCACAAGTTGTCACAAGGACAACAAAGATGGTCATGAATAAGTTAAAGTTAAAATAAAAGTTGTAATATAATCAAAATCATCAAGTGAAGTGGTGGATTGTAGGTAGGATTGCCAAGGCTTCCAAGTAATCACACACTACCAACTCAAGTCTTGTTTCAAGAACAAGCTTGGAAGGATACAACACTTGTGGGTTAAAACCCTATTAAGATGGAAAGTTTCTTACACTTGGGACCTCAAATATGGTGATGTTCCATGTTGGTTTTGTAAGTCCCTAAAACGGATCTGTACACGGTATCACAGCCACTAATCGATTGCAGAAATAAGGATTAGATGAACAGAACAAGAACAATCTTTGATTAATCAACTTGCATACACGGAATGGTGTCTGATACAAGATCATTGAATAACAAACTGACTAACCACCAAAATATAAACCCTAACACATGTTTTTATGCTAATCACAAAACCCACTAGTTACAACCCTTGGCCCATAAGGCTCTAGGAAGCCCATTCCTTCACCTAAGCCCAAACTACAACACTAATGTGTAAACCTTTTAGCTAGGGCCCAACAGGTTTTCAATTGAAAACCTATGGAAAATCTCCTAGAGGTGTTCCAAGTATTAAGGAGAAGAAGAAGAGTAAAGACGGGAGGTGAAGGTGAGTTAGAACTCACTTGAAAGTCTTGAACTTTCTGGATTGAGAGAGAGAGATGAATGTTTGAGGTGTGAAATGAGTGTGGGAGGAGGTGGGTATTTATAGTTGAGGTTAGAGGGTTGAGTTAGGTGAGCATTAAATTCAAGAAACACACTTAAACAAACACATTTTTGCCCAATCCATGAGATAGAAACAAGAATCTGCCGATTATGTCCTTTCACGGGCCCCGAGAGACACAAGAGAAGACGGTCGCGGGGTGCGAGAAGTGATATTCCATAAATTTCTTTGATTTTTATCACTTTTAGTCCCTGAACTTAGTTTTTCCTTCATTTCATGCTAAAACTTGATATTTTCGCATGTTTCAAGTGTATAACGTATATGTAAGTATATTTTAGGTATCATGTATGAATGTATGAATACTTGCATGTATAACAAATATCGGTTTGTATGTAAACACGTATTTAACAATTGAATCCATGTAAGACAAGTATGTATCAGGTATGAATTTTATTACGATCAAAGTCTCGGATTATAAGATTGGGAAATGAAATACGAATGTGATAAGAATACAATTTCCATAAATAGAAATACGATTGCACTTTCTAATTAAGGAAAGTACGAAAAAGCGAGGCGTTACAAAATCTACCGAGATTCAGCATGATATTCTGTTTAGTCGTTTTCATGATCTTAGTGCTCAGTTTTCAGCCATTCGAGCATCTCTGAGTGTTCCACCACCATCATCATCTCAGCCACCATTACCTACAACATCACCTCCACCGCTACCGACATCTCCACCACCACCATCTCCATCTGTACCTTCACTTCCACTGCCTCATATGGCTCCTTCATCTCATAAGGGACGTATCAGCACTCTCGAGGAGGAGATTGCTTACATCTATGGTCTAATACACGCATCTTCACCCCCACCCCCACCATCAGTGTAGTCATGGTATATTATCATCTTTTCAGGGTAGATACCCATACCCGTTTTTGTAGAAGACCGAAGACTTTTTGAAGATATATAGTCAACTTGAAGATCGTTGAAGAACAAAGTGAAGAAAGTATCTACATTGTTTTGTGTATTTTATATAGCTTGTATATCAGAGTGATGTAACTCCGAATTATTTTTGTTTCTTCACAAAAATGATGTATCAAGTTGACAATATATATATATATATAAGTTGGTATCTTTTATTATGCATTGTTATTATTCGTTATGTACATATTATGATGATCATAGTATGGATGCTTTACATGAGAGATGATTTGATTTATCCTACCTTTATATATTAGCATTATGTAATGATGTATTTTATTCAATTTGAATCCATGAATGACAATATTTATTTTAAATATTTGTCTAATCACTTCTATATGTTATATATATGAAGATCGTGGCACAAAAAGAAGAAATGTATGCCAACTTCAACAAACCCCTCTACCTGCATCACAAGCTGAACTTGATGCTCTGCTGAACCAGTGAATCGCCAAAGCAATCGGACAACACCAAACAAACCGTACCAATCAGGATGACGAAACTAGGATTTAAACACCAAAGAGAGCTAGGAATCATACGAACGGTTGGTTATTCATAACCTTACCAAAAGAATTTTCATTAATATTTATTTGCAAAAAAATTATATATTTTTGATAATTTTTTAGAACAAACATTTTAGGATGCACGTACAAGCAATTCTTGGATTGCAAGCCACTAAACTTTGATGGCACTAGGGGTGCTGTGGCAATTGTTCGATGGACTGAAATGGAAACGGGAAAGGAGAACCAAGGCTGATATCGATGCGAAGATTTGGGCCATTTCAAGAAGGATTTCCCAAAAGAAAATCAAGGCCATGGTCGAGCCTTTGTGATAGGAGCCCGAGAAGCGCGCCAAGATCCTAATGTGATCACGAGTACGTTTCCTATCAACAATCACTTTGCATCTATTTTATTTGATACTGGCGCAGATTATAGTTTTATATTTTTAAAGTTCAAATATATACTTAGATTAAAATCAAATAAATTAGATATTCCTTTCACTATCGAACTAGCGAATGGAAAAATAATCGAATCTGGTGAAATTATTAGAGGTTGCTCTTTAGAGCTTGGTAGACGAAAGTTCAACATCGACCTATTACCCATTCAATTAGGTAGTTTTATCGTTGTTGCTATGGATTGGTCATCCAATAACCAATCTGAAGTCGTGTGTTGCGACAAGATCATTCGTATTCCTCTTCCTAGTAACAAAACACTTCTTTTTCATGGCGAGAAGAACGAAATGCCACTACGAGTTATCACTTGTATGAAAGCTCAGAAGTGCCAATGAAAAGGATCTATAGCATTCTTAGCACACATAGTTGACAAGAAGGCCAAAGAGCTGAAACTTGAGGAGATCCCCTTTTTGAAGGAATTCCCTTAAGTATTTCTAGAAGACTTAGCTGGAGTACCATCACAATGACAAGTCGAATTTCGTATAGACTTAATCCCAGGAGCCGCACCTGTAGCGAAATCGGCTTACTGACTAGCTCCTTCATAAAAGAAAGAGTTGTCCACACAACTTCAAGAGTTGTTGGACAAGGGTTTCATTAGACCAAGTTTCTCACCCTAGGGAGCACCAGTTTTATTCATGAAAAAGAAGGATGGAAGTTTCAGGATGTGCATAGACTATCGAGAATTAAACAAGCTCACGATCAAGAATCGGTATCCATTACCAAGAATCGATGACTTGTTTGATCAACTTCAAGGATTGAGTTTCTATTCAAAGATTGACTTAAGGTCAGGATACCATCCAATCCGAACTCCCTATGGTCATTAAGAATTTCTTGTTATGCTTTTGGCTTAACCAATGCACCAGCAGTTTTCATTTACTTAATGAACCGTGTGTGCAAGTCGTACCTTGATAAATTCATGATAGTCTTTATCGATGACATATTGATATATTCACGAAACAAGGATGAACACGAACATCATATTAGAACTACTCTTGAACTATTAAAGAAGAAGAAACTGTATGCAAAATTCTCTAAAAGCGAATTCTGGCTTCGTGATGTTCAATTTATCGGACATGTAGTGAATGAGAAAGGCATACATGTCGATCCATCTAAAATAGAAGCCATTAAGAATTGGAACGCACCAAAGACACCAACCGAAGTATGCCAATTTTTGGGATTGGAAGGTTATTATCGAAGATTCATTGAGAACTTTACAAAGGTTGCTCAACCACTAACTTCCCTCACACAAAAAGATAAGAAATTTGATTGGGGAGAAAAACAAGAAGCAGCTTTCCAACTGCTTAAAGACAAAGTTTGTGATGCGCCAATTTTATCACTTTCGGACGACATTGTGACAACTAGCAAAATTCCGGTAGTTCTGTACAACTTGAACAACTAGTACATTGTCTATTTATCGTATAACATGACTTAATTTTTTATTTTAAGTCTTAAAACTCTAGAAATTTAACCAAATCATAGTTTGGTATGATAATAGATTCGTCACAATCACGAATATATAAAACCATATCCTAGACAAACGACAAAGACGCGAACACGAAATAAATACCAGAACTGGTTGCGGTACAATCTGATATGACAATATTTCTGTACTATTTTAGCATAAGATTTTATTTAAAACACCAAATTGTCCAAGTCTGCAGCAAAATTTAGCATTTTGCAGCAAAATTCAGCAAATGTCCCAAAACCCAATAATAAATATTTTTAGCTAAAGAATAATAATGGGTGTTAGAAATAGTATAAAACCCATATATAAATCTTATTATTTAAAGCAATATGGTTTGTTCAGTAAAAATCTAACAATTGAGCCGTTACAGAAACTGAACTCCAATGACAAATTTATTAGTCTGAAGAGCTATATTAATTAACGGGACAATAAAATTTTTAGTACAATTATTAAGAACATAAAATTTTATAGGTAACACTATATATCAGTATTTCACCTGGTACAAGACCCAAACTAACTTTATCAACCGAATAATGAAACAATAAGACTAGTGAGATATTTTGGCATATTATAACATCATTTTAAAGTATTGGAGCATTAGTTTTTATAAAACTTATATATAACTTTATTAAAGTTTATAAAAGTTATAAAAATTACATATAATTTATAAAAAAATAACAAAACCAACCCCCCCCCCCTACACCCTCACGGCAACATGGGGGCTTCTCCCCATGCCACTTACCTCGTATTATGTGTTGGCACAATATGGATTAGTTTAGTGGACTTAGGTGTAAGAACATAAACATAATCATCAACACTTAGCCATTTCACTTCCATTCATTTTCACAACACTATAACTCAAAGAACACTTCTTCCATTTGCTCCTAAAATCGGCCAAAGCACCCCTATATTCACCTTCAAATTTTAAAAACCAAACTCTAGAGAATCAAGCTTGCATGAAGATCTCAGAAACTTGCAAGGAGTAAGAGCTCACTTTGAAAGCTTGGAACTCTTGATCTACATATCTTCTTCTTCATCTAGATCACCCCTAGCCATTGTGCTAGTAGTTAGATCCTTATACCTAATCTTATACTTTATATTTTATAAAATTTCAGAAGATCATCATACAAGTTATATAAAAATCCCACTTGAAAAACACTAATAAATCTAGTATCACTAACATAATCATGTGTGTTTCTTGTTAATTTTGGATGATCTTGAACTTGTCATTAACTAGCAAACTTGAATCTTGCAAAATTATGAATAAAAAGATGATCTAGACACATGCATGTTTAGATTAGCAAGATTCATTAAAAAATATGTCATGAACATAATCTCATACTTTAAAGATGATCATACATGTATTAGATCATTAAATAAAATTTATGATTTAAAAATTTTGTTTAAAAATGATAATAAAGTTTCCATTCTAAGAAAGATTAAAATTATAACAAGTTCATCACATTTTGTTAATATATTTATATAATAATTGTGATTGATGATGATTTGAGTTAGTTTAATTACTTAAAACATGCTTATAAAAACATGGGAAACTTATAATTTTAAAGGAAACTATGGAAAATTTTTATAAAAATTAATCTTGATTAAGATATAATTTAACTAAAGATTTGGTAGTTAAAAGTAATTAGGAAATTTAATCATGTTTAAATAAAGGATTTGGATGAAAAGATTGAGAAATTAATTATTTATATTTTCTTAAACTAAAAATTACATAAATATATATTTTTGATAAAAAATATATTTCTAAACCATCTTATATGTGTACATGTATTATTGTATAAAAACTATATATATTTTGTTAAATTGAATAGAAAAATATATAAGTGTTCAAATTTTAATAAAATAATATAGCGGACAACTTGGACAATTCGGACAAAAATAAAATATATGGTATAAACGAAACAAACGACAAAGACGAAACGAATAAAATAGTCGATGCGAACCTAACGGTCAAAACGAACAAATAAACCGACACACTTTATATTTACTAGAATTTTTAAATCTGTAACTTATAACTAATAGTTTTCATAAATAAATTTTATTAAGTTATAACAAATACTAGTAAATATTATTGGATTAAGCCCAACTAAACAACTATTAGATTTTATAAAAACTATATTGGGCTAAAACTATTTTTATAAAAATATTTGGATTAGCCCACTTTATAAAGTTAAATTTGGGCTAAGGCCCACTTGTATAAAAATCTAACTTGGGCTAAGCCCACTTTTATAAAATCAAACTTTGGGCTAAGGTCCACTTTTATAAAAATTACATGGGCTAAGCCCACTTATATAAAAGATACTTTGGGCCAAGCCCACTTTACAAAGAAATAAATTGGGCTAATCCATTTTATAAAAACTAACATTGGGCTAAAGCTCACTTTTATAAAACTGAACTTGGATAATCCAATTTTTATAAGTTATTTTGGGCTAGGCCCAATCTTTCATTTTAACTTAGGCTAGACCCACTTTTATAAACCAATGGGCTTAACCTACTATGAAACAAAATTAGGTTGGGCTAGGCCGACATACATGAAACATATTGGGCTAGGCCCACACAAAGTAAGCAAATTGTGCTAGGCCCATACTTATAAAAACGATTGGGCTAGGCCCTTATGTAATGAATTATTAGATTTAGTTATTTACAATTAAATTATGGACTAGGTCCAATTATATATAACCAATTATATATATATATGTACATATGTATATGTATATCAAGCAAAGAAAAACCAACAATTACAAGTATGAAATTCGAAATAAAATACTTGTACGAGAAACAAAGGAAAAACCAACAATTACAAGTATGAAATTCGAGATAAAATACTTTTACAAGAAACGAATGAAAGCCTAAGTGTCTAATAAATTAGAACACTTGTAGGTCGAGAAACAAACGAAGTATCAGAAATCAAATAGAGATTTGCACGGAACGCAAATCAGTGAGTTCATGTTCCCCTTTATTTTAACGTTTTTATGG
Source organism: Scalesia atractyloides (assembly GCA_947069175.1). Taxonomy (NCBI): domain Eukaryota; kingdom Viridiplantae; phylum Streptophyta; class Magnoliopsida; order Asterales; family Asteraceae; genus Scalesia; species Scalesia atractyloides. Next base: position 64,034,401 of record CAMTDV010000008.1, read on the forward strand.
TTTTAAACGTGCGGGGATGTATACATGTTACAGTTAATATAGATGGGAAAATGAAAATATTTAGATAACATGTGAATAAGGATCAAGCATTGGGGCCATTAATGAATAACAAGTACCGAGGAACAAGAGGATAGATCTATTGAATTTGGGGAAGCCCCACTGTAATACGGCAATAATAACAGATCGTATTAGAGTGCTTTTGTGTCTAAAACGAGTGTCTCAGACACAAAATAAATCGTCAAGGTTTGGTTGCCACCTTATTCGGCATACAGATTAGTGTCCTTACAACACACTAATGATCTTACAAGTTTCATTAACCTATATTAAACGAATTTATTGTTTCAAATGTTTTTCATAATTCATTTGATACAAATTTATAACATGAATTCACCAGAGCTTTTGTTGAGCTTTTGTTGACGTTGTTTTCAAAACTAACATGTATTATAGGAAACTAGTGGATGGCCTTCGGGGAAAATCTTGTTTGTTTGTTGAGAAGTCAAGATGTTGTGTTTCATCCAGTCTTTCGTTGTTATGTTTTATAAACCTATGTTGAATTTTAAGTAACAGTGTTCAAACTTGTGGTGCGGTTTTAAAAACAAAGGTTGGTTTGTAAATTATGTATTAAACAAAAAGTATGGATGAATTTTTTGTAATATAATTGTCGTTTACTTGATTGGATGCAACGATTGCCGCTCTGGCCACACCTCATGACACGCTTCCGCTACATCGAAAATCGGGACGTGACAGACCTTGTATCAGAGCTTCAATTGTAGTGAGCTAAGATTCTTTTGAGTCTAGTCTACAATTTCAAAATGGTCTTTTATAAAGGTCATAAATTATTTTAAAAATTGTAACAAGGGTTTTCCCCACGGCATGTATACGAAGGTCTACTAGTACTAAACGATAAATCAAAACAATAATGCAAGGACATTATACGAGATAGTCTTTGAGGACTAGACACGATAAAAGTAAGATGAATCAGAATGATACATGATATGATGTGCAATGAAACTGAAATTTAATTACCCAAAATTTTATTATAAGTTGTTCACATATATGAGTTGTACGAATTATTTTTCCAGGACCATGTCTTCCGACTCCAACACTGATTCCACAGGTTATGCTTCAGACGCTGATTACATATCGTTAGATGATCCTGTTCCACCTGTTATCATCATCATCTCCTTCCATTGCATCCTTTAGGGGATATCACACACCACACTGATCATCTATTACATCACCCTTCTGTTGGACCATCCCATTATACCCTTAGTAGTACTTCTCAGTTCGCTGATCATGTATCTTCTTATCCTTTTGCTGGATCTGTTTCTACTACCGTTACACCGACATTAAGTTCTTACCCAGACCCATTCGCTGCAGGACCGTCACATGTTTCATGCACTCAGCCTATGACTGAGTATCCTCCTTTTACTTTGATCCCCAGTGCTAGAGATCTGCCCATCCCCCAGATCATATGCATAGTATTGTCCCATACCCTTCACCTTACTTTACTGTTTCACATGACTAGCCACCTCTCGTCATGAGCCCATCCGACCCGTATCACCCGTGCCATTTGCCACTCACCACCACTGAGTACAGACTCACATCCACCGAGATACAGCTCGGTATTCTGTTTCGACGATTTCATGAGCTTAAAAACAAAGGTTGGTTTGTAAATTATGTATTAAATAAAAAGTATGGATGAATGTTTTGTAATATAATTGTCGTTTACTTGATTGGATGCAATGATTGCGCTCTGGCCACACCTCCCGACACGCTTCCGCTACATCGAAAATCAGGGTGTGACAGACACGGATGATTTTGCAGTTTATTGCAATGCATCACATCAGGGGTTTAGATGCATATTAATGCAACGAGAGAAAGTTATTGCATACGCATAACGACTATTAAAAATTCACGAAAAGAACTATACCACACGTGACCTAGAGTTAGGTACAGTGGCATTTGCATTAAAAATCTGGCGTCATTACCTTTACGTTACCAAGTGCACAATTTTCACTAATCACAAGAGTCTTCAACATATCTTTAACCAAAAAGAGTTGAATATACGCCAAATACGTTGGCTTGAATTGTTGAATGAGTATGATTGTGAGATCAAGTATCATCCAGGCAAGGCGAACGTTGTCATGGATGCCTTAAGCTGAAAAGAACGAGTTAAGACCCTACGTGTATTATCATTAGGACTCACAGTTCATAATAATCTCACTTCTTGAATTCATGACACTCAGCAAAAAGCACTAAAGGAAGGAACTTTAAAGCAGAAATGCTTAGAGGTATGGAAAAACATCTAGAGCCAAAAGAGAATTTGGATTCCTCTTTTTGGCGGTCTTCGACCTAATTCTAGATGAAGCTCATAGATCCAAATACTTGATACATCCCGGATCAGATAAAATGTATCATGATGGTAAAAATATTTGTCACACCCTCAATTTCCACTTGCGGAGTATTACCGCGAGGCGTGTGATCAAACCAGAATCTCAGACACTAGCAATATCGAACGACTCTATATGATTTATTTAAGCGTTTTCCAAAAACATTTGTTGTAAACATTCATAGTCATTTTCAAAACATCATAGTTTCAAAGTTTAGCGGAAGCATTAAAGTAAAGTAACGGGCGCCAACATAAACGCCAAAACCATAATCCCAAAAATTATTCGTAAATAAAGACTCGATAAAAATGTCTTGATCAAATGCAAGTGAGTGCACCTAGCGCTCCTAGCGTCCTGAGGAACATGCAAAGAAACAAGTGTCAACATTAAAGAAGAGTGAGTTCATAGGTTTTTATAAGTTCACAAGTTCGGTTTAAAAGATTGTTTTTCCCCGTTATCCCTAACCCGGGATAAGGACATAGTTCCATTATTCCTAACCCGGAATAATAATGTTGGTTCGTAAATAAGTTCAATGTTAACATGTAGGTAGCGAGCCTAAAGTTACGTCACATAAGAGTTCGCGATCGAAGCTGACTGTTATTGCCTCAGTGTTGCCAGGTCTATCACTGACCATGGCGAAAGTTAGGCCAAATTAATCACCCGTTGACCATTTCCCGGTCAGCTAGCGCGACTAGCTCGGGTGGGGCTTGTCGGGCCCAGTAGTACTACTATAATTTCCCCGCTATTTAAGCTAATTCTAACGATCCGAGAGTTGGTTGAGGACCTCCGTGATAAAGTTACTTAGTGACCATAACGTATATTAACATTAACTTAGTTACCGAGTAGTTAACGGCGTTAATTTCGCATAACGTAAAAAGATAGAGTTGTAGAGCGTATACATGTTTCTCCCCGTGTTATTTAAAACCGGATAAAATAGGGGCCGTGAACTCACCTTAAATTGCTCAATTAGATAAACGCAAAAGAAGCAAATGATGGAACCGCCCTAATCGCGTCCTAACATGTCAACCGATTTAAAATTAGTGTGTGAACACACTGACACAAAACCCTACGCACAACTAACACACAGTATGGCACACGTAATAACCAATTCGAAACCATAGTCATGTATGAAAAGTATCACCATACAAAATAACAATCAAACCAACATGTCATAAACACATGATAACTCATACAACACCTAGGTACACACAAACGCAAGTTATCATATTTCAGCTTGTACGCTCATATTTGGGCTGTTTTGGAGGATTTTTATAAAATAGTTTCAATGTTCCAAAAATTCCAATTTTTTTTATAGGAGGTGTGAATTAGACTGTAGAATTTTGTGTAAAATTTTCAAATCCTATATCTTTACCAATTATTTATAAACATTTATATACTAGGCTGCAGTCAGATTCGTCGCTTTCTGACTGCAGTCCACGAGAAAGATTATTTAAAAATCATCGTTCATCCAATTAACAAAATTCCAGTGGGAGATTTTCGGAAATTCCCGTCTCCAGTTACTGTACAAATTTCGTGACCTAACCCCATACAGACTATGAGATCCGACTAGATAAACAACCTGTAAATTCTGCAGAATTTACGCAGCTTCAGCATTACCACTTAAAAATAGCAAACGACCTCAGAAAAATATGAATCCGGCGCCATTTGAAGTGTTTTTCAAAAATACACATTTTAGGCTTCAGAAATCCACTTTTCGATAAATAATGATCAGGTTACAGCCAACTTCAGTTGTATTGATTAACAGCAGGTTAATTTGTCAAATATCATCATATATATTAATATCCATGCAAACCCTAAGTATATATCATGATCTTTATCGATAAAACGTAGCCTGCGATTTTTGTATTCCACATATCATCACAACCGCAAAGATTCGCACATTCATCCGAACTAATCATACACCACAACACTTTTTCATAATAATAATCATACAAGTACATAATCATAATCAAGATTACACAAAACCTAGTGTGAATCGCAATACAATTAAACCCTAACCTTGAAATGATGATGATTAGCGAACCGGGACAAGCTTGTAATCGATCCGAGAGGTGTAGTTTGCGCGACCGTAAGAGGGGGGGGATGCCGTCGCACTCTTCTAGGGATTCGGGTTTGATTATTTTTTTTAAAACATTCCATGCATACATACATATACATAGGGGACGGTTTGGGTTATTCCTTGGGCCGCAAGGTTGGGGTGGCGGGTTGGGCTTGTGTTCGTAAGAGGGGGTGTGGGTGGCGGGTTGGGCTTGTGTGGTCACAAGGTCGACACGTTTCGCAGCTCGGTTCGGTTCGGCTATTTATTTATTTTTATTTTTTCTTATTTTTTTACAATTCGGTAACACAAGGCTTATAACTAATAAATCGCGAAATCAAAGCGTGATACAATAATCTACAAGCGTCTAATAACACATAGCACGTAATTCAGATACAACCTGTCTAATAACACATAGCACGTAATTCACCCAATAGATTCACAAAGTTAGCGTAGTTATTGCGAGTGTGTAATTTAATTCTCCAAATTAAATCAGCTTAGGATGAATAACAATAAAGTAGCGCGTTTAAGATACCTGAAAAGCCGGGATGTCACATTATCCCCATGTTGAAAGAATTTTCGTCCCGAAAATTGAGTAAACGCGGTTTTGAATGCAACGCACAAAAGGTCAGTTTGTTAGAATGGTACAAGTAAATCTCAGGCTGTCACATCATCCCCATGTTGAAAGAATTTCGTCCCGAAATTCAGTTGGTGGTAACGTCAGATTACTGCTCAGCTTCAAAAAGGTGTGGATATTTGCTTTTCATTTGGTCCTCTCTTTCCCACGTGAACTCCGGTCCACGCTTAGAGTTCCAACGAACCTTGACGATCGGTATCTTGCTGTGCCTTTGAGTTTTAATCTCACGGTCCATGATCTCGATAGGTTGTTCCACAAAATGCAGTTGCTCATCCACTTGAATCTCGTCCAATGGAATGACTAGGGTCTCATCTGACACACACTTCTTAATATTGGACACGTGAAAAACGTTGTGAACTCCACTGAGTTCGGCAGGAAGGTCTAACTGACAAGCTACGGGCCCGATACGCTTCGAAATCACAAATGGGCCTACGTACCGTGGATTTAGTTTGCCTCGTTTCCCAAAACGAATTACACCTTTCCACGGTGACACGTTCAGTAAGACGCGGTCACCTACTTGAAATTCGAGCGGTTTGCGTCGTTGATCAGCGTAACTTTTCTGCCGATCTCGTGCCGCTGCCATGTGGTTTCTGATTTGCACAATCTTTTCAGTAGCCTCAAGTATCAACTCAGGACCTGTGAGTTGACTGTCACCGACTTCTGCCCAACAGACCGGTGATCTACATTTGCGACCGTACAATGCTTCAAACGGTGCTGCCTGAATACTCGTATGGTAACTGTTGTTATACGAGAATTCCACTAAAGGCAGATGGATTTCCCAACTGTTCCTGAAGTCTACCACACATGCCCTAAGCATGTCCTCCAAGGTCTGAATGGTCCTTTTCACTTTGACCATCCGTCTGAGGGTGGTAAGCTGTGCTCATATCTAAGCGTGTACCCAACACTTCTGAAGTGACCGCCAAAAGTTGGACGTGAAATGAGCATTTCTGTCTGATATGATGGACGTTGGCACCCCGTGCCGAGAAACCACTTCCTTAATGTAGATGCGAAGCAACTTATCCATCTTGTCTGTTTCTTTGGTTGCCAGGAAGTGTGCAGACTTAGTTAGACGATCCACGATTACCCAGATGGTATCACAACCACCCGGGGTTCGCGGGAGTTTAGTGATAAAGTCCATCGAGATCTGATCCCATTTCCACACTGGGATCTCAGGTTGTTGAAGTAACCCTGATGGCTTCTGGTATTCCACCTTGACTTTCGCACAAGTCAAACACTTGCTCACGTAGGTGGCTATATCCGCTTTCATGTTGGGCCACCAGTACACGGCTTTAAGGCTTGATACATCTTATCCGAACCAGGATGGACAGAGTATCGGGATTTGTGAGCTTCGTCCATAACTAGCTTCCTAAGGTTTCCGTAGAGAGGTACCCATATACGATTCATGAAATACCGGGCACCATTGGGTTTCACTTCCCAATCGCGTTCCATCTTTCCCACAGATTCGGCCTTGATGTTCTCTTCCTTAACTGCTTCTAGCTGCGCGTCGCGTATCTGTTCGGGTAACCCAGAATGAATTGTGAACTGTAGTGCTCGTATCCGACGAGGTTTCAAGTGCTCCTTCCGACTGAGGGCATCAGCTACCACGTTAGCTTTACCCGGGTGATACCGAATGGCACATTCGTAATCGTTCAGGAGTTTGACCCAGCGACGCTGTCGCATGTTCAACTCCTTCTGGTCAAAAATATGCTGGAGGCTCTTGTGATCCGTGTAGATTTTGCACCTTGTTCCATATAGGTAGTGTATCCAAAAATTAAGTGCTAACACAACTGTTCCCAATTCCAAGTCATGTGTTGTTTAGTTCTTCTCGTGGACCTTCAACTGTCGGGACGCATACGCGATAACCTTATCACGTTGCATGAGCACACATCCGAATCCCTGAATGGAAGCGTCACAATATACCACAAAATCATCCGTCCCCTCTGGCAAGGACAAAATGGGCGCACTGCAAAGCTTCTGCTTCAGTAATTGAAATGCTGCTTCCTGTTTGTCACCCCAAGCATACTTCGTGCCCTTCTGGGTGAGGGTGGTAAGCGGTTGTGCGATCTTGGAAAATCCCTCGATGAAACGTCTGTAGTAACCAGCCAAACCCAAAAATTGGCGGATCTCTGTCGGTGTCCTGGGTGCTTCCCAGTTCTTGATAGCATCGATCTTGGCGGGACGTGTATACCCTTTTCATTCATGATATGCCCGAGAAACTGAACTTCCCGAATCCAGAAATCACACTTCGAAAACTTGGCATATAGTTTCTCCTGTTGAAGTAGTTCCAGCAATAATCGCAGATGCTCAGCATGTTCTTCTTCACCCTTAGGGTAGATGAGTATATCATCGATGAACACGATGACAAACTTGTTGAGATACGGCTTACAAACCCGGTTCATGAGGTCCATGAACACCGCGGGTGCATTGGTGAGACCGAAAGGCATGACCAAGAACCCATAATGGCCATACCGAGTGCGAAATGCCGTCTTGGAGATATCCTCCTCCCTGACGCGTAGCTGGTGATAACCGAACCGTAGATCAATCTTGGAGTAGTAGCTTGACCCTTGAAGCTGGTCTAAAAGATCGTCGATGTGTGGTAATGGGTATCGGTTCTTGACGGTAACCTTATTGAGTTCCCTGTAGTCGATGCACATGCGGAAGGTCCCATCCTTCTTCTTGACAAAAAGGACCGGAGCTCCCCATGGCGAAGTACTGGGTCAGATAAATCCTTTTTCCAACAAATCCTGAAGTTGGGTAGACAGCTCTTGCAGCTCTGCTGGAGCTAGGCGGTACGGGGCCTTGGCGATAGGAGTCGCATGGTTCGCCAATTCGATTTCAAACTCCACTTGTCGATGTGGTGGAAGACCGGGTAACTCCTCTGGAAACACATCGGGAAAGTCACGGACGATGGGGATATCTTCAATCCGCTTCTCGTCCTTAGACTGCTCGGTGACCAGTGCGAGCAAAGCAAAAGAGTTCTTCTTCCGAAGATACTTCTGAGCTTGCATGTAAGAGATGATGTTCGTGACGACGCCTGCCTTCTCGCCTTGCACCATCAAGACTTTGTCGTTAGAGAGCGGAATACGGATAGCTTTCTCGAAACAGAGAACTTCAGCTCGGACGTCGGATAGCCAGTCCATTCCGGCTACCACATCAAAACTACCCAGGGTATTTCTCATCAGATCAATGGTAAAGGTGTGACCCGCGAGTTTAAGTTGACAGCCGGTCACTAGATGGGTCACATCTACAGATTTACCATCGGCTAGTTCTATGACGTAAGGGGTCTCTAGGGGTTTAGGTGAGAGATTTAGGTTCTTCCCAAAAGACTCAGATATAAACTCTTATCCGCACTCGTATCAAAAAGTACAGAAGCAAAATGATCGTTAAGTGGAAACTTACCGGTGACCACATTCGAGTCGTTTCTGGCCTCTCCACGGCCCAGCGTGAATGCACGTCCTTTGGCACCTCCTGTGCCACCATTTCCATTGTTGCCATTGTTGTTATTGTTGTTGTTGTTGTTATTGTTGTTGTTCCCACCATTTTTGTTGTTGCGAAGTTGCGGGCAGTCTCGCTTGAAATGGGCAGTGCTACCGCACTGATAGGATCCCCGGTTATTACCCTACTGCTAACCCTGGTGCTGGTACTGATTTTGTGGTGACATGATCTCCCTGCGACAATCCTTTGCCGCGTGTCCTGCTTTGCCACATTGTTGGCAACGATTTCCGGCGCAGGGGCCGTGATGATGGAGGTTACAACGATTACATTGCGACTTTCGACCCGCATAGCCGCTCGAGTTCTGGGTGTTGTTGGCAGACTGGTTGTTGTGACCCTGATTGTTGTTGAAGTTGTTGGACCGCTTCTGGTTTCCTTGTTGTGGCTAGGCTGATGAAGATTGTCGAGCAGGTGAGTCTTCAAATTTTCTTTGTTGTCAGGGACAATTTCAGTTGCACCCCTAGGTGGCAACTTCCTCTGCTCCAATGCCTTATCGGTGAGTTTATGTGCCAGTCTAATCGCTTGATGCTCCGTCGTAGGGTTGCTAGACATTACCATGCCCTGGATCTCAGGGACCAGACCCCCAAGATAAAACTCAAGTCGTTTATCGACGGTGTTAGCCAAATCGGGACAAAGGAACACCAGATCATGATGTCTTGCCGTGTACGCTTCAATTTCTGACCCGACCATCTTGTGGTTCCATAACGCTTGTTCCAATTGCTGGACTCTGTCCCGTGGATAGTATTCCTCCTTGATTAGAGCTTTGAATTCGGTCCAGGCCATTGCGTTCGCCATAACAAGTCCACGCGTTTGGACTTGTGCGTTCCACCAGGTTAATGCCCCATCTTCCAATGTCGAGGCAGCATACTTGACCTTATTAGCTTCAAGCAATTGCACATTTCGAAAACCGATTCAGACTTTTCAATCCAACGGACCAGTCCTATGGGTCCTTCAACTCCCGTGAACTTGCTCGGTTTCGCATCCAAGAACATCTTGTAGGGGTTAAGACCCCCTCCTGAGGATAGAGGATAGGTAATCAGCGAGAAAGTCTACTAGCCCAACTATTATATTTTCCCATGAAAATTTAATAATGGTTACCTGCTGGTGGGTTAGGAACACCTGCCAGAGTAGCATTCACGTGTTGTTGGATTAGAGCGGCCAATTCTTCAGTTGACATGTTGAGATTTCCGTGGCGACCGGATGCCATTTAAGATTTTCGCAAGACAACACAAACACACACCGATAAGTATATATCCAATATAGTCATCATATTCCACACTTAAATGATCACACAAATTATGTCAACCCAACAAATTAAACAATCAAAAGGAACATTCGATTAAATAAATTGCAATGTCTCACAAAATACCAACCAAACATCTCAGTTTAATTATAAAATTTTCAAGTTCAACCATAAGTGGAAACAATCTAAAGGAAACAAAACGGAGATTGGCGAGACGAGTTAGTCATCTATGTCTCCATCTCCCAAGTCGCTATCACTGCCGTCATCCTCTTCAGCATTTTCAGCTTCAACAGCCGGGTCCTGTTCCGGCTCTTCTTCCTCCGGGTCTTCCTCTGGATCCTCCTCTTCGTCCTCTACAGGCGCTGGAGGGGCCGGTGCTGGTGCGGGTACTGGGATAGGTGGTGCTTGGTTCTGCTCCAGTTCGTGAATCCTCCAACTGGACTCAAGAACTCTATCTTCGAGCCAGTCAGCCCTCAGCCGCTCAGCACGAAAGTCCTTAGCTAAAATGTTTCGAACTCTATTATTCTCATCTTGCTCTTCCTCGAGCTCTCCAGTTTTACCAGTCAGCTGACATATCAGCCATCCCTGTGCTTCGATAGTCTCCTGCATTCTCTCCAGCTGTTCCTGTTGTTTCCTTAACACATCTCTAAGCAGATCGTCCCCCACTCCTAAAGAGTTGACCGGTTTGACCGGTATAGCGGTGGTCGGACGGGAGGACGACTCCCCTCCTAGAGCGAGTCTTTTCCTAGCAGCTGAGCGTGTCTCCACGCCACAAGGTGGTGAGGGTTCGACCATGGGTGCCTTCCCCGGCGCCCTCGATTGTCGAGATCTGTCGGATGATGATGATGACATATCCTGCTGGGTTGGTGTAGTTAATTACGACTGCGTATATCACAATATATATATATATATATATATATATATATATATATATATATATATATATATATATATATATATATCTCACATAGAACAATTGTAGTATAACACATAACAAGATACCACAGTTCGGTGCCAACTAAGTCTAGTGTCGTGTAACAGCTATAGTTTAGGTCTACTTTTAAATGCAAACCTGACTCTCTATAGCTAGCGAGGCTCTGATACCAATCTGTCACACCTTCAATTTCCACTTGCGGAGTATTACCGCGAGGCGTGTGATCAAACCAGAATCTCAGACACTAGCAATATCGAAAGACTCTATATGATTTATTTAAACGTTTTCCAAAAACATTTGTTGTAAACATTCATAGTCATTTTCAAAATATCATAGTTTCAAAGTTTAGCGGAAGCATTAAAGTAAAGTAACGGGCGCCAACATAAACGCCAAAACCATAATCCCAAAAATTATTCGTTCTCGATAAAAATGTCTTGATCAAATGCAAGTGACTGCACCTAGCGCTCCTAGCGTCCTGAGAAACATGCAAAGAAACAAGTGTCAACATTAAAGAAGCGTGAGTTCACAGGTCTTTATAAGTTCACAAGTTCGGTTTAAAAGATGTTTTTTCCCCGTTATCCCTAGCCCGGGATAACGACATAGTTCCATTATTCCTAACCCGAAATAATAATGTTGGTTGGTAATAAGTTCAATGTTAAATGTAGGTAGCGAGCCTAAAGTTACGTCACATAAGAGTTCGCGATCGAAGCTGACTGTTGTTGCCTCAGTGTTGCCAGGTCTATCACTGACCATGGCGAAAGTTAGGCCAAATTAATCACCCGTTCACCATTCCCGGTTGGCTAGCGCGACTAGCTCGGGTGGGGCTTGTCGGGCCCAGTAGTACTACTATAATTTCCCCGCTATTTAACCCAATACTAACGATCCGAGAGTTGGTTGAGGACTTCCGTGATAAAGCTACTTAGTGACCATAACGTATATTAACATTAACTTAGTTACCGAGTAGTTAACGGCGTTAATTTCGCATAACGTAAAAAGATAGAGTTGTAGAGCGTATACATGTTTCTCCCCCTATTATTTAAAACCGGATAAATAGGGGCCGTGAACTCACCTTAAATTGCTCGGTTAGATAAACGCAAAAAAAGCAAATGATGGAACCGCTAATCGCGTCCTAACAAGTCAACCGATTTAAAGTTAGTGTGTGAACACACTGACACAAAACCCTACGCACAACTAACACACAGTACGACACACGTAATAAACAATTCGAAACCATAATCATGCATGCAAAGTATCACCATACAAAATAACAATCAAACCAACTTGTCATAAACACAGGATAACTCATACAACACTTAGGTACACACAAACGCAAGTTATCATGTTTCAGCTTGTACGCTCATAATTGGGCTGTTTTCGAGGATTTTTATAAAATAGTTCCAACGTTCCAAAAAATCCAATTTTTTACAGGAGGTGTCAATTAGACTTTTTGTGTAAAATTTTCAAATCCTAAATCTTTACCAATTATTTATAACATTTATATACTAGGCTGCAGTCAGATTCGTCGCTTTCTGACTGTAGTCCACGAGATAAATTATTTAAAAATCATCGTTCATGCAATTAACAAAATTCCAGTGGGAGATTTTCTGGAATTCCCGTCTCCAGTTACTGTACAAATTTCGTGACCTAACCACATAGAGACTATGAGATCTGACTTGATAAACAACCTGCAAATTCTGCAGAATTTACGCAGCTTCAGCTGCTGCACTAAATGACCACTTAAAAATAGCAAACGACCTCAGAAAAATATGAATCTGGAGCCATTTGAAGCGAATTTCAAAAATACACGTTTTAGGCATCAGAAAATCCACTTTTCGATAAATAATGATCAGGTTACAGCCAACTGAAGATGGCTGTAAATGTCAATCATCTTACAGTTTTCGACTTCACCGCATTAGAACATGTTTAAACGGTCATGACGCTTAGTTGTATTGATTAACAGCAGGTTAATTTGTCAAATATCATCATATATATCAATATCCATGCAAACCCTAAGTATATATCATGATTTTTATCGATAAAACGCAGCCTACGATTTTTGTATTCAACATATCATCGCAACCGCAAAGATTCGCATATTCATCCGAACTAATCATACACCACAACACTTTTTCATAATAATAATCATACAAGCACATAATCATGATCAAGATTACACAAAACCTAGTGTGAATCACAATACAATTAAACCCTAACCTTGAAAAGATGATGATTAGCGAACCGGGACAAGCTTGGAATCGATCCGAGAGGTGTAGTTTGCGCGACCATGAGAGGGGGGGGCTGCCGTCGGACTCTTCTAGGGATTAGGGTTTGATTATTTTTTTTAAAACATCCTATGCATATATACATATACATAGGGGGCGGTTTGGGTTATTCCTTGGTCCGCAAGGGTGGGGTGGCCGGTTGGGCTTGTGTGGTCACAAGGTCGACACGTTTCGCGGCTCGGTTCGGTTCGGCTATTTATTTATTTTTATTTTTTATTATTTTTTTTACAATTCGGTTCACGAAATCAAAGCATGATACAATAATCTACAAGCGTCTAATAACACATAGCACGTAATTCAGATACAACCCGTCTAATAACACATAGCACGTAATTCACCCAATAGATTCACAAAGTTAGCGTAGTTATTGCGAGCGTGTAATTTAATTCTCCGAATTAAATCAACGTAGGATGAATAACAATAAAATAGCGCGTTTAAGATACCTGAAAAGCCGGGATGTCACATATTGGTGGCCTAATATTAAAGGTGATATTGCAACTTATGTTGGAAAATGTCTGACATGCGCTAAATAAAGGCCGAATGACAAAAACCTTCAGGATTGTTACAACAACCTGAAATTCCCACTTGGAAATGGGTACAAATTTCTATGGATTTCATAATGAAATTACCCAAGACCTCACGCGGTCATGACATGATTTGGGTAATTGTCGACCGACTAACCAAATCAGCTCACTTCTTACCGATACGCGAGAAAGATTAAACTGAGAAGTTAGTTGACCTTTATCTCAAGGAGATTGTGGCGAGACATGGAGTGCCTGTGTCGATGATCTCTGACCGAGATGGTCATTTTGTGTCAAGAATTTGGCAATCTTTTCCAAAGGATTTTGGATCCCGCTTAGATATAAGTACGACCTTTCATCCTCAAACCGACGACCAAAGTGAACACACAATTCAAACATTAGAAGATATGCTTCATGATTGTGTGATGGACTTAGGCGGAAATTGGGATACTCACTTGCCTTTAGTAGAGTTCTCATACAATAACAGTTATCACAGGAGTATTCAAGCTGCCCCATTCGAATTGTTATATGGTCGTAAGATGATATTTAAAATTCGAGACCGTATTAAGGCGGCTCGGGACAGACAGAAAAGCTACGCGGATAACCGCCGCACACTGTTATCTTTTGAGGTTGGAGACAAAGTGTTATTAAAAGTCTCGCCTTTGAAAGGTGTAGCTAGATTTCGGAAGCAAGGAAAGCTTAGCCCGAGATACATAGGACCTTATGAGATTTTGGAAAAGATTGGAATTGTCGCATACAAGTTAAGATTACAAGAAACACTTAGTAGCATCCATGACACTTTTCACGTGTCAAATCTTAAAAAGTGTTTTTCTGACGAATCACTTATTATTCCCATGATGAAATTTGCTTAGACGACAAACTCCATTTCATCGAAGAACTTATTGAGGTTTTGGATTCAAAAACTCAGAAAACAAGGAGAAGTCGTATCAAACTACTAAAGGTCTGCTGGAACTCGAAGCACGGGCCCGAGTTTACTTGGGAACGAGAAGATGAAATGAAAAGGAAATTCCCTCACTTGTTTCCCTACAATGGATAACGCAACTTAAATTTCGGGACAAAATTTTCTTTAACAAGGGGAGAATGTGAAATTTGACCAAAATACTGGTAACTCCGTACAACATAAACAATTATTATATGATTTATTTTCGCATATATGACTTGATTTTATTAAGTCTTAAAAGTCTAGGAATGAACAATATTATAGACTAGTCTGATAACTAATCCGCCACAATTAGAAACAATATAAAACTATGTCCTAGACTAGCGGCAGAAATGCGAACACACTATTCATGTCAGGACTATTCTCGGTACAGCCCGACATGGCAAAAACAAGACATAAAAGTTTGTCTGCAACAAATATTACATAGAAACATTAGTTGGAAACAACTTACAAATAATACTTTCCAGAAAAATTATATGAACACTAAATTGTCTTGTTCGAAGAAAAATCAGCAATTCTACTGAAATGTACAACATTCTGCAGAACAAAACAGCAACGTCTAAAATCCAAAAATAAATATTGTTTATCATAAACAATATATAGGCTATTGAAAACGACACAAAAGTCCCTATATAAACATTATTGGTGAAAGCTACACAACCCATTCGGTAACTACCCGATAACAAAGCCGGTACAAAACTATGATCAAAATAGCAAAAATTACTAGTCTAGCGAACTAGTTGATGAATTTTGGACATCAAAAATATGTCGAAGAAAGATATACAAACAATTCCGTAAAAAGAATACAATTTACCGGTAATTGACCTGGTACGAAAATGAGCCGAATTCATTACTCGAACAAGGAAACGACTAGTCTAACGAACTAGTTAACATGTTTCGGCATACCAAATCACGTGTCATTTATTTTTTATACATTCATATCACAAAAACTCCATACCCGAAACATCAAAATTATAAAGTTATAAAATATAAAAAAGTTTATAAAAAAATGAACAAACCAAACACAACCCCCCCAATCGGTCATGGTGGATCCCACACCCTTGTCATCCTTTATTTTGATGTGTTGTAAGTATTATGGATGTGCTAAGTGGATGAGGAAGTGTGGGTCCCCACACCCCTTTTCATCTTTTATTTTGATGTGTTGTAAGTATTATAGATATGCTAAGTGGATGATGAATTTTGGACATAAAAAATATCTCGAAGAAAGATATACAAACAATTCCGTAAAAAGAATACAATTTACCAGTAATTGACCCGGTACGAAACATGAGCCTAATTCAATATCCGAACAAGAAAACAACTAGTCTAGCGAACTAGTTAACATGTTTAGGCATACCAAATCATGTGTCATTTATTATTTACACATTCGTATTACCAAAACACCATACCCGAAACATCCAAATTTTATAAAAGTTATAAAATATAAAAAAGTTTACAAAAAAATAAATAAACCAAACACCCCCCCCCCAAATCGGTCATGGTGGGTCCCCACACCCACTCATCCTTTATTTTGATGTGTTGTAAGTATTATGGATGTGTTAAGTGGATGATGAAGTGTGAGAAGTTTAACCATACTAACATCGCATCTTCACATCCATTCCAATCAAACAACCAACAACTACATCAGCTTCTTTTCTTCCTCTCCTCAAAATCAGCCACAATGGACATGAACCGACACTTACAAAAAAAATAATGCTTGGACACTATGAGACCAACAAAACATAGTAATGGTCGTCAAATATCATAAGGGTATTTATTTACTACAAACATATGTAATTATAGATCCTTCAAACTAATTACATAAATTGCCAGAAAAATGACCCGGTAGCAAACCAAGTGAAGATTCCATTATCCGAAATGCAAACATAGACTAGTCTAGAGAACAAGTTAATAAGTTTCAGACATCAAAAACACCTTGAAGTTACGTATGTTAACTTTTCTAAACAAGTTTCAGAAATCATTTGTTTGCTATCTGGTAACGAAACCGATACAAAAACTATGATCAAAATAACAAATTTACTAGTCTAGTGAACTAGTTAACAAAATTTTTATGTCAAAAATATTGTTAGGATTTTCAGTTTTTATAGAAAAATTAAAAAAACATATAACAGATTATAACGTTTATAAATTTAATACCATTAAATCCTAGCTAATAACTAACTAATACTTGGAAACTAACTAAACTAAACACCCCACAAACCGTGTTTGGTGTTGTGTTTTAAGCCTTATAAGCTTGCTAGGTGGATGACTAATACATGAAAGATTATAACACCACCACCTACATCATTTACATCTATTTCATAAACACGTCACAACTTTTTCTTCATCTTCATCACCAACCTTCAAACCTTCATATCTTCAATGAACACCAACTTTTTGATCTTCATAAACCATCAATTTTATTACAAGTATGGTCCTTCATGATGATCAAAGGCATTTGCAAGTTGATGGAAGTTGTTTGAAGCATTTGTCAAGTCTTGGAGCTTTGGATGTTCATCTTTTCTTCAATTTCATTATGTTCATCTCTAGCTAGTAGTAAGCTTCAAATCTTGTACGTACATTTCTCATTTCATGTTTAAACTAAAATGTACTAGTAATCATCTTGAAGCTTATGTAATAAGCACATGAAACACTAACAAAAACTAAACAAACTAAGATGATTGTATGTTATTTTTGATGATTCTTGATGATCTTTAAAGTTGTGATTATGTAGTAAACTTGATCTTGCATCTTCATGTGACAACCGGTACTTTTCGATCGTAATTGCGCACATAACAAACATTAAAACAATAATACATAGCATAATTTGACATAAACTAACGTAATTTGGCCTTGGGAAAGCCTAGGAGCGTCTACTTGATTCACGTTACGCGGTTTGGTAATATTCGAGAATTTTAGTGCGCGTTTGAAATTTAAGCGAACTGACACCGAACAAAGTACTGACAAAGCTAAAAAAACAAATTTTGTGCTTATAATTATCATATATTAATAATTATGCAATATATTTGGATTGTCGGGCATCACTCATCACAAACGCGGAAATTATGCGAAAACCAGAACGCATCGGCAATCAATCACGAAAAGGAAGCACCGGACTAGAGTTGCGTCTAAATATTGATATATTATGGCATATTTAGCTTTGTTTTCGAATTTTTGTATTCACGGTTAAAACCGGATCGAAAAACGGATAAAAACGATGACGTAGTGATTTACGCGATGTTAACGCAATCGACAAACGAACTCGACAAACAGCGACTACCGATGCTATTTTAAGACAATTGACCTAAAAATTTAGTTTTATGATAATCCGTGAAGTTCGGCTTTGAAAACGGGCTTTGGATACCTCATTGGGCCCCGCGTAGCGTTAACGGGCATTGGGCCCAACCCACAAACCCTAAGTATATAAGCAAGCTAACACTTTCTCCTTCACTTGAAAATTCTAGCCCCAAAATACAAACCTCTAATCCGATCGCCGGAATCCGGCGATGATTCCGGTCGATTCCGGTCACACCCTTCCGGCTACACACACACACACACTCCCCTTTTTGTATCACTCTCCATCTCATATACACACACCCGCTCACAGTCAAGAGCAGCAGAGAGAGAGACAGATCTGGTAGAGAGAGAGAGAGGTAGAACAGGAAGAGATCGGCAGAAAGAGAGTACGGCGGAGAGATAGAGGTAGCGGTGGTAGCGCGGCTGCGGCGCAACGGCAAACGACGGCGGCGTGATTTCAGCCCGAGTGACAGGGTGCGATGGTGGAGTCCGGCGGTGGAAGCTCCGGCTTGACCGCCGACAGCGGTTGTGGTTATAATTGTTCCGGGTTCTGGATGGGTCGGTAATGTCGGGCCTGGCCGATTGCGGCGGCATTGGTGGTGTGGTTACGTTGGTTCAGATTCAACTTGGGTCTCGGTTCAGTCAGATTCTGGTCTCGGCTCGTGTTTCGGTTCAGATTCGGTCAACATGCTCAACTCGGGTCTCGATTCGTTTCAACAAGTCATTCTACAGATCAAACTTAATCAACCAGGTCACGGTTTGGTTCCGGTCAGATTTTCTTCAGCACACGTTTCGTTGAACGGGTTGGCTCGGGTCAATTTTTGATGACATAAGTTTAGGTTGGTTCAAGATGCCTAAGATTCGGTTCACTCGGACCGACTCAGTTCAGTTCCGGTTCACTTCCAGTTCAGGTTTCGGGTTTGGGTTCGATTCAAGCTTTGGTTTATTTGGGTTCACTTCAGTTCAGTTTAGATGTATAATTTTTCATTTTCAGGTTCGAATGCGTGTCTCGGTTCAAGTTCGGTAAAACTCGGTCAACATCGAGTTGACTCAGTCAACACGAGCCAACTCAGTCACGGATGGTCAAATCCGGTCAACAGACCGCCAGGGATCGGACTTTGGTTCGGATCGGTGTTCGGTTCAACACAGTCAACTGCGGTCAACGAAATTCGACTGGTCAAACCCGGTCAACACGAGTTAATCCAGTTAAACTTGGTCAAACCTGATCAACAGGTCAACCCGAGACTCGGTAAAAATTAATTACGACGCGAAATTTAATTATATTAATTTATATAAATATTAATATCGATTATCGCGAAACCGAGCTTAAAACCGACCCGCTAACGATTACATATCGGCAAAACTTTAAAAATACACAATCGATCCGACTACATTACTCGCGTATATCTAGTAGTTAAAACCGAACCGACGTTATTATAATATAAATTGGATTCATATTTAGCGAAACATTATATTTGGTCACGACGAGAAGTTATATATATTGTTATATTGTCTATTGTGTTTTGATAATTAAATCGACAACTTGTATTGTCGGGATCGTCCAAAAACAGAGGAAACTCTGCCCGTTTTTTTTTGTAAAAATCCGAAAAACGAAACGTAATTATATTATACAAATCCCACCTTTCGGGGCTCAAGTATTTTTATAAAATAAATATAAGCGTATATTTAATTTGGCGATACTATATAACTTACAAAAACGAATTATAACACTTTGACAAACACGAGCTACAAGTTAACCAAACTCGAGGATTTTTATAAAAAAATATAATTAGTTATATTTATTTCAAATGACGAATTCGGAAATTATATTTCAAACGTGTTGCATTCGAAGTCATATAAAATAGTTATAATTAATCATATCCAAACGTCGAGATTTTAACACTTTTATAAAATAATTATAAATTGTTTCAAACGTCGTAAATTCGTATATTTTTATAAAAATAAATGTAATTATTTATATTTATTTCGAACTTCTAAAATAAGCACGACACATTTCCGTAAGATTATAACGAACGGCATTATCCGAGTTACTCCAGTAGCGAGCAAATGAAAGTCGATTCCAACGAGCATACAATTATATAATTATTTTATTTTTTTATAAACGGACCCAATACTATTACGACTACATGACGACTATGTGGGAACCATACGACCACATCCTACGAATCTACAACGTGTATTATTTTTATACAAACACTTCCTTGCCTACACGCACGACCATTCAGAACGACTAATTCGATTCTATAAGTATATTTATATTTTTATATAAATATGTATATATATATTCTAAATCTCTCGGGAACTAAGTGTTTCCAAAACACTGACAATAAATGGGATTAAACGAGTATAATAATATCGTTTCTATTAAGGTAACATCATCTCGTCGAATCCTTCGGTTAGCGATTCCGTGGAGCTCGGTGACACGTAGTTTAGCATGCTTTTTAGTAGAATCTTATAAGGTTATTCCTTGATAGGAATGTTATAGATTGCATGCTAGCGAGTCATGTTTTGGAAACGACAATTTGGAATTACATTACGCTAGCTTTGCAGTGGATATTAAGGTGAGTTCATAACCCCCACTTTTTTTATAGTTTTACATTTTATAAATGTTTTCGGGGGTGGAAAGACATGCAAGTTTTGCAAAAGTACACAAATTTCGATGAAGAAAAGTCGTATTTCTAAACAATGTCGCGAATGGATTTCAATAAACTCAAATGGTTTACGAAAGGTTTGTGCTCAACATACCGGTTTTACAAAACATACGTGTATTTTCAAAACATGCATGAGTTTCATGACTAGGGTCGGGATTGTCCTAGCTACAACGGGACTGGGTGTCATGCGTATAAATAAGAGGACTGGTTGGTCCTACTTTTAGACTTAAACGGGCTAGGCCCATTCTCACTTGTGCGAGGCACAAAGACTCCATGATTTTAGGCCCCTTTCTTCTAAAAACGTTTTCAGGTTTACAACTCACGGGGGGGGGGGGGGATACATTTTTTAATGGTATGGTTTCGCTATGGAATGAAATATTAGATCATGTACGAATAGGGTATCTCTTAAGTGCCATTAATCTTTTATAAGACCGAGGAACAAGAGTGGTAGATCTATCGGGTGTAGCAAGCCCCACTCATGGGTCCTTGTGTGGCCGCATGTAGTGCTTTTGTTGTCCTAGCCGGGTGGACCGGAAGAAATAGTCTAGGGTTGAGTACTTCCTATGTCGTCACACATATTAATGTCCTTGCAAAACATTAATGATCATCAGGTTCATTGACGCTTTACATACCACCTAATTTTTCTCAAATGTTAACGCGACGCGAACGTTGACAGTTATACAAGTTTTGCATATACAAAGTTTTCTGTTAATCATGCCAATGAAAATGGTTTTATTACGTTTTCGCAAACATATTTAAACCAGTTATCAAAAAGATTTATTTTATATCTTTTCGAACAAACTATGAACTCGCCAACTTTATGTTGACTTTTCGCATGTTCTTTCTCAGGTTACAATTACAAGTATGGCACGGTTGGAATAGTGGAACCTCAGGTTACAATTACAAGTATGGCACGGTTGGAATAGTGGAACCCATGGGGATTCGAGTACTTAGCGGGCGTTCACTTATTAGAAGTCTTAGCACTCACGTTACTTTCATTGTGCAATGAAGATACCAGTTTAGTTCATGCCCAGCTCTATTGTGATGGCTCTATCGGGGTGTGACACTTCATGTTTAAAAATATGATCTAAACACATGGATGTTTAGATCTAGCAAGATCCATTAACATGAATATTATGAACTTGTAATCTTGTTTAAAAATATTTTTATAAAACATGTAATGCATAGATTTATATAAAAATCTTGTTAAAAAAATAAAGTCTTGAAAATATATAAACAAGTTTACATAAAGCTTTTTTATAAACTAAAAAGTTTACATAAACTTATTAAAAAACTAAAGATGAACACACTTTAAAACATGATTTTTGAATAATACAAGATTACATACAAGTTTATAATGCTTCTTGTTAAAATTTTTGAGTATACAGTATTCTTATGTAAGATTTGGAAAATTGTTGAATTGAAAAGTGTATAAGATCATGTTTATAAAACATGCGAGAAGTTCATAGTTTAAGGGAAACTATGAAAAAAATTTATAAAATTTAATCATGATTATAGTGTGTTTAACTAGGATTTTGTTGATTAAAATGAATAGAAACTTTAATCATGATTATACAAGTTTTGGGTGAAAAAGTTTAGGATTAAAAATCACAAAATTTTGTTAAACTATATATATATATATATATATATATATATATATATTTCTAGGATAAAAATATATATTTAGATCACAAAAATTTGTATGTGTATAACTTTGTGTATTTATTGGTATGTATCTAGAAAGATAGGAAAATACCTACTAAAACTAAATATTTACAAAAATACAAAAAGATAAAAATACTTGAAACTTGACTAGCATAAAATATATATATGTCCAAACTTGGACAAAACAAACAAATTGGACAACTTTGACAAATCGGACAAAATAGACAAAACTGACGAAAAGAACCAAACAAACGACGCAAATGAAACCGACGAAACAAACGAAACGGTCGAAACGAACATACGAACCGACAAACGATCTACATATATATATATATGAGCTCATAAAATAAGTTATATAAAATATTTAGTAGTTTTTATGAACTTAATTTTTATAAAAGTACAAGTAATCTTTAAATATGGACCAAGCTTATTTACATAATCACTAGGCTAAGCCCATTTATATAATCAGTTGCACTAAGCCACTTTTATAAAAATTCAATTGGGCTAGACCAACTTTTATAAAATTAAAATGGACCAGACCCACTTTTATAAAACTCAATTGGCTAGGCTCACTTCATTAAATCAATTGGGCTAGGCCCACTTTTATAAAATTAATTTGGGCTAGATTTATTTACTAAATAATTTATATGGGCTCTAGACCCACACCTATAAATTCAATTGGGCTAGACCCATAAACACAAAACAAATGGATTAGACTTTTACACTTAACTTTTCAGCTAGACTCATTTAAACTAAAAGAATGCAAAATTATATGTATGAAATATATATAAACCAACAAAGATACGAATACAAGTCTGATAAAATTAAAGATGAAAGACTTGTACAAAAACAAAAGTAAGCCTTAGCGTCTAACGAGATTACAACACTTGTAGGTTACATCACGAACGCAAAACCAGAAATTATCTAGAGATTTGTACAAGACGCAAATTAGTGAGTTCATGTTTCCCCTTTTATTTAAACATGTACAGTTTGAAACCTTCGGGGAATAATACATGTTATAATTGGTATGGTTAAGCTGGTAAATGAAAATATAATAGATCACGTGCAAATAGGATAATGTCAAGGGACCATTAATGAATATTCAAGTACCAAGAATTAAAGTGATAGATCTATTGGGTTTTGCGAGCCCACTCTAAACGGCAACAAAAACAGATCGTTAGAGTGCTTTTGTGTCTTAAACGAGTGTCTTAGACACACTTCATCGTCTAGGTTTGGTTGCCTCCTACGTCGGCACAAATATTAGTGTCCTTTCAACACATTAATGATCTTACAAGTTTCATTTTTGCTTTATGTGACAATCGGCAAAATTTCGGTAATTCTGTACAACCTGAACAACTAATACACTATTTATGTATCACACAACAGGACTTAGTTTTTTATTTTAAGTCTTAAAAGTCTAGGAATTCAACAAAATCATAGCTTGGTATGATAATGAATTCATCACAATCACGAACATATAAAACCATATCCTAGACGAATGACAAAGACGCGAACGCACAATAAATATCAGTACTGGTACCGGTACAGCCTGATATTACAGAATTAAGACATAAGATATGTTTCACTGTTATACTATAAAATTTTATTTAAAACACCAAATTGTCCAAGTCTACAGCAAAATACAACATTTTGCAGCAAAATACAGCATTCCACAGCACAAAACTGCAAATGTCCAAAAACACAAAAATAAATATTTATAGTTAAGAATAATAATGGGTGTTAGAAATAATATAAAACCCGTGTATAAATCCTATTGTTTAAAGCTATATAGCTTGTTCAGTAAAAACCTGACAACAAAGCTGGTACCGTAACTGAACTTAAAATCACAAATTTATTAGTCTGGAGAGCTAGCTTAAATAACTGAACAATAAAAATTGTACTAGAACTATTATGAATTTTTTTTAAGTAACACAATATATCATTATTTTACCCGTTACAAGACCCGAACTAAATTTATCAACTGAACAACAAAACAATAAGACTAGTAAGTTATTTTGGCATATTAAACATCAATTTAAAGTGTTGGGGCATTAGATTTTATAAAAACTTATATATAAAATAATAAAGTTTATAAAGTTTATAAAAAAATAACCAAACCACCCTCCACACCTCACGGCTACATGGGTGTAATCCCCCATGCCACTTAAGTCTTGATGATGTGTTGGCTAATTGTGGAGATCGTTTAGTGTATTATGTGTTGTAAGAACATAATAACAAAACCAAAAACCTAAATCATCTTCATTCTCTTATTTCCAAAAACACAACACCACCATTTCCTTTCCTTTTTCCACCTTGAAATCGGCCAAGCACCGTAATCATCACCTTCAACTTTTGAAATCCAAACCCAAGAAATTCAAGCTTACATGAAGATCCAAGGATGATCTAAGGTGTTTGCATGGATTATGAGGCACACTTGGATGCTTTGGAACTCTTGATCAACCCTTTTCTTTCATCGTTTTGCCACCATTTTGATCATCCCTAGCCAAGTGCTAAGTAAGCTCCTTAACTTAATCTTATACTTTATATTTCATAAACATGCACAAGATCATCTTAAAGGATATTTAAAAACCCACTTGAAAAACACTAATAAAACTATAATCACTAACATAATTATGTGGTTTTCTTGATGATTATGTATGATCATGAAATTGTCATAAACTAGTAGACTTGAATCTTGCATTTTATGTGTAAAAAGATACTCTAAACACATGCATGTTTAGACTAGCAAGATTCATTAACAAAAATAGTCATGAACATGATTTTATATTTTAAGATGATCATACAAATTATAGATTATTAAATAAAAG
Organism: Scalesia atractyloides; assembly: GCA_947069175.1. Taxonomy (NCBI): domain Eukaryota; kingdom Viridiplantae; phylum Streptophyta; class Magnoliopsida; order Asterales; family Asteraceae; genus Scalesia; species Scalesia atractyloides. Next base: position 64,059,379 of record CAMTDV010000008.1, read on the forward strand.
TTATGATTTAGAAATTTTGTTACAAAGTGATGATAAAGTTTCCATTTTAAGAAGTTTTAAACTATAACAAGTTCATGACATTTTTGTTAATACATTTGCATAATACTTGTGATTTGATGATGATTTGAGTTAGAAAATTGATTTAAAACATGTTTATATAAACATGGGAAAGCTTATATTTTTAGGAAAACTATGGCAAAATTTTTATAAAAATTAATCTTGATTAAGATGTGATTAAACTAAAGATTTTGTGACTAAAAGTGATTAGGAACTTTAATCTTGTTTAAACAAAAGTTTGGGTGAAAACGTTTAAAGATATAATAACTTAAGTTTTCTTAAACTAAAAAGGAGATATATTTTATATATTTTGAATCACCAAATATATATACATATTTTTTTGGATAAATACTATATATTTAGATTATGTAGGATCAAATACAAAAATATATAAGTGTTTAACTTTTGACAAAATAATATATCGGACAATTCGGACAACTTGAAAAATTCGGACCTATATGGTATAAACAAAACAAACGATAAAGACGAAACGAATAAAATGGTCGACGCAAACATGACGGTTAAAACGAACAAATCAACCGTTACACTTTATATTTACTAAGCCTTATAAAAATTTAACTTATAGCTAGAAACTTCTACAAGTAAATTTTTATAAGTTATAACAATTACTAGTAAATATTTTTAAACTTGGATTAAGCCTAACTAAACAAATTGTTTAGGCTAAGCCCATTTACATAAAATTATATTGGGCTAAAACCATTTTTATAAAATATATGGACTAGCCCATTTATATAAAATAATTTGGGCTACGTTGTATAAAAATTTAGCTTGGGCTAAGCCCGCTTTTATAAAATTAACTTTTGGCTAAGCCCACTTTTATAAAATTTACATGGGCTAGGCCCACATACATAATATAAATTGGGCTAGGCCCACTCATATGAAACGAATTGGGCTAGGCCCACACATATTAAGCAAATTGGGTTAGGCCCATACTTACAAAAACTATTGGGCTAGGCCCATTTACATGTAATCAATCTAGAATATATATATAATATGTATATATGTATATATATATGTATATATGTACATATATATATATGTATATATGTACATATATATATGTATATATGTACATATATATATATGTATATATATGTATATGTGTACATATATATATATATGTATATACATACATACATACATATATATACATACATATATATATACATATATATATAATATATACATACATATATATATACATACATACATACATACATATTTATACATATATATGAAAGAAATACATATATGTATACATACATACATATATATATATATATATATATACATACATATATATATATATATGAAAGAAATACATATATGTATACCAACAAAGAGAAACCAATCTGTGAGTTCATGTTTCCCCTTTTATTTTAACGTTTTTATGGTTTTTAAACGTGCGGGGATGTTTACATGTTACATTTAGTATAGCTAGGAAATGAAAATATTTTGATCACATGTGGATAAGGCTCAAGCATTAGGACCATTAATGAATAACAAGTACCGATGAACAAGGGGATATATCTATTGGGTTTGGGCGAGCCCCACTCTATTATGACAACGATAACAGATCATATTAGAGTACTTTTGTGTCTAAAACGAGCGTCTCAGACACAATAAATCGTCAAGGGTTGGTTGCCACCTTATTCGGCATACAGATTAGTGTCCTTGCAACACACTAATAATCTTACAAGTTTCATTAAGCTATACAAAACGAATTTATTATTTAAAATGTTTTTGATGATTCATTTGATACAAAATTTATAACATGAATTCACTAGCTTTTGTTGACGTCGTTTTCAAAATTAACATGTAGTAGAGGAAACTAGTGGACGACCTTTGGGGAAAAACATGTTCGTATGTTGTGAAATCAAGATGTTATGTTTCATCCAGTCTTTTGTTATTGTGTTTGTAAGGTCATGTTTGAATTTTAAATAACGTTGTTAAACTTGTGGTATGTTTCAAATCAAAAGGTTGTATGTAAAACTTGTGTTAAATAGAGCGTATGGATTAACATTTTGTAACATATTAAAATTGTCGTTTACTTGGTTGAATGCAACGATTGCCGCTCTGGCCACACCTTGCACACACTTCCGCTACATCAAAAATCAGGGTGTGACAGACCTGGTTCAGAGCTTCAATTGTAGTGAACTAAGATTCTTTCGAGTCTGGTCTACAATTTTAAAATGGACTTTTTATAAGTCATAAATTGTTTGCGAAATTGTAACAACAGTTTTCCCCATGGCATTTATATGAAGGTCAACTAGTACTAAACGATAAATCAAAACAATAATGCAAGGACATTATACGAGATGGTCTTGAGGAATAGACATGATAATAGTAAGATGAATCAGAATGATATGTGACATGACATACAATGAAACTGAAATACAATTGCCCTAAAATTTATTATAAGTTGTTCATAGATATGAGTTGTACGGATTATTTTGCCAGGACCATGTCTTCCGATTCCGACACCGATTCTACGGGATATGCCTCGAACACCGATTACATACCACTAGATGACCCTACCCCACCAGTTATCATCATCATCTCCGATTACGAGCTTTGGGACGATGAGTGGATGAATATCGACTTCCAGCCTTTCGCCTTACCTGAGCCTGATCATGTTGACATTCCTTTAGGGGATGATGTACTGGTTGTACCCCACTTTCATAAGATGGTCATATTCGGTCACCCTAAGGGTGAACATGTTATTGCTTATGCCGGCATACCACTTAATGTGGTAGATCCATGATGATGTTATCGATGATGACAGACACCCCGTACCTCCTGTTGTTGATGTTGAGGATGATGTCTTTCCAGTCATACATGTGAGCATGTTGATGATGACCTCGGTATTGGTGAGGACTTTGACGTTGTTATGTTAGAGGTAGCCCAGCCAGAGGCCATAGTAGTTGACATCACATCTTCTGCAACTTCCACACCCGTGACACTATCACCCGTGCTTTCACCCGACACTGCTTAACCACCATCTCTAGGTACCTTACCTACATTTGTTGATCCTGTTTTATCAGGCACACTTCTCCCTGACCAGTCATCTGAGTTTCTACCACCCCACCTTCATCAGGAGATGTTACCCATCCTTTTGATCACCCAATGCCTCATTTCTCCACTTGACCTGCAAACTATACTCTAGGGAGTAGTTCCGAGTATGTTGACCATGTACCCCCTCATCCTTTCTGTAAGTCACGATAACGGATCTAATAGGTATCACTAACATAATCAGTAGCGGAAATAATGATTAGGAAGAAGAACAAACTTTGAATTAAGAACAACTTGCGTACACTAGCAAAGTGTCTGATACAAGTTTTGCAAATACAACTCTCTAGCCCTTTCATCTTGACCTAATACATCTATTTATAAAGCTCACTAAGCCCACAATTTACAACCCTAGGCCCACAAGGCACTAGGAAGCCCACAAACCCCTCTAAAGCCCAAAATAGCCCCAATGTGTAACCTTTAGCAATATAGGCCTAACAATCTCCCCCTAGGTTTACAACATTAGTCCTTCAGTTGCGTATTCACTCCTAGCCTGCCAGCTATAATACCTGCAACAAATGCAGTCCAATCCTTCGCACATACCTCATATAACTCTGCAGTTCGTATATGATGAGAAGCAAGAACCTGCAGGTCTTCGTCGTGAAAGCTTACTAAGTCGACCACATCATTCACCCTGAACGCCTTTTCCTTTGTCAAAATCGCAACACTGCCAACCTTGGGATCATACAACCAAAAGTTAAAATTCTTTAAAATCCCTTGTGGAAAAGTTGGAGCGACTGGTATAACTAATTTCTTGTTAGTTGGCGGCCACATCACCAATTTAAATCTTTTCCCTATATGCGCATCACGAACACCCTTTGCAGCTCTCAAATAAGGTTCAGCAGTCTTCATTGTCTTAAAACCATTATTGACCTCACGCTCTAGTTTCTTGAAGAACCTCCATCCAAGACCATGCTTAGTTGTATCATCATATGTATACGGAGCATGCAGTAAATCAGTAAGAGCAACCTTCGTCCACGTCTCGAACTGGGAATCTTTCGAATAATACCCTCGAGTTCCATCTTAGCGCACAATTATCCACATGTTCTTTAAGTGATCATACATCCAGCTCAGCACCTTGGATTTATTTCCTACTTTGTTGTAGTAGCTGAAACCGAGCTCCATCACATAGCGTTCTGATTGGTTTGTTTGATCTTTTAGCTGGAAGTTCTCGTTAAGAGGATTAACATTAACATTCTTCATCAGTACCATCCGTTTCTTCTTTTGACTCACTGCACGCTTTTGGCTCGCAGTATATTTCTTACGTGGATCGCCCAGATAATCATCTAAACCAGCTTGGCGTTCAGCAGCCAACTGTTCAGCCGCTAGCCTTTCTGCCTCAATTTCCTCTACCGCTCGTTGTTGTGCAGCACGATGCGGGTGCTCTATATTCATTGGATCGTCCGTCGGATCAGAAAATTCCCTTCCAAACTTATTCTCTAACTTGGCTTTCAAATCAAACACCATGGTCATGAGCATAGTAACATCTCCTTGCAACTGATCTATAGTTTGATCTCTAACATCCAATCGAGTTTGCAATGAGGCAATTTGAGCATCTTTCAATATAACTTCCTGCTCTAAGATGACCACTCTTTTCTTCAGATCCACAACATCAACTTCCACATCCTCGTCATCACTATCCAACCCTCCAAATTCAAACGCCCTCTTTTCTGATCTTCTCAAATATTCTGCAGAATCATCATCATCACGACCTACACCACTTCCACCCGCCTCAGAACCTCCTGCACCAGTTGAACTTCCCCCAAACTCCATCATCTGTAGTACTGTATCGACTAGAATTGAGACAACCGTAGAATGCGTAGCAATAGGAGTTGTTATCGGTTCAGATAAGACAAGAGTATCAACTATCGGAGTGTCGATAACAGATGCAACAACTGAAGATGCAACAGTAGTAGACGTCATCAACACAGACTCTTCATCAGTACCAGCAACATGAACTTCATATTGACTTGATAGAACAATCAGATATGTACGCCTCCTCTTAATCAGTGGAACCTCGTCCTCTTCATCTTCGTCATCATCTTCAATCATATCAGTCGGAGCAACAACAGGTGGAATTTCTAGTGGAGGATCACCCTGTTTTTCCTGTTTCCTTTAGATGAGCAATCAAAGCTTCCAAATTCTCTAAAGACAACTCTGGTAAAACTAGAGTCAAATTAGCATTGAACTAAGTAAGATCATCGAGAAAAGCTTGTTCGGCATCGGTTTCATCATCTATAACCAGATCTTCTACCTCTATCTCTTTCTCTTTGACTGGTATATCATGTTCTTCGGCCACACTTGCATTTACTGGTGGAGGAGCTGGGACGTCTAGGCCGACAACCTCTGCAAACTTTCCAAATTTCTTTAGCGTAAAACGACCAACAAACACAGTTTTAGATGTCGAACGGTTCTTCTTCATGGTACTGAAAATGGTTGGTCCCATTGGCTTTATGTTCAACAAATTCGCATCTGAGGCGTCCTTTTCCAGATCTGGATAGCGAGCATCGAGAATCAAATGAACAAACCGCGGATATAAAAGAAACATTCTCTTCTTGGACTGCTCCAAATTTTCTTCATATTGTCGAAGATATAACCAGAGTAGTTATACTTCCAGTCCATAACCAGAGACATGATAGAAGAGGTCTGAGTTTGGTTTGGCTGATCGAGACCTCCTTTGTTTTCCAAGACGCACTGTATAAACATGTGAACCAATAACCGCCAGTATGATGGAAACATATTCTGAAGCAGCGGTGGATACGATCCTTCATAACCCATCTCCATCAATACCGGTACCACCTTCTCTTTCGCATATACGGTTGGATCGCTAACAATATCAACAATCTGGAGCACCTCTCTGACGCACGCTTCATTTACCAGTATCTCCTTTCCCTGTATCTGTGAACTGATGTACGGTCTCCAATCCGCGCCTCTTTGATGAAAACGAGCTCTCTTCCAGAAAGAATGCACGAAGTCTCTGTATATGACCGGATTGGCTCGAAGAGCATAGGCAATCTTGCATGCGTTTAACCCCACGATCATTGACTGGAACTCCTAATAGAACTCGGCTGGAGGGTCCGAAAGATATCCTGCTTGGTTGGGGAACTGCTCCTCAAGCAGCATAACAGCATCAAAAGCTTCTTCAACTATTTCTGTCAAGACAATCACCAAGTTAAATTCCAACTAACAAGAGTTAACGGAGTTTATCAGGATGGAAGTTAAAACTAACTGGATAGTTCAAGCAGATTTTTAAGGTTCAAATATTTAAGAGTTCAAATCAGTTTTACGGGTTCAACAGTTGAAAAGGTTAAAAACAGGTCAAAGGTTCAAAAACCGTAAATCCGGATTACTGACAGGTCAAAACTAATCCGGATGAACTTTTTCATCAATCCGGATTAGCAGGAGGTCACTTGTATTTCGGAGAAGTTTGCAATCCGGATTACCCAAAAGTATCTTGGATAAATCAACAATCCGGATGAAGATTATCCGAGATGAAATCCGAGTTCATCAATTCGGATGAATAACCATCCAGAATGAAATCCGAAATGCACGTGTCTTTGAAGATTAATCCGAGATGCTATCCGGAATGCTTTAAACATCAAAATTATCATCCGGATTACATGATTTTAAGCATATTTACCTAATCCGGATGATTTCCGAGATGAACAGTGCAATAGAGAGAAAATCAGAGAAGAATTTAGATTTCGAAAATTTGTGAATAATCCGAAATAAGGTTTCAGAGACAAAGATATGCTTTCTGGAATGGGCTTGGGCCTCAAATTTCAAAGAGTCCGGATTGGGCTTGTGTCAGGCCTAATCCGGAACAGTAATGTCCAGGTGGGCCTGTCCGGAAAAGCACAATCCGGAACAGTAATCCAATTAGGCCTATCCGGAAAAGCCAAATCCGGAACAGTAACAAATGGGCCTATCCGAAAGCCCAATCCGGAACAGTATTCTAGCTTTCCAATTTTTAAGACTTTTAAAAAATTCTATTAGATTGGCCCAAATTTCGAAACACACTAGGCCAGTCCAATATCCCTTGACAGAAACCATCTAAAGAAAAAATCATCAAGTTGACTAACCAAGCATCCAACCACCTTTTACCAATCTACAAAGAGAAGACTGTTTAGCACACACATAAATATTAACACAGCCTTGCTAAGGGATCAAATCGTTTCAAAGGTCGACTAAGGAACATTTTTCAGTATGAGCAAGGTCAATCGGTCTAAGCGATTGTCAATATACTTGTCCATTTAAATCTAAAATTCAACCCTTCCAGTTCAAGCATTATGATACGCTTAAGGTAGTATTATACTATGATACCCATGTGTCCCATACCATGACATACCCCTGCGATCAAGGTAAGCACAACAATTCATCGTAGCAGGTGAGTATACTATGGTCATCCTTTTTTTATTTTACAACATCAGACTATTGGTGAATAGGTCAGTACTTCCGTACAACAGAGAGACCAATAGTAACTGATGAGGGTTAGGCAAATACCTTATGTGGTACGTAAGAACTTATGGAATGGTCTCATGAAGAAACTTTCGTTCTCTTAGGTTTTGGCCTTTCCATTTTGGCTCTTTTAGAAAGATATCCTGACTGTGCCTAGGTCTGCATATAATCTGGATGCAACAGAAGGGCATCCAAGATATCCCTAGATGACTCAACAACATAAAGACCCGAAACCTCAGACGTTAGCTATCGATCAACACAACATTTAAGACCATGAAATCATACGCCTATAGTAAGTGACCCACTGAGTACATAGTTCGTTATGTTTATATCATTTGGCTTACACTATCCGGTTGAGTTTTAGACCTACCGACACATCACCTTCGATCCAAACCTTTTCCCGCTTCAACACCTTACATGTGTTAGTCAAACATTTTATCACGAAAAGGTATTTCATTTCCCTATCCTTGCAAGAGTTTTTTTTTAAAGACTTCTCCCTTGCGCATATGCATGAACAAATTTATGAAGCAACGAAAAATAAAGGAAAAACAATAAAGGAAACAAAAAGACAGAGGATGCCTAGGTAGAAAACCGAATCATTTTGAGAAGATCCACAAGCACTTGAAAACGCGCGTTGCTAACGGGTTTTGTGAACAAATCCGCCACATTTGCATCAGTGTGGATTTGCTCAAGCTTCACAAGACCCTTTTCATAGCAATCACGGATAAAATGAACTTTCATATTTATGTTTCTGGTTTTGGAGTGAAAAACAAGATTTTAGACGATTTGGATAGCGGAATCATTATCACAGTAAATTGTGGTGTTTAGATAAGTCAAACCGTAATACGCAAGCTGGTGTTGCATCCATAAAACCTGGGAGCAGCAAGCAGAGGCTGTGACATATTCTGCTTTCGCAGTAGAAAGCGAGACCGTCTATTGCTTCTTGCATTGCCACGAGATTAAACGATCTCCCAGAAATTGACAACCAGCTGAAGTTGAGCGCATATCCCTATGTCTACCTCTAAGATTACTGTCAGAGAAAGCAAACAGTTCAAATTCATAATTTTTAGGATACCATAGGTTTAGGTCCCCTAGTCCGTATGGATCTTGACAGAATCATCTATCCAACCTAGAGTGTGGAATCCCCTAGATCAGATTTAACAGAAAAAACACTAACACGAACAAGAACACGAACACGATTCCTTCAAACTGTCTTCTATTGATTATCAAACACAATTGTTTTACAATCAATTCAAGACTCTTCTCTCAATCTCTCTGAAGCAATTCTTACAGCAACTAAACAATAGAACCAGCAACTAACTGAGCAACCTTAACCCTAATCACAACCTCCCTATATATAGAGATAGGTTATGCTCATGGGCTAGGATTTCCTACATGGACTGCTAATGGGTTTAATGCCCAATTCGCCTGCCATGCACTATTCTATGTCTAGTTCAGCCCAAATGATTCTATTTAACTATTACAAAACTATACCCGCTAACCGTTTATCATTTTCCTAATTACAAGATATCCAAAGACCAAAACTAAGCTGTTGTCACAAATATGAACCAACAAGAGGCCCAGTGATGGTGCCCTTTTGAGGTACCTAAAAATTCATTTAACAGCATGTAAATGAGAGAGTTTAGGAGTAGCCTGATAACGAGCACACTGGCAGACGGCAAACATGATATCTGGCCGACTTGTAGTGAGATACATGAGTGATCCAATCATTGAGCGATACATAGTCAGATTAATAGGCGTTCCTTTAGCATCTTCATTTAGCAAAGGCCGTTCTGCTGTAGGTGAAGCCATGGGCTTTGAATCTGTAAGCTTGAATTTTGCAAGAACGTCATGGACATATTTTCCTTGATGAATAAAGATACCCTATGGGCTCTGAATAACTTGAAGTCCCAAAAACAAAGTCATCTCCCCCAATGAGCTCATCTCAAATTTCTTCTTCATAATTTCTTCAAAATCGCGGCAAAAACCATCATTTGTAGAACCAAAAATGATATCATCAATGTAGATTTGAACAAGAATAAGGTCCTTGTCAACACGTTTGATGAACAGGGTTTCATCAATAGTTCCCCGAGTGTATCCATGAGCAAGCAGATGCGCTATAAGAGTGGCGTACCATGTGTGAGGTGCTTGATGCAACCCATACAAAGCTTTGTCTAATTTGTATGCATAGTCTGGCTTGTCAGGATCAGTAAATCCCGGTGGTTGTGCCACGTAGATTTCCTCTTTCACCGTGCAGTAGAGAAACGCAGTCTTGACATCCATTTGATAGACAGTGAAATCCATGTAAGATGCATATGCCAGGAAAATGCATATAGCCTCCAAACGAGCGACAGGTGCGTAGACCTCATCGTAATCTAAACCTTCAATCTGACAAAAACCTTGAACAACCAGTCAAGCATTATTTCGAACAATAACTCCAGTGTTATCCTGTTTGTTACGGAAAACCCAGCGACTTCCGAGAGCATGTTTTCTTTGAGGCAGCTTCACCAATTGCTAGACACCAAGCTTCTCAAATTGATTGAGTTCTTCATGCATGGCATCCACCCAGCCTGGTTCCTGCAAGGCAACATCAATACTTTTAGGTTCAATTTGTGAAATAAAGCAAGAGTAGACGCATGTATTGATATCCCCGGATTGGCTGCGGGTTCGAACATCAGCGTTAACAGGACCAATAATATTTTCAATGGGGTGATCAAGCTGTAGACGCTGCAGTATTGGTGTAGCGGGAACAAGAACATCCGTTTGCGAGTTGGTAACACTTGCTGATGCTACTCCAGATGACTCCCCCTCAACTGGGGCACCAGTAGTAGTAGTTGCTGAGGAATCAACCAAACAATCGAGTGGAGTAGGATTAGGGAACAGAGATTAACCCAAAACATCGGGAGGAGACCCTTCATTTGTTGTAGGAGGCTCTGTGTCAGAAGCCCCAACTTCAGGAGTATCATTCTGAGAAGGTAGATTAATTGCTGGCTCTTGAGATTGCGAAACGGAGGAAGGAGATGAGACAGCGTCATTAAATCCAGGAGGATCCACACTCAGCTGCTTTAAAGTCTCATGTAGTTGTGCAGTATCAGCATCGTCTTCGGGTGAGATGGGCACTGTTGGAAGGTCAGAAATTGGACTTTTACCTGCAGACACATTGGACGGAACATCAATATGGTTAAATAATATGGAATAATCATACAACTAGTTAGGATCAATGCGTGTGTCCTTGGATTTTACTCCAGCCAACCCACATTGTAGGTTTCAACTACCATTTTCTTGATCTTGTTATAAACACGGTATGATGTATTTTTAGAATATCCAACGAAGATGCAAGGGTCCCCACGTGATTCAAATTTTCCTTTAGCATCCTTGAGCAGAAGAACACATGGGCATCCGAACTTGTGAAAATGCTTAACCGAAGGTTTGCGACCTTCAACCACTTCGTATGGAGTTTTCATGTGTCGTTTATTGATCAGGCCATGATTCTGAAAATAACATGCAGTATTGATTGCTTCTGCCCAGAAAATGAGAGGTAGTTCGGATTCAACCAGCATAGTACGTAAGCTTCAATTAGTGTTCGATTTTTGCGTTCTGCAACTCCATTTTGGTGTGGGGTTCTGGCTGCACTAAACTGGCGATCAATTCCCCTAGAGGAACAGAAAGAACTTAAGGTAACGTTCTTAAATTCTTTCCCGTTATCACACCGAATGGCCTTCATAGTGGTGTCTGTCTGGTTTTCCATAAGCGTGACGAACTGTTTGACTAACTCAGCGGTTTCACTTTTATGTGTAAGAAAGAAAACCCAGGTGAATCGCGAGTAGTCATCAATAATAACCAGACAGTAAGCCTTCCCGCCAATGCTCAGAATGTCTGTCGGACCAAAAAGATCCATATGAAGCAATACTAAGACTTGAGAGGTGGAAGGAGTGGCTTTAGATTTGTGTGGCTGTCGATGTTGTTTCCCTCATGCACATGATTCACACTTTTCAATCCGGATGAAGTCGCGAACTGGTAGATCTCTGACTAGACCACCTTTTGTAAGACGATTTAAGTTCTTCATGTTGATGTGTCCCAGCCTGCAATGCCATAGCATGGCATCATGTTCAGCTGTAGACGAGAAGAGGCAAGTGAGCTTGTCCAAGGGAGCCTTGTCATGTCAATGACATAAGCATTTCCTTTTTGTGCAGCTTTAAGAAGAATCCAATCATCCGGAATAATAAGACTGGGTTTCAGCATAACACCCTTTCTTGGTGAAAAGAACATCCAAATGATTGTCGCAGAGTTGAGACACACTCAAAAGACTGTGCTTCAATTCTGGTACGTAATTAACATTCTTGAAGCTGAGGGCTCCATTGCAAACTGTTCCTCTCATAGTAATCTTTCCTGTCTCACCACCTGCGAAGGAAACTAACCCGCCATTGAAAAACTGAATGTCATTCAACTGCGAGATGTCTCCGGTCATGTGCCTAGAACAGCCACTGTCAATATAGCATAGTCTGACAAGAGTTCGCCAGAGCTGTTCCTGCACATTTAAACAGGTTTTAGTTAGAGACTGCAACCCAGGCCATTGAAGATCTGTGCATGCCATTAGCATCACCGTAAGTAACCTCACAAAAAATTAAATTAGTTGAGGATGAGGTTGATGATGCTTTTGATTGGTTTGTAATGGGGGCAGAAGACTGAATCTTGGTCAATGTCTTAGGCCTCCAAGTTAACGAATCAGACTTCTGCACAATCCTTGGAGTGTTAGAAGGATTCTGAGAACCTGAAGGTCTTAAGGATTTGAGAGATTGTTTCTTGGCCAAGTTCCAGTCTTGATCAGAAGACTTAGCCACAAATCGATCCTGCGGTAGGTGATTAGGCATAGTCTTCTGATACCGTGAATACAAAGTCTTAAACGGGGTAAAGGTCTTTTGACAGTTTCATGCAATGTGCCCGGGAAATCTACAATTGAAACAGGTATGCCTCTTCTGGAAGAAAACAGTTCGTTCAGCTTGGGAAATTCTGGGCAATTTATCTATCACTTTCTTGCGGGTACTGACGGCTGATGCACTATGTTTTTCTTGACCGTGCCCTGCGCACAACCATCAGCACACTTGTTAGTTTTGTGATTTGAATTGGACAATTTTGAACGTGTAGATTTAGCGGAATTTTAACTGATATCTTTTCAGCTTGTTGCTTAACAGATTCATTTTGCGACTGCTGAGTCAATTTCTCAGAGTGATGAGGGGACTCAGCAGTTGCCTTTTCATTTGTCGAAGACGCCTGTTTGGTTTTCTTCTTTTGGATCGGCATGTTCTCCGTTTCTTAATCTTACTTTTCAAATCACATTTCATGACAAATTCTATAGAGGACACGGGTGGCTCTGCAGGGACATCCTTTTCTGAATTTTCAGAAGATGAGCTTGAAACGTTTCAGGAAGGTGGAATCTCGAGATTTTGAAAAATTTGAGAATCCGATACAAAAACAGTTTTAAGATTTTCATTTGAATCATTTGAAAAAGAATGCTCATCATCTGTCGTTTCAGAATCAGTCCCTTGTGCTTGGTTGGAATAAGCTGAGTAGCCCGAATCTTCTAGAATTATGTCAACATCAACGTTCACAGGGTCGGTTGGTTGGTCGACTTTTGCACTGTCAGCCTTGGGATTTGCATCAACAGAAGAAACCTCTTGAGAAGAACTTTCGGTCTCTTCAGTTGGAACTGATGAAACTGAATCATTTGTCGAGGCTGGACCTGCAACTAAATTCATGTTTTCATCACAAGAGTTATTACAGTTATTAGTATCATTCAAAACATCAGCATTCGATGAAAAATCAGAATTTAAACTGTCTGAGTTCTCAACACAACTAAGAATTTAAATTGTTCAGCATGAAATTGATTTAAAATGTCAAAAGAGGGCTTATAAAATTCATAATCAGCAGCCGAATTGTCTGAATTTGCATTCAGACATTCCTCTTGATCACCCTCTGTGATATCCTCAACTAAAATTTCTTCTGCACATGAGTTAGACACGTAAGTATCATTCTTGAGTATCAGAAGATTCTTCTCCTTTAGATTCTATGGAGGATGTTGATTTCTCCGTCTCAGGCGTTACTTTCTCCAAACCATCTGTACTACCAGAAGGATGATCACCAGATTCATGTGAAAGTGGTATAGAAGTAACAAAAGCAGCATCCCTTGAGTTCAGTTGGTTTAGAGAACTTTGGGTAATAGGGCATCCATGGTTTAGATAGATAATCTGAAGGTTTACCATAAATCATTTTTTCTGCATTTTCTAAATCAGCCTCAGATTCAGGCATTCTTGTATAGTTATGATTATATCGTGGAGGTGCCCTATTATACCCAAGACCTTTGGTAAATTTTTTCTGGTAATTTAGCTGAAGGTCACAAAAGTCCTTGACTAGTTTACTGGAAGTTTCAATTTTTTTAATGTTTATTTCGTTTTCGTGAAGCTTCACTGTCAAGGAATTTAGCTTGGCTTAGGCTGCTTGAAGTTCTACGTCCTTTTCAGCTAGTTTTAGGATATAGCCATAGACCCAACATTGTTGTTGGTTCAAGTCTAGCTTTAGCTGAGCTACATCTTGTTTCTGAGCTTCTACCTTTCCCATAAGAAGCTTGTTCTTATGTTTAAGGGTGATGTTCTGTGACGCAGCTTGTTGGTATTCAGCTACAAGAGTTTAATTATGGGCGCACATTTGTGATAATTTAAAATGACAACTATCAGAACTTAGAATTCGATTTACCGTTCCCGAAAGATCGGGCGTCTCAGTTGTCTGCGCCATCATGCAGTGGTTGCTGTTCTTGGAGAGATTTAACGTTTTCATTTGAGCTACAGCATCTGCCCAGTTGAAACCTTCATGCTGTTGGGCCACCAATGCTGTTGACTTCCCGCCCGAGTTGCTCAAGGGACTCGTTGTGGACTTAGAGGGAGAGACTGGGACCTGTTGTCTGTCGCCGCTCTGTATGTCTACCACCCTGGATAACGTGTACCCGGATGGCGACTTCTTGCATTCCCTGGCAAAGTGTCCTGGTTCGTGACATCTGTAGCATCTGAGTTTATCCTTTGTGAAACCAGTCTTCAGATTTGACAATGGTTGCCGTCCATACTTCTTCTGAAACTTGTTAACCCGAAAGGCAGCCAATGCTATATTCCAGGACACATCGATCTCGTCCAGGTTCTCCTTCATTATTTGATCAACTTCAGTTGGAAGAATGGATGGAGGAGTCAGATCACCTACCAGAAAGGCGTTCAAGCTCTTGATCATCGAAACTGCAATAGCCAATTGTTCTTCGTTTTCTTTAGTTAGAAACGCAGAGTTAGACACAGGTTGAGCAGATGCAGGCGCTGGTGCAACAGTTTGAGGAATGTTGCCTTGTTGAACTGCTTGAGGAATTGAAGGACTGAATACCATGTTAAGATACTGATCATGGTACTGTGTCTGAACTTGAGCAGCCGAAATCATAGTGGGATTCTGAGATTGAAGACCATGCACGTATTGGGTGTTCTGTGGCGTGGCGATAGGACTATAAACCACGTTTGAGCTACCCGGTGTTTGTGAATTTCCTTGTAGAGGGCTATAAACCAAATTTTGTGACATCAGTGCTGCATTTTGCCCTGTTATCCCGGCGGCCATCAAACTACTCTGATGATTTATTTCTCTCTGCTTGTTATCAATCTCACATGATTTGATAGTAGCTATCATTTCTGTGAGAGTGACATCATTCAAGTTCTTTGTCTTTTTGATCATTCCCACATCCGCATCCGCATCCCAACTCTTTAGCAGTGAATTTAATAACTGTCTGTTCATAGCACTATTTGTGAGAGTACTCTCAGCTGAAATCATCTGGGAAACAAGCTTTACATAGAGACGAATCTGGTTTTCAATGGTTTCCCCGTAGATGTGATTGAATGAGCTGAATTGTTGATTCAGCTGATTTACTCTGCTTGCCTTTATATTCGCATTTCCCTCATAGAGATTTTGCAGTTCACTCCAAACTTCCTTTGCGGTCTTACAATTTCTAACCGCAATAGAAATATCAGGTCCAAGCGCCATGGTCAGTGTAGCCAAGGCCTTTTCATCTTCCTCAATTATCTTAATATCTTCTGGAGTCCACAAGTGCATGGGCTTAGGGATTTTTGTGTCCGGATCTTGCTCTGTACTGTAGACTATCGTTCGCGGACCATTCATGATACACCTCCATACACCAGGCTCTTTTTCCTTGAAATATTGTTCGAAACAAAACTTCCATTCGTAATACTCTTGATGGAGGGCCAGAGTTTGTGATTGCAGGGCAGCCAGAGTGGCATTGGTCAAGTCTTGTGCTGTCATGTATCCGTTCATCATTATTGAATTAATTAGAATTACTAAACAGGTTTAAAATCAATTTATTTTAAGTTTTCTATAATGAACAATAATTAATCCGAAATCGACCCGGAATGGTCAACTCTGAAGAGAGATATGGTCAAATCCGGGTGATGAATCCGAAACTGAATTGAATCCGAATAGATAAATCCGAATTGATAAAGTCGAACTGATAAATCTGAATTGAAAAAATCCGAATTAACTCCAAAATGATGAATCCGAAACTGAAAGGTCCGAGTTGATGAATCCGAAAACTTGTAAATCCGAAATGAGAATCCGGAATGAAAATCCGAGTTGAAAGAATCCAGAACAAATAATTCTAAATGAGAATCAGGAATGATGAGAATCCGGAATCCAATCCTTATCCGATTGCAACAGTAATCCGAATTTTCAGCAACAAAAATCCAAAATCCAAGGAACTGATAACCACCAACAGTATCGCGGATCCGAAAAAGTAGTAATTCGGATTGAACAACAGTCCGGGATCAATCCAAGATAGATGATCTCCTTCGTGTTCTTCGGAATCCGTAACAGTAGCAGATCCGAAATACGTGACTCTTCTTCGTGTTCTTCGGAATTCGTAATAGTAACAGATCCGAAACCTTCAAGTCTTCTTCGAGTTCTTCAGAACAGTAGCACTTCTGAAGACGAAAACAATGATTCTTCTGATTCTGAACAGTGATCCGGAATAGTAACGATTCTGAACAGCAGCAACACTCTTTGAAACAACTTCTTAAATCAGCAATACCCGGAGCCTGTATTTGAACAGCAGGCTCTGATACCAATTGTAAGTCCCGATAACGGATCTAACAGGTATCACTAACCTAATCAGTAGCGAAAATAATGATTAGGAAGAAGAACAAACTTTGAATTAAGAACAACTTGCATACACTAGCAAAGTGTCTGATACAAGATTTGCAAACACAACTCTCTAACCCTTTCATCTTGACCTAATACATCTATTTATACAGCTCACTAAGCCCACAATTTACAACCCTAGGCCCACAAGGCACTAGGAAGCCCACAAACCCCTCTAAAGTCCAAAATAGCCCTAATGTGTAAACCTTTAGCAATATAGGCCCAACATTTTCTATAGTTCATTCTACCATTATTACACCGACTTTGGACCCATATCATGCCCAGTTTACTGTCGGGCCGTCACACATTCCCTATAGTCATCCTATGATGGATCTTTTTCTCATGTTCCACCTCCCACTACTGGAGATCCATTTCATTCTACCCCTATGATGCATAGTACCGTTACTTACCCTTCTCCTTATTTCACTAATTCGTATGTTCAGCCGCTACTGGGCATGAGCCCGTCCGATCCATATCATCCGAGTCATATGCCACTCACTACTGCTGAGTATAGACTCACCTCCACTGAGATACAACTTGGTATCTTGTTCGTCCATTTCCTTGAGCTTAGTGCTCAGATGTCTACCCTTTGAGCACCTCTGAGTGTTCCTCAGTCATCCTCCTCTCAGCCACCCTTACCCACATCATCCCCTCCATCACTAACACCCCTACCAACATCTCCACCACCACCATCCCCATTAGTATCATCACTTATATCATCCCATGCCACCTCTTCATCATTTGAGAGGCGCATTAGTGCCATTGAGGGGGAGATGGCGTATTTCCGCGGTGTGATCCGCGCATCTGCACCTCACCCCCACCGTCACTCTAGTATGGTATGTAATTAAGTTTTGGAGGTAGTATCCATACCAGGTTAGTAGAAGATAAAAGGATTTTGAAGATATATAAGTCAACTTGAAGACTCTGAAGATGCGATGCGAAGAAAATATCCATTTTTGTTTATGTATTGTACATGACTTGTATGTCAGAGCGATGAAACTCCGAATTATTTTTGTACTTTACAAGAATGATGTAACAAGTTGACAATATATATATTAAAAAGTTAATTATCTTTCTTTTACCATGCATTGTTGATTATTCATTATGTTTGTCTCATGATGATATTTGTATGGATATCTCACGTGAGAGATGATTCGATTTATTTGATCTATATATATATATTACCATATATTTTATTCATTTGGTCCATGAATGACAATATTTATCTGAAATATTTGTTTAATTTCTTCTATATGATTTTACATAT
Organism: Scalesia atractyloides; assembly: GCA_947069175.1. Taxonomy (NCBI): domain Eukaryota; kingdom Viridiplantae; phylum Streptophyta; class Magnoliopsida; order Asterales; family Asteraceae; genus Scalesia; species Scalesia atractyloides. The sequence goes on from CAMTDV010000008.1 coordinate 64,077,479, forward strand.
GAAGATCATGGCACCAAGAAGAAGGAGCATACATCAACTCCAAACTCCCCTACCCACTTCTCAAGCTGAACTAGATGCTTTGTTGAATCAACGCATTGCGGATGCGATTGCTCAACATGAACCACGTCGCATAAATTTGAAAAATGAAGATAGCGCTCAAGCCCCACCAATAACTTCAAATCCTACGAACAGTTGGTTACGTTAACCTTACAAGAAATTTTCATTAATATTTTATTTATTTACAAAATAAATATTTCTGACAATTTCAAGAACCAACATTTCAGGATGCACATATAAGCAACTTTTAGACTACAAACCATTGAACTTTGACGGCACAGGCGGAGCTGTAGCATTTGTTCAATGGACCGAAAAGACGGATTCTATAATCCGCAGGAGTAACTGTTCCCCGAACCAGATTGTATTTTATGTTTCAGGAATGTTCATTGACGAAGCATTGTCATGGTGGAATCTACAAATACAAATGTTAGGAGATGCAACAGCATACTCTATCACTTGGGAAAGACTGAAGGAAATGATGCGAGAGAAGTATTGTTCAAGGGCCGAACTACAAAAGTTGGAAACTGAGTTTTGGAATCTAGCGGTGGTTGGATCCGACATCTATGGCTATACATAGTGATTTCATGATCTCTCACGGGTCGTTCCATATATGGTAACCCCCGAATTCAAATGTATCGAACGATACATTTGGGGATTACCTCCGGAAATTCGGAGTATCGTTACATCATCGCATCCAGCAACCATCACCGAGGCAATCACGATTGTAGTAAGCCTTACCGAAGAAGAGGTAAGAATGGATAGGTTTTCAAGAAAGACTGTGGAGATGCCCAAGGAGACACATGTAGAATCAACCTCACAAGGAACATGAGAAAGTTTACTCATTTCAAGAAGGGTTCCCAACTGAGTACAAGAAGAAGGAAATTCCCACGGAAAAAAGGAACAAAGCATTCATGGCGACAACAGAGACAGAATCGGGAGGTTATACAGGAAATGCACCTAAGTGCAACAAGTGCAATTATCATCATTATGGTTGATGCCGAACCACCAAATGTGATAAGTGCGGGAAGTTGGGATATCGCACCAAAAATTGCTGGAGTAACAACAAGGAAATAAGAATGAAGGCAAGAAAGAAGGAGGCTATGGAAATAGAAATGACCGAGGAAGACACCAAAGTTTCTATGGTTGCAGTGAATTGGGCCACTTTAGAAAGAATTGCCCAAGAGAGAACAAAAGCCACAGGCGATCCTTTGTAATAGGAGCTCATGAGGCACGTCAGGATACAAATGTGATCACTGGTACGTTCCCTGTCAATAATCATTTCGCATCTATTTTATTTGTTACTAGCGCAGATTTTAGTTTCATATCTTTAGATTTTAAAGATATACTTGGACTAAATTTAAATAAATTAGATATTCCATTCACTATTGAACTAACAAATGGAAAGATAATTGAATTTGATGAGATTATTAAAGGATGTTCTTTAGAGTTAGGTAGACAAAAATTAAACATCGATTTATCACCCATCCAGTTAGGTAGTTTTGATGTTGTAATCGGTATAGATTGGTTATCCAATAACCAAGCGGAAGTCATGTGTTGCGACAAAATTATTTGCATTCCTCTTCCTAATAATGTAACACTTCTTATAAATGGTGGAAAGAGCGAAACGCCATTACAAATTATTTCTTGTATGAAAGCACAAAAGTGCTTACGGAAAGGATGTATAGCATTCTTAGCACACGTTGTTGACATGAAATCCAAGGAGTCAAAACTTGAAGAGATCCATGTCATGAAGGAATTCCCTGAAGTCTTCCTAGAGGACTTGTCGGAAATACCACCACAACAACAAGTCGAATTCCGCATAGACTTGATTCCAGGAGCTGCACCTGTAGCGAAATCCCCTTACCGATTAGCTCCTTTGGAAATGCAAGAGTTGGCCACACAACTTCAAGAATTGTTGGACAAAGGTTTTATTAGACCAAGCTTCTCACCATGGGGAGCTCCAGTTCTATTCGTAAAGAAGAAAGATGGAAGCTTTAGAATGTGTATAGATTATCAAGAATTGAACAAACTCACGATCAAGAATCGGTGTCTGTTACCGAGGATCGATGATCTGTTTGATCAACTTCAAGGATCAAGTTTTTACTCAAAGATTGACTTAAGGTCAGGATACCATCAGCTTAGAGTGTAGGAAGAAAGTATTCCAAAGACAGCATTTCGAACCCATTATGGTCATTACAAGTTTCTTGCTATGCCATTTGGTCTAACAAATGCACCGGTGGTGTTCATGGACTTAATGAACCGTGTGTGCAAGCCTTACCTTGAAAATTCGTGATAGTATTTATTGATGATATATTGATATATTCACGAAATAAGAAGGATCACGAATGTCATCTTAGGACCGTTCTTGAGTTGTTAAAGAAGGAAAAATTGTATGCAAAATTCTCTAAAAGCGAATTTTGGCTTCGTGAACTCCAATTTCTCGGACATGTAGTCAACGAGAAAGACATACATGTCGATCCATAAAAAATAGAAACCATTAAGAATTGGAATGCACCTAAGACACCCACTAAAGTACGCCAATTTTTGGGATTGGTGGGTTATTATCGAAGATTCGTTGAAAATTTCTCGAAGATCGCTCAACCACTAACTTCCCTAATGCAGAAAGATAAGAAGTTCGATTGGGGAGAAAAGCAAGAAAAAGCTTTTCAATTACTTAAGTAAAAACTTTGTGATGCGCCGATTTATCACTTCCGGACGGTATAGATGACTTTGTTGTTTATCGTGATGCTTCACATCAAGGTTTACGCATCACGCCAATTAAAAGTTCATGAAAAGAACTATACCACACATGACCTAAAGCTAGGTGTAGTGATATTTGCGTTAAAAATTTGGCGTCATTATCTTTGCGGTATCAAGTGCACAATCTTCACCGATCAGAAAAGTCTTCAACATACATTTAATCATAGAGTTAAATATGCACCAAAGACGCTTGCTTGAATTGTTGAATGACTATGATTGTAAAATTAAATACCATCCGGGCAAGACGAATGTTGTCGCGGATGCCATAAGTCGAAAGGAACGAGTGAAACCCCTTCGTGTACAATAATTAAGACTCACGATTCATAATAACCTTACCTCTCGAATTCACGACGCCCAACGGGAAGCCCTGAAGAACGTAAATTTTAAAGCAGAGATGCTTAGAGGTATGGAAAAACATTTAGAACCAAATGAGAATGGAGCTTTGTACTTTGCAAAAAGAATTTGAGTTCCTCTTTTTGGTAATCTGCGAAACCTCATTCTAGATGAAGCCCATAAGTCCAAATATTCGATACATCCCGGAGCGGATAAAATGTATCGCGATCTTAAAGATTTAATTGGTGGCCTAATTTTAAGACAGATATAGCAACTTATGTTGGAAAATGTCTAACATGTGCAAAAATTAAGGCTGAATACCAAAAACCTTCAGGATTATTACAACAACCTGAAATTCCCACTTGGAAATGGGAACAAATTTCTTTGGATTTCGTAACAAAATTACCCAGGACCTCTCGCGGTCACGACATGATTTCGGTAATTATCGACCGACTAACCAAATCAGCTCACTTCTTGCCGGTACATGAGAAACATAAACAGAGAAGTTAGCCGAACTTTATCTTAAAGAGATTGTGGCAAGACATGGAGTGTCTGTTTCCATAATCTCTGATCGAGATGGTCATTTGTTGATACACTTTTGTGTTTGTCGCTTGTTCTTAGTTATGTCTGTAATTGTACGGTCTTTGTTTATTGTGTCTGTATAGTTTGGTTGTGTCGACCAAATCAAGATATCATCCTATCTTGATTTAGTACGACTATTAGTTTGTCTGTGTAAAACAGTTGCATGTGTGCATAATGTTAAGTCATGTGTACGTCATGTCTGTTGACACGTTCTCCGAAGAACACATCCAAGTACGATTGAGAGATGCTTCGTACGAGCAAGATGTTACTCGTACGAGCCACATTACAAGTCGTACGAGTGGACATTACAACCAAGCACCTTACTTGATTCGTACGAGCCAGTCATATTTGTACGAGCGTTTGGTCATTCGTTCGAGCATCTTTTGGAGAAGGTTCTTTGTGTCTTGTGGTGTTCCATATGAGCAACAACATTCTTAGTACTATTGCTAGGTGTAGGCACTATATAAATAGACATGCACTTCTCAATATTGTGGGGGACATTAGTTAGAGACGTGAGACATCAATGAACAAGCTAGAGAGATAGACACACAAGAACACAGAGAGTATTTCATGAGTCTGTATGAACATTGTTTGTATGTGTTTGTACTAGTTCTCTTCTGTTAATCAAGATATTGAATCTTTGGTTATCCCGTGTTTCTTACTTTGCTTAAATTTGCATACTCACGAGGATTCCGCACTCATATTTGTTTTGTATAAACAGGGAAGTAGGTTAATCTTGATCCTCCAAGTGGACCTACAAGTGGTATCACAGCTTTGGCTCTCTTCCTTGTTTGAAACCAAGCTGAGTGTTGTGTCTAAGCTAGTTGTGAGGGTTTCTTGAGGTGCTCTTGAACGTTCAACAGGAAACTTAAGTTTTTAAAAGATAACCAACCTGAACTTAGTTAAAACTTGTTGTATCTAGATAATTTTCATAAAAACCTTGTTAGACTATATGGAGACATGTTAAGATCTTGTTTTTCTTAAAATTTTCTATCAAAGTTCAGTTGGACATATCTTCAGGTGAAGCACTGCCAAAATACTCACCGGAATATTCTTGTAGGGTTGACTAAATCTGGACATTCTGACTTGACTTGACTGTTTTGACTGAAAAGCTGATACGGAATGTTTGTCTTTTTAACCAAAATTGTGTAGACAACTGACCACTTTCGAAAACTAGTTTGTGTTAGAAAAAGAAATTTTCACCAACCAACCCTGCAAAAAGATTCTTGTCTGTGAAAAACATCCGTGCAAATAACCCATCCGCACGAAGAACCTTGTTTGCACGAAACAAAAGTTTGCTCGCACAAAAGAGGGTCTCTCGTACGAACAACCTGGTTCGTATGAAGCACCTGGTTTGTACGAAGGTCAGTCATTCGCACGAATCTCTAATTCGTACGAAGAACAAACTTGTTATGTTTTTCGTGTTTCAGTTTTTCAAAACTTTGTGGTTTTTAAAATTGTGAACTAAAGGAGACTGTTATCTTCAAAAGTTACATTTTAAACCTTTTAATTTTCATAACCAAGAAAACATAATGAGTAATAATCCTTGGGATTGGAGGAGTAGTTCAAGCACAAATCAAGGCTCATCACAAAGCTCCGCAACCTCATGGGTTAAATCATTAATGCCTCAACATACAACCATGATTACCGCAAATCAATGGGCATGTGTCGCCAATCAAAATCAGAGCATTCAGACTCTTCTTATAAGCGAGAGTGAAACTGGGAGTAATAACCGTTCGCCAAAACTGAACCATATGAACGATTATCCTTCGTTGAAAATTCGTTTCCATACATATGTTCTCGGACAAAATACAGAATTATGGACATGTTTTACTACACCATATAAGGAATCTCTCGAAGAAGTAGGATCAAATCCAACTTCCTTAGCCAATCTAGATGAAACCGATAAAAAGGCTTATGATTTAGAGAAAAAGGCGTTTGCATCCTTACATAAGCACTTCATAAGGATATTTATCATCAGTTTGTGTACTGTACCACCACCAAGAATCTCTGGGATACTTTGGAAGCAAGAGGAGAAGGAAATGCTACAACTAGAAAATACGACGTGATCTGTTGAAGAAGGAGTTTGAAGGTTTCATGTTCATGGAGAATGAAACATTGAGCAACATGACAACACGGTTCTACCACCTGCTCAGTGAAATGTATTCCTACAAAGTGTTGGCATCTCCACAGATGCGTTTTGCTGACACCTTACCGCCAAAATGGGGTCATCTTATTGACTTACTAAGGCATACAAGTGTTTAGATGTCATCAGTATCTATGAATTTGTTCAGAAACTGGAGAACAAAAATGAAGAAGAGATCTGAAAAGCAAAAAGGGTTTCTGTTCCACAAAACCCTGAGATGTACTTTGGAGGTATTAACACAAGTGTCAATACAATTCAGTAACCAAAACTTCATACCGCGTTTGTGTCGAATGTTAACCCCTTTTTACCACCACCAGTTCAAATGGATCAATCTGCCAGCTCAAGTACTCAAACCTGTGGTCAAGTATTTGATCCTAAAGCCTTTCTACCACAACCTCAAGTTGTTACACCTCCAGCTCCACAACAAGCTTCTCAACAAGCTTTCTATGGTAACAACTTTCAACATGCAAACCCCAATACAGTCAGATTTGACACGTCACATCTTTCCAAGGTCAGCGTAGAAGTTGCTAAGGAACATATGGAATTTCTAAACACCATGGTTAGTGCTTATTGTGGATTAGTCGCTGGTCAAACTGGAAACATCAATTTGACTAATGAAGACTACCAACAAATAGACAAAGATGAGATGGAACTAATGGATATCAAATAGGCGTTTGCAAGTGCAGTCAGAAGAGCTAAAGATTATATGAGCGGAACTGGAAGAACGAGTTTGGAAAGCAAGAAAGATACGAAATATGGTTTTGATAAAGATGTTGTTACTTGCTTCAACTGTGGTGAAAAAGGTCATTTCAAACGTGAGTGCACTAGACCCAACAAAAAAGGAAATCACAACCCTTTCCAAAATCAATCACAACCATCCAACACAACTAATGTCAACAATGAACGAAGAATAGTAGCTGTTAACAACCCAACAACACCAACAAGTCTGGGCCTTCAAATAACACAAACAGAGCTCTAGTAGTTCAAGGAGATGAAGGATGCGATTGGTCAGTACAATTGGGAAACGAGAATCAAGGAGGAACTGCATGTTATGCCAAGATTGTCAATCAAATCAAACATGTTCACAGCATTGACAGTTCTGATGATAATGATAGTTCAGGGTATAATGGTAGTTCTGATGAAGAATGCTCGAGTACAGGTGGTTATGGATCTGATTCAGATATCAGGGAAGGAAGTGATACGGAGGTCAGTAAGTTGCTAAAAGAAGCAGAGAAGCTGAAAAGTCAAAAGGCTAGTTTGATGAAGAAACCAGAAGCTGCATCGAAGGAAATAGAAAAATTCTTTACAAATAGTGCATCCTTCCCTCATCATACTGCCTTCATGGGTAATGTTGCTGGTTCGACAAGTCAGGCAAATTCCGACTCTCCTGAAATATGTAGTGACTGTTGCTGAATGAAAACAAAACTTGAAACAATAGACAGTCACAATCAAAACCTAGTTGTTGAACTATCAAAATGCAAAGAGTCAAATCTGGCTTTAACTCGAAACGAAAAAGAATTCAAATATGTAATAGAAACTCTTAAGAAAAGCGTTTATGAATTAACAAAGACAGTTTTGAACAAGCAAACAGGAATTAATAAATACATTAATATCCTTAAAGAAAAAAAGAAAGAGTTAGCCAATGCCAAAGCGAACATGATGCGATAAAGCTAAAATTGGACAGTTACTCTAACTCATGATATGTGCGTGATCATATCATTGACGTTCAAAAGCTGAAAGGAGATGTCAAATGCATTGGGTATAATTCGTGTCCACCTCCGTTGAAACACAATTATAGCAAATTGCCTGATGAAGACAAAATACCACGCTTTAAACCTTCTGTACCTCTTAATCCTGAAGAGTGCAGTAGGATTAGGGTTTAAGCTGGACAATTCCTCAGTTGAATCAAGAAAATCAGATAACTCATCATCTGTAGTTGATCAGAATCCTTCTACAATAGAGGAGGATGATTCATCAGATGCTGAGTCAGAGAAAATTGATTAGGATCAATCTCTTAATGAAGAAAAAGGGATAGAGATTTCTGCTATTTCTAATGTGAAAAATGTTGAAAATAAAGAGAATGATCCAATGAAATATGTCAAGACAAATGAGTCTGTAGATAAAAGTGTGTTGTATACTTTGATTGGGGACAAGAAAATTTATTTAAACAAAGACTTTTCGATCAAAAATGTAAATCCAACCTCTATTGATCAAGTTTTTGAAAATTCAACAACTAAGTTTTTGGAAAATGAATATCCAATCAAGTCACAACCATTATCTATTTCAAAAGAAAAACAACAAGAAAAGTGAGCTGAAAAATCTAAAGTATCACAACCAAAGGTTGAAGCTAAAGGCGCTCGCTACAAGAAGAAATTGAAGAATGTTAAATTTGTGGGATCAACTGGTACTGATAAAATCAAGACTTTTGAAAGCATGTCTAATGTCGATTTTGTAAAATAAGTCAAGATTTTAAAGCGAAACAGTCAAAAAAATTACACCCAACACACAAATGGGTGTTAAGATGAACCAAGTACCTCCAGACCCACACGTTCAACATCTAGTCATAAAACAGGATCTCCTAAATTTGTTGGAAGGAGAACATATTTTAAGTGTGGAGTGTTTGGCCACATTATCAAAAACTGTACAAATCCAGCAAAACCGAAGTTTGTTGAGAAAGCCACTCATGAACCAACTTGCCAACGTCGATCTGTTTCACCAAAACAAGACAAACGTATTGTTAAAGAACAAGTAGAAAAGCAGAGACGTAAACAAGTAAAAATAATTGAAAAAGCATTAACACCGGATGTTTTAGAGAAGAAACCAAGTTCTTCAAGTTTGTTAAAACCAGAAATTTTTAAAATTGTAAATAATAGTAATTCTGGTAAATTTCAACAATCTTCGAAACCTAAAGCCGGTAATGTTTCAGGGGGAGGCACAAAGTTTCCAAATTATCAAGAAATAGAAATCACATTTCTTGATGATAAGGGTCGACCCAAGACCACTAACGGTTGGGTCCCCATCTCAAACTGATCGGGTATTGAAATGTGCAGGGTGTTCCAGGAGGAACTATGAATAGTCATTGGATTGTTGATAGTGGAGCATCGAGGCACATGACAGACGACTTAAGGATCCTTTATGATGTGAAAAGCATTCGAGGAGGCTATGTTGCTTTTGCTGGAGACAAGGGCGGATACATCACTGGAGAAGGAATGGTATCCATTGTTGTTGTTAGCTTTGATAAGATCAATTATGTTCGACAAATTGATCACAATATTCTAAGTGTTTCTCAAATCTGTGACAAGTAGTTCACGGTTCATTTGATGATGTCGGATGTTATGTGCTGAAACCTGGTTTCAAGATTCCCAAAGAATGGATTTTCCTGTCGGTTCCAAGAATAAATGACTTGTATATTCTTGACATGAGCCAAGCTATTACCACGTCTGCACAAGTCAAATGTTTTGTCTCAAAAGCCACCGAAATTGAATCAATTTCTTGGCATAGACGTATGGGACACATTCACTTGCGAAAAATGAACTATTTAGTGAAACTTGTGAGTGGTGTACCAGTGAAGAACTTTCATTTACAAGACGTCTGTGTTTCGTGCAAAAAAGGAAAGCAAGCTAGAAAATCTCATCCTGTGAAGAAGATTAACACAGTGAATATGCCTCTGGAACGTCTTCATATGGACCTCTTTGGACCTAGGAAACACAAGACTACCTTTGGTGATTCTTATTGCTTAGTAGTTACTGATGACTACTCAAGATTTTCATGGGTGAATATGTTGGCACACAAGAGTGAAGTTCCTGAAATCCTCAAGAATCTCCTGACATTACTTGAAAATTTGTACAATCTGAAGATAAGGAGAATTAGAAGCGACAATGGCACCGAATTCAAGAACCATGTTATGGATGAAATCTGTTCTTCTAAAGGCATTTTCCATGAGTACAGTTCTCGATACACTCCACAAAAAATGGTGTCGCTAAGAGAAAAATAGGACTCTGATTGAAACTGCAAGAACTATGCTAGTAGAATCAGAACTTCCTGTTCAATTCTGGGGGGAAGCTGTGGCTACTTCATGTTACACGATGAATAGAGTTCTTACGGTGAAGAGGTATGGGAAAACATGCTTCGTGTTGTTACATAAAAGGAAACCGAATGTGTCTTTCTTAGAACCTTTTGGAGCTCCTTGCACTATCGAAGGTTTCTTTCTTGGATATGCTACTCCTAATTTCAGAGTGTGAAATTTATCAACGAAAAGATTGAAGAATGGGGTGAAGTTAAGGTTCAAAGATACAATGAATCACTAAGAGCTCCGGGTGCTCCTTGGATGTTTGACTACGATGGGTTGTTTAACTCCTTTAATCTGCCAACTTTTGATGATGCATCTGCAGCTGCTCAAATGCTACTGGAAAGTGATACTGCAATTAACCCGTCATTAGTACGACCAATTATTGTTAACCCTCAAGTGTCTACTTCGGTTAACAATCTTGTTTAGAATGAGGAATTCGAAGATGCTGCTGATTATAATGTTTCGTCAGAAGATGATGAGCTCCAAAATGCAAATGAAGCTACTTCTGGTGCAGTTCTTGGAATTTCAGATGCCACGTCAAATATGCAAAATCAAGGGATGGCTGAAGGTCATGCTACATCTTCGTCAAATCCAGCAAACGAATTAGTTGCTGATCTAAATATCAACAACTTGGGTATAAAGTCTCGAGTTCCTGATGTTCCTGAAACTCCAATTCATAATACCCATCATCAGCAGAAAATTATAGGAGATGGCCTAAGTGGTGTGCAGACTCGTCATCAGCTAAGGAATAATCAGAATGCTGGTTTGTATTCGGTTATTAGGGAATCTGGGAACAAAATGATTGGTCTTTTGCCTGCTATGTCTACCAAGTTGAACCGAAATCTTGGAAGGAGGCAATGAAAGAAGACTCATGGGTTGAAGCAATGCAAGAAGAACTTCAGCAGTTTCAGAAGTTAGGCATGTGGAAATTGGTTGACAGGCCTGACAACTACAAGAAGATTGGAACAAGAAGGGTTTACAAATGTAAGAAGGATGACCGGGGTATTGTTGTGAGAAACAAAGCAAGATTGGTTGTCCAGAGTTTTAATCAGGTATAAGGCATTGATTACAATGAAGTATATGCACCGGTAGCACGTCTTGAGGCCATAAGAATCTTCTTGGCTTATGCGTCCTACAAGAAGTTTACCGTTTACCAAATGGATGTGAAGAATGCATTTCTTCATGGTGTGGTTGATGAAAAGAAGTATATTTGAGCGACCGCCGGGTTTTGAATATCCAATCCATCCTGAAAAGGTTTGGCATCTTAATAAGGCGTTGTATGGACTTCATCAGGCTCCTCGGGCTTGGTATGAGACGTTGTCTTCCTATCTTCTGAAGAATGGTTTTCGACGTGTATTAATCGACTGTACTCTCTTCATCAAGGAAGAAAATGAGGACTTATTGTTGGTACAAGTTTATGTTGATGATATTATTTTTGGGTCTACAAACGAGAGAATGTGCAAAGAATTCGAGCAGGTAATGCAAGAGAAGTTCGAGATGAGCGCAGTGGGAGAAATGATTTTCTTTTTAGGTTTGCAAGTTCATCAATCTAAGGGAGGGATATTCATCCATCAAACCAAGTACGTCGGGGATATTCTCAAACGATTTCAAATGGAAGACTCAAAGCCTTTGGGAACTCCATTAGCTCAAAATCATGGGATTACTCCTGATGGAATGGGTGAACATGTGGAACCATCTCTTTATCGTGCCATGATCGGATCTCTTATGTATCTTACTGCTTCAAGACCTATGTACGCAACATGTCTTCTAGCTCGCTACCAGTCAAGTCCAAAGGTTTATCATTTGATGGCTGTGAAAAGAATCTTTCGTTATTTGAAGGGTCGCCCAAACACTGGTCTCTGGTACCCTAAGGATGATAAGTTTGATTTGACGACGTTCAGTGATTCTGATCATGGTGGCTGCAAGATCGATGCAAAATCAACATCAGCAGGATGTTAGTTCTTGGGAAATCGCCTAGTCACGTGGCAGTGCAAGAAGTAGACTTGTGTAGCTACATCAACCTGAGAGGCTGAGCATATTTCAACTTCTAGTTGCTGCTCTCAGGTTCTATGGATTCAACAGCAAATGCACGACTACGGTTTTGAATTTCTAACTACTCCTATTTTTGTTGATAATGAAGCTGCTTTACAGATCACTCGTAATCCTGTACAGCACTAAAAAACTAAACACATTGAGATTAAGTATCATTTCATACGAGATTGTTATGAAAAGAAACTTATCAATGTTGTTAAAATCCACACCGATCACCAACGTGCCGACCTGTTTACAAAAGCTTTTGATAAATCTCGTTTTAATTATCTACTTTTGGTCAATGAATCAAGGTGAAACCCAAGTAAATCATCATTGGCTAATCATTTTTCCTATATATTTTCGTAAAAATCTAAAATACAAAAAGATTTTCTTTTTTCTCTTAGTTTTATATTTTAGGGGGAGAAATTTTAAGAAAAATACAAAAATATGAGAAAATAAAAAAATATAAAAATATGTCTTTTATTTATTTAAGTTTTCATTTATTTACCTTATTTGTTTAGGGGGGAGAAAAATTTAGAAAAATACAAAAACAATAGAAAATCCAAAAAATAAAAAATGAGTTTCTAGGAAAGATAAGGGAAGATGATGATACATACCGGTGATCTGTCAAAAATGGCCAAAAACATAAAACAAAAATTGATAAGTAGCTTTACAAATGATGTATCGGTAGGCTCACAATCAGATTAAAATGTGCAGGTTTATATAAACATAACGGACTGCAAGCCAGGTGGGAACCATTCATTGGCATATGGTCTTGGTACTGAAATTTCGTTTGATAGTATGCTGAGGTTCTGAGATATGCGGTCTTTATGCTAACTTATCATCTGGGTATCATGGTTGAATCTTTTACCGGAAAATAACGGTGACGCAAGTCTAGGACTTCCATGATACCATACATACGTGTAAATACTGCATACGACCATCAATAAGTGGTAAACATATAACATTCACCCAAAGATAAGTGATAATATATCACAGCTTTATGCGGGAGCTAAGTTCGTCTCTTTGTTGGTATGCTGGTACTAACCTGTTCACGGACTTACTCCTGTGCCCTGCATGCATCTGAAAATCAAGTTCCTCATCAATAAGTGATTTTATCACATAGGGCTTGTTTTCAATCAAAATAAGTGAGTATCTCACATCATATACGTCAAAACAGATGATAAGCAGTATATAAGATTTTCTCTCGTGCATAGCTTGATACAGGAATGTGTCGTGAAGTGGTTGAACACATGCTAGTAAGTATAAATCATAATTAATCATATCTCCTAATCATGATTACATCTGATAAGATGAGCTTATGTGGACAACAATACCGATAATCATAGTAGAATACTTATTTATTTAATTAGATGTTTTAAACAAAGCTCGTTTTTGGCAAGATTAAAAGCTGGTATGATTCTCTTACCTTGAAACTCTGAAAAAGAATTGTCTAGTAAATATACAGTTTAATCTTATCTTTTAGTAGTTATTTAATTTTGTTTTAGTTTACTATGTTGATAAATTAAGTTCTTTTTGATATTACCCAAAGATGGAAACTCAAAAGTTTTCTACCAAGATACGCCCTAAAAATCATTTGTCTTGCTATCATAACTTCATAAAGTACTTTCTTACAATAGCTAAACTAATCAAAGCACAAAATATGTTTAACGAGCACTTTTCTTAACTTAACTTGTGATTAGTGTGGATATGTGTAAAATTCTAATCAGGTCAACGAAAAACCTGAGGTCCTCGAAGAACTAAAAGTCTAGTTTTTAAAAACTAAGACTCGTACGAATCAGAGATCACCCGTACGAGCCATTGTGCCTCGTATGAATGACCACTGGGGTCTTGTATGAACGAAGTTCTTCGTACGAGCTAAAGTATTTCGGACGAGTATCTTGATGTGGTATAAAGGTGATGAAGTTCTTTGGTAGAATTTTACTTTCACCTTGCTCACATCATTCTTTCACCTCTCCTTAAGTTGTTTTTAATATTTTTAAGGTATAATTGACAATATTGGCATACTTTGAAGATGAACAACTTGAACATTATCTGACTATGTGACTTTGACTGACATGAACAACAAACTTTAAGCAAACAATCTTTAACGAAAAACAAGTTCCTCATGAATAATCTTCTCTTGAAGTTGTTTGTACGAACAATATACATATGAGTGATATATCACTCACACAAGTAACATGTTGATCATACGAGCCAGTTACTCATACTAGTACATCACTTGCTTAACCAAGTAAATTGTTCGTAAAACTCAGTTGTTCCTCGTACGAATAAATTGTTATTCGTATGAGTCAATAGTTCTTCGTCCAGGGAATACATACATACAAAAAGTTTGGAACAAAAATATTTGTGTATATAACCTAATGAATTTATGTTCTTATCCTTGTTGTCTTATGTGTACCAAATGGAACAAAAGGAACATAAAGGAAAAGCCGCAACGAAGAGAACTGACAAGTCAGAAGTGGAAATTATGTCAGAACCAAGATATAACATGGTGGCCTACTTAGATCCGGAAGAAAAATTTGCTGAGTACAACGGTATAATGAAGTTTTTGTGCAACTCAAGGATACATTATGCTATCACGCACAAGACTACAATATACAAGACGTTGATCAAGGAATTTTGGGATTCAGCTAAAGTTATTAAAGAAAATGGGCAGGAACTTATCCACGGGAAAGTGAATGACTTGAACGTAGATGTCTGTATTGAAATCATTAACTCAATATTACAGCTTGGCGATGATTCTGAAGCTCCTTTCTCAGTACCATTGAAATGTCAACGTGGATGTTTGCTTAGAATGAAATGTGTTGGAGATTTTCTCGTGGGACAACTAGACAAAGCATGGTTGCCACTCCGATACAAGCTATTTCTACATGTTTTAATTCAGTGTTTGAGCAACAGACGAAGTGGTTATGACATGGCGAATAACGACTTGGTTGGAATGATGATAGCTTTGAAGAAAAACCTGAGAAGAACCGGATATGGTGGAAACAAGTTTTGGATGTATCCTCGTTTTCTCCAAATGATCTTGAATGTGCAACATCCAAATCTTCCAAAGAACGAAACGATGTTTTTAAAGTAGAAGTCATGATGGAAAATTCGTTGAAGATCTTTAGAGGTATAGCAGCAAAATGTTACAAGGAAAGCACACCTCCTCGTAAATTGATCGATTTTCTGACAAATGATGAATATGTTGCACCAGAAAATGATAAGTGGTGCCATAATGACAGTGAGTCAGATAATGAAGAACCAACTTTGAAAAAGATGATCGAATATAAGTTTGGTCGTCAAAAGGGAAAAGGTGATATTGATGACGGTGATAATGATGTTAATGGTAGTGCTAGTGATGTAGGTGCTACGGTGGTGATAAGGGAAGAAAGAAACAAAGCTGAAAGACTATGGGCACATCGTCAACAAAACCTGAAATCACACAACCTACAACCTCACATCAAGAAACTGTACTTGAACGAGTTGCAGAAGTCCAGTCTACCATTACATCGGAGGAGACTGAACCTGTAATGATGGAACCCAATACAACCTCTGAAGCACAACCATCAAGTACCACAGCAGCTGAAACACCTTCGGCTGAAGATACTCCAGTTCAATCACAACTGTTGGTGCATATTGGTGACAACAGCTTAATAGTTTGATAGTTTAGTCTTTGGATATTTGGTATTGGGCTTAGCATTTATGTTTAGCTTTTTAAGAGTTGTAATGGGCTTGGAGAATGGCCTAGCCCACGATATAGCCTAGTATGCAAACATGTAGTGTATATACATGTGGTGCATTAGGGTTTTAGAGTGAGACAGTTGATTGGAAGAACAACAGAGAGGAGTGTGAGAAATCTACAGAGAGTGGCTGAGAGATTTCTAGAGTGGCTGAGAGATTTCTAGAGAGTCTTGAATTGATTGTAAACCTTTGTGTTGGATAATCAATAGAAGTCTGTTTGAAAGTGATTGCTCATGTTTGTGTTCTTGTTTCTGTGAAATCTGATCTAGGGGATTACTCACTCTAGATTAGATAGACGATTCTGTTAAGATCCAAAAGGACTAGGGGACTACAATTGGTATCAGACCATTCGGCTCTTGATTTTGCTCGGTTCAGAATCGTGACAACAGAAAAATTGGCTTTTTGGGCGTTTTGGAGGTTGTTCTTGAAGTTTGTGACAGTTGAATTAGGGTTTATGTAGTGATTTCGGATTAGCATTAGGCATTTCGGATTGAAGACTTGCATTCCTTATTAAAAAGCATAGTATTTCGGATTGAAGGATTGAATTTCGGATTAGCAAAGTACATTTCGGATTCAAGCAGTTCATTTCGGATTGCATTTCGGATTATAGCAGTCCATCTCGGATTAGAACAGTCCATTTCGGATTGAATTTCGGATCAGAAGCCATTTTGGATTCAATTTCGGATTTCATTTCGGATTCCATCTCGGATCAGAAGCTATTCCGTATGCCATCTCGGATCAGAAGCAATTCTGGATTCCATCTCGGATCAGAAATATTCCGTACGCCATCTCGGATCAGAGTAGTCTATTCCAGATATCCATTTCGGATCAGAACAATGCACTCCGGATTTCATCTCAGATCACTATTCCGGATCACCATTTCGGATTAGCAATTCGGATTACTGTCCCGGATTGTCATTTCGGATTGTAAATCCGAGTTACTGTTCCAGATTTGACACTGTTCCGAGTTAGGATTAAGAAAGTGGAAAGTTAACCAGCTGACGTAACTGGAATTAAACGTTTTCGGACATAGAATTTGATCCATAGGCATTCTTGACAAACAGGTTGCACGGTTAGGCTCGTGTGACTTTTAGGACAAAAAAAGGGCACGAAAATTCCTAAAATCACTATCGGACATTATATATCATTGGATTCGTATCGTCGAGACAAGTCTAACAGTGCAATTTGGTAATCACACTTTTCGGACAAATTTCTGAACGTTTTTAACGGTTTGGTTACGATAAGTTGCGGGTTAGTTTTGGATTTTGATACAGGTTTACCAAAATCATATAACTGTTAGCTGCGTGTTAAAGATGGGAAAATTGAACAATCTAAGTGAGGGTGTTAAAAACTGGCCAAAGCTGATAAATGCTGAACTATATGTAGAATGGGAGAAGTAGTTTGAGGCATTTGTTCAAAGTGAAGATTCTAAGATGTGGAGCTGTATGACTGATGGGTATATTGCTCCCACACGTCGAGTGAACGGGAGAATTATGGTACTCTCATATGAGAAGATGGAAGATTCTGAGAAGGGTATATATGATGCTGAGAAGAAGGCTTTCGCAGCGACAAAGATGTCCTTGCCATTTGATATGAAAAACATTTGTAACAGGTATGGATCATCTAGAGAGCTGTGGGAAGCTTTAGAAAAACGTTATCAGAGTACTTCAAGACAAAGTACAAGTGTGGCTGAGAATGCAGCTATGAAGATTGATGAAGGAGTTGCTAACATAGAAGAGAAGAAGGAAGCTGAGAAGGAGAGAATGGAACTCAAGGATACAATAGCTACATTGTGCATGGATGATACAGATGAGCTTACAGCAGAGGTACATGTACAATTTCAATCTGTTAGTCATACTTGTCATAATTGCACTGAACTACATGGTAAAGTTAACAAATTATCGGAGCAAAACAAAATTCTGTTAGTTGAATTAGAAAAACTAAAAGAGTCAAATGTTCTTTTGAGTAAAAGGGAGTCCAATTTTTTAAATACACTCAATTCAAATGAACAAGAAAGCATCAGTTTGACCAGCAAAGTCAATGAACTTTTACAGATCATTGATTTGGCTCGTTAAACTGTGAAGGATAAGACTAACGAGCTTTCTGAAAAGTGCATAGAATTGGCTGGTGCACATGCCAAAATTTTTGAACTTCATAGGAAGTTAGACAAATTTGGAGAATCCTCGTTAGTCAGGACTCAAATTCAGAAAAGTTTGAAAAGGAGTAGTGATAAAACGGGAGTGGGCTTTAGTAAAGCTTCACCTTCTGAGGATCAGATTACTCCTTTTGTGAGCTAACGAATTTTGTTCCTACTATACCAGCTATAGTGGATCTGATAACAGTTGACATACCTGATAGTCCAGGCTCTTTGAAGGAATCTGTTAGGTCTAATAGTACACCTCATAAAGTGGATGAGGATACTAAACACAAAACAATCAAATCATTTAAAAAGGGATCTAACAGAAAGAAAACTTTTAAGAAGAGATCCTGTTTTAAATGTCACAACAAAGGGCATGTGGCTAGTTGTTGTCCTTTTAAAAAGGGTAAGAAAGCAGAGGCTGAGGTTGAGGTTGAGGTTAAGGATGGAAATTAGGTTGGTTCAAATAAAAATGTTAAATCCAGTTTTCAGATAAATCAACCGAGATTACAACCTAAACCTTCAACATCAAGAAGATTTGTTGGTTCAAGAAACTCTTCTCCTAAATCATATCATGATAATGTCCAATCAAATTCTTTTCAAAGTAAAAATTTTGGATATCGAAATCGATACCAAACTTCTGGTAATAGAAACTTTCAAAGAAGAAACGAATATGGGGTTTTAGTAACTCAAATGTTCAAAACAATCCAAAAATTTTTCAAAGATCAGATTATGATAATGGGAGAATAAGGTTTCGAGATAATAATTTTCAAAGGCTGGAAAATCCAAGGGTTTATTGGAATTCTCGCGATCAAAGATCTCGTTAAAATTATAAATTATGTCCAACAACTTGGAAGACATCCATGACACCGGTAGGGTGTGATGGATATTGGATGGATGTTCTAGTGGTTGATGAATCTGGACGACCCAAGACCTTTAAGGCTTGGGTCCCCCAGTCTAACTAAGTTGTTGAGTGTGTGCAAGATGACAAAGAAGGACTGTTGATGTGTTCAACAGTGGTTATTCCTGTAAAGCATCTGATGTGAATAGTAGGTTACCCATGGTAACGAATTATTTACTTCTGCGATAGAAAATGTTTACTAACAGTGAAAAACCTTTTGTCAGGTTGAAGTGGGAGTCTGTTTGTATTTAAATTTCTGTTTTTATAACCTGACTCCATAAAAACAAAAATTTAGGGGGAGAAATTTCCCTAAGCCAAAAAGAGTTTTAATTAGTGCGTGATTTTAGGGGGAGTAAATTGAAAAGTATTTTTCAAAAATCAAAAATGAAAATGGTTTCACTGTTTGGAAAAGAAGAAATGATAGTACATCAGCAAGTTAGACTGTCACACTGAAATAAAATTAAAATTGCTTAAGTGTGATAGCAGCTTCATCATATGATGTACCAGTAGGCAAAAGGCATGAAATAATCAATTTACCTTTGTGATACAAATATAATAAACTGTGTATGAGTGAGTAACAAATCAGTGGTGTATGGTGTTATAACCTTAAATCTTGCGTTGATAGATTGCCAAAATCTTAGGTTTTAGGTCTTTATATTGTTATTTCATCCGGGGTATCAAGGTTGTCCTTCTACTACATCCAGATATATGCTGACCTAGGCACAACCAGGATATCTTAAAAGAGCTAAAATGCCAAATCCCAAATATTGAAGAAGCTCTCCTAGAGAGTCATTCAAATGTGCAAATTGCATTAATCGTACCAAAATTTGGTATTTGTCCTAACCCTCGTTGGATATTGGTCTCTTTGATGTACGAAAGTACTGACCTGATCACCGATTATCTAACGTTGTAAATTAAAAAGGATGAATTTCGGTATACTCACCTACTACGATGAATTTTTGTGCATACCTTGATCGCGGGGGTATGTCCTGAAGTGCGGCACTCTAGTATATCAGTATGAATTATCTATACTATTCACGAGGTAATGGTACTTTAAGTGTTTATGTATTTTGTTTAAGAGGATAAACAATGCTGGTAATCGTCTTGAACTGCTTTTCATGAATGTTGCATACATAATTATAAAATAGTGTGAAAACAGGTTGATGTTGCTGATATGATCTTCTTAATGGTGATTTTCACATAAATAGAGTGTTTATTTTCTTGTTAGTTATTTGATTTTAGAGAATCTAAAAATAGAAAAAAGATTTGTTTTTAAAGTCTCCCAGTTTGAACTAATAAGGTGTTTATTTTTTCATGATAAGATAAAATATTGGTTTATCTTTAATGTAGAAAAGGAATAATGGTTTTTTGAGTTACTTGCTTGTGTTTCTAAACAGATTGATGCAGTTATCAAAATGAAGTGAAGAATTCAAGTAAAGTACAAATCTATATGTAAACCGATTAAAGTAAATCTATATGAATCAGTGTAGAAAGAGCAACTTTTGTGACCGGTACATTTTAAGAATGGAGTGCAGAATGTGTGCAGATGCATGGTAGGATCCTTCTACTACATTGCAAAGGGAGATATAGAGGAATTTGGATATAAGAGCTTAACCAGAGAATGCTAGCTTGCTAATCTACAATAAATGAAACTTTTGGTGATTGGATGCATCAGCAAAGGGGGAGTCTGTTGATATCAGAATTTTGTTGTAGCTGAAGCTATCCAAATACCAAAAGATCACAAGATGTTTGAAGACAAAGTTACACTATGAAGCTATTATCAAGGGGGAGTCTGTTGGTGCATATTGGTGACAACAGCTTAATAGTTTGATAGTTTAGTCTTTGGATATTTGGTATTGGGCTGAGCATTTATGTTTAGCTTGTTAAGAGTTGTAATGGGCTTGGAGAATGGCCTAGCCCACTATAGCCTAGTATGCAAACATGTAGTATATATACATGTGGTGCATTAGGGTTTTAGAGTGAGACAGTTGATTGGAAGAACAACAGAGAGGAGTGTGAGAAATCTACAGAGAGTGGTTGAGAGATTTCTAAAGAGTCTTGAATTGATTGTAAACGTTGTGTTGGATAATCAATAGAAGACTGTTTGAAAGTGATTGCTCGTGTTTGTGTTCTTGTTTCTATGAAATCTGATCTAGGGGATTCCGCACTCTAGATTAGATAGATGATTCTATCAAGATCCAAAAGGACTAGGGGACTACAACAACCTACTACTTCATCAGTTCAACAATCCCAGTCCACACCTCATCAAATAAATACAAAACAATGCAGTCATTTATTCTCTGAAATGGAAAAGGATGAGAAAGTGGATTTTCTGTTCTCTCAGTTGC
Organism: Scalesia atractyloides; assembly: GCA_947069175.1. Classification (NCBI taxonomy): domain Eukaryota; kingdom Viridiplantae; phylum Streptophyta; class Magnoliopsida; order Asterales; family Asteraceae; genus Scalesia; species Scalesia atractyloides. Next base: position 64,098,593 of record CAMTDV010000008.1, read on the forward strand.
AAGCTGCAGCAATTCAGATTAACAAGCATTCGGAGATTATGTCTTCAAATCGGAACACAGTTGTCAAACAACAGTTGGAGATAAATTCTTTGAAAGAGACTGTTAGAAAACAGGATTCTGAAATTGCTCAGTTAAGGAAAGAAAATGAGCGTCTAAAGGCTGCAGATGATGAAAGAGCAACTCAGCTACAACATATAAGAGCAGCTGATAACTCTTGGGGAATTGAGATAAATAGGCTGAAAGAACATAGTGCGGCTGTTCAACGATCTGCCGAAACATTAACTGCTAAGCATAACGACTTAACATAATGGTATCATTCTCGTAATGCTACACTGGTTGAAGGCTTTAATGATATTAAATACGTGTTTGAAATGTGTAGAAGGCGAGTGAACACTCGGTGGAATGAAAGATGCAAAGCACAAGAGATCAAACGTAAACATGATCAGGATAGTGCAGTTCCTGGTAATCCTGATGCTTCAGCCTCATCCTCGCAACCAAAAGTTTCTGCTTCAACTCAAGTGGTTGAGTCTAATGTACATCAGATCGTGACCAATCCAGTTGCCTCCAGTGACACTCAAGAGGAAACAAGAAAGGTTTGATGTTACTAGAAAGTTTTAAAGACCTGTATCAGTCAATTGTTGGATTGAAGATTTTCAGGAGAAGTTTGTTGATACAACAGGCATTTCGGAATGAAGACTAAAGACTGAAGACCAAGCAATAGCCAAGGGGGAGTTTGTTGATACACTTTTGTGTCTGTCACTTGTTCTTAGTTACATATGTAATTGTACGGTCTTTGTTTATTGTGTCTGTATAGTTTGGTTGTGTCGACCAAATCAAGATATCCTGCATCTTGGTTTAGTACGACGATTAGTTTGTCTGTGTAAAACAGTTGCATGTGTGCATACTATTAAGTCTTGTGTACGTCATGTGTGTTGACACGTTCTCCGAAGAACACATCCAAGTACGATTGAGAGATGCTTCGTACGAGCAAAGCCAAATTCCAAGTCGTACGAGTGGACATTTCAACGAAGCACCTTGCTTGATTCTTGAGCCAGTCATATTCGTACGAGCCTTTGGTCGTTCGTACGATCATCTTTTGGAGAAGGTTCTTCGTGTCTTATGGTGTTTCGTATGACCAACAACATTCTTCGTACTATTGCTAGGTGTGAGCACTATATAAATAGACATGCACTTCTCAGTGTTGTGTGTGACATTAGTTAGAGACGTGAGACATTAGTGAACAAGCTAGAGATAGAGAGACACAAGAACACAGAGAGTATTTCATGAGTCAGTATGAACATTGTTTGTATGTGTTTGTACTAGTTCTCTTCTGTTAATCAAGATATTGAATCTTTGATTATCCTGTGTTTCTTACTTTGCTTTGGTTTGCATACTTACGAGGATTCCGCACTCGTATTTGTGTTGTATAAACAGGGAAGTAGGTTAATCTTGATCCTCCAAGTGGACCTACATCATTTCATATCAAGAATTTGTCAATCATTTCAAAAGGCTTTTGTATCTCGCTTAGATATAAGTACGGCCTTTCATCCCCAAACAGATGGCCAAAGTGAACGCACCATTCAAACCTTAGAAGATATGCTACTTGCTTGTGTGATTGACTTAGGCGGAAATTGGGATACTCACTTGCCTTTAGTGGAGTTCTCATATAAAAACAATTATTACACAAGTATTCAAGCCACTCCATTTGAAGCATTATACGGACGTTAGTGTCGATCTTCGCTATGTTGGACGGAAATAGGCGACAACCAAAAGATAGGTCCAGAATTAATTCAAGAAACTACTGATAAAATATTTGAAATCCGAGACCGTATTAAAGCAGCATAGGATAGACAGAAAAGTTACGCGGATAAATGTCTTAAACCATTATCCTTTAAGATTGGAGACAAAGGGCTATTAAAGGTCTCGCTTGTGACAGGTGTAGTTAGATTCGGGAAGCAAGGAAAACATAGCCCGAGGTACATAGGACCATATGAAATCTTGGAGAAGATTGGAACAGTCGCATAAAAGTTGAAGTTTCCTGAAACACTTAGTAACGTTCACCCCCCACTTTTCGTGTGTCAAATCTTAAAAAGTATCTTTCAGATGAATCACTTATACCCATAGAAGAAATTCATATAGACGACAAACTCCATTTCATCGAAGAACCTACCAAAGTTTTAGATTTGAAAGTTCAGAAAATAAGGAGGAGTCATATCAAACTAGTCAAAGTCCATTGGAACTCAAAGCGCGGACTTGAGTTCACTTGGGAATGGGAGGACGAAATCAAAAGAAAGTACCCCCCACCTTTTCGATAAATCCTACAAGGATGGCACGACTTATTTCGGGACGAAATTTTCTTGATCAAGGGGAGAATGTGACAATCGGCAAAATTCCGGAAATTCTGTACAACCTGAACAACTAGTACACTATCTATTTATCGCACAACATGACTTAGTTTTTTGATTTTAAATCCTAAGTCTAGGAATTCAACAAAATCATAGCTTGGTATGATAATGAATTCGTCACAATCACGAACATATAAAACCATATCCTAGACGAATGACAAAGACGCGAACACGCAATAAATATTAGTACTAGTTACGGTACAGTCTGTTATTATAGAATTAAGACATAAGATATGTCTCACTGTTATACTAACAAAATTTTATTTAAAACATCAAATTATCCAAGTCTACAGCAAATTACAGCATTTCGCAGCACAAAACAACAAATGTCCGAAAACCCAAAAATAAATATTTCTAGTTAAGAATAATAATGGGTGTTAGAAATTATATAAAACCCGTGTATAAATCTTGTTGTTTAAAGCTATACAGTTTGTTCAGTAAAAACCTGACAACAAAGCCGGTACCGGAACTAAACTTAAAATGACAAATTTATTAGTCTGGAGAGCCTGATTAATTAACTCGACAAAAAAAATTGTACTAGAACTATTATGAAAATAAAGTTTTTAAGTAACACAATATATCAGTATTTTACCCGGTACAAGACCCGAACTAAATTTATCAACCGAACAACAAAACAATAAGACTAGTGAGTTATTTAGGCATATTATAACATCAATTTAAAGTGTTGGGGCATTAGATTTTATAAAAACTTATATATAAAATAATAAAGTTTATAAAAATTATAAGTTCTTAAAAAAATAGTAACCAAACCAACCCCCCCCCCCCCCCACACACACACCTCACGGCTACGTGGGTGTAATCCCCCATGCCACTTAAGTCTTGATGATGTGTTGGCTAATTGTGGAGATGGTTTAGTGTATTATGTGTTGTAAGAACATATTCACAACACCAAAAACCCAAATCATCTTCATTCTCTCATTTCCAAAAACACAACACCACCATTTCCTTTGTTTTTTCCTCCTTGAAATCAGCCAAGCACCATCGTCTTCGCCTTCAACTTTTTAAATCCAAACCCAAGAAATTCAAGCTTGCATGAAGATCCATGGATGATCTAAGGTGTTTGCATGGATTAGGAAGCACACTTGGAAGCGTTGGAACTCTTGATCAACACTTTATCTTAATCTTTTTACCATCATTTTAATCATCCCTTACAAAGTGCTAGTAGTAAGCTGCTTAACTTAATCTTTACTTTATATTTCATAAAAATGCACAAGATCATCATAAAAAATATTTAAAAACCCACTTGAAAAACACTAATAAACCTATAATCACTAACACAATTAAGTGGTTTTCTTGATGATTATGGATGATCTTGAAATTGTCATAAACTAGTAAACTTGAATCTTGAATTTTTATGTATAGAAAGATAATCTAAACACATGCATGTTTAGATTAGCAAGATTCAGTAACAAAAAATAGTCATGAACATGATTTTATATTTTAAGATGATCATACAAATTATGGATTATTAAATAAAAGTTATAATTTAGAATTTTGTTAAAAAGTGATGATTAAGTTTCCATTTTAAGAAAGTTTTAAACTATAATAAGTTCATGACATTTTAGTTAATACATTTGTATATTACTTGTGATTTGATGATGATTTGAGTTAGAAAAATGATTTAAAACATGTTTATATAAACATGGGAAAGCTTATATTTTAAAGGAAACTATTGCAAAATTTTATTAAAATTAATCTTGATTAAGATGTGATTAAACTAAAGATTTTGAGATTAAAAGTGACTAGGAACTATAATCTTGTTTAAACAAAAGTTTAGGTTAAAGAGTTTAAAGATATAATTACTTAAGTTTTCTTAAACTAAAAAGGAGATAAATATATATTTTTGATAGAAATATATATTTTGAAATCACCAAATATGTATACATATATTTTTATATAGATACTATATATTTAGATTATGTAGGATCAAATACAAAAATATATAATTGTTCAACTTTTAACAAAAAATATATCGGATAATTCAGACCTATATGGTATAAACGAAATAAACGACAAAGACGAAACGAATAAAATGGTCGACGCAAACATAACAGTTAAAACGAACAAATCAACCGTTACACTTTATATTTACTATGCTTTATAAAAATTTAACTTATATCTAGTAACTTTTACAAGTGAATTTTTATAAGTTATAAAAATTACTAGTAAATATTTTTAAAACTTGGATTAAGCCCAACTAAACAATTGTTTAGGCTAAGCCCATTTACATAAAATTATATTGGGCTAAAACCATTTTTATAAAATATATGGACTAGTCCATTTATATAAAATAATTTGGGCTAGGCCCACTTGTATAAAAATTAAATTTGGGCTAAGCCCACTTTTATAAAATTTACATGGGCTAGGACACTTTTACAAACTAATTGGGCTTAACCCACTTTAAATAAAATTAGGTTGGGTTAGACCCACATACATGAAATGAATTGGGCTAGGCCGACTCATATGAAACGAATTGGGATAGGCCCACACATAGTAAGCAAATTGGGCTAGGCCCATACTTGCAAAAAACTATTGTGCTAGGCCCATATGTAATAAACTTTTAGATTGAATTTTTTTACAATTAAATTATGGGCTAGGCCCATTTATATGTAATCAATCTAGAATATATATATGTATGAAGAAATATATATACGTATACCAACAAATACAAGTATGAAATTCAAGATAGAATACTTATACAAAAAACAAACTAAAACCTAAGCGTCTAATGAAATTAGAACACTTGTAGGTTGAGAAACGAACCAAGTATCGGAAATTGAATAGAGATTTGCAGGAAAGCAAATCTGTGAGTTCATGTTTCCCCTTTTATTTTAACATTTTTATGGTTTTTAAACGTGCGAGGATGTATACATGTTACATTTAGTATAGCTGGGAAATGAAAATATTTTGATCACATGTGGATAAGGCTCAAGCACTGGGACCATTAATGAATGACAAGTACCAAAGAACAAGGGGATAGATCTATTGAGTTTGGGCGAGCCCCACTCTATTATGACAACAATAACAATTCGTATTAGAGTTCTTTTGTGTCTAAAACGAGTGTCTCAGACATAATAATTGTCAAGGGTTGGTTGCCACCTTATTCGGCATACAGATTAGTGTCCTTGTAACACACTATGATCTTACAAATTTCATTATGCTATACTAAACGAATTTATTATTTCAAATGTTTTTGATGATTCATTTTATACAAAATTTATAACAGGAATTCACCAGCTTTTTGTTGACGCGTTTTGAAACTAACATGTATTACAGGAAACTAGTGGACGACCTTCGGGGAAAAACATGTTCGTGTGTTGTGAGGTCAAGATGTTATGTTTCATCCAGTCTTTTGTTATTGTGTTTGTAAGGTCGTGTTTAAATTTTAAATAATGTTGTTAAACTTGTGGTATGTTTCAAAACAAAAGGTTGTATGTAAAACTTGTGTTAAATAAAGCGTATGGATGAACATTTTGTATCGTATTAAAATTTTCGTTTACTTGGTTGAATGCAACATTGCTGCTCTGGCCACACCTTGCACACGCTTCCGCTACATCAAAAATTGGGTGTGACACTTTACACACCGAGTATTCAATATTTCAAATCTTTTAAAAGGATTTATATGATACAAAACTTAATACATAAATTCACCAGCTTTTGTTGACGTTTATCAAACTTTACATGTATTACAAGTAACTAGTGGGCAACTTTGGAAAAACAAGTCCGTGATGTTAAGAAGTCAAGTTTAAGATGTCATCCACTTTTGGTTGTTTTAAGAATTTGAGTTTTGTAAATCTATGTTTTAGTTTTTCAAACAATGTAACTTTGTTCGTTGGGTTGTCGTACTTTCTAACAATATGTTGCTTTGTAACTTTGCTTTAAATAAAATGTATGGTGAACATCTTATTTCCTTTTAAATTAGTTGTTTACATAATTGAATGCTACGATTGCCACTCTGATGACACCTCATGCTTCTGCTATGACCGGGTATGACAGACTTAGTATCAGAGCTTCGCTTATAGTGAACTAGGATTCTTTTGAGTCTAGTCTACAATTACAAATGATCCTATTTATAAAAAAAAAACTTTTGTAAATCATTAATGATAATATAACAAGTGTTTTCATTTCATTTTTACAAAGGCTCACTAGTATCAAACTATAATTCAAAATAATAATGCAAGGACATTATACGGGTTAGTCTTTGAGAGATAGACACAATAATAGTAAGTTGATCCAAACAATACATAGGATAACTTATAATGAAACCAAATATAATTGCCCAAAATTTATTATAAGTAACAATTATTTATATATGTTGTACGGATTATTTTGCTAGGACCATGTCTTCCGATAGCAGTCATTCAGACACCAATACTATAGGTTTTGCCTAAGACACTGATTTTATACCATTAGATGACCACGTTGCACATGTCATCATCATCTCTGACGATGAGTGGATGAACATTGATTTTTAACCTTTCGCACTTCCAGGTCCTATTCATGAGTATGTCCCTGTCGAGGATGATGTATTACCTATTCCACATTTCCACGACATGATCATATACGACCACCCTGATGGTGAGCACGTTGTGGAGTATTTTTCTATACCACTTAATGTGGTAGGTCCTTTTGTTGATGATCTTGATGTTGACGGTGATTGACCATAATGATGATGATATCATTCATGTTGTTCACGTTGACCACCTCGATGATGATCTTGGCGTTGGGGAGGATTTTGATATAGTCATTGTGGAGGTAGCTCCACCTAAGATCACAGTCATTGACATTTCATCCTCTGCTCCTTCTACTCCGGAGACACTACCTCCTATACTTTCACCTAACATTGTCCTACCACCACCTACCGATGTGTTGCCTTCTCATATCGATCCCGTTTCATCTGATGCACCCACTATTGATCACATTTCTAGAGCTGTACCATCTTAGTATCCATCAGGAGATACTACACATCCCACCGATCACCTGACCTCTCATCCTTTTGTTGGACTATCACATACTACCTCTACACCGATTCTCGATCTTTACCGGTCCCCATATGCTTTAGGACCGTCATACTTTTCACATGCATCTATTTCCGATCCTTACATCTCACCATATGGCGCCGTTCCCTCACAAGTTATTCATACTGACCTTAGTCACTCTGCGACTGATACCTGAGCACCCACGGTTAGAGATTCATTTCATCCCCCACCTCTCACGCATGGTACTGTTACTTACCCTTCACCTTACTTTTCAGATACACATGTTCGGTCACCACCATCGGGTATAAGCCAATCTGATCCTTACCACCCTAGTCACATGCTACTTACTACCATAGAGTATAGGGTCGTATTCTGTTTCATCGTTTTCATGAGCTTAGTACTCAGTTTTTTGCCATTCGAGCATCTTTGAGTTTTCCACCACCATCATCATCTCAGCCACCATCACCTAGATCATTACCTCCATCACTACCACTACTACCGACATCTCTACCACCACCATCTCCATCTTTACCTTCACTTTCACCATCTCATGAGGGTGTATTAGTGCTCCTGAGACCATAGCCATGACCACCACCGAACGTGTGTCTGGTCTCGAAGAGGAGGTTGCATACCTCCGTAGTGTCATACGTGCGTCTTCATCCACACCCCCACCATCAATGAAGTCATGGTATATTATCATCTTTTGAGGGTAGGTACCCATACCCATTTTTTGTAGAAGACCGAAGACTTTTGAAGATATATAGTCAACTTGAAGACTGTTGAAGAACAATGTGAAGAAAGAATCTACTTTGTTTTCTTTATTGTATATAGCTTGTATATAGGGGTGATGTAACTCCGATTTATTTTTGTATCTTCACAAAAATGATGTATCAAGTTGACAATATATACATATACATATATATATATATATATATGTATATATATATATATATATATGTATATATATATATATATATATATATATGCATTGTTATTATTTTTGTGTACATGTTATGATGATTATAGTATGAATGCTTTATATGAGAGATGATTTAATTATCCTACCTTTATATACTAGTATTATATGATGATGTATTTTATGCCATTTAAGTCCATGAATGACAATATTTATTTTAAATATTTGTCTAATCACTTCTATATGTTATATATATGAAGATCATGGCACCAAAAAGAAGAAATGTACATCAACTTCACACCCTTCTACTTACATCACGAGCTGAACTTGATGCTTTGATGAACCAGCAAATCGCCGAAGCGATCGCACAACACGAAACAAACAATTATGATGATGAAGCTAGGGTTCAAACCCCACCGAGAGCTCTGAATCTTGCAAACGGTTGGTTATTCGTTGTGATATTCGACAAATATACTAGCAAAAACAAGACATAAAAATATGTCCACAACAAATATTACATAGAAACATTAGTTGGAAACAACTTACAAATAATACTTTCCAGAAAAATTATATAAACACTAAAGTGTCTTGTCCGCAGAAAAATTCAGCAATTCTGTAGAAATTTACAACATTCTGCAGAACAAAACAGCAAACATCCGAAATCCAAAAATAAATATTATTTATCATAAATAATATATAGGGTATTGAAAACAACACAAAAAATCCCTATATAAGCATTATCGGTGAAAGCTACACAACTCATTCGGTAACTACCCGATAACAAAGCCGATACAAAAACTATGATCAAAATAGCAAAAATTACTAGTCTAGCGAACTAGTTAATGAATTTTGGATATAAAAAAATATCTCGAACAAAGATATACAAATAATTTCGTAAAAAGAATACAATTTACTAGTAATTGACCCGATACGAAACATGAGCGGAATTCCTTACCCGAACAAGAAAACGACAAGTCTAACGAACAAGTTAACATGTTTTGGCATACCAAATCATGTGTCATTTTGTTATTTATACCTTCGTATCACAAAAACTCCATACCCGAAACATCCAAATTTTATAAAAGTTACAAAATATAACAAAGTTTATAAAAAAATAAACAAACCAAACATGCCCCCCCTAAATCGGTCTTGGTGGGTCTCCACACCTTGTCATCGTTTATTTTGATGTGGTGTAAGTATTATGGATGTGCTAAGTGGATGATGAAGTGTGAGAAGTTTAACCATACTAACACCGCATCTTCACATCCATTCCAATCAAACAAGCAACAACTACATCACCTTTTTTTTTCCTCTCCTCAAAATCAGCCAAGAACAAAACCCTCATCTTTATCTTGTTAAAAATCCAAACACTATAATTTCATACATCCAAGGAGATTCAAAGATGATTCAAGGAATTTTCAAGACTTGGAAGCACACTTGAAGAATTTTCTCAAGCTTTGGAAGCTCTTGGATCTTCATCTTTTCATCATCTTTTCTACTTGTTCATCCTTGACAAAGTGCTAGTTGCAAGTTTCAAATCTTGTACTTACATTTCTCGTTTTATGTTTAAACACATATGTACAAGTAATCATCATGAAGCTTATCTAAAATCACATGAAACACTAACAACAACTAAACAAACTAATATGATTATATGTTATTTTTTATGATTCTTGACAATCTATGAAGTTTTGTTATGTAGTAAACTTGATCTTGCAAAATCATGTTTAAAATAATGATATAAACGCATGCATGTTTAGATCTAGCAAGATCCAATGATATAAAATTATGAACTTGTAATCTTGTTAACATGTATTTATAAAACATGTAATACATAGTTTAACATAAAAATCATGTCATAAAAATGAAGTCTTCAAAAATATGTAAACCAAGTTAAATAAGATTTTGTATATCCAAAAATGATGCATGAACATCTAAGTAACAGTTAAGATGAAACATACATTCAAACATGATTTTTGAACTAGACAATATTACATAGAAGTTCATAATGCTTCATGTTAAGATTTTAAGTTTATATTGTTATTTTGGAAGATTGGAAAAATAGTTGAATTGAAAAAGTATATATAAAATCATGTTTATAAAACATGGGAAAAATCCATAGTTCAGGTGTAACTATGACAAAATTTTTATAAAATTTAATCATGATTAAAATATGTTTAAACTAAAGATTATTTTGATTAAAAACGATTAGAGATTTTAATCATGATTATACAAGTTTTGGGTGAAAAAAGTTTAAAATTAAAGATCACTAGACTTTTCTTAAACTACAAATATGTTATGTATTTGAATGTATTTAGTAGGGTTAGGAAATGCATACTAATTTACATACTTAGAAAATACAAACATAAATATACTTGAAATTTGACAAGTATAACATATATTGTTGAAATTTGGACAAAACAAATAAATCGGACAAAATATACAAAATGGACGTAACGAACCACACGGACAAAATGAACGACGCGAACGAAACAAACAATGTGAACGAAACGAGTGACGCGAACGAAATGGACGACACAAACGGATCGATCAAAATGGACATACGAACCGTCACACGAAATGCATATATATTTACTAAAGTTTATATATACGCTAGAATTTATAAAAATAAGTTATATAAAGTATTTCATAATTTTTATAAAAACTAAATTTATATAAAAATACAAGTAATCTTTAAACATGGACCAAGCCATTTACATAAACATTAGGCTAGGCCCAAATTTGTAAACCAACTTGGGCTAGGCCCACTTTTATAAATAAAATTGGACTAAACTCACTTTTATAAATTAAATTGGACTAAGCCCACTTTAATAAACAAATTGGGTTAGGCCCACTTTTATAAACCAATTGGGCTAGACTTACGTATATAATTAAATAGGCTAGCCCTACAAATAAATTCAATTGGGCTAGGCCCACACATACAAGACATTAATTGGGCTTTTTCACTTAACTTACGGGCTAGGCCCATTCAAACAACAAGAATATATATATATATATATATATATATATATATATATATAAACAAAGAAAAACAAACAAATACAAGTGTACTTACAAATTCAAGATGAAAGACTTGTACGAAAACAAACATAAACTTAAGTTTCTAACGAGAATAGAACACTTGGAAGTTGAGAGACCAACGCAAAATCATACATAGCTTAGAGATTTTATAGGACGCAAATCAGTGAGTTCATGCTTCCCCTTTTATTTAAACGTTTTATAGTTTTAAACGCTTGGGGAAGTATACATGTTACAATTGGTATGATTAAGTTAGAAAATGAAAACATATTAGATCACATGCGGATAGGAAAATATAAACGGACCATTAATATATATTCAAATACCGAGGAACGAAAGTGATAGATCTATTGGGTTTGGCGAGCCCCACTCTTAACGGCAACAAAACAAATCGTTAAGAGTGCTTTTGTGTCTAAAACGAGTGTCTCAGACACAAATTATCGTCAAGGTTTGGCTGCCTCCTATTTCGGCATACATATTAGTGTCCTTGCAAAAAATTAATGATCTTATAAGTTTCATTTATGCTATGCATACTGGATTTATACTTCAAATGTTTTTAAGGATTCATTTCATACAAAAACTAAATACATGAATTCACCAGCTTTTGTTGACAATTTTCAACCTAACATGTATTATAGGTAAATAGTGGACAACCTTGGGAAAACAAGTCCGTGTTGTTATGAAGTCAAGCTTTAGATGTCATCCAGTTTTAGTTAATATGTTTTGTAAACTTATGTTTAAACTTTATATAATGATGTTTGAAGTTGTAATTTGTCTTTGAAACAAGATGTTGGTTGTAAATGTAGTTTTTAAATAAATTATATGGATGAACATCTTACTATCTTTTATATTTCTTGTTTATTCGATTGAATGCAATGATTACCGCTCTGGTCACACCTCGCGCTTCTGCAACGTTAAAATTTGGGTGTGACATTCATAATCTTACAAAAGAATTTTCATTAATATTCATTTGCAGAAATTTATATTTTGACGATTTATGGGAACAATCATTTTAGGATGCACGTACAAAAAATTCTTGGATTGCAATTAAACTTTGATGGCACTTGAGGTGCTGTGGCATTTGTATGATGGACAGAAAAATGGACTCTGTGATTCGTATGAGCAATTGTTCTCCCAATTAGAGAGTTATGTATGTCTCGGGTTTGTTCATCGACGAAGCTCTTTTATGGAGGAATCTACAAGTACAAACATTAGGAGATGCAGCTGCTTATGCTATTTCGTGGGAAAGATTGAAAGAAAGGATGGAGGCAAAGTATTGTTTCAAGAGCATAACTATAGACATTAGAGACATAGTTTTGGAGTTTGACTATGATCGGAGCCGACATTTACGGTTGTACTCAACGTTTCCATGATCTCACACAGGTCATCCCATACATGGTGACTCCCGAATTCAAAAGAATAGAATGTTACATTTGGGGATTAGCCCCTGAGATTAGGAGTATGGTCACGTCATCACATCCGACTACGATCACCGAAGCCATAACTATTGCTGTGAGTCTTACTGAAGAGGCGGTAAGAATGAATAAACTATCAAGGAAAGGTGCTAAGAAAACAAAGGAGAGGCAAGTGGACTCTTCTTCACATGACAACAAGAGAAAATTTTCTCATTTCAAGAAGGGATCAAGGCCAAACAACAAGTAGAAGGAAACCCCCACAGCAAAAAGGGGGCAAGGCATTTGTAGCTACTACCAAAACTGGACCGAAGGGGGTATGCTGGAATGCACTGAAATGCAAAAAGTGTCGATATCATCACCATGGTGGATGCCTAACCACCAAGTGTGACAAGTGTGGAACGTTGGGACACCGTACTGAGAATTGTTGGGGAAACAATAAGGGAGGTTGGAATGGGGACAAGAAAGAAAGCGGTAGCAGAAATGGAAACGAAAACGGAAAGGGAAAGAAGCAATGTTGTTATGGACGCGGAAATTTGGGCCATCTCAAGAAGGAATGCCCAAAATAAAATCAAGGCCATGGTCGAGCCTTTGTGATAGGTGCTCGAGAAGCACACCAAGATCCTAATATGGTCACAGGTACGTTTCCTATCAATAATCACTTTGCATCTATTTTATTTGATGCTCGCACAGATTGTAGTTTTATATCTTTAGAGTTCAAAGATATACTTAGACTAAATTCAAATAAATTAAATATTCCTTTCACTATCGAGTTAGCGATTGGAAAAGTAATCAAATCTGATGAAATTATTCGAGGCTGCTCGTTAGAGCTTCGCGAACGAAAATTCAACACCGACCTCCTACCCGTTCAATTAGGTAGTTTTGATATTATAGTTGGTATGGATTGGTTATCCAAAAATCAAGCCGAAGTCGTGTGTTGCGACAAAATCATTCGTATTCCTCTTCCTAATAACAAAATGCTTCTTGTTCATGGCGAGAAGAACGAAACATCACTACGAGTTATCACTTGTATAAAAGCTTAGAAGTGCATGCGGAAAGGATGCATAGCATTCTTAGCACACGTAGTGGACAAGAACGCCTAGGAGCTGAAGCTTGAGGAGATACCTTTTGTGAAGGAATTCCCCGAAGTTTTTCTAGAAGACTTTCCACGAATACCATCGCATCGACAAGTCGAATTCCGCATACACTTAATTCTAGGAGTCGCACCTGTGGCAAAATCTCCTTACCAACTAGCTCTTTCAGAGATGCAAGAACTATTCACACAACTCCAATAATTGTTGAACAATGGTTTCATTAGACCAAGTTTCTCACCCTTGGGAGCTCCTATTCTATTCGTGAAGAAAATGGATAGAACTTTCAGGATGTTCATAGACTATCGAGAATTGAACAAGATCACGATCAAGAATCGGTATCCATTACCGAGGATCGATGACTTGTTTGATCAACTTCAAGGATCGAGTTTCTATTCAAATATTGACTTAAGGTCAGGATACCATCAGCTTAGAGTTCAAGAAGAAAGTACTCCAAAGACGGCATTCCGAACTCGCTACGGTCATTACAAGTTCCTTGTTATGCCTTTTGGCTTAACAAATGCACCAGCAGTGTTCATGGAATTAATGAATCGTGTGTGCAAGCCTTACCTTGATAAATTCGTGATAGTGTTTATCGATGACATATTGATATATTCACAAAACAAGGATGAACACGAACATCATCTTAGAACTATTCTTGAGTTGTTAAAGAAGGAGAAACTGTATGCAAAATTCTCTAAATGCGAATTCTGGCTTCGCGAAGTTCAATTTCTCGGACATGTAGTCAATGAGAAAGGCATACATGTCGATCCATCTAAAATCGAGACCATTAAAAACTGGAACGCACCAAAGACACTAACCGAAGTACGCCAATTTTTGGGATTAGCAGGTTATTATCGGAGATTCATTGAGAACTTTTCAAAGCTTGCTCAACCACTAACTTCCCTCACTAAAAAAGATAAGAAGTTTGGTTGGGGGAAAAGCAAGAAACAAATTTTCCAACTGCTTAAGGACAAACTTTGTGATGCACCAATTGTATCACTTCTGAACGACACCGTTGATTTTGTGGTTTATTGCGATGCATCACATCAAGGGTTAGGATGCATATTAATGCAATGAGAGAAAGTTATTGCATACGCATCACACCAATTAAAAATTCACGAGACGAACTATACCACACATGACCTAGAGTTAGGTGTAATGGTATTTGTATTAAAAATATGGCGTCATTACCTTTACGGTACCAAGTGCACAATTTTCACTAGTCACAAGAGTCTTCAACATATCTTTAACCAAAAAGAGTTAAATATGTACCAAAGGCGTTGGCTTGAATTGTTGAATGACTATGATTGTGAGATCAAATATCATCTAGGCAAAGCGAACGTTGACGTGGACGCCTTGAGCCGAAAAAAACGATTTAAGACCCTACGTGTAGGATCATTAGGACTCAGAATGCTTAGAGGTATGGAAAAACATTTAGAGCCAAAAGAAAATGGAGCCTTGTACTTTATGGGTAGAATTTGGGTTCCTCTTTTTGGCGGTCTTGGAGACCTAATTCTAGATGAAGCTCATAAATCCAAATACTCGATACATGCCGGAGCGGATAAAATGCATCATGATCTTAATGAATATTATTGGTGGCCTAATATCAAATGTGATATTGCAACTTATGTTGGAAAATGTCTAACATGCGCTAAACTTAAGGCCGAATGCAAAAAACCTTTAGGATTGTTATAATAACCTGAAATCCCCACTTGAAAACGGGAACAAATTTCTATGGATTTCATAACTAAATTACCCAAGACCTCTCGCGATCATGACATGATTTGGGTAATTGTCGACCAATTAACCAAGTTAGCTCACTTCTTGTCGATATGCGAGAAAGACAAGACTGAGAAGTTAGTTGAACTCTATCACAAGGTGATTGTGGCAAGACATGGAGTGCCTGTATCGATAATGTTTGACCAAGTTCAAAAGGCTTTTGGATCCCGCTTAAATCTAAGCACGACCTTTCATCCTCAAACTGACGAATAAAGTGAACGCACGATTCAAACCTTATAAGATATGTTGCGTGCTTGTGTGATGGACTTAGGCGGAAATTGGGATACTCATTTGCTTTTAGTAGAGTTCTTATACAATAACAGTTATCACACGAGTATTCAAGCTGCTCCATTTGAAGCGTTATATGGTCGTAAGTGCCGATCTCCACTATGCTGGCGGAAGTCGGTGACAAACAAATGATTGGTCCCGAGTTAGTCCAGGAGACTACTGATAAAATATTTCAAATTCGAGATCGTATTAAGGCAACTCGGGACAGTCAAAAATGCTAGGCGGATAAACGCCGCAAATCGTTATCTTTCGAGGTTGGTGACAAAGTTTTACTAAAATTCTCACCTTGGAAAGGCGTAGCCAGATTCGAGAAACGAGGAAAGCTTAGCCCGAGATACATAGGACCTTATGAGATTTTGGCAAAGATTGGAACTGTCGCATACAAGTTGAAATTGCTAGAAACACTTAGTAGCGTCCACAATACTTTTCATGTGTCTAACCTTAAAAAGTGTCTTTGGGACCAAACACTTATAATTCCCACAAATGAAATCCGTATAGATGGCAAACTACATTTCATCAAAGAACCTATTGAGGTTTTGAATTCGAAAACTAAGAAAATGAGGGGGAGTCGTATTAAACTAGTCAAGATCCGTTGGAACTCGAAGCGCGGACCCGAGTTCACTAGGGAACGAGAAGACGAAATAAAAAGAAAATACCCTCACTTGTTTAAGAAAGTCCCTACAATGGAAACACAATTTAAATTTTGAGACGAAATTTTCTTTCAGGGGAGAATGTGACACTCGGCAAAATACCGGTAATTCCGTACAACCTAAAATAACTATTACATTATCTATTTTCGCATATTTCGACTTGATTTTTACTTAGTCAAGTCTTAAAAGTCTAGGAATGTAAAATATCATAGTTTAGTATGATAACAAATCCGCAACAATTAGAAACAACACAAAACTATGTCCTAGACTGGCGGTAGAAATGCGAACACACTATTCATGCAAGGACTAGTCGCGGTATAGCCCGACATGACAAAGACCAGACATGAAAATATGTCTGCATCGAATATTACATAAAATCATTAGTTGGAAACAACTTACAATTATATTTTCCGGAAAAAATTCATAAATATTTAATTGTCCGATCCTACTGAAACACCTAATGGACACGAACCGGCACTTATAAAAAAATAAAGTTTGGACACTATGAGACCAACGAAACATAGTAATGGTCGTCAAATATCATAGGGGTATTTATTTACTACAAACATATGTAATTATAGATCCTTCCAATTAATTACATAAATCGACAGAAAAATTACCGGTAGCAAACCAAGTGAAGATTCCATTATCCGAAACGCAAACTTAGACTAGTCTAGAGAACTAGATAATAAGTTTTAGACATCAAAAACACCTCAAAGTTACATATGTTAACTTCCTCTGAACAAGTTTCACAAATCATTTGGTTGCTATCCAATAACGAATCCGGTACAAAAACTATGACCAAAATAACAAATTTACTAGTCTAGTGAACTAGTTAACCAGACTTTATATCAAAAATATTGTTAGGATCGTTAGTTTTTATAGAAAAATTAACAAACATATAACACATTTATAAAGTTTATAAATTTAATAACATTACATCCTAACTAATTACTAACTAATACTTGGAAACTAACTAAACTAAACACCCCACTAACCATGTTTGGTGTTGTATTGTAAGCCTTATAAGCTTGTTAAGTGGATAACTAATATATGAAAGATTATAACACCATCACCTACATCATTTACATCTATTTCATAAACACTTAACAACTCTTTCTTCATCTTCATCACCAACCTTCAAACCTTCATATCTTCAAAGAACATCAACTTTTTAATCCACATAAACCATTAATTTTATTACAAGCATGGCTCCTTCATGATAATCAAAGGCATTTGCATGTTGATGAAAGTTGTTTGAAGCATATCTTAAGTCTTGGAGCTTTGGATCCTCATCTTTTTCTTCATCTTTTCATCATTTTCATTTTGTCATCTCTAGTTAGTAGTAAGCTTCAAATCTTGTATTTACATTTCTCATTTCATGTTTAAACACAAATGTACAAGTAATCATCTTGAAGCTTATATAAAAATTACATGAAACACTAACAAAAACTAAACAAACTACGATGATTGTATGTTATTTTTGATGATTATTGATGATCTTTAAAGTTGTGATTATGCATTTAACTTGATCATGCATCTTTATGTTTAAAAATCTGATCTAAACACATGCATGTTTAGATCTAGCAAGATCCATTAACATGAATATTATGAACTTGTATTCTTGTTTAAAAATGTTTTTATAAAACACGTAATGCATAGATTTATATAAAAATCTTGTTAAAAATTAAAGTCTTGAAAATATATAAACAAGTTTACATAAAGCTTTTGTATAAACTAAAAAGTTTACATGAACTTGTTAAGAAAGGTAAAGATGAACACACTTCAAAACATGATTTTTGAATTATACAAGATTGCATACAAGTTTATAATGCTTCTTTTTAAGATTTTTAAGTTTATATTATTCTTATGTAAGATTTGGAAAATTGTTGAATTGAAAAGTGTATAAAATCTTGAAGCTCGATCTCTCCCCCGGATAAGAAAGGTAAAGATGAACACACTTTAAAACAGGAAATGTTGAATTATACAAGATTACATACAAGTTTATAATGCTTGTTGTTAAGATTTTTAAGTTTATATTATTCTTATGTAAGATTTAGAAAATTGTTGAATTGAAAAGTGTATAAAATCATGTTTATAAAAACATGGAAAAGTACATAGTTTAGGGGAAACTATAGCAAAATTTTTATAAAATTTAATCATGATTAAAGTGTGTTTAACTAGGACTTTGTTGATTAAAAATGATTAGAAACTTTATTCATGATAATACAAGTTTTGGCTGAAAAAATTAAGATTAAAATCACTAGATTTTCTTAAACTAAAATGATTATATATATATATATATATATATATATATATATATATATATATATATATATATAGGATAAAAATATATACTTAGATCACTAAAAATTTGTATGTGTATATGTTTGTGTATTTATTTCTATGTATTTAGAAATAATAGGAAAATACCTACTAAAACTAAATACTTACAAAAATATAAAAAGATAAAAGTACTTTAAACTTGACAAGCATAAAATAAAATATGTCCAAACTTGGACAAAACAAACAAATCAGAAAAATCGGACAACATACACAAAATGGACAAATTGAACGACATGTATGAAATGAACAACGCGAACGAAACAAATGCCATCAATGAAACGGGCGACACGAACGAAACGGTCAAAACCAACATACGAACCGTCACACGA
This sequence comes from Scalesia atractyloides, assembly GCA_947069175.1. Classification (NCBI taxonomy): domain Eukaryota; kingdom Viridiplantae; phylum Streptophyta; class Magnoliopsida; order Asterales; family Asteraceae; genus Scalesia; species Scalesia atractyloides. The sequence goes on from CAMTDV010000008.1 coordinate 64,117,851, forward strand.
TCTCTCTCTCTCTCTATCTATATATATATATATATATATATATATATTAGAGCTTATAAAATAAGTTATTTAAATATTTAGTAGTCTTTATAAACTTAATTTTTATAAAAGTACAAGTAATCTTTAAATATGGACCAAACCCATTTACATAATCATTAGGATAAGCCCATATATATAATTAATTGGACTAAGTCCAATTTTATAAATTTTCAATTGGGCTAGGCCCACTTTTATAAAATTAAATTGGACCGGTCCCACTTTTATAAAACTCAATTGGGCTAGCCCCACTTCAATAAATCAATTGGGCTAGGCCCACGTTTATAAAATTCATTTAGGCTAGATCTACTTATATAATTTAAATGGGCTAGACCCACACCTATAAATTCAATTGGGCTAAACCCATATACACAAAACAAATGGATTAGGCGTTTACACTTAACTTTTGGGTTAGGCCCATTTAAACTAAAGAATGCAAAAATTTATATATAAACCAACAAAGATACGAATACAAACGAATACAAACGAATACAAGTCTAATAAAATTCAAGATGAAAGACTTGTACAAAAGCAAAAGTAAGCATAAGTGTCTAACGAGATTAGAACACTTGTAGGTTACATCACGAACGCAGAATCATATATTATCTAGAGATTTGCACAAGACGCAAATCAGTGAGTTCATGTTTCCCCTTTTATTTAAACATTTACAGTTTGAAACCTTCGAGGAATAATACATGTTTCCCCTGGTATGGTTAAGCTAGTAAATGAAAATATAATAGATCACGTGCGAATAGGATAATGTCAAGGGACCATTTATGAATATTCAAGTACCAAGGAATGAAAGTGATAGATCTATTGGCTTTTGGCAAGCCCCACTATAACAGCAACAAAAACATATCGTTAGAGTGCTTTTGTGTCTAAAACGAGTGTCTCAGACACACTTCATGGTCTAGGTTTGGTTGTCTCCTATGTTGGCACACATATTAGTATCCCTGCATAACATTAATAATCTTATAAGTTTCATTTGTGCTTATACTGAGTATTCAATACTTCAAATTGTTTAAAAAGATTCATTTGATACAAAACTAAATACATAAATTCACCAGTTTTTCTTGACGTTTCTAAAACTTAAGATGTATTACAGGTAACTAGTGGACAACTTTGGAAAAACAAGTCCGTGATGTTAAGAAGTCAAGTTTAAGATGTCATCCACTTTTGGTTGTTTTAAGAATTTGGGTTTTGTAAATCTATGTTTTAGTTTTTCAAACAATGTAACTTTGTTCGTTGGGTTGTCGTACTTTTTAACAATATATTGGTTTGTAACTTTTAAAAAAAGTATGGATGAACATCTTATATTCTTTTAAATTAATTGTTTACTTGATTGAATGCAACGATTACCGCTCTGATCACACCTCACGCTTCCGCTACGATCGGGTGTGACAGTCAGTGTAGTGTAAGTCTCATATGGGCCTATATGTGTTGTATCGTATAGTATAGTATAGGTCGATACAGGAACTTTGTTACACCTATAGGCTTATACGACGCCTGTAGGGGACCTACACTACATTACTATACGAGACTTAAGTTATACTACGTTATACGATACCATACGATACTACATCTATAGTCCTATACGAGACCTATACTATACGTTACCATACTACACCTATAGGTCTATATGAGGCATTTACAGGACAAATCTATACTACACAATACGGTATGATACGAATCACACTTATAGGCTTATACGAGGCCAATACGGGACCTACACTACACCTATCGTATAAAAATGATTAATGTGGTATAAAATATTTGTAAAAAGACTTATTTTTATTTATTTTAAAAAGAAAAATACATTTTATAAAACTTTGCAAAAACGATAAATATTGTATAAAGTATTTGTAAAGAAAACCTATATACGCCTCACATAGGCCTATACGGGGCAATGGTCTTATATGAGACCTATACAATGGGTCCTATACGCCCTCGTATTGGCCTCATGTGGCGTATAGGAGCAGCCATACCAGATTTGACACAAGTTAGATGTTTGATGCAATCGTATACGTCTCGTACAAGCCTATACGAGGCATACATAGACCCTAAAGTGTACAAATAGGCAACTTGGTTGTGCCAATAGTTTAAGCCTTATTTTATTCTCTTTAATTTGAGCATTGTATTGCTATAGTCCTTTAGTTTAAATAAAATTTAACATCTTACATGAAGTGTATGTGTTTACCTCCCACACCCACCGCATCACGTTGGCACCCCTCTAGTGTCTCTCTATGTGTATATACACTAATAAACCCTGCTGTGATGAACTTTCACCCCTATAGAGTTTTCACAAAGTAGCAAATTTTCCCTCCATCCGGCCTAAAGGTATGGTGATAAAGTCTCGTTACTATCACTATAGGGTATGTTAAAAAAAGTCTGAAAAAAATTTAGCGACTAAATTTTGTCGCAAAAGTCCCTAGAGCGACGAAATGATGTCGTCGCTACAGGTTTATTTCTTGTAGTGACCAAAGGGCCTTGTATCCTAGTAATATCTCAAAATGCTTCTCCCAAATTAAGTGGTTAAGAGAGGAAGTCCTATGTTGGAAATTGGTGCAAGTTTAGGAGTATGTTTAGATGGTTTGTGAGTTGGTGTTCTTATGCCCGGTTCTTACTACTACAAATTTGATTCTTTAGACCCTAGAAATTGGTCGGCCAATCTGAAGTAGATCAGCGGGTTCAACCAGTTTAAGATTAAAATTCTGTATGTTTCGCTTTAGGTTTTGGAGTTTGAAATTAAGGCGGGTTTGACGGTTCAACCATTCTAATTATCTCTTTTCATTATTGGAATATCAAGTTACGCATATGTATGTTATACATGAACCACGATTATCATTTTCAAAAAGTTCTAATACAATCATACGATTTTGTAAAACAAAAAAGGGAAAAAAACCAGTCCAAATCGCTAATCTTAAACCATATCGGCTGGTCTGGATGGAATCAGACCTGTTTGGTTTTTTGTTTTCCAAAACTGGAGCTAACCTTTTGGCATGGATTTTTAACTAGAGCCAATAACCATGGTGAACACCCCTAAACCAAATACCAAGAATTTAATATGCTCAAACTTTAAACTCCCATACATGTAAACTGTATATGTTCCAAGATATTTTTACGTAAATCATCTTACATAGATAATCAGGGAGTTATAACATCCAAGGTCTTGTTATGATGACTGGGAAGATAGAAGATCGACAACTGATAACCTTTCAGCTTTATCGAAATCAAGTGTTTCAAACTCATCCATGATTGGTGTAATATCATATAGTCTTCCCCATCTCTTTTAACTTATACACAATGAACTCAGCAGCTCTGTTCCAAAATCAGAACGTGAAACACTATATCAGAAACTTATTAGATTATCATATTGGGTTGCGCTAAAAATAACCCACCCCCTTTATGCTATTTACTAAATATACCCCATCAAGTCAGTCATTCTATCTCATTAAATCACCCTATACGCCTGTGTAACATGCACTATACACAAGTATATAGGGGTACATTTAGCCAAAGCCTATCACATTCAAGAATATAAGTTATATACTTAGAAGACGATCCCATCACCATCAATATCAGCTGCCTCCAGGTCAGAAACCGCTGTTTTTCTTTTAAGAATCCATTCCACCAATGCCCTTTGTTTTCTCTTGGTATATATGGAAGCAAAAGTAAACAACTGAGCTAAAAAATCGTAGTCACTAAAATCCAAACAAAAGCAAATGCGTGACCACCTTTGGTTGAAAAGCATGTATCTACATACCCGGAGCCCCTAAGTGTCCAAGTAACACAATAAAACGTATGAAGAACACCCAAATCTTCAACCCAAAGTAACAGACTCCTTCCCGCAGCCACAAGTACCAAAACCAACACCAGCGGAATTATAAACTTTTTCCTCACTCCTGTTGTTTTGATCTTTTCCAGGATTTCGTCTTCACCCATGGTTTTGTTTAAATGTAACGCGGTTTCAAGCAACTGTTCGTGTTTATCCACTAAAAGCTCTGCTGCTTTAGTTAAAACCAACGCAACTATTAACATGTCCAAGACCACAAAAACATATGAGAGTAGTATTGTAAGAGTGCGGTCAGGAACAAGGTCTCCACACCCCACTACTGTTATTGTGACCACGGTGAAATAAAGTGCATCTAGTACGCTGTTTTTTTTTGGTTCTTGAGATTTGATGTTGGGTCAGATGAAAGCATACTATGCCTTCAGCGAAATATACAAACAAGGTGACTGTGAGTTTTTTGTAAATCGCGTAGGATGGGTGAACCACAGGCTTGGGGCATGGTGTGGTTTCATCTGTGTGTTTGTCATAATTGTAAGTGAAGGAATCTGCCTGCAGGGCGCTTTTGATTCTCCGGAATATTCTCCTCTTAACAGAAGCTGTTTGATCGGTTATTAGTGGGTGCTTTGGTGAGGCATGTTTTTCACCATTAGTTGTCATCGCAAGAAACTCGGGGCAACTGCTTCCCAACACGATTCGTGTGCTTGATATCAATATCAAAAGCTATATGTATGTATTTATGCGTTGGTAGGGTTTGCCCAAATAAGTGGCATATTGTATGAAAATGTATGACTTTAAATTGTATGTATATAACTTCAAAACGTATTTCCCTTTGAAATAATTAACTTTAAAATGATGTGGCTAAAATGATATGTAATAATAGGACACATTTGCACCCCTAAACAAGTATCAATTCAAATTCTGACTAAATCAACATGTGATGCGTAACTTGTTTGGACAGCTTGTCAAAGCATGTGGATTAGAAAATGGAATACCTCATAACTAAAATTAGATCATCCAAAATTGCGATGTGCGAAAGGGAGTCCAAGGTACTATCGTTCTCTCTGCTAACCCACTTGCCCCTCTCACACACATTATCTCTCCTCAAAAAATAATCTCAAACAACCATTCTCCTCTCGCTACTCACACTACTTGCAATTTGACCTGTCCTACAAAAATATCCCTCTCCTCTCTCCCGTCCTCATTAGACATTCTTTCTCCACTATCTAACCCTCTCTCTTGTCCGCATTAGGGTAGTTGGGGGGGGGGGGGGGGGGAGGGGGGGGAGGGGTTGCACCACTACCCTAAGGTACCCTAACACCCTCCAATCATGTGGTGTCATATCACTCACTTTATCCACTACTTCTCTAAACTACCCGCTTTTCTATTTAAAAATAAATAAAACATTTTAATTTAATATGTATTAAACATTTGACTACGTAAAATAAAAGTTACATAATTAACAATAAATACTAACTTAAATTACTACGACATGATAATAATTATTATTCTAAGAGTATGCATGACATATATATCAATAGTAAGATAAGTAAATCTTAAAATAACATAAATGAATAAACCATATAATACTAATGATGATTACTGATTGGACAAGAAGACATTTTCAAACCACTCCATTCCGGCCTTCTTCACCATTCAACAACAAATGCATCCACCTCCACTACCCTTGTGGCGCTGGTGTTGTCGGTCAGCTATGGGTACCCAAAAGCCTTCTGTCTTGTGCCCCAACCCCTTACACATTCTATCTCCACCATATCACCCTATTTCTCCTTAAAAACTCCCTTAAACTCTTGTATTGTAATGCTTTTACAAATAATAGGTGAGTGACAGTGAGTCTTGTAACATTAATCTATACGTTAACTAGGCAAAAAAATAGAAAACGTAAGTGAAAACTAATTAATACAAATCTTCAAATATGATGTTTTGTGGCTGCAGGCCTAAGTGTAGAAGATCAAGCTATCACATTTCTGGAGGCCCATGATCGAGAGCTACCAAGGGTGATTTACGAAAACGAGCATAACTTTGGCTACGGATCTCCATTTTAGGCGTTTGCCTAGTCACATCGAAGCTCGAAACGAGGAGCACGTCGTGGCAAGGACCCGGTTGGTCTTGAATAACTTTCAGTCTAAAAAACGCATTCTAGTGGGAGTTACGGGGCTTTTTAAGTTTTTCCAACATTTTATGCATTTTGTTTTTAGGCTTGTGTTTGGCCCATAGCCTTTTTATGGCCCGTTTCGAATTTCAATTCTTATTTATGTTCTTGAGATGTAATTTCGATGCTCATTTATAAATTTTAGCAATAATGATTTTCACTTCAAATTCTCTGCCTTTTGGATTGTAACCATTTGAGTTATGGTGGTTAACGAGTAAAAAGCTTGTAAAATGACAATAATCCTCAAAGTTCATAACATATAAAAAAAGAAGCAGATTCACCCAAAACTTACATATTAACCAAAGTGGCAGCTTCTTTTCCAGTGGAAGAATGCACTTCGGTGATCGGTTTCAGTTTTTTAACATTCGCCGAATTACTTAACGATGGAGGAGTGGGGAAAACAGGGTGGCTCCGGCAGGTGTATTATTGGTTAGCTTTTATAAGTTAGGATTTTTTGAATTATCTCAACCACCATTCTCATGTTATCAAGAGGACTTGGAAGACCGTGTGTTGTTTATAGAAATGAACAAGGGTTGCACCACTACCCTAAGGTACCCTAACACCCTCTAATCATATGGTGTCATATCACTCACTTCATCCACTACTTCTCTAAACTACCCGCTTTTCTATTTAAAAATAAATAAAACATTTTAATTTAATATGTATAAAACATTTGACTACGTAAAATAAAAGTTACATAATTAACAATAAATACTAACTTAAATTACTAAGACATGATAATAATTATTATTCTAAGAGCATACATGACATATATATCAATAATAAAATAAGTAAATCTTAGAATAAAATAAATAAATAAATCATATAATACTAATGATGAATTCTGATTGGACAAGAAGACATTTTCAAACCACTCCGTTTTGGCATTCTTCACCATTCAACAACAAATGCATCCACCCCCACTACCCTTGTGGCGCCGGTGTTGTCGGTCAGCTATGGGTACCCATAAGCCTTCCGGTTTGTGCCCCGACCCCTTATACATTCTATCTCCACCACATCACCCTATTTCTCCTTAAAAACTCCCTTAAACTCTTATATTGTAATGCTTTTACAAATAATAGGTGAGTGATACTGATTGCTGTAACATTAATCTATACGTTAACTAGGCAAAAAAAATAGAACGTAAGTGAAAACTAATTAATACAAATCTTCAAATGTGATGTTTTGTGGCTGCAGGCCCAAGTGTAGAAGATCAAGCTATCACATTTCTGGAGGCCCATGATCGAGAGCTACCAAGGGTGATTTACGAAAACGAGCATAACTTTGGCTACGGATCTCCATTTTAGGCGTTTGACTAGTCACATCGAAGCTCGAAACGAGGAGCACATCGTGGCAAGGACTCGGTTGGTCTTGTCCAAGTTTCGGTCCAAAAAACGCATTCTAGTGGGAGTTTAACGGGGCTTTTTTTAGTTTTTTTCCCACATTTTATGCATTTTGTTTTAGGCTTGTGTTTGGCCCATAGCCTTTTTATGGCCCGTTTCGAATTTCAATTCTTATTTTTGTTCTTGAGATGTAATTTTGATGCTTATTCATAAATTTTAGCAATAATGATTTTCACTTCAAATTCTCTGCCTTTTGGATTGAGTAACCATTTGAGTTATGGTGGTTAACGAGTAAAAAGCTAGTAAAATGGCAATAATCCTCAAAGTTCATAACATATAAAAAAAAAGCAGATTCACCCAAAACTTACATATTAACAAAAGTGGCAGCTTCTTTTCCAGTGGAAGAATGCACTTCGGTGATCGGTTTCAGTTTTATAACATTCGCCGAATTACTTGAAGATGGAGGAGTGGGGAAAACAGGGTGGCTCCGGCAGGTGTATTGTTGGTTAGCTTTTATAAGTTAGGATTTTTTGAATTATCTCAACCACCATTCTCATGTTATCAAGAGGACTTGGAAGACCGTGTGTTGTTTATAGAAATGAACAAGGGTTGAACCACTACCCTAAGGTACCCTAACACCCTCTAATCATATGGTGTCATATCACTCACTTCATCCACTACTTCTCTAAACTACCCGCTTTTCTATTTAAAAATAAATAAAACATTTTAATTTAATATGTATAAAACATTTGACTACGTAAAATAAAAGTTACATAATTAACAATAAATACTAACTTAAATTACTAAGACATGATAATAATTATTATTCTCAGAGTATACATGACATATATATCAATAATAAAATAAGTAAATCTTACAATAAAATAAATAAATAAATCATATAATACTAATGGTGAATTCTGATTGGACAAGAAGACATTTTCAAACCACTCCGTTTCGGCATTCTTCACCGTTCAACAACAAATGCATCCGCCCCCACTACCCTTGTGGCGCTGGTGTTGTCGGTCAGCTATGGGTACCCAAAAGCCTTCCGATTTGTGCCCCGACCCCTTACACATTCTATCTCCACCACATCACCCTATTTCTCCTTAAAAACTCCCTTAAACTCTTGTATTGTAATGCTTTTACAAATAATAGGTGAGTGATACTGATTGCTGTAACATTAATCTATACGTTCACTAGGCAAAAAAATAGAAAACGTAAGTGAAAACTAATTAATACAAATCTTCAAATGTGATGTTTTGTGGCTGCAGAACCAAGTGTAGAAGATCAAGCTATCATATTTCTGGAGGCCCATGATCGAGAGCTACCAAGGGTGATTTACGAAAACGAGCATAACATTGGCTACGGATCTCCATTTTAGGCGTTTGACTAGTCACATCTAAGCTCGAAACGAGGAGCACATCGTGGCAAGGACTCGGTTGGTCTTGTCCAAGTTTCGGTCCAAAAAAACGCATTCTAGTGGGAGTTTAACCGGGCTTTTTAAGTTTTTTTCCCATATTTTATGCATTTTGTTTTAGGCTTGTGTTTGGCCCATAGCCTTTTTATGGCCCGTTTCGAATTTCAATTCTTATTTATGTTCTTGAGATGTAATTTTGATGCTCATTCATAAATTTTAGCAATAATGATTTTCACTTCAAATTCTCTGCCTTTTGGATTGAGTAACCATTTGAGTTATCGTGGTTAACGAGTAAAAAGCTTGTAAAATGGCAATAATCCTCAAAGTTCATAACATATAAAAAAAGAAGTAGATTCACCCAAAACTTACATATTAACCAAAGTGGCAGCTTCTTTTCCTGTGGAAGAATGCACTTCGGTGATCGGTTTCAGTTTTGTAACATTCGCCGAATTACTTGAAATGGAGGAGTGGGGAAAACAGGGTGGCTCTGGCAGGTGTATTGTTGGTTAGCTTTTAAAAGTTAGGATTTTTTGAATTATCTCAACCACCATTCTCATGTTATCAAGAGGACATGTAAGACCGTGTGTTGTTTATAGAAATGAACAAGGGTTGCACCACTACCCTAAGGTACCCTACCACCCTCTAATCATAAGGTGTCATATCACTCACTTCATCAACTACTTCTCTAAACTACCCGCTTTTCTATTTAAAAATAAATAAAACATTTTAATTTAATATGTATAAAACATTTGACTACGTAAAATAAAAGTTACATAATTAACAATAAATACTAACTTAAATTACTAAGACATGATAATAATTATTATTCTAAGAGTATACATGACATATATATCAATAATAAAATAAGTAAATCTTACAATAAAATAAATAAATAAATCATATAATACTAATGGTGAATTCTGATTGGACAAGAAGACATTTTCAAACCACTCCGTTTCGGCATTCTTCACCGTTCAACAACAAATGCATATTGTAATGCTTTTACAAATAATAGGTGAGTGATACTGATTGCTGTAACGTTAATCTATACGTTAACTAGGCAAAAAAAAAAAGAAAACATAAGTGAAAACTAATTAATACAAATCTTCAAATGTGATGTTTTGTGGCTACAGGCCCAAGTGTAGAAGATCAAGCTATCACATTTCTGGAGGCCCACGATCGAGAGCTACCAAGGGTGATTTACGAAAACGAGCATAACTTTGGCTACGGATCTCCATTTTAGGCGTTTGACTAGTCACGTCGAAGCTCGAAACGAGGAGCACATCGTGGCAAGGACTCGGTTGGTCTTGTCCAAGTTTCGGTCCAAAAAACGCATTCTAGTGGGAGTTTAACGAGGCTTTTTAAGTTTTTTCCCATATTTTATGCATTTTGTTTTAGGCTTGTGTTTGGCCCATAGCCTTTTTATGGCCCGTTTCGAATTTCAATTCTTATTTATGTTCTTGAGATGTAATTTTGATGCTCATTCATAAATTTTAGCAATAATGATTTTCACTTCAAATTCTCTGCCTTTTGGATTGAGTAACCATTTGAGTTATCGTGGTTAACGAGTAAAAAGCTTGTAAAATGGCAATAATCCTCAAAGTTCATAACATATAAAAAAAGAAGTAGATTCACCCAAAACTTACATATTAACCAAAGTGGCAGCTTCTTTTCAAGTGGAAGAATGCACTTCGGTGATCGGTTTCAGTTTTTTAAATTCGCCGAATTACTTGAAGATGGAGGAGTGGGGAAAACAGGGTGGCTCCGGCAGGTGTATTGTTGGTTAGCTTTTAAAAGTTAGGATTTTTTGAATTATCTCAACCACCATTCTCATGTTATCAAGAGGACATGGAAGACCGTGTGTTGTTTATAGAAATGAACAAGGGTTGCACCACTACCCTAAGGTACCCTAACACCCTCTAATCATATGGTGTCATATCACTCACTTCATCCACTACTTCTCTAAACTACCCGCTTTTCTATTTAAAAATAAATAAAACATTTTAATTTAATATGTATAAAACATTTGACTACGTAAAATAAAAGTTACATAATTAACAATAAATACTAACTTAAATTACTAAGACATGATAATAATTATTATTCTAAGAGTATGCATGACATATATATCAATAATAAAATAAGTAAATCTTACAATAAAATAAATAAATAAATCATATAATACTAATGATGAATTCTGATTGGACAAGAAGACATTTTCAAACCACTCCGTTTCGGCATTCTTCACCGTTCAACAACAAATGCATCCGCCCCCACTACCCTTGTGGCGCCGGTGTTGTCGGTCAGCTATGGGTACCCATAAGCCTTCCGGTTTGTGCCCCGACCCCTTACACATTCTATCTCCACCACATCACCCTATTTCTCCTTAAAAACTCCCTTAAACTCTTATATTGTAATGCTTTTACAAATAATAGGTGAGTGATACTGATTGCTGTAACATTAATCTATACGTTAACTAGGCAAAAAAAAAAAAAGAAAAACGTAAGTGAAAACTAATTAATACAAATCTTCAAATGTGATGTTTTGTGGCTGTAGGCCCAAGTGTAGAAGATCAAGCTATCACATTTCTGGAGGCCCATGATCGAGAGCTACCAAGGGTGATTTACGAAAACGAGCATAACTTTGGCTACGGATCTCCATTTTAGGCATTTGACTAGTCACGTCGAAGCTCGAAACGAGGAGCACGTCGTAGCAAGGACCGGTTGGTCTTGTCCAAGTTTCGGTCCAAAAAACGCATTCTAGTGGGAGTTTAGCGGGGCTTTTTAAGATTTTTCCCGTATTTTATGCATTTTGTTTTAGGCTTGTGTTTGGCCCATAGCCTTTGTATGGCCCGTTTCAAATTTCAATTCTTATTTATGTTCTTGAGATGTAATTTTGATGCTCATTCATAAATTTTAGCAATAATGATTTTCACTTCAAATTCTCTGCCTTTTGGATTGAGTAACCATTTGAGTTATCGTGGTTAACGAGTAAAAAGCTTGTAAAATGGCAATAATCCTCAAAGTTCATAACATAGAAAAAAAGAAGCAGATTCACCCAAAACTTACATATTAACCAAAGTGGCAGCTTCTTTTCCAGTGTAAGAATGCACTTCAGTGATTGGTTTCAGTTTTTTAACATTCGCCGAATTACTTGAAATGGAGTGGGGAAAACAGGGTAGCTCCGGCAGGTGTATTGTTGGCTAGCTTTTATAAGTTAGGATTTTTTGAATTATCTCAACCACCATTCTCATGTTATCAAGAGGACATGGAAGACCGTGTGTTGTTAATAGAAATGAACAAGGGTTGCACCACTACCCTAAGGTACCCTAACACCCTCTAATCATATGGTGTCATATCAGTCACTTCATCCACTACTCTCTAAACTACCCGCTTTTCTATTTAAAAATAAATAAAACATTTTAATTTAATATGTATAAAACATTTGACTACGTAAAATAAAAGTTACATAATTAACAATAAATACTAACTTAAATTACCTAGACATGATAATAATTATTATTCTAAGAGTATACATGACATATATATCAATAATAAAATAAGTAAATCTTACAATAAAATAAATAAATAAATCATATAATACTAATGGTCAATTCTGATTGGACAAGAAGACATTTTCAAACCACTCCATTTCGGCATTCTTCACCATTCAACAACAAATGCATCCGCCTCCACTACCCTTGTGGCGCCGGTGTTGTCGGTCAGCTATGGGTACCCAAAAGCCTTCCGGTTTGTGCCCCGACCCCTTACACATTCTATCTCCACCACATCACCCTATTTCTCTTAAAAACTCCCTTAAACTCTTGTATTGTAATGCTTTTACAAATAATAGGTGAGTGATAGTGAGTGCTGTAACATTAATCTATACGTTAACTAGGCAAAAAATAGAAAACGTAAGTGAAAACTAATTAATACAAATCTTCAAATATGATGTTTTGTGGCTGCATGCCCAAGTGTAGAAGATCAAGCTATCACATTTCTGGAGGCCCATGATCGAGAGCTACCAATGGTGATTTACGAAAACGAGCACAACTTTGGCTACGGATCTCCATTTTAGGCGTTTGACTAGTCAAATCGAAGCTTGAAACGAGGAGCACGTCATGGCAAGGACCCGGTTGGTCTTGTCCAAGTTTCGGTCCAAAAAACGCATTCTAGTGGGAGTTACGTGGCTTTTTAAGTTTTTTCCCATATTTTATGCATTTTGTTTTTAGGCTTGTGTTTGGCCATAGCCTTTTTATGGCCCGTTTCGAATTTCAATTTCTTATTTATGTTCTTGAGATGTAATTTCGATGCTCATTCATAAATTTTAGCAATAATGATTTTCACTTCAAATTCTCTGCCTTTTGGATTGAGTAAGCATTTGAGTTATCGTGGTTAACGAGTAAAAAGCTTGTAAAATGACAATAATCCTCAAAGTTCATAACATAGAAAAAAAAGCAGATTCACCCAAAACTTACATATTAACCAAAGTGGGAGCTTCTTTTCCAGTGGAAGAATGCACTTCAATGATCGGTTTCAGTTTTGTAACATTCGCCGAATTACTTGAAGATGGAGGAGTGGGGAAAACAGCAGCAGGTGTACTGTTGGTAGCTTTTATAAGTTAGGATTTTTTGAATTATCTCAACCGTCATTCTCATGTTATCAAGAGAACATGAAAGACCGTGTGTTGTTTATAGAAATGAACAAGTGGTGATGGTTAAATATATGTAAAACACAATCAATGCATATAAAATAAATATATAGTCCGACAACAATGTGGCCTACTGCTTTTTGTCGTGGATGGGACCTGTATTCAATCGAAATGAACTATAATTTATTTTTTATAGATAATTTAGTTATTTGAGATATTAGAACTCATACTCATTCGCTAATATAAGTTTTAATGATTTTGTCATAAGTACATATAAATCAAGAAAAAATATAGTTCATAAATATTCAACAATTTTTATCTAAAAGAGTGCTCGCACAAACACATATACACACATAGTCATGTGCGAATTTGATTGAACCTGTGGTATTCGGACGTCGTCCGCTATGAATAATTGGGGTGTGTTACAAAGAATAAAAGATTGTATACTAGTTTATTTATTTCATTTTAGGGATGGATATAAACACAATAAGAATAATAAGATGTGTGTCGGGGACATGTTTCAAACATTTTTTAAATAACTAACCCAAAACCCTAAACCTTTAATTTCTTCGCTAATTCATAGCAATTGATGACACTTATATGATTTATTTTGTGTTTTGTTATTGGGAATTTATCTGATAGGTATCCGTTGTTTATTTGTTCATCACTGATAGTCAACTTTCTAGTAGTGATGGTTCATGATAATTTATTTGTTATCTTATTATGTTATATTACAATAAATTATATGCTTTATGTTACATTACACTGCATTGCGTTACGTTACTTTGTGTTACGTTGTGTTGTGCTACGTTGCGTTTCCAAATCTTACATTGTATTACGTTATATTGCGTTATGTTACATTAAGCATGTGATATTATATTAGGTGATATTATGTTACATTATGTTATATTATGTTACTTGATATGATATTCTGTTATATATTGTATTAAACTATGTTACAGTGTGTTTTATCAATATATTATGCTATATAATTATATTAAAGACTCCAAATTCTTCAGAACATAAATGTTTCATGTATACAAGAGCATCTTTCAACACTCATTTGCTTGATTAACAAAAGAGATTGAGATTCCTAATTAGGAGCTTTAGAATTGGGTAGATTTTTCATTTCCAGGATGAACCCTTTTCTAAACCCTGTTTTTTTACATGGGTGTGTTGCTTCCATACAATTTCTGCTCTTGATTTTCATATTTATTTCTTGGGTTTGGAAAAGATTCAAGATGGATCTAACTTTGGTTTCAAAACAGAATTTTAGGTGTTTGTTTTACAAACAAACAATATTTTGCTCTCTTGTTCTTTCACTCATTAATCTTATGTGTTTCTTGATCAACTTTTATTGGTATAGAAACGGCTGGACTGATGAAAAGATCGTAACCCTTTTGCAGGCTGTTCTTGGAATAGTTATTTGGTTATTCATTTCTGTTTATTTGATCACACTTGTTTCAAATTCGTCCACCAAATCTCAGAAATACCCTGTTGTCCTAAGGTTTTGGTGGGTGTTTTTCTTTACAGTTTCTTGTTATTCTCTTTTGATTGACTGTATTGATTATAAAAGAACCCATTATTCAATCTCTGTGTTCTTTGTCAATGATTCAGTGTCTAGTTTCATGGGTTTGTCTCTTTGTTTTGTGGGGCTATCCCATAAAATGAAAGATGGTTCCCTTTTGAATTCTGGGATGTCTAGTTTCTAGAGGTGAAATTGCATCAACATATGAAAATGCAAGCTTCTTTAGTTTGCTCACATTTTCTTGGATGAGTTCTTTAATTGTAAAAGGCAATAAAAAACCACTAGACCTTAAGGACATCCCCCAACTGGCGAAAACCGATAGTGTGAGAGAGGTTTTTCCTGTTCTGTTAAACAAAGTAGAGACTTTATGCAATGGGAATAAACATATCAATGCATTCGGTTTTGCCAAAGCTTTGTTGTACACTGTGTGGAAAGAAGTCCTGATCACAGGATTACTTGCGTTAGCATCTTCGTTGTCTAGCTTTGTTGGTCCTTACCTCATCCGCACATTTGTTCAATACCTAAATGCACAACGAGATCACAAAGACCAAGGTTTTGTTTTGGTGGCTGCATTTCTCGTTTGCAAGATTATCGAGTGTTTTACACATCGACATTGGTGCTTTAAGCTCCAACAAGTTGGAATTAAAACCAGGTCTACCATAGTTGCCATTATTTACCAAAAAGGGTTGACCACCTTCGGTGAGGCAAAGCAAGGGAGCTCAAGTGGTGAAATCATCAACTTTATGGCTGTTGATGCAGAAAGAATAGGTGATTATGCTTGGTATATGCATGATTTTTGGCTAGCTTTTGTGCAAGTAGGCATCGTTTTAGTGCTTCTATATAAAAACTTAGGACTAGCGTTCATTGCTTCACTAATCACTACGATTCTTGTGTTGCTAGTCAATCTTCCACTTGGAAATATCCTAGAGAAACTACAAGAAGACTTGATGAAATCCAAAGACAAAAGGATGAAATCAACATCGGAAATCTTGAGAAACATGTGGATTTTTAAACTTCAAGGTTGGGAAATGAAGTTCTTGTCAAAAATCATCAAACTTAGACACGAAGAAGAAGATGCATTGAAGAAGTACATGTATACTTCATCTATGACTTCTTTTATTTCCTGGGGTGCTCCAATTGTTGTTGCTGTGGTCACTTTTGCTACATGTTTACTTGCTGGCATTCCTCTTGAATCAGGGAAAGTACTTTCTGCACTTGCAACTTTTAAGATACTTCAAGAGCCAATTTACAAGCTTCCGGACTCGATATTGGCGTAGTGCTATTAATAAAGTAACACATGGCCATACTGAAACTGCTGTTGAGATCATAAATGGCAATTTTTCATGGATTTAGATGTTTCCTCTAACCCTACCCTGAAAGATATAAACATCAGAGTGAATCATGGGATGCGAGTTGCAGTTTTTGGGAGCGTTGGATCAGGGAAGTCGAGCTTATTGTCTTGTATATTAGGCAAGATGTCAAAGATATCTTGACGTGTGAAAGTTGAAGGGTCAAAGGCATATGCAGCTCAATCTCCATGGATACAAAGTGGAAAGATTGAAGATAATATCTTGTTTGGTAGGGAAATGGATAGAAAAAGGTATGAAAAGGTTTTAGAAGCATGTTCTTTAAATAAAGATCTTGAAATTCTTTCGTTTGGCGATCAAACTGTTATCGGCGAGCGGAGGATTAATTTGAGCGGGGGTCAAAAGCAGAGAATACAGATTGCTCGGGCTTTTTATACAGATGCTGATATTTATCTTTTTGATGATCCATTTGGTGCTGTTGATGCTCATACAGGAAGTCATCTATTTAAAGTAAGCAACTTTTTTAGTGTTCTTTTGTTTTTCTAAAGATTCCAACATAATATTTGAATCTGCATTCTGTGTTTTTCGACAACAGGAATGCATGTTGCGATCTCTGGACTCGAAGACCGTGGATTACACTACACATCAAGTTGAGTTCTTACCTGCTGCAGATCTCATCCTGGTGAGCTATCTAATTTGTTCATCTACATCTGTTTTGTATAAAAAGTGGAAAAGTGTTACTTGGTCATGGGACATCTTTAAAGACATACAAAGAGTCTTTTACATAGGACAAATTTTGGCTGGTTCAGTGGATATCTGAAAGCTGAATTTGCCAACATTGTGATTGATTGAAAATCCCCAATTTCAAATGATTTTATATTAGAAACTAAATAAATTAATAATGTCTTGAAATATGGTGAAATTTGAAAGCAATGGCTCAAATAATATAATATGCTCCCTGCTAGTTGGCGGTTGTGCAACCCATCCATTCTAAACTAAAACAAAATCTTAGAAGAACCAAAATTGTGTCTGCAAGATCGATTTTTACAGACTAAGATAGTACGAACGTGTACTTTCACACGAGTTACGTAATAAATAAATAAAACTCTAAAAGAAAACTCAAAATCAGAGCCCAAGATAATAGAACTCGGGCCTCATTTGTGTGTGTCTGGCCCAACAAGACTTTTCCAGGGACTGGTTGGTTTATGCCTGATGGCCTTTAACAGCACTTGCATAACATAGTATGCCTATTTGAGTTTGGGCCTTATGAATAAACCAAATGTGATATTTATTTCATTGTACATATGAAAACACATCTTACTTAAATAACATCACAATCAGGTACTGACAGATGGAAGGATTACAAAATCCGGAAAGTACAGCGACATTTTAAACTCAGGAAGTGACTTTATGGACCTTGTAGGTGCACACCAAGAAGCACTATCAGCAATTAGTTCTACAGGAAAAAGTTTTCAAGAGCTAACAGGTAGTTCCAAGAAAAACACAAATGATAGTCCAGATGGTATACCAGAAGACATCGCAGGTTCAAAAATGCAACTTGTTCTAGAAGAAGAACGAGAAAAAGGCAGAGTTGGTTTCTAAGTCTACTGGAGATACATAACAACAGCTTATGGTGGAGCTCTTTCTGCATTTGAAGTATTGGTACAAATCCTCTTCCAAACACTTCAAATTGGAAGCAACTACTGGATGGCTTCGGCATCCCCTGCGTCAGCAAGTGATCCAGCCCAAGTGACCGGCTCGACCCTAATCATGGTTTATGTATCTTTAGCAGCTGGATGTGCATTATGCATACCTGGCAAGAAGCTTGCTTCTTGCAATTGTTGCATATAAGACAGCCACTCTTCTCTTCCACAAAATGCACTTGGGCATTTTCCGTTCACCCATGTCTTTTTTCGATTCAACTCCAAGTGGGCAAATACTAAATAGAGTAAGCAAAACTATATGTATTTCAACATATAACTTGTTATTGCTTGTTTAGACTTTTCCATCCTTACTAAGGCAAACATCTTTTACATGAAGTTAATTTTGGAAAAATTTCTCATATTTTTAAGCAGTGTAGAAATTAAAATCTTAATGTGTAGATATGTTGTGGAATCTCTTCTCATACACTGTCATATTATGATAAAGTTACAACTTTTATAGCTTTTATTGTTTTTATATATTTGTAGGTATCTACAGACCAAAATGTGGTTGAAATGCAAATTCCTTACCAAGTTGGATCATCTGTATTTGCTATCATTCAACTTATTGGCATCATTGCAGTTATGTCACAATGTATTTGGCAGTGGATCATTATATTCATTCCGGTTGGGGGAATGTGCATCTGGTTACAAGAATATTACTTGCCTTCAGGACGAGAAATGGCACGACTAGTTGGGGTTTTTAAAGGCCCAGTTATACAGAATTTTGCCGAAACAATATCAGGATCAGCGACCATCAAAAGCTATAATCAACAAGCCAGATTCCAGGACATAAACCTGAAATTAAATGACGATCTTTCAAGACCAAAGTTTCATGCTGCTGCAGCTATGGAATGGTTGGGCATACGTTTGGATATGCTGTCGTCTTTTACTTTTACTGCATTTCTAATTTTCTTGATTTCTATCCCAGAGGTAACCATTAATCCAAGTAAGTTGTTATTTATTCTTGCATAACAGATTAATCTACAACAATAAATATGTGATGAACGTGACCTTTAGTTTCTATATTTTTCAAGGTATTGCGGGATTGGCTGCTACTTATGGCCTTACTTTGAACATGTTACAAGGAAGGGTAGTATGGAATTTAAGCAACCTCGAAAACAAAATTATTTCGGTTGAAAGAATATTTCAATACTGTTCTATCCCGGCGGAATCTCCTAATGTTATAGAATCAAATAGACCAGATGATCAGTGGCCGTTACATGGAGAAGTAAATATCAATAACCTGCAGGTATTTGAATCATACATTGTGTTGTATAATTAGCATTGGATGGAAATAAGCTTAAAGTAAGTTCTCGAAAACAATAGAGGTACACAGTTCAGAGAGGATGATATTATATTCCCTCCATCCCAAATATATTATTCACAATGAAAAAAGCACAGTTTTATGAATGTGCAAGTAATCCAGTTTAGTTATATACCAATTATTACCATTTATTTTAGAAATGCATAGTTATGTAACCTTGTGACGAGTTCATTGGTAGAATGAGAATCTTGATAAACATTATAAGCTGTCCACTTTTAGAAGTGGACAAAATGGATATTTTGGGATAAACTGAGAATAGCAAGCAATTCTTGTGGAACGAAACGAGTATTTCCATCTACTTAATCTAGGCTCATACATGCTGTTATTTTATCATGTCTGGTCAAAAATCAAAATTCTGTCTTAATGATTGAATGACCTGTTACAATATCAGTTGAGGTCCATGAATTAGAAGAAGATATTCATCAAATCTTTCATAGTTGCATTGATCACCGATGCATTTGCTTTAGTAGCCCTTCTCCAAAAACTAACGACAATTTAGTTCGTTACAGTAGTGAGTAGTTATACAATAGTTATGTCTCAGCATACAACTTTAATCCCTATAGTATTCCTAGCAACACATTATAAGTACCTACTAAGTACTTATAAGTATCATAACCTTCCCTTCCTAAAATAACACATGATTGATGAAAATCCAGGAACTTAATTGATATATATAAAACAATAGAGAAACTGTAACTCTCTCTACATATGTGGGGAAATCATATTTGGGTCCAGGATTTGGCTTATCGGAAGTGACCCTTGTTGGAAGCCTTTAATTTTCACACTTGTTATCATGTGTTGGTCAATTGGTTAATCTTTTTCTACATTAATAATTGAATCTGGTTGTTCTTTTTATAGGTTCGGTATGCACCACATATGCCACTTGTATTGCGAGGTCTTACATGTACTCTCAATGGCGGAAAGAAAACTGGGATAGTAGGAAGAACAGGTAGCGGGAAATAGACTCTGATACAAACACTCTTCCGCATTGTGGAGCCAGCAGCTGGACAAAATTTGATAGATGGAATTAACATATCCACGATTGGGCTTCATGATCTTCGTTCAAGATTGAGCATAATTCCTCAAGATCCAACCATGTTTGAAGGAGCTATTCGAAGCAACTTGGATCCCCTTGAAGAGTATACTGATGATGTGATTTGGGAGGTAGCTAAATTACATAATACGGATTTTAATGCATTCAAATACCATTTGTTGTTATAGTAAAAAAACATTTGTGTGAGAGTGAATAAACAGCTAACTGAATACAAATAACTCATTATTTACTCTTAGCGATCTGTTACTTCAGGTTCTCGATAAGTGCCAACTTGGAGATGAAGGGTGGAATAAGGAATTGAAGCTCGACTCACCAGGTCTTGTTCATAGTCCTTACACTTTACATCGAGCTTGTTCATTATATCTACTAGGGGTCGAAATTCAAGACATCTGATCTAATATGAGTCAATTTGCTTAAATTTTCTCCTTAGATGGCCGAATGATCAGCCAAGATTAAATTTTACCATAAGATCAAATGGTCTCCTAAATGGGTATACTGAAACAAATAAATATTTTTAAAACAACAGTTTTTATAACCATCTCAATATATAAAAATATATTGATGGGTCAAACTCAACCTGATCATATGTCCTATATTGATTGACCTGCATTAGAATTCTTCAGCTTTGAGCCATTAACCACCCAACTCAACTCACCCATTTCGCCACATTTAATTAGAATTTACTTACCAATCATACAAAACGTTACAGTTACCGAGAATGGAAATAACTGGAGCGTGGGTCAACAGCAACTGGTATATCTCGGGCGTGTGCTACTAAAAAAACCAAAGTCTTAGTACTTGATAAGGCTACTGCATCAGTTGATGCAGCATCTGATAACATGATTCAGCAAACGCTCGAGAAACACTTTATTGACTCGACCGTGATAATGATCGCACATCGTATCACCTCCGTGCTTGATAGTGACATGGTTCTGGTTCTGGAACAAGGTTTGTTAAAAACATTGTTTGCCTGTCTGTCAGGTTATAGCCTTAATGAGTGTATCTTTTGTTTGTATGAAGGTCTGATTAACGAATACGCTTCTCCAATAAAGTTGCTGGAAGATAAGTCGTCTTCATTTGCAAAGCTTTTTGGGGAGTATGGTATGAGATCGGGTTCCAGTTTAAAAACATAGCAACATTATCATAGTTTATATGTTGGTATCAAGAATAGTGATTAATGATCAGATCTGAATGGTTCAAATGATATTGTAGACACAGGAAGTTAATTGTGTCTTATAACGTTTTCTAGTTCTCTGATGTAAGCATAACTAGTTTCTTCTTGTAAACTGTCAAACATATTTAAACACTACGTTTTGCCAGATATGAATTTTCTATACAGGTTCGCTAAATGGCTTCCTCGGAGTATATTATATTTTATGGTATTTTAGGTGGAATTAATAAAAAAAAATTGTTCAAGAAATACCTTTCGCTAAACAATTTGTACTAGGTTTTGCACATGTCCAGACAAGTCGTTTAATTAATTGTGGCAGCTGGGAGTTCGAGATTAACGGTTGCTGATGAGCTCTGCGGAGCATGATACTTTTTAACATTACTTCCAAAACGTCTAAATGTGTTTATGATTATTGCATGCTTAGCAGTGTCAGATGAACTAAATTCAGACAAGTTATGGCTTTAGTAATATGAAAATCTTGCGGAATGAAGATTAAGTTCATCTCGGTTGAAAGAATATTGCAACGTAGTTCTATCCCAGTGAGCATCCTCTCATTATACAGTCCAAATATGTCCCAGCACTTCTGGCCATCACATGGCAAGTCAGGGGCGGATATACCTTAGGCGTAGGGGTAGCACTTGGCGCTCAAGCGGTAGTGTAAATTTTGGAAAAAATTGACATTTTTTTTAACGTTTTTTCGATTTCGTTATCCTTTTTTTATAAAATGTTACCCCTACGAATATTTTCTAGATCCACCACTGTGGCAAGTGCAGATGAAATTAGAGGCTATGAGAGTTTAAAGCATGTACTTTGAGGTTCTAAAATAATGGCTAAGTTATAAATATAAACAACAGTTGTATCCTAAGGTATAATGAAGCAACGTATGTAGAATCCATCATCAACAATTCACTTCGTGTTGATAAGCCAATTAACCTAGTGAGTTATCAAGGATTTCAAGTAACTAATGAATTAATTTAGATCCTAACACGATTTTTTATTAATTTGTTATACAAGCAAAAACGAGTTTTTGATTAAATAGATGACTTGTGACATTAGAACAATCATACGCATAACTAAAACATTGGTTTTGCTCACACAGCAATTAAAGCAACCACTTAAAATGTCACTAAATTCTAACCAAGTCATAAACCATTCTCTTATATATAATTTCTATCACTAAATGCCAGTCGTTCTACCAACAAAACTAATTATTGATAGTCTATTTATTAGTCAATCGATGTTGATTGGGTCAAACTTCTACACAATGACAACTTGTTATAGTCACTAAAGAATTTAAGGGTATTAGGGAATGGGAGGGGAATTCTTGGCTCTTGATGATTCAAAATGGTTCAAGTTCTTGTTTCAATGAAATCGTCAAGAATCAAGATCTCTATATTGACTATCTGCGAACCTTCTAACAGAGACACGAACCGAACCATCAAAACTGTCCGTTGTTAACCACCGTACAAAAGGACATCATTCGAAATATGCACCTTTAAATTTTAACCAACATGACCTTATAAACTAATCTTGTTCGGAACATTCTCCCCATCATCTATGATATTCTTACTCGACCATGAACCATTTGGATTGAACTGAACCATCGTAACTCTAAACCATTTTGATCATTGGCCTATACATTGAAATCACTAATCTCTATGTATCCAAAGTGCAATGGTTTATTTCTATATAGTTTAAAGTTAGTTAGATGATGGTTATAAAGCTAAGGGCTGAAGGTGTCAAGATGAAACTTGATAACCAACACCCCAAGGGAATAGACATCTCCCTTGGGTTGCACGGATTTCGACGTTTGACTCATGGACACACCTCTTCACAATTCAATTACAACCACATATTCAAGAAACGCACCCATCTATGAAAAGACGTGTATGTTCACTCGCACCCATTAGAAACTATAAATAGGGCTTAGATTTCATTTGTAAAATCACTTATGTATTATCAAATTCAGTATTCCATAAAGTTTAGTTTATCATTTACGTTCTAGAGATCAAAGATCATTTTGGGCAATAATTGGTATCAGAGTATCAGGCTCTAGGCATCGAAGGGAATTCGTGATCAGGTTTTTACTTTTCAAGTCACAAGTTCAATTTGTTTTATTAATTTTGGTTCAGGGTCGACCAGGGGTTAGGAATCTAGGGTTTTGATTATGTGGTTTAGTGCGAATTAGATTGTTTGGTTATTACGCATTTCGGGAAATCGCGGGTTAAGGATTAGGGGTTTAGCAAAACGAAGAAAATAAAGTTTGTTGAAAAGTGAAGATTGTTCTGTCAGAAGATATGGTAAGGGTAACCAGACCAGATCCGATCCACAAATTGTAATTCAAAAGGATGGAAGTTCTCTTTCCCAGTTTCAATGTCCAATTTTGAAACCGACAAACTATACGGTTTGGGCAATTTGCATCAAAACGATTTTAGAAGCGAATGGATTTTGGGAAACAATTGAACCAGCAGAAAATACAAAAACAGATGTTAAGAAAGATAAGACGGCAATTGGTTATCTGTTCCAAGCAATACAAGAAGATGTTTTATTGCAAGTTGCAAGACTGCAAAGGAAATTTGGGAAAATTTAAAGACACGACACGTTTTTGTTGATCGGGTACAAAAGGCTCGCTGGCGTACACTAATGTCAGAGTTCTAGTTAATGCAAATGAAGAAGATGACATTGTGGACTCTAAGTGAATAGGGATAACGCCAAGTCAACCGACACTGGTACGCAAACTCTTAAATGTCGTGCCAAACAAGTTCACTCAGATTGTCGCCTCCATGGAGCAATATTCTGATCTAGAAACAATGACGTTAGAAGAAGCAGTCGGAAGGTTAAAGACTTACGAGGAAAGGCTAAGGTTAAAGAAAGGAAGCCCAGGAGATAGCGAAGATAGATTGATGTTTACACATCGTAACAACAACTCAGGTAGAGGAGGACAATTTGGAAATCGCAGGCGTGGGAGGTTCAACCAACCGCGTGAAATTGGTGAGATAATAAAGACAAGCAAAACACTAAGAGTGAAGGATCTTCATATAGACCTAAAGGCGGAAATTCCAGAAATTGGAGGAAATTTGTGAGAGGTCAAACAGTTCGGTTCGGTTAATTTTGTTTAAACAAGGGTAAAAAAAACTCACAACCGGTTTCGGTTAATCAATTCTCAGTTGAATCGGTTCTCAGTTAGTTAATTCGGTTCGGTTTCGTCTGTTTACCGTAGTTTGGTTAAGGATACCGTTATTACTCACCTATAAACACTCTTAATCTCATAACATAACATTTCTTTTAATTTAAAAAAGCTATAGCTATACTATACTCAAATTAAAGAGAACAAAATGCATGTTTTTATGTAGCGATTTTAAATATATTAACGATTTTGTTTAAAAATCATGAGGGGTGCTTGTTTTTCATAAGAGAGATAAAGTGTAGCTATTAACTAATCATCTATAATTTGATTAAAAATAAAAGTAATTATTGTTTGAAAGAGGTTTGTCACATTTCAAACCAATGGTTAATCAAACTTAGTAGTCGTCTCATGGAACATTGAAGACAGTCATTCATATTCATAAAAGATAATACTTTCAACAGGATTTATATAAACACAAACCTACAATCCATTAAAGAAGATCATAGATTCCTTCTAAACCTACAACCTCACCACGAATTCACCTTAATTACCCTTAATATAATCATTTGTCTGTTGCATCATTAGCAAGTAACAGTTTATTAGATCCATAAAGATTCATTAGAACTAAGATCAAAATCATATCCTCACATACACAATCCAAACCAAATCACAACTCATAAGTCATTGATAAACATTGAGTCTAATTAAATAAAAAGATACACCAATCTAAAGGCATCTGAGAAACAGTGACAAAAAAACGATTTGTTTTTACCAAAACCTAACAACTTACTTATGGGGAGTGGAACATTCGTCGACGTCAAAACTGTCGATCGCCAGCTGCTACTACCAATGATAACCCTAAAGTCAATCATGATTCTGAATCTAAAGCCTTACCATCATCATCAACGTTAAGCTTATCAAAAGTCCCCGCTTATCAAAAGTCCCCGTTGATCCTACTTTGAAAAGCATTTGTTTTATTTTAAATTTTGAAACCCATTTCAATTTTGAAACAACCCCCCCCCCCCTTCATGGATCTCCTTTATGCTTTATGTATTGCGCCTCAAACTTAAAAAGCTATAAAACTGTAAGATGTAAATTTTTTGTTAAAAGAAACATGTTTCCCTCGGAATATGTATTATATAGTACTATAAAATAGACATAGATAGTATAGAAGGGTGTCTGCATGATGCGACTGGGAACACAGACACTTTTGAGAGTGTGCATGGTTCGGTTCAATTTGGTTATTAGCCTCAACCGAAACCAAAGTCATCGATTAATCCATCTTATTAACCAATCGGTTAACTGGTTTGGTTTATTTGGTTTGGTTGACGATTTTTAGTTCGGTTTAGTTTAGTTTGGTTGATAACCAAAATCAAACTTTTGCTATAATTTTTGCTTAAAAGTACACGAAATAGAAGTGTAAATAAATGAAATGGATGTACAAAATCTAAAAATAGCTAAACATATGAATGTTTTGGTTTTGGTTTAGCAAAACGAAGAAAATAAAGTTTGTTGAAAAGTGAAGATTGTTCTGTCAGAAGATATGGTAAGGGTAACTAGACAAGATCCACAAATTGTAATTCAAAAGGATGGAAGTTCTCTTTCCCAGTTTCAATGTCCAATTTTGAAACCGACAAACTATACGGTTTGGGCAATTTGCATCAAAACGATTTTAGAAGCGAATGGATTTTGGGAAACAATTGAACCGGCAGAAAATACAAAAACAGATGTTAAGAAAGATAAGACGGCAATTGGTTATCTGTTCCAAGCAATACAAGAAGATGTTTTATTGCAAGTTGCAAGACTGCAAAGGAAATTTGGGAAAATTTAAAGACAAGACACGTTTTTGTTGATCAGGTACAAAAGGCTCGCTGGCATACACTAATGTCAGAGTTCTAGTTAATGCAAATGAAGAAGATGACATTGTGGACTCTTTCACCACAAAGATAAATAGTGTTGTTACATGGGCAAGTGAATAGGGATAACGCCAAGTCAACCGACTCTGGTACGCAAACTCTTAAATGTCGTGCCAAATAAGTTCACTCAGATTGTCGCCTCCATGGAGCAATATTCTGATCCAGAAACAATGACGTTAGAAGAAGCAGTCGGAAGGTTAAAGACTTACGAGGAAAGGCTAAGGTTAAAGAAAGGAAGCCCAGGAGATCGCGAAGATAGATTGATGTTTACACATCGTAACAACAACTCAGGTAGAGGAGGACAATTTGGAAATCGCAGGCGTGGGAGGTTCAACCAACCGCGTGAAATTGGTGAGATAATAAAGACAAGCAAAACACTAAGAGTGAAGGATCTTCATATAGACCCAAAGGCGGAAATTCTAGAAATTGGAGGAAATTTGTGAAAGGTCAAACAGTTCGGTTCGGTTAATTTTGTTTAAACAAGGGTAAAAAAAACTCACAACCGGTTTCGGTTAATCAATTCTCAGTTGAATCGGTTCTCAGTTAGTTAATTCGGTTCGGTTTCGTCTGTTTACCGTAGTTTGGTTAAGGATTCCGTTATTACTCACCCATAAACACTCTTAATCTCATAACATAACATTTCTTTTAATTTAAAAAAGCTATAGCTATACTATACTCAAATTAAAGAGAACAAAATGCATGTTTTTATGTAGCGATTTTAAATATATTAACTAGTTTGTTTAAAAATCATGAGTGGTGCTAATTTTTCATAAGAGAGATAAAGTGTAGCTATTAACTAATCATCTATAATTTGATTAAAAATAAAAGTAATTACTGTTTGAAAGAGGTTTGTCACATTTCAAACCTGTGGTTAATCAAACTTAGTAGTCGTCTCATGGAACATTGAAGACAGTCATTCATATTCATAAAAGATAATACTTTCAACACGATTTATATAAACACAAACCTATAATCCATTAAAGAAGATCATAGATTCCTTCTAAACCTACAACCTCACCACGAATTCACCTTAATTACCCTTAATATAATCATTTGTCTGTTGCATCATTAGCAAGTAACAGTTTATTAGATCCATAAAGATTCATTAGAACTAAGATCAAAATCATATCCTCACATACACAATCCAAACCAAATCAAAACTCATAAGTCATTGATAAACATTGAGTCTAATTAAATAAAAAGATACACCAATCTAAAGGCATCTGAGAAACAGTGACAAAAAAACGATTTGTTTTTACCAAAACCTAACAACTTACTTACGTGGAGTGGAACATTCGTGGACGTCAAAACTGCCAATCTACTACCAATGATAACCCTAAAGTCAATCATGATTCTGAATCTAAAGCCTTACCATCATCATCAACGTTAAGCTTATCAAAAGTCCCCGTTGATCCTACTTTGAAAAGCATTTGTTTTATTTTAAATTTTGAAACCCCATTTCAATTTTGAAACAACCCCCCCCCCCCCCTCATGGATCTCCTTTATGCTTTATGTATTGCGCCTCAACCTTAAAAAGCTATAAAACTGTAAGATGTAAAATTTTGTTAAAAGAAACATGTTTCCCTCGGAATATGTATTATATAGTACTATAAAATAGACATAGATAGTACAGAAGGGTGTCTGCATGATGCGACTGGGAACACAGACACTTTTGAGAGTGTGCATGGTTCGGTTCAATTTGGTTATTAGCCTCAACCGAAACCAAAGTCATCGATTAATCGATCTTATTAACCAATCGGTTAACTGGTTTGGTTTATTTGGTTTGGTTGACGATTTTTAGTTCGGTTTAGTTTAGTTTGGTTGATAACCAAAATCAAACTTTTGCTATAATTTTTGCTTAAAAGTACATGAAATAGAAGTATAAATAAATGAAATGGAGGTACAAAATCTAAAAATAGTTGAACATATGAATGTTTTGGTTTGGTTGGTCAACTAAAGGTACAAAAAAACCATTAACCGATTTTAAGTTAATTCAATTTTTGGTTAATTCAGTTTTCGATTGATTGTGGTTCGGTTTCGTCTACTTTTTGTTTGGCTACGGTTAATGGTTTAGTTGTTATTGGTCACCATGATATATTGTTAATCTAACATGTCGACTTTTTAAAATTAAAACAAACTAGTAATACTCTACTCAAGTTAATGAATCAAAGTAAAGTCATTTAAAGATTCTGGGTAGTTGGCTTAATATAAGTGGAAAAGTGAAACTATTAATTAAATAAGCAAAAGTAAAATCCAGTTTATTTGAGTAAGTCAACACCTACATGTCATCATTCTCATCTTATCACACCTGATTTTATATATAATGCATAAAAGTAATTTTAGGTCAACAAAAAATTTGGTAGGTAAATTTATGTTTAAAAAAATAATTTATTTATTTTAAAAAGAAAATGCTAACATACAAAGTCAGATGTTGTTAAGATAAATATGAACAATAAACAATCACCACAATCAATAAGCAATAATCACAAATGATAACAATCAACAATAATAACATAACCATTAATCATCCCACACGAGGAAATAATCAGCCTAAGAATAATGAGTTGATACCCACATCACGTAGTCATGAGTAAAGCTAATGATGGTGATACCAACATCCTAAGCAATGAGGAAAGGTCAGCCTAAGAATAACGAGGTGATACTAACATCCCATCATGAAGAAATGTCAACCGTGATAAGTGCCTAAGAATAATGACACTTGTGAATTGAGTAATTATTGTACATAAATGCACAAACAATTAAACGACATAACGCATACGACACCATGAATTAACATGCTTTGATATTTGAGTAAAAGCGAATATATGATTTGATGACACAATGATACACCCGAGAGGTTTAATGTAATAGTTTTGTAGTGATCATTGAATAAACTACACGAATTTGAGTAAACACTCCAAAAGACAAAAGTTACCCTAAAGATATAAAATAAAAAATACCAAACAAACCCAACAATATAACAATACTTATATAATCAATCCTAAGATTTGGGGATTTTTGTATACTTAAAATATTTCATAATTTCCAACATGATAAATAAATTAAAATCTGTAAATTTAAATAAATAAATGTGAATAACATAAAATTAATTATGTAATTATTTATATATTTTTCTACAAGCTAAGTCTAGTAAATTTATTAATAAATCATTTAGTAAATCTATAATTGTAGAAATAAACTCATACACGCAATTGTTATAATAACACAAAATTATTATGTTATTAATACATATTTTTGTAAATGCTTAAATTTTGGACAATTTAGTAAAACTCATCCAATAATTATAAATCAAGAGTTTATATTTGTCTTGTATTTTTTATACAAAACAATAAAATTTGTAAACAACCTGATTTGTTTTATATTTTAACTAGTACTTTTATTATAAAATAATTTTACCAAAAGTCTAAAAAAAACTTCCATGGTTTATGTATTTTATAGAAAATCACAATTCGATGGTTATGATATTTTATTTTGATCATTTTATATTTTTATATAATTTTCTATATAATATAACATGTCCAAAATTCATTACAAATCCATAAGATGTCTAAAAAATCTCAAAAAATACACAAACCTATCTAGCATGGTAATAAACAATATCCTATTTTGAGTTTCATCAAAAGACAAGCCTAAGAGCAAAAGCCCCAAATTCTATAAACTAAGAACCCTATATTATAAAAAATTAAATTCAGGTTATATATGCGCTCGATCATAGAAGTGGATAGCGGAGTGTTGTAGAGATTGAAAAATTAACAAGTTTAGGCTTTGGAATTACCTGATGTGGTTAAAGAATGAAGAACAAATCGATGCTTGAAGTTCCAAGCCTTAGTTTTCATTTGTGCTTAAATTTGCTAATTAAAATGTTGACTAAAAGGTTTTGAGAGTTGGTAATGTTGTGTAAGGATGTTTAGTATCGATTGGTATCGTTTTTATGGCATATAGATGTTTAGACCCAAACCCGGTCTTGTGCTAGTGTGTCTTTAAATTTAATATTTAATGGTAAAATTACTAGATTTTAATTGATCATTTATAAGTGTTATTAGTTGATCAAGTGTTTGGGATCTTGATTCACCAAGCCTACGAATCGTTTGAGACTAGATTGTAGGGGAACGAAGCCAAAAGAAACGGGTCAGATTGATCTCGGACAGGTCGCGGCTGCAAATGGGTTCGAGTGGGGAAAATGATGTGGTGGGCTTCGGTTTTATGCATTGCAGGCCTGGTATCATCACCATTGCGGCGCAACTCAGTTGGCTTGCTGTGTTTTGTTTAGAGGTTGGGACGGTGGGGACTCTGGTTCGAATCCTGCCCTACCCATTTTCATTCTTTTTCTTCATTTAATGAAGTTCATTTAATTTCTTTAACTTTAGTTAACCAATCATTTTAACTTACATATTTTATTTGTTTTACATATCCAACGAAACTAATCCATAGTTAGTTATAAAATAAACATATTTAATCCAAAATTAATATTTCTAGTCCACAATTAATTAAATTAATACGAAATGATATTTAAGGCAAGTAAATAATAAAAATACTCATTTTTATTAATCACTCTTCAGGGATCAAGTTTACAACAAAAATAAGTTTTTAGGGTCCGTTTTTTGTAGATGTTATAGTCTTCCCTACTTTTGAGAATTTCGACCCGAAATTAGGAGGAAACCGCACGTGTCTGATAGTGTGTAGGGTTTTTCGTAGGCATAAGTGATATCCGTTAGATTAATAACACTAGAAATTTGAATCTTGGGATCAGATTATTTCTTAGGCAATGTTTTAAATGGTTCAACAGGTTGAACCGAGGGTTGTACTCTGCAGTTCAACCTGGTTACTAGTTAACCCTCTAATTTAATAAAATTGAATTTCATCTAAAAAATAATCCAAATTTAATTAGGATTTATGTAAGTGATCATGATTTTATCTAAAATAACTATTTGTTTGTAAAATATAAAGCATTTTTAGAGTATTTTTATTATTTATAAATAATATTACATTGGACGTGTTGGATAACCGTTTCAACAATGATTGGATACTAGAATAAAGGCACTAGGTTAATTACCAAAAATATGGATGTGAGTCTTACCTTAATATCATATTTTTAATGAATATTAAATAATCAAATTCTAAGAAAATGCAAATTGGTTCAACGGTTTAAACTGGTAGAACCGGATTTACCTTGGATACTTAAGATGTACTGTATTCAGTGGGTGTTACGGTCTTTATCGTATGGAACTCGTGTCTAGTATCAGGATTAATTGGTATAACCGACCAATCCGTACTTGTATTAAAACATTGTTCTTAGGAGTCTCAAGTAACATGTGTTAAACACGAGTCTTAAAGATGCGAGGGTACGCTCAAACTAAGATATAACAAAAGTAAGGTTTAGATCTTGATTAAGGCGGTGTAGCGTTCTTGGTAAGGGCTGAGCACCCACATAGAGGAATTGCTTTTAATGCCACAAATGCATAAATAAAGGGAGTTAATAATAACACATTAGACAGCCTTTATAAGCAATACAATAGTACTTCTCATGACCAGTTTAACAAGGCTTTTGATAGTTTTACAAGGCCACTTATATAAAGGAAGTACCAGTGGTATATCCACCATTCCCTTATAAAATTTCATCAGCTTTGTTATCGAGTAACGGTTGATTCGGTATGACGACACGACTAAAATTTACTAACACACGCACTAAATAAATTTAACCAAAACCACAAACAACCAAAACATAACTAGGTAATGATTTGCGTCCTTAAATCTTAGAAGTTAAGTCGTGACAACATCCTTTCCCCTTGCGGATTAAGTCGTGTAATTGCATGAAATAAAATAACAGTGTTAATAATCGTGAAATGACAACAACGTGAAATGGCAATAGTATGACATTACGATTGTAGTATGAAAAGACAATGAGATGATAATGATAATAAATGGCATTAACATAAAATGTCTATAGTTTGAAAGGACAAAATAATACGAAAGTATAAAATGTGAATAGCGTAAAATGTCAAAGCATGAAAGATAAAGATGATAATTTATAAGAATAATGTTGAAACATCACAATTGCATTGGAATTAAAGCAAGAGAGAGATAATGCTCGTTCACATTTAGATTACTTGTTCACAAAATCATTGTTAGCCCTGGTTTGATTTGCATTGATATTGTAAGCTCTACCCCTCGTTGCCTGATTTACTTGGTTAATTGGGTTAGCTTGAGCGTTGATCATGTTAACCAACATAGGGCAAGTGTTACTAAAATGAGTTGGATCCCCACAGTTGAAGCAAGCCCTAGCATATCGCACCATAGGATCGACGGGCTGATGATAGGATTGAACCAAGTTCTGGGCAGGGGGTGAAACCAATGTCTGGTTGGGTTGGTGGCAAGGGTGAACCATGATTTGAGCATTTTTTTGGATTTTGAGGCTGGTTCATTTTCTGCTTTTGAACAATGCGACATGAGCTGGCTAGGTGACATAACAACCATAGCCAGTGCATTGTCGACAAGGTGTATTGGGTTGATGATGGAAGTGACATTGGTTGCATTGGATGAGGACCAATATAGGGTTTCTTGTTTGGGTAAGTAGTGGCTGCGAATTAGGTTATTGGAGTGGCTGGTATGGGAGGGTTGGTTGGTTGTGGTTACAACATAGTTCTTGTTGTCCTTTCGCTTCTTTTTGTTGAAATGAGAAGATGACTCAGCCTTTGTTTCCTTCGTCTCCTTTGACGCTTCCGATGGAGCTTTGTCAACTGTGCCCTTGTACCCTTTTATCTTAAGATCCCAGACTTAACACGGTTATCGGTAAGTTGTGAGGATGAGAGAAATTGTAGCTTCAAGAGTTACTTGGTTAATCTAATGAGGGAACAGTTAAGCAAAAACAACTAAAATATTTTCCTTTTCCTTTTTTTTTAAACTTTGTGCATATGTTTTCTTTATTAGGTAAATTTGTGCATAAAGTATGATGCACAAATTTAGGGGGGAAGAGGCGATATAGGTATATATGTATTGTTTGAGGGGGAGAAAATTAGAAAAATACAAAAACATTATTTGAAAAACAAAAATAAAAAATAAAAAAAAGTCATGGGTAATGAAATGAATATTCGTGATAAAGTGAGTGACTGACACATGTAAAGTGTCGTAGCTGAAAAGACTAGGATCTAATGTGATATGTCGGTAGGCTTTACGCTCAAAGTGATTAAAAGATACTAAGTGATATAAACATAACGAACTATGTATCTTGTGGGTAACATACCATCGGCGTATGATTTCATGGTGTTAAATCTTGCGTTGATAGATAGCCAACATCTGAGGTTTCGGGTCTTTATGCTGTTAAGTCAGCCGGGGATATCTTGGCTGCCCTTCTGTTGCATCCAGATTATATGCAGACCTAGGCACAGTCATGATATCTTTAAAAGAGCCAAAATAAAAGGGCCAAAACCTTAAAAGAAAGGAAATCTCATTATGAGGAAATTCCATGAATCCAAACATACCAAATAAGGTATATGCCTAACCCTCGCCAGATACTATTGGTCACTCTGCTGTACAGAAGTACGTACTGACCTGTTCACCAATAGTCTGACGTTGGAAAAGACAAAGGATGATCTTAGTATATTCACCTGCTACGATGAATCGTTGTGCTTACCTTGATCGCGGGGGTATGTCATGGTATGGGATACACGAGTACCTTAGTATAAAATTACCCTAAGCATATCATAAGGTCTAATCTGCAAGGGTGGAGTTTTAGATTTAAGTGGACAAGTATACTAACAGTCGCTTAGACCAATCGAACCTGCTCATATCAAAAAATGTTCTTTGGTCAGTGTTTGAAACGATTTGATCCGTTAGCAATGTTGTGTTAATTATTTATGTATGTTTTATTAAGTTCTCCTTGTGATGGCTGGATGCTTAGTTAGGTTACTTGATGAATTTTGGTGGGATGGTTTTCTGTCAAGAGATATTGCACTGGCCCAGTGTGCTTTGGGATCTGAGCCAGCCTGATGAAATTGGTTTTTAAGTCAAAATCAAAATTAAGGTTACTGTTCCGAATTGGGCTCAATTGGGCCAGGGATTACTGTTCCGGATTGGACCTGTCCGAAATGGCCCATTTAAGTCATTTTGGACAAGCCCAAATGTGTTACTGTTCCGGATTGTGCCTGTCAAAAGCCCAATCCGGACTCAAATATCAGGCCCAACCCCATTTCGGAAAACTATAATGTCATCTCTATTCTCATTTCGGATTATTCAAAATCCGAGTTACCGTTATTCTCTCTGATTCTCTCTCGAACTGCATATTTCGGACTACCCATTCCGGATCAGGTACATATGCATTCCGGATTGATCTTCAAAAGAATTATGCATTCCGGATTAATCTTCAAAGAATTATGCATTCCGGATTGATAACTGCTCATTCCGGATGGATATTCATCCGAAATGATGAACTCGGATCTCATTTCGGATTAATCTTCATCCGGGATGTATTTTTATCCGGAATACATAATCCGAATTGATAAACGTATTCCGGATTCATTCTAAGTTTGGACCCTTTGAGTTGTTGAACCTCTTAGCTAATTTGAAATGGTTTTAATTTGAACCTTGACCTCTGTTGACCTGTCCAGTTAGTGTTAACTCTGTTAATCCAGTTAACTTGGTTAAATCAGTTATATTAGTTTACTAAGTTTGCTTCTGTTAGTTGATTTTTAACTTGGTTAATTCTTGACAGACATGGTGGAGGAAGCTTTCGATGTTGTAATGCCGGTAGAAGAAGAGTTCCACAATCAGGCTGGATACCTTTCAGATCCACCGGCTGAGTATTTTCAGGAGTTTCAGTCAATGATTGTGGAGCTTAACAGCTGTCGGATTGCCTACGCTCTTCGGGCAAATCCTGTGATCTACAGAGATTTGGTTCATTCTTTTTGGAAGATAGCGCGAATACAGCCAAGAGGTGAAGATGGCAGACCGTTCATTCGCTCACAGGTTCAGGGGAAGGAGATTGTAGTTAACAAGGCTTGTGTGAGGGAAGTGTTGCAGCTAAACAGATACTTACAGTGACCCAACCACGTATGTCAAGGAGAAGGTGTTGCCAATACTGATGGAGATGAGCTACGAAGGTTCTTATCCACCATTGCTAAAGAAGATGTTTCCTGCGTATTGGAGACTGCTTATACACATGTTTATGCAATGCGTGTCGGAGAATAAAGGTGGAATGGATCAGCCTAATCAGGCTCAGACTTTGGCGATAGTCCCATTGGTTATGGATTGGAAATATAACTACTCCGGTTATATTTCCGAAAACATGAGGAAGATATTAGAGCAGTCCAAGAAGAGGATGTTTCTGCTGTATCCACGGTTTATCCAACTGATTCTTGATGCTCGTTACCCCGATTTGGCTAAGGATGCCTCAGACGCGAATTTTCTGAATATGAAGCCAATGAAGCCTACCATTTTTGCGACTATGAAGAAATTTATGTTGAAAAGACTAGGATCTAATGTGATATGTCGGTAGGCTTTATGCTCAAAGTGATTAAAAGATACTAAGTGATATAAACATAACGAACTATGTATCTTGTGGGTAACATACCATCGGCGTATGATTTCATGGTCTTAAATCTTGTGTTGATAGATAGCCAACATCTGAGGTTTCGGGTCTTTATGCTGTTGAGTCATCCGGGGATATCTTGGTTGCCCTTCTGTTGCATCCAGATTATATGCAGACCTAGGCACAGTCATGATATCTTTAAAAGAGCCAAAATAAAAGGGCCAAAAACCTTAAAAGAAAGGAAATCTCATTATGTGAAAATTCCATGAATCCAAACATACCAAATAAGGTATATGCCTAACCCTCGCCAGATACTATTGGTCACTCTGTTGTACGGATGTACTGACCTGTTCACCAATAGTCTGACGTTGTAAAAGACAAAGGATGATCTCAGTACATTCACCTGCTACGATGAATCGTTGTGCTTACCTTGATCGCAGGGTATGTCATGGTATGGGACACATGGGTATTATAGTATAATACTACCTTAAGCATATCACGAAGTTGAAAAATGAAAGTTGAGCGTTAAAGTTTAAGTGGACAAACATATTGGCAATCACATAGACCAGTCTGAATAAGTTCGCACCGAAAAGTGTTCCTTGGTCCGCTAGAAAACGATTTTGATCCCATTGCAATTGCATAGTTGTAACTATTGAGTTAGTTTCTTTGTTTTATATTCTAATATTTTTAAAAAAATTAAAAAAAATAGAAAATTCAAAAATCCAAAAATAGAGTGCTTTTTGTTTTATTAAAAATTATTAACCGATCTTGAAGATTTGATTAATCATCTAAAGATGAAAGAAATTTGAATTCTGATCCGACTACAAGTACTTGGAAGTACCAAGTGTTCATGTGGTACTCTCCCTGTTGCATAAGAATGTTTTGCTTATAAATTTCTGAGTATTGTGAAGATCTTGATTTAAATCAAGAAACAGGGATTGATGAAATTGAGATGTTGTTAATTGTCGACAAAGCATGAAGTGTCACAACAACAAAGTGTACCCGAGTCTGAAGAACCAGATTCCAGTCATCGTCTGACAGTGATAGTACATTTGAAGAAGTACCTGAGAACATGCTTGCTTGAAAGAGAAAGGTTGAAGAAGAAAAGAGTTGCTGAGGTTCCTCCTCTTGCATTCTTTTTGACAAAGACATTTCAAGCAAAGCTGACCGAGATGCTGATATGAAGCTAACCACAAGAGCAGAAGAAAGAGACCCGGTGCTGAGAGTTCGTTAAAGTATGAGGTCCTAAAAGTATGAGACTGACTTCCACAACACTTACGGCACAGCGACAACCATAGATTCTGTTGAAGACATTGCACTATGAAGACAATTTGATGCATCAGTCTAGGGGGAGATTGTTAGGTCCTAGAACTGTGAGACTGAAGCATCAAATATATGTAATGATCTACGGTAGTTAACTGGGTTTAACTAGGTTAGTTTGTATTAGTTTTGGACCTTTATAGGTCATTTGGGCATGTCATAGGCCACGTGGGCCAAGCAAGCCCATAGGCAAGCCCATTAGGGTTATGCCTTACCCTAGGTATAAATAGAAGGTTATGTCATTCATAGGGTTAAGACTTTTAGAGACTTTCAGGTTTTCTCTAGAGAACCTTCATCTTGTACCAGACGGTTTTGCTTATTCAAGTAATAGAATCGTGTGCAAGGTGTTAAAGTGAATTCGTATTGTTTTTCATCATTTCAGTTTTTCTTGAAGATCATTAAGTTTGGATTCCGCCCATCCTTGGTGATTGTGTGATATCGGTGTTAGATCCGGATTAACGGGACTTACAAAACCACATGAATTATGATAATATGATAAAACTTATGATAAAATGACATTTCAAAAATGAATATTAAAAATTCCTAGGTTTGGCACATCATAGAGTTTGGTATACCTTCCATGCGTCACTTTCATAATCAGCGGGCCCCTACAATTACTGAGCTTTCGCATGGTTCGCATTTGTTTACCCACCCAATGAAAATTGTGAAATAATAAAATGATTCGAGTTTGGGTTATATGAAAATGATGTTAGAGGGTATCCATGATTTAACACGGACGTGTTGACTTATCAAAGTGTCGTTAGTTCACGTGACGTTTGGTGTGACATGCTTACGCCTAATAGGTTGTTGTACTTTCATCGTTAGTCCCTAGGTAGGCAAATAGGTCCATCAGTTGATTAGATTTATATGAATGCCAGCTTAGAGATGACCTCCCAACTACGAGGTACTTAACCCTTCAAGTTACTACATGTCCGTCACAAGAACTCACTTTAACGAGAGTGAAAAACTCAAATGAAATTAAAAATCTCAAAATTAAATAGATAAGAATTCAAGAATAAATGAAATTTATTGAAAATCAAATGGATTTAAAACTTAAGGAAATAGAGATGGACATGAAATAAATAAGAGTTATGATATATATAATGTGATGTGTGCATGTGTGACAATAATTTATATTAAATAATAGCACATAAAACATATAATAACATGTAGCACATAACATTTAGCATGTATAACAACTAAAGGTGCTCATTATGAATATGTGTGTAACCTTAGACATTTTTAAAACATGGGGAATTCAATAATAAGCAAGGACAAAACAAACAATTAGCACATAAGGCACATAAGCACCTAACTAGGCTACCAATCTATAACACCACAGCCCGCAGCGGATTATCGGTCGGAGCAAGATAATTGTCGAAAACTTATGGCAACTATTATAAGTCTAAATATTTAAGCATGTCAAAAATTTTAAATGTCACATATCACATAACTTTCGAATAATCCATACAATATTCAACTCCATAAATCATAAAATAAAATCCAGTTTATTTAAATAAGGCAACTTCTACGTGTTGTCATTCTCATCTTGTCACACCTAATTTCTTGTATCGTGCATAAAAGTAGTTTTGAGTCAACTAAAATGTTGGTGAGTAAATTTATGTTTAGTTAAAATAATTTACTTATTTTAAAAAGAAAAAGTTAACAGGAAAAGTCAGATAAACATGAACAATAAACAATCACCACAATCAATAAGCAACAATCACAAACGATAACAATCAACAATAATAACATAACCAATGATCATCCCATAGTCATGAGAAAAGAATCCGCCTAAGAAGAATGAGGTGATACCCACATCCCATACTCATGATGAAAACAAATGATGGTGATACAAACATTCCAAATCATGAGGAAAGGTCAGCCTAAGAATAATGAGGCAATACGAACATCCCATGTCATGGGAAAATGTCATCCGTGATAAGTGCATCAGAGGCACTTGTGTATTGAGTAACTATTGCACATAAACGAACAAACAATTAAACCACATAACACATACTACACCATTAACTTGGATGCTTTAATATTTGAGTAAAAATGAATATATAATTTTATGACAACATAATACACCCCAAAAGTTTGATGTAAAATGAGAAAGATCTACTCACAATTTTGTGTATAATGATCCTTGAACAAACCGCACAAATTTGAGGAAAAACTACCAAAGTCAAAAGTTACCCTAAAAATATAAAATAACAAAATTACTAAACAAACCCAGCAATATAACAAAACTTATAAAATCAATCCTAAGATTGGAGGATTTTGTATACTTAAAATATTTAAAATTTCCAATATGATAAATAAATAAATATTTGTATAGTGAAATAAGTAAATGTGACAACTTGTGATAATAACATAAAATTAATTATGTCATTGTTACATATTGTTTTATAAGCTAAGTCTAGTTAATTTATTAATAAATCATCTTGTAAATCTGTAATTGTAGAAATAAACTCATAAAGGCGAAGTATGATAATAACATAAAATTAATTATGTTACTTATACGTATTTTGTAAATGCTTAAATCATGGACAATTCAGTAACATTCATCCAATAATTTATACATCAAAAGTTTATATTTATCTTGTATTTTTGTACCAAATTATTAAAATGTGTGAACGGCCTAATTTGTTTAATATTTTAACTAATCCTTTTATTATAAAATAATTTTACCAAAATTCATGAAATTTATAAAAACAAATTCCATGGTTTATGTATTTTATAGAAAAATCGCAATTCTATGGTTATGATATTTTATTTTGATAATTTTCTATTTTTATATAATTTTCTATATAATATAATATGTATAAAATTCATAATAAATCCATAAGGTCTCTAAAAATTCCCATTAAAAAAATACATAAGCCTATCTAGCATGGTAATGAACAATATCCTATTTTGAATTTCATCAAAATACAAGCTAAGATCAAAAGCCCAAAATTCTATAAACTAAGAACCATATATAACCAAAATTAAATTCGGATTGTATATGTCCTCTATCACAGAAATGGATGGAGGGGTTTTTTAGAGTTCGAAGTTAACAACTTTAAGCTTTGGAATTACCTGATTTGGGTAAAGAATGATGGAGGAATAGATGCATGAAGTTCCAAGACCAAGTTTTTTATTTGTGCTTAAATTTGCGAATTCAAATGATTACTAACTGGTTTTGAGAGTTGGTATTGTTGTGTAAGGATGTTTAGGACCGATTGGTACATTTTTATGAAATATAGATGTCGTTTGGACCCGAACCCGATAATGTGCTTGTGTTCTTCAAATGAAGCTTTAATGGTGAAATTATTGGATTTTAATTGATCATTTATAAGTGTTATTAGTCGATTAAGTGTTAGATACATGATCACCAAGCCTGATCATGCACGAATCTTGGAGGTGGAACGACATGGAATGAAGCTAAAAGAAACAGGTCGGATTGATCTCGGGCGGGTCGCGACTGAAGATGAGTTTGAGTGGGGGAAAATAAAGCCATGGGCTGGGTTTTATGTATTGTAGGCTAGGTATCATCACCATTATCGTGCATCTCAGATGTCTCGTTGTGCTGTCTTTAAAGGTTGGGATGGTGGGGACTCATGTTCGAATCCCACTCCACCGCTTTTCATACTTTTTCTTCATTTAATGCAGTTTCATTTAATTGC
Organism: Scalesia atractyloides; assembly: GCA_947069175.1. Lineage (NCBI taxonomy): Eukaryota > Viridiplantae > Streptophyta > Magnoliopsida > Asterales > Asteraceae > Scalesia > Scalesia atractyloides. The sequence goes on from CAMTDV010000008.1 coordinate 64,158,925, forward strand.
AATTTGTCCCTGATGTTTCATTACTTCTTTAACTTTAGTTAACCAACCATTCTAACCTAGTTATTTTATTTCTTTTACATAGTTAACGAAACTAATGGACTGTCAGTTTGATCCGAAATTAATGGATTTAGTCTGTAATAAACAAAATTAATACAAAACGATATTTAACGCGAGTAAATAATAAAAATTTTCATTTTTTAAATCACGCTTTAGGATCTAGTTTACAAAACAAATCTGGTTTTAGGGTCGTTTTTGGCAGATGTTACAGTAATATGGAAGGCTTTTTATGTACTAATGCTAACAAGTCGGTGCCAATATGAATCGTATTGCGAATTGTTCTTTGGTGGTGGAGATCTTTGAGTCCCGGTTCTCCTTAGAGGAGTCTACATCTCTATTGAACGGCTTGAAGCTTTAAGAAGGAATTTCTTTTGGGGAGGGAATTCAGACTCAAAAGAATTGTTGGGTGGATTGGCTGAGTGACCACTCAAGCCGAGTCTGGAGGTCTAGGCTTTTACTGCCTTAGGCTAGAGGGTTTGGAATGGAGCCTAAGGGGCTTCATTGTGCCACATCAGCCACATTACGCCACATCAATCAATAGCGCCCCTCCCCCTCTTTTAAAAACCTAGAAATGGGATAAAGCCCCCAAAAGGTTAATGGTGCCCCTTTTCCTTGATTTTAATATTCACCAGGCCCCACAAAACATCTCGTTATCCTCCATTATTGCGATCGTGAGCATTCAATATCACCCCTAATAGCAATCATGGTATGGTGGGGAGCTATGGTAAACCCTGATAATTATGGATCAAATCCTAGCGTTACACGTGTCTAGAAACCTTCAACATAATTCACAATGTTGAAAGGAAGGGTTAAAATTATAAAATATCAAAAATTTAAAGTTGAGGGGCTAAATCTTCCTTAAAGGCAAAACTATGATCTTCTGAAGGTTCTTACGGACCATATCAGCATACCCTTGTGGTTTGCAAGGGTGATTTGAAAACAATGCGCGTATGAGGTCCCTTACAAACCGTAAGGCATACCCCTTACGGTCCTCAAGAGGTACGCTGACAGCAAAACATTGTTGGTAGGAGTCAACTAAAATTTTGACACCTTTCTCCTACAATTGCCACCTTAAATTTAGCAATAACACATAGCATGACACTAATCTCATTCATAACACCTCTAAGGACACTTCTCATGCTCTAAGCACTTAAAGATTAGTATAAATAGCGCACTTAGTTCACATTCTCATCCACACCATTCCCTTCTAACTCTAAAACACTTCTTGTGGAGTTGCTTCTGCTTAGGAGGCAACTATTCTGAGTTCTAAGAGTGATCTTCAACACTTGTAATTTTTCTTCCTTGTCTATTTCATTTCATATGATGGTTATTAGCCAAAAGTCAAGCAAAATTGAATTTTGCATTGACTTTCGATTCGGACCATTTTGGTCAAGTCAAAGTTCAAATAGAACTGGCAACGTGATCGTAATAATGAGGGTATTAATCCTCTGTGATTATAGCCTATGATCATCACGTTTAGTGAGCATGTATTAAATAAAATTTCGAAAACATAAACTTTTCATTTATAATGAATGATCTTTTAAGTATCTAAACTCGAATTTTTGACATCATAACAGTTTACATAACATTATAAAACTTATTTTGGCATGTCCAACTCGACATTTTCAGTTTAGCCTTCAATTCTATATCAAAAGTCAAGCAGTTTGACTCTTGCTTTAACTTTCAGTTCTGACCCATTTGGTTTACTTTAGAGCCCACTTAAGGTGTGTTATATGACCATAATATTATAAGGAATAACCCTCTGAGGTTATACCTTTTGGTCATATCATTTGAAGGGTTATTTGATGAGTCAACCATGTATAATTTTTACAAATGTCAAAAATGCCTTTTCGGCATAAAAATGGTTTTAGTACCCATGAGGCACATAATCTGACCTCGGAATGGATTATATGATATTCTAAAATATATTTTGACATAACGGACTCGTCATAGACCTATACGACTGTCGATGCCTTGTTTACGCATATGGCTAGTTTAATATATATATATATATATATATATATATATGACCTCAGAATGGATTATATGATATTTTGAAATATATTTTGACATAACGGACTCGTCATAGACCTATACGACTGTCGATGCCTTGTTTACTCATATGGCTAGTTTAATATATATATATAGTATATATTAGTCGAAATGGGTTTAAACCTTTCAAAATCATTTCAAATCAAAATGCTTGGTTAAATAACCCATATCAAACGAGGCTTCGCACTCGAAAGGTATAAACCACATTCTACCCGGTCAACGCTTAATCTAGCGAAATCGAACAATATTCTAAGTAACGAGTCAAGTAATATTACTTACCAAATGACTCGTGAACATTCTAATGGATATATATATATATATATATATATATATATATATAGAGAGAGAGAGAGAGAGAGAGAGACTTCCAAATAATCATGCCTAGGATATACAACTTGATTACGTCCTTGCTTCAAGAACTTATTTAACAATTTATTTGAGCAAAGGTAAATATCTTATATTTGAAAACTTGGCATATGGCATTAGCCACTTGGAGCGGATACTATATAAACGCACAAATGCTTTCATAACTATAAGAATCTGGTTTAATCCGTATTGCTTGAATAAATTAAACACTTAGTGGTAGCGTGTCCGGACGTCCCGACTCATCAACTAGGAATAGCCATATAAAATATGCATAGGGTAGTAGGCCATACACCCGGAAGACGTTATATAAAAGATGGTGTGTACCATGATGACATACCGACATAGAGTTCTGGTAAAACTGGTGACTAGAAATCTATCCATGAAATACTAAATGATTACCTACGGGTTATATATATATATATACACACACACACATAGTCGGTTAATTGTATTTACCAACGAAAGCTGGTGTATTTTCAAAATATTAAACCGTAGGTAACGAACCTTGATTATAGTTGCAAAGGTTTGGTCAAAGAATAAGCTTTGGAATTTGCCACTCCACTACTTAAAGGCCTGTGATGTCCTAAGCTCCCTTTTTATTTCGGATCTTACCTTGTGGGACTTATACTGCACGAAGTGTGAATTTTATTTAATAAATTTCAAACTTTTATTTTATTACTTTTTAAATCTATCTTACGCTGCCAACTGTGATAATGTTATCAAGCATCACGCATAAACCCATCAACCAGACCACCGAAAATCGGAGTGTGACGGGTTGGTATCAAAGCTACAATTTGAGAGATTTAGACACTAGCCTTTCGTGTCTAAACTCAAATATCACTATTGCAGATTCCTTAGGAAACTCCGAATCTACACTTAACCTAAGACTACTCTTATCTATATAGTTATTGATTTTAATTATATAAATATTTACATAAATGCAACCAAGGTGTCGTAGACGAGGCAAAGGACCTATGATTGGTCACATACCTCAATAACCTCTACTCCTGAGTAGCTCAGAGTTCCATATGGCGAAGAACGTTGCTTTGACGATAACTCCAAACCGAGGATGCTAAACCCTAACACCGAATACTACTTCTTTTGTTGGTTCCCCTAAACATAGCCCCATACCCAACTAGTAAAACAAACATTTTAGTTAGTTTATCTTTTTTCCAAATACCCCATGTCATCAACCTTAAGTCAGTCACATCTAATGGACGCTCCGGTGATACCCAACTGGCTGATTGAGCAGCTATACAACAAATAGTTTCATCACTGCAAGTACATTAGTGTGCTCTAGCATAAGACTCCGTTCCTTGATGCAACAGTTTCCGGGAGGATAAGCAGAGGAACAACCATCTAGCCGGGCCTGCTGAGAACCATACGACCACAAGCTTGGGAAACTCGATAATTAACTGTCCAAACCTGCTTGAGTATAATAAACTATATTATGTAAACCCTACAGATTATGTCAATAAAATATTCATATCACCTTATAACCTATACCTAGAGGCTATCATTCAAAGCACTCATCATCTTTCATTTTTCCTACTTATCAAATCCTACAATTTCCAATACCCATTAGGCCCTCCATCTAATCATCTAGAGTCTAACATTGATTTTAATGATTTTTACGATATCAGTGAAGAACTTTGTATGATAAGAGCACCATATGGTGATTGAGAGTATCTTAGTGTGTACCATAGATTGTTGTCATGCCTAGCTAGTATGAAAGATTACTCGATGGAACCTCTAAGATCTCACAACAATCATAGTATTAATATCAACTAATAGTAAGCATTTTAAATTTATATTTTGGCTATATTAGTGCCACGTAAATAATCATTGATTTTATGGAGCCTTTTGTTTTTATTCCTTCAATACAAGTGTTGTTAAGATCACATTATATTGCTCCTAACGTATATAACAAATATGTTGATTGCTCACAAATAGAAGAAGGCTAAAGCCCATACTCTCACCAACGATAATGATTAAGAAGGTGTTAGTAGTCGAAAATTTTCTCTCACACCAGGATATATATATATATATATATATATATATATATATATATATATATATAGTCTTGGTGACTTATAAAATGCTAGAAAAGCAAAAACAGAGTCTATATGGCTATGACGAATGTGGTAAATATAAACGGAAGCATGGGAGCAATCAAGCGTATATTTCCCCCTCTTAACTTTACCCACCCACTATTTCTTACACGAGTGAGACTAGCAGATTGACCATGTTAAAACAAAGACTATGGCTAAAAGCACATACTCCCATCATTGATAGTGGTTGAGAAGGTGATGATAATGGGAAAATTTCCCTCATACTAGAACATTTAAAATCATCTTAATGACTTAAAAGTGCAAGAAAAGCCAAAATAAAAGTCTCTAGAGCTATGACAAATTGCATAGCTAATTATAAATCAAAGCCCTTAAATCAAATCAGCTTATATATTTCATTAAGTTCTTACAAATCGTCAAGTGGGAATAAGACTAGTAAGTAAGACCGTGTCACTAGCAAGAAACCTCAAAATTCTAAGGAATGGGTGTACGTATAAACTTTTTGTCTCAAATAAACCCCAAGACTTCATAGGAAGAACAAGGAGCCATTAATTTCATAAAAAAGCTTGATGAGATGGAGCTCATTATACGCATGAGCGGATGTGTTGAAAATTACGCATTCAAATATGAATCGCAGGCCTTTGAAGAGGACGCTTTAACATGGTGGGAGACCATGATTTAATATATTAGGAAAGTTTCCCTACATGATATAAACTAGAAGGAGTTTAATCAAAGTAATCGCTCTAAGAAAGCAAGGTCAGACTTTTGAGATTGACCATGAACAACATAGACTATAAGGAGTATACCTCCAACCATAAATTTTATGTCTAAGATAGTACCATGTCTGATTACCCTTAAGTCTAATCATTTTTGCAAAGCGTAAGGGATTAACACCCGAAATTTAGAGATGACAGAATCATCCAATCTTGTTACTTCCCGGTCATAGATAAATCTGACCTTTGCCCTAACCGAGGATGAGATTCTATTAAGAGAGGCTAGGGCTGAGTTAGAGCCTAAGTGGAAGAACTGAATTTAGAAATTAGTCAAGACATAGTATAGACAAACCAGAGTGTAAGGTTTACAGAAAAAGAAAATTTTGGGAAAATGCTTTCATGAACAACAAAAGGGCAGTGGCATATCCATAAGTGCTAACCACAAGACCAACAAATAAGATAAAATTTAGAAAGCAATCTGCTTTGAATATGGAGATCAAGGCTATATCAAGAGTAGTTATTCAAATCGTATCACGGACGAAAGTGCCAAGCCGGCAACGCCAAGAAAGGCAATGTCGAAGTTTTCAGTCAACCACTAAGGAAGCGGTAAAAGATGCAAACTTCTTAACGGATATGTTTTCCGTTAGTGATGTTTCTACAAATGTCTTGTTTGACTCTAGAGATGATACAAGATCTGTAGATCATAAGTTCGGTAAATTAATAGGTGTACTTATAAGAACCATGAATCTATTTATAAGAAAAAAACGACTGATGGAATATAGAAACAACCTTTAAAAGATTCTAGAAGGATCTTTTATATTCATTAAGAATCAATCAAATCCCAGTCCGGTTTGTGGAAATCATCACTATGGATCGCTAGAGAAAGCTTTTATGCTTAAGGCATCCAAGTGTCTACAGAAAAGACATGGCATCTACATGGCACAAGTAGCCACAAACTATCTCAAGTCAAAAGTAGAAGGCATCCCCGTCATATCCAAATCTTTAGACTTAACCATAAGACTTAACAAGTCTACCCCAGATAGGCAGGTCGAATTTTAGTTCAACATTCTGCCTGGGTCAACACCTAAGAATGAGCCTCTTAATCACTTAGCTTCAATGTAGATGAAAGGAGTTGTAGAACACCTTAAAAATATCCTAGAAATTCCAGATCAAGGAGAAATTTATAAGTACGAAATCTGGTTAAAGAATATTAAATCGTCAAGATATAAGATAAGTAAGCGAGGTATCCAATTTGATTTCGTAAAAACCGAGGCTATCATGAAATTGGAAGCACCCAAATCTCCTCTAGAGATCCACAATTTTCTAGGGTTGATTAGCTACTACCGAAGGTTCACCAAAATCTTTTCTAGAATAGTTACTCCTCTAACTATGTTAACCTATAAGAATGTAAAATTTAATTTGGGGCCTAAACAGAAAGAAATCCACGAGATTCTAAAGCAAAGATTAAGAAAATGACCCTGAAAATGGCTAAACGTCATGGATGACACTTTTAGCCAAAAGAAAAGGTTAAAAAAATGAGGTTCACACTAGATGAATCGAGCTTTAGATTTAGCTTAACTGGACCAAATATTAAGTACTCGACAGTAAGCAATTTTGGAAGCAAATGCTCTAACATAGAGTCTAGGTGGAATTGTGGATCAGTTGACACCTGGATCAGATGAAAATTTTAAAGATTTAAATAATAGAAATAAGTTCCTATCTTCGGAGAACTCAGAGATATGATTCCCGAGGAAGCTTCATAGTTCTATGTATTATACACACCCTAGAAGGGATAAGACATACCAGAATTCAAGTAAGGGATTATCAATGGATTGGTATGAAGAAATCCATTTGCAATCTTAATAATTAAAGGTCTGGTGTATTCGCCAATTAAGGGTAAACATCAGAAACTGTCTGGTTCATTACAACAATAAGAAGTGCCCAAATGAAAATGGGAATTGATAACTATGATTTTATCACTAAGCTACTTAAAATGCTTGGTGGCAATGATACAATTTGTATTATAGTTTATACGTTGACTAAGTTGGCACATTCCTTGCCAATTAAACAAACTTTTGGTATAGAAAAATTGGTTAAGTCTTATATTGAAAAAATGGTATTTCTACCTAGAATTACCATTGCGAATAATATCAGACATGGATAACTGATATACACTCCATTTATGGAAGAAGCTCTTAGCAAGCAGTAGACACGCGCCTAAATTTCAATATGACTTACCATCCACAAACTAATGGTCAAAGCAAGCTTACGATCCAGACTCTAGAAGACATGCTGAGAGCATGTGTTACTGATTTTGGTGGTAGCTAGAAAGAACACCTACTATTAATCAGATTCTCCTATAACAATAGTTATCACATTAGTATAAAAGCCACTTCATTGGAGGCTTTATACAAAAGAAAGTGTAAGACACCCGTTTGTTTGGCAGGAGTTGGAGAAAACCAATTGTCTAGACCTGAAATAGTCATTGAAACCATAGATAAGATTATCCAAATCCCTGATAGACTCGAAGCAGCTTGTGACCGACAAAAGAGCTATGCTAATAAGAGGAGGAAACCTCTTAAATTTCAAATTGGTGAAAGAGATATACAAGAAGTATCACCTTGGAAAGGTGTAATAAGAATCGAAAGAAAGGCAAATTAAGCCCTTAATACATTAGACCATTTGAGATGATCGAATGTGTTGATACTAATGCTTATAAGCTTAAGATCCTAATAAATTTAGCAATTTAACAATATGAGTATTATATATTGAATTTTGATAAATGCTTGGTCGACAAATCCTTAGTGATATCACATAATAATGTGCAATCGACAAGCAATTTCATTGAATTGGAAAACCATTGTCGGTAAAAAACAGGAGATCGAATGGAATTCCAAGAATTGTCAATGAGAACACTTGGGAAATTGTATGAAATGAGATAAAAAGTACCCCTAATTATTTGAATAAAATCTCGAGGACGATATTTCTTCTAAGGGGATGAGGAAGTAACACCCGATAGTTATAGATCGAATCTTAGCATGACATGTGTCAAGAAACCTTCCACATGATTCACAATGTTGAAAGGAATGGTTAAAAATTATAAAAATATTAAAAATGTATAGTTGAGGGGCCAACTCTGCCTTAAAGGCAAAACTATGATCTGTTGAAGATCCTTACGGACCGTATCAGCATACCCTTGTCATCCGCAAGCGTGCTTTGAAAACAATGCACCCCTGAGGTCCCTTAATGACCGTAAGGCATACCCCTTACGGTCCGCAAGAGGTGCACTTATAGAGAAAACATTGTCGGTAGCAGTCTAAACTAAAATTTGGACACCTTTCTCCTACAATTGCCACCTTAAATTTAGCAATAACACATAGCATGACACTAATCTCATTCATAACACCTCTAGGGACACTTCTCATGGGTCTAAGCACTTGAAGATTAGTATAAATAACCTACTTAGTTCACATTCTCATTCACACCATTCACTTCTTACTTTAAAACACTTCTTGTGGAGTTTCTTCTGCTTAGGAGCCTCCTATTCTGAGTTCTAAGAGTGCTCTTCAACACTAGTAAGTTTTCTTCCTAGTTTATTTCATTTCATAGGATGGTTATTAGCCGAAAGTCAAGCAAATTGACTTTTTGCGTTGACTTTCGGTTCTAACCATTTTGGTCAAGTCAAAGTTCAAACTGAACTTTGCAACGTGATCGTAATAATGAGGGTATTAATCTCGAGTGATTATACCCCCGTATCATCATGTTTCGTAGGCGAAATGATGAGTCAAACATGTATGAAATAAAAGTCGAAAACATAAACTTTTCATTTTACAACGAACAATCTTTTAAGTATCTAAACTATAAGTTTTGACATCATAACTTTTTATATAACATTATAAAACTTATTTTGGTATGTCCAACTCGTCATTTTCAGTTTAGCCTTCAATTCTATATCGAATTGTTAAGCAATTTAACTTTTGCTTTAATTTTCAATTCTGACCCATTTGGTCTACTTTAGATCCAATCAAGGCATGTTATGTGACCAAAATATTATATGGAATAACCCTCTAAGGTTATACCTTTTTAAAGAGTTATTTGACGAGTTAACCATGTATACTTTTAAAAATGTCAAAAATGCCCTTAGGCATAAAAATGGTTTTAGAACCCACGAGGCACATAATCTGACATCAAAACTAATTATATGATGTTTTGAAATATATTTTGAAATAACGGACTCGTCATAGACCTATACGACCGCTCGATGCCATGTTTATGCATATGGCTAGTTTAATATACATAAAATATTTAAACTAGTCGAATTGTGTTTAAACCTTTCAAAATCATTCCATATCAGAATGTTTGTTTATATTACTCATATCCAATGGGGCTTCGCACTCGGAAGGGTATAAACCACATTCTACCCGGACAACGCTTAATCTTGCGAAACTAAACAATATTCTAAGTAACGAATCAAGTAATATAACTTACCAAACCACTCGTAAACATACTAACGGATATATAAATTTGTTTCTTTCTAGACTATGGAGACTTCTTGATAATCATGCCTAGGATATACAACATGATTATGACTTTGCTTCAAGAACTTGTTTACAATTTATTTGAGCAAAGGTATTATATAAATGGGTAAATGCTTTCATAAATATAAGAATCTAGTTTAATCCATATTGCATGAATAACATTAAACACTGGGGTAATGGTATTGTGTTCGGACATCCCGACTCATCAATTAGGAATGACCATATAAAATATGCGCATGATAGTAGGCATACATCCGAAGACGTTATATTTAAGATGGTGTGTACCATGATCACATACCGGCATAGATTTCTTGGACCACCTGTATTGACAAGCATGTAAAACTGGTGACAAGAAATCTATCCCAAGATTTACTAAATGATTACCTACCGGCTATCATTATATATATATATATATACATATATATATACATATATATATATATATATTAAATGATTTATGAAAACGATTTTTAAAAAACAAGTCGGTTAATTGTATTTACCCACGAAACCTAGCTTATTTTCAAAAGATGGAACCGCAGATAACGAACCTTGATTATAGGCTGGAAACGGTTCGTTCAAAGAATAAACTTTGGAATTTGCCACTCCACTGCCTAAAGACCTATGATGTCCTAAGCTCGCTTTACCTACTTTGTGGGAGTTTTATGGAACGAAGTATGAATTTTATTTAATAAATTTCAAACTTTAATTTTATTAAATCTATTTTCCGCATAAACCAATTGTTATAATGTTATCAACATCACGCATAAACCCACCAACCGGGCCCACCGAAAATCAGGGTGTGACAGCTATTGACAAAAAAAATGTTGAGGTGGATGGGCAACGGCATCCCAAACCACCCAACTATAAGGACAAAAAAGTGTCTTATTCACAAAAGGTGATGGCGGTTCAAAACCGGAACATATGCTCTTTCGAGAAGGGTGATTCTTGTCATGCATGATTCTGATAGGCCGTAACCTATTCTTCCACACGCTACAAGGTTTTTGGGCACATGGAACTCCATTGCTAAAGCTGGAAATCATTCGAATCTCCATCTCGGGAATTTGATAACAGGTGTCCTTGGCAATGGGGACCAGATTATGTTCTTGATAGATTCATGTGTTTTTCATTAACCTTTGAAAGATGGCTTTCCAAACTTTTTTACCCTATAAGAAAACAAAAGTACTTCTATAAATGCATACTAATCATGTAGAATCAATGGTTTCTTGGATGTGGAGGTGGAAAAGGCTACCTCCAACGTTTCTTAATTTCCAAACATGTTCATATTTTCTTCAATAACTAACCCCTTAGACTCAACAGATAAGTGGATACGGGAAGACGACTCTGCAGGTACATTTTCGGTTTCGACTATGAAAGCTGTTGTTTTTTATTCCAAAGTTTTACCGCGTTCCTTATGTCATGAAATTGAACTAGATCCCCAAAAAGTCAAGTAGAGTTTGGTATCCAGAAACGACAGGCAGAATGGAGTGGGCCATTGTGATGGAATGAAAAAAAGATGTACTCTAGGTCAATGGAGTGGAATCACCTATTACCCTGTTCATTTCATTCCTCTAAAACACATGAATTCGTTCCATCCATCCCTTGATTTTTTATTTTATTCCCTCTTTCACCTTACATACCTCTAGGGCCAACCTAAGGGTGTGAAGCAAGGGTTTAGACCCCGAATAATTTGGGGCCTCCAATTAGAAAAATAAAAAATAAATTTAATTTGGATATTAATATTTAATTTGATTGCCTAAACACTTAATGTTGTTGTAGTATGCTCGTTGGAAATTGATATGCTCTCAATGTAGACCTTGCTTGGAACCCTAGAAGCGCATTTTACTTTTGGCCTGAATACTAAAGCTTATAAGGTCACAAAGTGTCGCTAGTGGAATAACATATCTTTGTTAGATAAAAATTGAGGATTCATCCAACACAAAAATAGGTCCACTATAGTTAATATTGAAATAGGCACGCTTAATAGTTAAGATAAAAGATCATGTACAACAAAGGAATTCCTTTTAAGGAGGGAAGGATTTGATGGTCTTTTCTCTCTTAGTTTCCATTTTGATTTTAAGCAACAATAATTTTTTCATGGGTTAAATTGTTTTAAATAAAATTACACCATTAGCATTTTGTTCTCCATATTTGAACAGACTATTGCTATAGTTTTCTTATTTTTTTTTTTATAGGAAAAGAAAAAATACAGTGGGGTTTATTCTTTGTTACGTGATTAAATCTCTAATATATGACGTTATGTGGTGATTATAGATTTATTAGCTAATGTTATGTATTACATATATACTTAATACGTAATTAGACTTGAAATATTAAGTATTTCATGAAATATTATGTATTACATGTTTTGTTTTTTATTATACTTATGGTTAGTACGTAATCACTCAATAGGGTTTCACATAAATAGTATAATGAAAACACGTAATCATGTAATGGATATTCAAAATCTCGTAATCCTGTAATAATACATAGTTAACTATTGCTATGTGATTACGTAATCACGCAAAGGGGTTTCACTTAAAATACTATAATGGAATCACGTAATGGGTATTGATGTTTGAGTGCGTAATTACGTAGCCGAATCAAGAAACATACGGAATCACGTAACTTTATAGCTTATAAAATAAAATTTTTAAAATTTAAGAAAACTATAACAGTAGTGTGGTCGAATTAAAGAGAATGAAATAATCGTTAATACAGTGTAATTTAAAAAAAACATATGAAAAAGTTATAGCCATTTGAAAATCAAAGTGGGAAGGAGTTCAAGTGAGAAAAGACAAGAATAGCTTTTCTCTATTTGTTTTTTTTAATTGTTTGCACATCATATTTACCAAAATGCCACCACTTTATTTGTAGCCACTGATTTTGAGAGATAAAGGGTGGAACTTGTCCCCTATACTTCATATAAAATTTCTCACTTGTATTAAATCAAAACAAAAAAATAAAATCCAATACTTTGATAACATAATCAAAATCAACTATTTTCATATCTTTGTTACTTATGCAACAAAAACTTTTAAAATAACAAATTTCATCAACCTAATTTAGGATCTCGTATTTTTACTTAACTTTGGGCCCCAAAAATGATTGAGCCAACCATAATCACCTACATCACCCTCCTACCACCACCACCACCATCATCGCCACACACCACCACCGTGGCCACCCACCATTACCATTGCCGCCACCCACTGCCAGCCATCACCACCACAACTACCGCCCCCTCCTACCACCAACCACCATCACCACCTAGCGTCGCAAGCACAGCCACCGCCGCCACCCACTGCCGAACCCCGCCGCCCACGGCTATCTACCATCACCACTGCCCACCCCCGCCACCTACCATCGCCCACGCTACCCACCACCTTCATCCGCCACCACCACCGCTACACACCACCATTACCATCACCCACCACCACCTACTCCACTCACCACAAAATTAAATTTGTTCCTTTTTGTTTTCCTACCTATCAAACAACACAAAGTAATGATACTTTCCACACCCACATGGTAACCAAATAAGATAATGGAGTGGTAATGATCCATTTCATTCATTTATCTATTCCATTACCTCATCAACTCAATTCCTACACCTATTTTATTACCCCATACCAAACAAACCCTCAATATTTTTACGTGAAAGGCTGATATGGGTTATATCCCGAATTTGGATGCTCTTGCAAAGAGAATAGTGGCCCCTCCACATGTAAGGGTAGAGGGTGGGCGCCCCCTTAAAAAATAGTGTATTTTGTAGGCAAAAATCCAAATTCACCTCTTAAAAGTTCGATTAAACGCACTGATCATTCCCAAAAAAACGCCACTAAAAGAGAACTATCCATCCTTTTGTCACACCCCGATTTTCGTTATTGCGGAAGCGTGTGCGAGGTGTGGCCAGAGCGTCAATCGTTGCATTCAATCAAGTAAACAACAATTGCAGAACATAATAAGATGTCCATCCATACATTTTATTTGAACCAACTTTACAATCAACTACTTGTTCCAAAAACTTAGTACATCTTCATCGACATTGTTCAAACTTTAAAACACATGTTTTACAAACATGATAAACAAAAACTGGATGACTTCAAACTGCTTGACTTAAAAACACACGAACATATATTTCCAAAGCTGTCCACTAGTGAATTCATGTATTTAGTTTGCATCAAATAATTCTTGAAAATATTTGAAGTATTGATTCTGGTATGTAATTAAATGAAACTTGTAAGATCATTAGTGTTTTGCAAGGACACTAACTGTATGCCGAATATGAGGCAACCAAATCTTGACGATAAGTTTTGTCCGAGACACTCGTTTTAGACACAAAAGCACTCTGTAACGATCTGTTTTTATTGCCTTTCAGAGTGGGGCCCACCAAAACCCAATAGATCTATCACTTTTGTTCCTCGGTACTTGTTTATTCATTAATGGCCCCTTCGTTTAATTCTATCCGCATGTGATCTAAATATTTTTCATTCTTTAAAACAGTCATACCAATTGAAACATGTATTCTCCCCGAACGTTTAAAACCTTAAAACGATTAAACATAAAGGGGAAACATGAACTCATAATTTCGCGTTCCGTGCAAATCTCTATGTAATGTTTGATTCTTTATTCCTTTTCTCAACCTACAAGTGTTCTAATCCCATTAGACACTTAGGTTTATGATCATTTTCGTACAAGTATTCATCTTAAATTCATAATTATACTTGTATTTGTTTGTATATATATACATATACTTCATATATATATTCCATATCTTTCGTGTTTGAATGGGCGTAGCCCAAGTGTTAAGGGTAAGAATTCAATTCCTATGTTTTTGTATGTTTGGGCCTAGCCAAATTGGTTTCATATGTGTGGGCCTAGCACAACTTGATTTAAATGTGTGGGCCTAGCCCAATTGGTTGCATATGTGTGGGCCTAGCCCAACTTGATTTAAATGTGTGGGCCTAGTCCAACTTGTTTTATTATATGTGGGCCTAGCCCAACTTGTTTTAGATATGTTGGCCTAGTCCAATTGAATTTATTTGAAATGGTTCAAGCCCAAATGAGTATGTAAAAGTGGGCCTAGCCCAAGTTAATCATGTAACAGTGGGCCTAGCCCAGATAGTTTATAAAAGTGCGTTTAGTCCAAATTTAATCTTATAAAAGTGAATTCTAGCCCAATTCAGTTTATAAGAGTGGGCTTTAGCCCAATTCAGTTTATAAGAGTGGGATGTAGCCCAACTTAGTTTATAAAAGTGGGCTTTAGCCCAATTCAGTTTATAAAAGTAGGCTTTAGCCCAATTCAGCTTATAAAAGTGGACTAGCCCATATAGTTATTTAATTGGGCTTAATACATGTTTTAAATACTTACTAATAATAATTTATAAAAATTAGTTTATAAAACTACTAATATTTTATATAAGTTATTTTTATAAATTCTAGTACGTATACTTTTTGTATAATGTGTGACGGTTTGTTTATTTGTTTTGATATGTCCAAATTGTCCGTTTTTGCCGAATTGTCATATTGTCCGATTTGTTAGTTTATGTCCATGTTTGGGACAAAAATATTTATACTTGTCATGATTCAAGTATATATATATATATGTTTTTGTACATTTTGTAAAATTTTGTATTTTTGTATTTATTCCGACTTGGGCTAAATACATAACATTTATACACCAAAATACACACACATACTTAATCATATCTAAATATATATTTCATCTAAAAATATATATTTATCCATTTTTATTTTGAGAAAAACCTTTGAAATTTTATTTAAACTTTTTCATCTAAAATTTGTTTAATCATGATTAAAATTCTTAGTCATTCAAAATCTTTAGTTTAACCATACTTTAATGATAACAAATTTTATAAAAAATTTGCCATAGTTTCCCCTAAACTATGGACTTTCCCATGGTTTAATTAAACATGTTTTAAACCATTTTCAACTCAAATAATGATCAAGTATAATGACTAATCTTCTAGATCATAAATCTTTAACAAGAAATGTTATGAATTTGTAGTAACTCTAAACTTTCCAGAAAAAAAACTTTATTAACATTTTTTTAACAAAACTCTTAGGTTATTTATTTTATATAAAAAACTCATACTTTATGTAATACATGAAATCCTTTTAAGTGTGTACACATGTTCATATCACTTCCAAAAATGAGTACATGTTCATGATCTTTCTAAATATGAAAACTTTATTATTATTTTTCAACAAAATTTCCAAATCATGAGTTTTAAATAACAAACTATATTTTGTATAATGCATATGACCATTTTAAGTGCATAAATCATGTTCATAACATTGTTTTGTTTATTAAATCTTGCTAGACCTAAACATGCATGTTTTTAGATCTTCATTTTTAACCATAAAAATGCAAGATTACTTCTACTACAAAAAGACAATTTCAAGATTATCAAAATCATCAAGAAAGTTAAATAATCATATTAGTATGTTATTCTTGTTAATGTTTTTAAATGATTTTTATGTAAGATTTCAAGATGATCTTGTACTTTTTATATTAAATCATAATATAAGAATGTAATAATAAAATATGGAGCTTACTACTAGCTTGGTGAGCAAGATGAAGGTGATGATAATATGAAGAAAAAATAATGATTCAAGAGTTTGAATTTGAGAAAATGCTCCAAATGGGTCTTCAAGTCTTGCAAAAGCTTTGAATCATTCATGCACCTCCATATTTTCTAGTAATCTTTGAGTTTGAATTTGAAAAAGATGAATATGTTGGATGATGATGTTAGCAGATTTTTGGAGAGAGAAAGGAGGAGATGAATGGTTTTTGGTTATGTTGGAAATGAGAAATGTGGCGGAGTGTTAAGATCTTCTTTTGATTATGTCTCTTACACATCACCCAACACTAATCATCCTCTAAGTTAATCCAACACATCAAGAAAAATAAAATGAGTGGGCATTGGGACCCACCTAGCCGTGCAAGGGGGGTGGTTTGGTTTTAATTTTTCTTTATAAAATCTGGTTATATTTTATAAACTTTATAATCTTGGATGTTTATATATATTAGTTTTTTATAAATTTTAATGGTCAACACACTAAAGTGATGTTATAATATGTCAAACTAACTCATTAGGCTAATTGTTTCGTTGTTCGGTTGATAAATTCGGTTCAGGTCTCGTACCGGGTTAAATACTGACATTTTGTGTTACTTATGAAATTTTATCTACACAATTGTCTTTGTACTAATTTTATGGTCCAATTTATTAGTCCAACTCTCCGGACTATAAATTTGTTATTTCAGACTCAGTTCCTGTACCGGCTTTGTTGTCGGGTATTTACTTATCCGTGCAGCTTTAAAACCTAAAGTTTAAATAAGGGTTTTGTGTTGTTTTGAATACCCTATATATTATTTATAATAAGTAATATTTATTTTTGAATTTCAGACATTTGTTGTTTCGTTCTACGGAGTGTCGTACACACTGCAACATTGCTGTATTTTCTGCGGGCTAGTTAATTTGATGTTTTAGTAGAATTTTTCTGAAAGTATTGTTCGTACATTATTTTCAACTAATGTTTCTATATAATATTTATCATGGACATACTTTATTTTTTGTTTTCCGTGTCAGACTGTACCGTGACTAGTCCTGACATGTACAGTGTGTTCGTGTTTCTTCCGCTAGTCTAGGATATAATTTTATATGTTTCTAATTGTGGCGGATTTGTCATCATACTAAGCTATGATTTTGAAAGTCCTAGACCTTTAAGACTCAAAATAAATAAAATCAAGTCAAAAATACGAATGTATAGTTGTTTAGGATGTACAGATTTACCGGTATTTAGCCGTATGTCACATTCTCCCCCTGTTCAAGAAACTTTCGTCCCAAAATTTAAGTTGCGTTATCCGTTGCAGGGATTTCCTCGAACAGGGGAGGTACTTTCTTTTCCTTTCATCTTCTCGTTCCCAAATGAACTCTGGTCCGCGCTTCGAGTTCCAACGGACTTTGATTAGTTTGATACGACTCCTCCTCGTTTTCTGAGTTTTTGAATCCAAAACCTCGACAGGTTCTTCGATGAAATGGAGTTTGTCTCTATAATAATTTCATCTGGGGGAATAATGAATGATTCGTCCAAAAGACACTTTTTAAGGTTTGACACATGAAAGGTGTTGTGGACGTTGTTAAGAGTTAGTGGTAATCTTAACATTTAAGCGACAATTCCAACATTTTCCAAAATCTCATAAGGTCCAATGTATCTTGGGTAAGCTTTCCTTGCTTCCCAAATCTAGCTACACCTTTCCAAGGCGAGAATTTTAACAACACTCTCTCTCAAACCTTGAAAGTTAACGATTTGCGGCGTTTATCCGCGTAGCTTATCTGTCTGTCTCAGGCCGCCTTGATACGTTCTCGAATTTTAAATATTTTATCAGTATTCCCTTGGACTAACTCTGGTCCTATCATTTATTTGTCTCCAATTTCCACCCAGCATAACGGAGATTGACGCTTACGTCCATATAATGCTTCGAATGAAGCAGCATGAATACTTGTGTGATAGCTGTTATTGTATGAGAATTCCACTAAAGCCAAGTGAATGTCCCTATTTCCACCTAAGTCCATCACATAAGCACGAAGCATGTCTTCTAAAGTTTGAATTGTGCATTCACTTTGGCCGTCAGTTTGGGGATGAAAGGCTGTACTCAGATCTAAGTGAGACCCAAAAGCCTTTTGAAATGATTGCCAAATTCTTGACACAAAACGACCATCACGGTCAGAGATTATCAAAATAGGCACTATGTGCCTTGCCACTATCTCCTTGAGATAGAGTTCAGCTAACTTTTCAGTCTTATCTTTCTCACGTATTGGTAAGAAGTGAGCTGACTTAGTTAATCAATCAACAATTACCCAAATCATGTCATAACCGCGAGAGGTCCTAGGTAACATAGTTATGAAATCCATGGAAATTTTTTTCCCATTTCCATGTGGGAAGTTCACGTTGTTCTAAAAATCCTGAAGGGTTTTGGCATTCGGCCTTGATTTTAGCACATGTTAGACACTTTCCAACATAAGTCGCAATATCACCTTTGATATTTGGCCACCAATAATATTCTTTAAGATCATGATACATTTTATCCGCTCCGGGATGTATCGAGTATTTGGATTTATGAGCTTCATCTAGAATTAGATCTCGAAGACTGCCAAAATGAGGTACCCAAATTCTACTCATAAAGTATAAGGCTCCGTTCTCTTTTGGTTCTAGATGTTTTCCATACCTCTAAGAATTTCTTCTTTAAAGTTTCCGTCCCTTAGTGCTTCTTGTTGACCCGTCATGAATTCGAGAGGTGAGGTTATTGTGAATTGTGAGTCCTAATGATCGTACACGTAGGGGCTTTACTCGTTCTTTTCGGCTCAAGGCATCCGCGACAACATTCACCTTACCCGGATGATATTTGATTTCACAATCATAGTCATTCAACAATTCAAGCCAACGCCTTTGGCGCATATTTAACTGTTTCATGTTAAATATATGTTGAAGACTTTCGTGATCAATAAAAATCATGCACTTAGTGTCGTAAAGATAATGACGCCATATTTTTAATGCAAATACCACTGCACCTAACTCTAGGTCATGTGTGG
This sequence comes from Scalesia atractyloides, assembly GCA_947069175.1. Taxonomy (NCBI): domain Eukaryota; kingdom Viridiplantae; phylum Streptophyta; class Magnoliopsida; order Asterales; family Asteraceae; genus Scalesia; species Scalesia atractyloides. The sequence goes on from CAMTDV010000008.1 coordinate 64,178,337, forward strand.
TATAGTTCTTCTCGTGAAATTTTAATTGGCGTGATGCATATGCAATAACTTTCTCTCATTGCATTAACACGCATCCTAATCCCTGACGTGATGAATTACAATAAACTACAAAGTTATCCATGCCATCCGGAAGTGATAGAATTGGTGCATCACATAGTTTGTCCTTAAGCACTTGAAAAGCTGCTTCTTGTTTCTCTCCCCAATAAAACTTCATATTTTTTTGAGTGAGGGAAGTTAAAGGTTGAGCGATCTTTGAAAAGTTCTCAATGAATCTCCAATAATAACCGGCCAATCCTAAAAGTTGGCTTACTTGGTTGGTGTCTTTGGTGCGTTTCAATTCTTGATGGCTTCTATTTTAGATGGATCGACATGTATGACTTTCTCATTGACTACATGTCCGAGAAATTTAACTTCGCGAAGCCAAAACTCACATTTAGAGAATTTTGCATACAGTTTCTCCTTTTTAACAGGTCAAGAATAGTTCTAAGATGATGTTCGTGTTCGTCCTTGTTTCGCGAATATGTCAATATGTCATCGATAAACACTATCACGAATTTATCAAGGTATGGTTTGCACACACGGTTCATTAAATCCATGGACACTGCTGGTGCATTTGTTAAGCCAAAAGGTATAACAAGAAACCCGTAATGACTGTAACGAGTTCGGAATGCTGTCTTAGGAATACTTTCTTCTTGAACTCTAAGCTGATGGTATCCTGACCTTAAGTCAATCTTCGAATAGAAACTCAATCCTTGAAGTTGATCAAACACGTCATCGATCCTCGATAATGGATACATATTCTTGACTGTGAGCTTATTCAATTCTCAATAGTCTATGCACATCCTAAAACTTCCATCCTTCTTTTTCACGAACAAAACTAGAGCTCCCCAAGGTGAGAAACTTGGTCTAATGAAACCTTTATCTATCAACTCTTGAAGTTGCGTGGACAACTCTTGCATTTCTGAAGGAGCTAGTCGGTAAGGGGATTTTGCAACAGGTACGGCTCCTGGAATTAAGTCTATACAAAATTCGACTTGTCGTTATGGTGGCACTCCCGGCTTCAGGGAATTCCTTCACAACAGGGATCTCCCCAAGTTTTGGCTCCTTAGCTTTCTTATCAACTACGTGTGCTAAGAATGCTATACATCCTTTCCATTAGCACTTCTGAGATTTCATACAAGTGATAACTCGTAGTTGTGTTTTGTTCTTCTCGCCATGAACAAGAAGTGTTTTGTTATTAGGAAGAGGAATACGAATTATCTTGTCATAACACACGACTTCAGCTCGGTTATTGGATAACCAATCCATACCAACAACGATGTCGAAACTACCTAATTGAGCGGGTAATAAGTCGATGTAAAATTATTGTCCCCCAAGTTCTAAAGAGAATCCTTTACCAATCTCTATAGATTCAGTTAATTTTCCATTCGCCAGTTCAATAGTGAAAGGATTATCTAATTTATTTGAATTTACTCTAAGTATATCTTTGAAGTCTAAAGATATAAAACTTTAATCTACGCTAGTATCAAATAAAATAGATGCAAAGTGATTGTTGATAGGAAACGTACCCATGATCACATTAGGATCTTGGCGTGCTTCTCGGCTCCTATCACAAAGGCTCGACCGTACCTTTATTTTCCTTTGGGCAATCTTTCCTAAAATGACCCAAATCTCCGCAGCCATAGCAGCCTTGGTTCTTTCCTTTTCCGTTTCTAGTTCCGCTACTACTTTCTCTCTTCTCTACGTTCCTACCACCCTTGTTATTTCCCCCAACAATTCTCGGTGCAGTGTCCTAACTTTCTATACTTATCACACTTGGTGGTTCGACATCCACCATAGTGATGATATCCACATTTGTTGCACCTTGGCTACAAATGCTTTACCTCCTCTTGTTTTGGGGGTTTCCTTCTTCTTGTTGATCGGTCTCGATCCTATTTAAAATGAGAAAATTGTCTCTTGTTGTCATGCAAAGATGACTCCACATGTGTCTCCTTAGGTTTCTTGGCACCCCTTCTTGAAAGCTTGTTCATTCTTCCGCCTCTTCGGTAAGGCTCACTGCAATTGTTATAGCTTCGGTGATTGTTGCTGGATGCAACGATGTAACCGTACTTCGGATCTGCGAGGCTAATCCGCAAATGTAACATTGGATTTGTTTGAATTCGGGAGTTACCATATACAGAACAACCCGAGAGAGATCATAAATGTCACACCCCGGATTTCCAACCCAAATCCATACACCGGTGGGCCCGAGTGGGGAGTATCGTGATGTCAGTTGATAACATCATAGTCAATTAAACACGGCACAACGGAAGTCTTGGAGTAAAATTACTATCACAAACCAATGTTTGAAAATACAAATTAATATACAGGCTCGTAATAGAAGATCCACAGGTGGATCATAAAATATAACAAAAGAATATAAAACAGACTTTAGGGCAGATCTAAGGATTTGCAAGATCCTCTTATTCACTACCGAGTAGCCTCCGGCCTATTTCGTATTGTACCAGCAAGCTTAGTGTTTTGAAAATATCTCAGCTTTCGTTGGTAAATACACCTGACTGACTCATTTTGAAAACAGTTTAAAAATTAGATTTAAGTGCACAGGGCACAAATCTTTTATAACTTGGGAAAGTTACTTTGTAACCTTGTTAACAGATTCACATGTTTGTCCATACATACAGGGCCTAGTACAGAGACCGAGAAATGATTAAATACACACCATAGAGGAATTATCCCCAACGTATTGGGTAATTTGCATTTGAGCGTCCGTCAGGTGTATGCCTACACCCGCGCTAAGGTCGTGGCCATTATCTAATGTAATGAGCTGAGGATATCCAGGACACGGTTATTTAACCCTCGATGTTTAAGTTATCAAACAAAACTGATTAAAACATAATATGCGGATTTGCTAGCCACAATCCGGCATTCTATTGATCCCATTTCTGACCAAGCAGTAATAATTTACCGTATCCCAAGCCCATATAGGGAAAATAAGTCAAGAGTATTTACCTGAATTAGCCTTGTTTAAAATGAAAGATTATATTCCAGCCATATTCAAAATGAGCTAAGTGTAGATAGCATTTACCGAAAGGCTCTAGTATGGATTATGGCATAAGCTAACCAATTAAATACTATCGGTCTTATTTAAGTCAAAGACTTAGACCGAGTAGTGTACAGGATCAAAACGTATAACGCTTGATTAAACGATGACCAGATAGAATGTAGTTTAAACCCAACAAGTACTTTGACTTGTATAAAATGGGTAAACAATTAACATTATGGATTTTGAGTTTAAAATGATGAGGTTAAACCTGTTTTGGTTAAATTCCGCAAACTAGTTACGTATAATCAACCGTATGCTTATAAGCGATAATGGGTAACCGAATAAGTCATGGACAAGTTCTATATGCCATTATATTTTAATTAAGTTGTAATATCAGTAGAATATCAACTTATATACCCATTAAGGTTTTAAAATGAAACTATGCCTCATAAGGGCGTTTCGGTAATTTCATACCGTATAAAGGAACTTGAATAGAATTTAATGTTATAACTATAAGTATTCTGGAAAAATAACTTATTCATGATATAATATCAGTAGGATATTAATTCTATGTGTAATTTATCTTTTATGACCAAACTATGCACCGAAGGGGCATTTTGGTCATTTTACATATAGTTTATAAATTATTTGGGATTCTGATTTTATAACATGTACCTACTGTAAATATTTTTAAAATAAGTTTTAAAATCAGTAGATAACAAGTCTTGGTCAATTAATATGGTTTAAAACCATACTATGCGCCGAAACGGCTCTTATGTCGTAAAATGACGTGTTATGCGATGTCTTACGAAAATTGATGTTAAGGTTGATTAAAATGTCTTAGATATGCTATTTAATATAACATATCAGTAGGTAAATGATTTACCTTGAAAATATTTGATTAAAACCATTTTATGAGCCACAAGGGCTAAATCGTCATTTATATACATAATTCAAGGACCTGCTTGTAAACTCAGTTTATAATCTGATTTAACATCCTAAATAATCCTACTTATAATATTACACCAGTAGGAAACTTATTTTCAAGTTCATTATCATTAAAACCTTGTTTTAGGCAAAAAAGACATTTTAGTCAAAAATGGCATAATTATGGAACTTGCGCATAAACTCAGATTCTGATTATGATCATGTAATACAACCTCAGAGGGTTATGCTACATTATATTACAATCATAATGCAACTTCATATCAGTAGGTAACTAATCTAAATCGGGTCAGAATCGAAAGTCAAAGCAGAAGTCAGACTTCGCGACTTTCGGTTGCGAACCGACCGTAGAACTGAAATTGACGAGCCGAACATGTTCTTACATGTTCGAATAATTATTACCAACTTGTTTAACTGTCAAAACAGGTTTAGTAACATATATAAGATAAATTTATGATTTTTCCGAAAAATGGCCTGTTTGACTTTTTAATAACTTAACTTTGACCCGTCTATTGGTCTAGCAAACATGATCTTTAGAAGGTGCCCTTTATATGGACTAACACCTACCTTATTATGATCACTTAGCCAAGTTCGTTACGAGCAATGGCTGGACCATAATGGTCTTAACCGAAAGTCAAAAGCGTTTTCCGTAAAACGCTTGACTTTTGGCTATAAAAGGATAAACGAAAATGCAAGAGCAAGGAACACTTACAAGAGGTTCCTAGAATGCAAGAGAACTAAGTTGGATGCTCCTTTCAGTTAGGAACTTTCAGATGAGGGAGGTAGAGTTGAAAATGAGAAAGGTACAAGTTCAAATGGTAAACTTGGGCACCTATTTATAGTTGGAAAACTCAAAGGAGGTGATGCCCGGTGTTTAGGGGTGTGGGAGGGAGCTTACAAGTGTCCTAAAACGTGGCTAGCTGATTGAAAGTCCATAGTTTCGAAAAAAATGGTTTTTGGCAACATGTGTGGAGGCCAAGCAAAACTTTCTGCAGATACAGGCCTCTCGTGCCCCGCGAGAGGCCAAGGCCTTGCCTCTCGCGCCCCGCGAGCGCCCCATTTCAGTTTTCAAAATTTGCCACATTTAGCCTCTCAACTTATTAAACATCCTTAAAACCTCCTAAAACACCCTTTTAGCATATTTAGCCCTCCGTAGCCAATATTTGGCGTACCCGGGATTATGCCCGGACATTATCGAGCTCTCGGTTCGTTAAAAGGTCACTTAGAGGTATAAATTAACATCTTGACACTTTTAATCCCTCCAATGTCCAACTTTCATATAATTACAGAATTGAACCCTCTTGTCCATCAAATGGCATGTTCGAGAGTTAGGACTTCGCAAAGGATCACTCAGAGGCCCACTATAAGCATGTTGACTCCGATGTCACTTAGAGGCTGAGCATGTTGACATATAAGTCACTCAGAGGCCAAGTTTTAAGCATGTTGACATATCAGTCACTCAGAGGCTGTTATTTATGCATGTTGACATCGGCCAGTCACTCAGAGGCTCAGTTTGAGCATGTTGACACATTAAGTCCTTATTAGTCTTTAATAGACTAAATTTAAAATACAACACGTGTCACTATATTATTGGACACGATTTTACAGGGTGTTACAATGAAACCGTTGAGTATAGCCATAAGTATCAGATCCAATCATCATTAGGTTCCAAAATTCCGTTTCTAGCTCCTGCAATTCAGCTCTTGAACAATATTTTTCTCTCATCATGTCCTTCAATCTTTCCCACCTAATAGCATATGCGGCTGCATCTCCTAGTGTCAGTACTTGTAGATTCCACCATAAAAGAGCTTCGTCAATGAACAACCCCGAAACATACATAACTCTCTGATTAGGAGAACAATTGCTCATACGGATTACAGAGTCCGTCTTTTCAGTCCATCATACAAATGCCACAACACCGCCAGTGCCATCAAACTTAAGTGGCTTGCAATCCAAAAATTGCTTGTACATGCATCCTTAAATATTTTTTCCCAAATTGTCAAAAATATATATTTTTGAAAATAAATATTAATGATACTTCTTTTGGTAAGGTTTTGAATAACCAACCGTTAGCAAGATTCTGAACTCTTGGTGGGGTTTGAATTCTAGCTTCGTTATCTTGATTGGTATGGTTAGTTTCATGTTGTGCGATGGCTTTGGTGATTCGCTGGTTCAGCAGAGCATCTAGTTCAGCTTGAGATGCAGGTAGAGAAGTTGGTTGACGTTGGCGTATATTTCTTCTTTTTGGTGCCATGATCTTCATATATAAACATATAGAAGTGATTAGACAAATATTTGAATAAATATTGTCATTCATGGACTCAAATTGAATAAGTACGTCATCATAAAGTATACTAATGTATAAAGATCGAATAAATCGAATTATCTCTTTACATAAGACATCCATATGATAATCAACAGAACATGAACATAACGAATAATAACAATGCATAATAAAAGAAAAGATACCAACTTTCACATATATATATTTTCAACTTGTTGCATAATTTTTGTGAAGAACAAAAATAATTCGGAGTTACATCGCTCCGCAATACAAGTCATAGACAATACAAAACAAGTAAGTATTTTTCTTCACATCATTCCTTCAAAATCTTCAAGTTTTCGTATATATATCTTCAAAATCTTCAGTCTTCAACCAAACGGGTGTGGGTACTACCCTCAAAACTTGATCACATACCAAATCTAGACAGACGGTGGGGGTGGGGGTGAAGATGCACGTATCACACCACGAAAATATGCTATCTCCTCCTCAATAGCACTGATACGCCTCTCATGATATGAAGAGGCAACATGGGGTGGTGGAAGTGAGGATACTAATGGAGATGGTGGTGATGGAGATGTCGGTAGTGGTGGCGGTAGTGGAGGTGATCATGTGGGTAGTGGTGGCTAGGATGATGATGATGGAGCACTCTGAGATGCTCGAATATTAGAAAGTTGAGCACTAAGCTCATGAAACCGTTGAAACAACATACCGAGCGGTATCTTGATGGATGTGACCCTATACTCAGTGGTGGTAAGTGGTAAGTGGCTCGGGTTGTACGGATCAGATGGGCTCATGCCCGAAGGTGGCTGAACATGTGAAACAGCATAGTAAGGTGAGGGGTATGCAACAGTAATGTGCACATGTGGTGGGGGATGAGACAGATCTCCAGCAGTGGGGATCGGAATAAAAAGAGGATACTCAGTCATAGAATAACTGTGTGGAACATGTGATGGTCCTGCAGTGAACGGGTCCTGATAAGAACTGAGAGTCGGTGTAACAGTAGTAGAAAAGATCCAACAAAAGGATAAGGGGGTACATGATCAGCAGGCTAAGAAGTACTACCAAGAGTAAAATGAGATGGTCCAACAAAAGGGTGATGTATCGGGTGATCAGTGTGGTGTGTGATATCTCCCAAAGAATGCAGTGGTGGTGCAGACTCAGATAAATGATCATACCGAGCTGTATCTCTTTGGATGTGACCCTATACTCGGTAGTGGTAAGTGGCAAGTGGCTCGGGTTGTACGGATCAGATGGGCTCATGCCCGGAGGTGGCTGAACATGTGAAACAGCATAGTAAGGTGAGGGGTATGCAACAGTAATGTGCACATGTGGTGGGGGATGAGACAGATCTCTAGCAGTGGGGGTTGGAATAAAAAGAGGATACTCAGTCATAAAATAACTGTGTGGAACATGTGATGGCCCTACAGTGAACGGGTCCTGATAAGAACTGAGAGTCGGTGTAACAGTAGTAGAAAAGATCCAATAAAAGGATAAGGGGGTACATGATCAGCAGGCTGAGAAGTACTACCAAGTGTAAAATGAGATGGTCCAACAAAAGGGTGATGTATCGGGTGATCAGTGTGGTGTGTGATATCTCCCAAAGAATGCAGTGGTGGTGCAGACTCAGATAAATGATCAGTGGGGAATGTGTCTGGTAAAACGGGATCAACGTGTATAGGTAGAGTATCTAAAGATGGTGGTAAAACTGTAACAGGTGAAAGCATAGGTGATGGTGTCTCAAGTGTGGGTGGTGCAGAAGATGAGATGTCAACAACTGCGACCTTAGGCTGAGCTACCTCTAACATGGCTATGTCAAACTCCTCTTCGATGCCAAGGTCGTCCTCTAGGTGGTCAACATGTACGAGCGGGATGATATCAATATCATCATCGATAACAGGAGGAATGAGGTTGTCGTTCTCATCGATATCCTCATCCAATGGACCTACGACATTAAGTGGTATGAGGTCATATGCAACAACATGTTCACTCTCAGGGTGACCATAAATAATCATCTCATGATAGTGGGGTACAACTAGTATATCATCCTCTAAAGGGAGATTTGCGGGAACAGGCTCAGGAAGGGCAAAGGTTGAAAGTCGATGTTCATCCATTCATCGTCCGAGAGGTCGTCATCGGAGATGATTATGATGGGTGGAATGGGGTCGTCTAGTGGTATGTAATCAGCGTCTGAGATAAATCATGTGGAATCAGTGTCGGAATTGGTACCGGAAGACATGGTCCTGGCAAAATAATCTGTACAACTCATGGGTAAACAATTATTAGTTATAATAAATTTTGGGCAATTGTATTTTGGTTTTGTTGTAAGTTGTCTCATGTATTGTTTAGATCAATCTTATTGTTATCGTGTCTAATCCTCAGAGACTAACTCGTATAATGTCCTTTCATTATAGCTTTGATTTTTTTAGTTTGGTACTAGTGGACACTTTGTGATAATGCAGATGAAAAACAATTGAAGCTTTGATACCAGGTCTGTCACGCCCTGATTTTTATAAAAAGACCATTTTGAAATTGTAGACTAGACTCAAAAGAATCTTAGTTCACTACAATTGAAGCTTTGATACCAGGTCTGTCACACCTTGATTTTTGTTATTGCGGAAGCGTGTGCGAGGTGTGGCCAGAGCGTCAATCGTTGCATTCAACCAAGTAAACGACAATTGCAGAACATAATAAGATTTTCATTCAAAAACTGAACAAGTAAACGTCAATCATTGCATTCAACCAAGTAAACGACAATTGCATTCAATCGTTGCATAACAAGTTTTACAAACATGATAACCAAAAACTGGATGACATCAAACTGCTTGACTTCAAAACACACGAACATATATTTCCAAAGTTGTCCACTAGTTACCTATAATACATGTTAGTTTTGAAAAACGTCAACAAAAGTTGTGAATTCATATATTTAGTTTGCATCAAATAATTCTTGAAAATGTTTGAAGTACTGAATCTGGTATGTAATTAAATGAAACTTGTAAGATCATTAGTGTTTTGCAAGGACACTAACTGTATGCCGAATAGGAGGCAACCAAACCTTGACGATAAGTTTTGTCCGAGACACTCGTTTTAGACACAAGAGCACTCTGTAACGATATGTTTTTATTGCCTTTCAGAGTGGGGCTCACCAAAACCCAATAGATCTATCACTTTTGTTCCTCGGTACTTGTTTATTCATTATATGGCCCATTTGTTTAATTCTATCCGCATGTGATCTAAATATTTTCATTCTTTAAAATAGTCATACCAATTGAAAACATGTATTCTCCCCGAACGTTTAAAACCTTAAAACGATTAACAAAAAGGGGAAACATGAACTCACAATTTCGCGTTCCGTGCAAATCTCTATGTATTGTTTGATTCTTTATTCGTTTTCTCAACCTACAAGTGTTCTAATCCCATTAGACACTTAGGTTTATGATCGTTTTCGAACAAGTATTCATCTTGAATTCATAATTATACTTGTATTTGTTTGTTTTCTTTGTTTGTATATATATACATATACTTCATATATATATATATTCCATATCTTTCGTGTTTGAATGGGCCTAACCTAACTGTTAAGTGTAAGAATTCAATTGCTATGTTTTTATATGTGTGGGCCTAGCCCAATTTGTTTCATATGTGTGGGCCTAGCACAACTTTATTTAAATGTGTGGACCTAGCCCAATTGGTTACATATGTGTGGGCCTAGCCCAACTTGTTTAATATATGTGGGCCTAGCCCAACTTGTTTTAGATGTGTGGGCCTAGTCCAAATGAAATTATCTAAAATGGATCAAGCCCAAATGAGTATGTAAAAGTGGGCCTAGCCCAAGTTAATCATGTAACAGTAGGCCTAGCCCAAATAGTTTATAGAAGTTGGTTTAGTCCAAATTTAATCTTATAAAAGTGACTTCTAGCCCAATTTAGTTTATAAAAATGGGCTTTAGCCCAGTTCAGTTTATAAGAGTGGGCTTTAGCCCAATTCAGTTTATAAGAGTGGGATGTAGCCCAACTTAGTTTATAAAAGTGGGCTTTAGCCCAATTCGGTTTATAAAAGTGGGCTTTAGCCCAATTCAGTTTATAAAAGTGGGCTTTAGCCCAATTCAGTTTATAAAAGTGGACTAGCCCATATAATTATTTAATTGAGCTTAATACATGTTTTAAATACTTACTAGTAATAATTTATAAAAATTAGTTTATAAAACTACTAATATTTCATATAACTTATTTTTATCAATTCTCGTATATATACTTGTTGTATAGTGTGTGCCGGTTTGTTTATTTGTTTTGACCGTTCCGTCTGTGTCGCCCGCTTCGTTCGCGTTATTTGTTTCGTCCGTGTCTTTTGTTTCATCCGTGTCGTTTGTTCGTTCGTGTCGTTTTATTTGTTTGATATGTCCAAAATGTCCATTTTTGTCCGAATTGTCTTATTGTCCGATTTGTTAGTTTATGTCCATGTTTGGGACAAAAATATTTATACTTGTCATGATTCAAGTATATATATATATATATATATATATATATATATATGTTTTTGTACATTTTGTAAAATTTTGTATTTGTGTATTTATTCCAACTTGGTCTAAATACATAAAATTTATACACCAAAATACACACACATACTTGATCATATCTAAATATATATTTCATCTAAAATATATATTTATCCATTTTTAGTTTGAGAAAAACTCTTGAAATTTTATGTAAACTTTTTATCCAAATTTTGTTTAATCATGATTAAAATCCTTAGTCATTCAAAATCTTTAGTTTAACCATACTTTAATCATAATAAATTTTTCAAAAATTTTGCCATAGTTTCCCCTAAACTATGGACTTTCCCATGCTTTAATTAAACATGTTTTAAACCATGTTCAACTCAAATAATGATCAAGTATAATGACTAATCTTCTAGATCATAATTCTTTAACAAGAAATGTTATGAACTTGTAGTAACTCTAAACTTTTCAGAAAAAAAAAACTTTATTAACACTTTTTAACAAAACTCTTAGATTATTTATTTTATGTAAAAAACCCATACTTTATGTAATAAATGAAATCATTTTAAATGTGTACATATGTTCATATCACTTCCAAAAATGAGTACATGTTCATGATCTTTCTAAATATGAAAACTTTATTATTATTTTTCAACAAATTTTCTAGATCATGTGTTTTAAATAACAAACTATATTTTGTATAATGCATATGACCATTTTTAGTGCATAAATCATGTTCATAGCATTTTTTTGTTTATTAAATCTTGCTAGATTTAAACATGCATATGTTTAGATCTTCTTTTTTAACCATAAAAATGTAAGATTACTTCTACTACAAAAAGACAATTTCAAGATCATCACCATCAAAAAAGTTAAATAATCATATTAGTATGTTACTCTTGTTAATGTTTCTAAATGATTTTTATGTAAGATTTCAAGATGATCTTGTACTTTTTATATTAAATCATAATATAAGAATGTAATAATAAAATATGGAGCTTACTACTAGCTTGGTGAGCAAGATGAAGGTGATGATAATATGAAGAAAAGATAATGATCCAAGAACTTAAGTCTTGAGAAAATGCTCCAAATGGGTCTTCAAGTCTTGCAAAAGCTTTGAATCATTCATGCACCTCCATATTTGCTAGTAATCTTTGAGTTTGAATTTGAAAAAGATGAATATGTTGGATGATGACGTTGGCAGATTTTTGGAGAGAGAAAGGTGGAAATGAAACGTTTTTGGTAGTGTTGGAAATGAGAACTGTGGTGGAGTGTTAAGATCTTGTTTTGATTATGTCTCTTACACATCACCCAACACTAATCATCCTCTAAGTTAATCCAACACATCAAGAAAAATAAAATGAGTAGGCATTGGGACCCACATAGCTGTGCAAGCGGGGGTGGTTTGGTTTTAATTTTTTTATAAAATCCGTTATATTTTATAAACTTTATAATCTTGGATGTTTATATATATTAGTTTTTATAAAGCCTAATGGCTCAACATACTAAAGTGATGTTATAATATGTCAAACTAACTCGCTAGGCTAATTGTTTCGTTGTTCGGTTGATAAATTCGGTTCAGGTCTCGTACCGGATTAATACTGACATTTTGTGTTACTTATGAAATTTTATTTACACAATTGTCTTTGTACTTATTTTATGGTCCAATTTATTAATCCAACTCTCCGGACTAATAATTTGTTATTTCAGACCCAGCTCCTGTACCGGCTTTGTTGTAACTATCCATGTAGCTTTAAAACCTAAGTTTAAATAAGGGTTTTGTGTTGTTTTTACCCTATATATTATTTATGATAAATAATATTTATTTTTGAATTTCGGATATTTGCTGTTTCATTCTGCGGAGTGTTGTACACACTACAACATTGCTGTATTTTCTACGGACCGGTCAATTTGATGTTTTAGTTGAATTTTTCTGAAAGTATTGTTCGTACATTATTTTCAACTAATATATCTATATAATATTTATCACCGACATACTTTATTTTTCGTCTTTGCCGCGTCAGAGTGTATCGCGACTAGTGCTGACATGTACAGTGTGTTCGCGTTTCTGCCGCCAGTCTAGGATATAATTTTATATGTTTCTAATTGTGGCGGGTTTGCCATCATACTAAGCTATGATTTTGAAATTCCTAGACCTTTAAGACTCAAATTAAATAAAATCAAGTAAAAAATAAGAATGTAATAGTTGTTTCGGCTATATGGATTTACCGGTATTTTGTCGTATGTCACAACTTTAACATGTCATTTATATGGTGATGGAGAATAGTCTGCTTCTCATATCCTGACTTTCTAGTTTGTGGCCTCTTTTACAAGTTTGTTCAGAAAAACTAGGTTTCCATCTTCATTTTTTGCCAACCAAAACCATTGATAGTTGTTGCCCTGGATTCAAAACCACCACACACCGTTGCAACTAAATCTAGATTTTGTTCCTTCCCCACCTTCTTATGAAATTGTACGTGTTGGTCACCATTTATTTGGTAGGACATAAAAGCAAATCTTATTAGAGTTCATTATAGACCAAATACAATCTACAAGTACGACAAAATACTACCCTTTTAAACAAGATTCTTAAGATCTTTGTGAAACCAGAAAACGAAATACACATTTTTTATTTATATAAAATTTATATTAGTTTATGTTTAATATAATTTTGAGGGTAGTTTGGTCATTTTACACATATTAACCAAGAAATATAACGACCATCCACGTTAGGGACCGTCAGTCACAAATTGCAAATAACTAATAGCATTTTTGTAATTTCAAAGTTCCGAGGACAAAAATTTTAATTTGTGCAAAGTAGAGGGACCGTCCAAGTAATTAACACTTTTTTTGGACCGACGAACCATGGGTAGGTCAATGTTATAGGTTACTCGTGGACTATCTTTGAACCTGGGTGATTATCGGGCCAAGACTGAACCAAACTGAAACTGGATAAGTGCAAATATGAGAACTAAGAACCTAACCGGATAACAAAGGGTCAGTATGGATTTATGTTGGACCTACAAAAGAATAGACGATATTCAAAAGCCAAAACATGATCAGCTAAAATCAAGAAATAAACAGAAGATTGAATCAGATTCTCCCCAAAGATAGTGAATCTTGAACACCTAAATCAGAGCATTTGTTGAAGATAAGAAAACATCTGATCAAAGCCTTGGAACCACTACTCAAGAAGAAACAAGGTTTGTTGAAGCAAAGGTTTGATGAGGAACACCAAATATCTGTTTGGCCAAACAAATATTTGGATCAAAGCAACAGAGGATAGTCTAAATAGATGTTTCCCAATATAACAGTACTTGTTTTGTATCCATGTTTAGCATAGTTAGATCAGATGTTAGATTTGCAGAGATATTTGCAACATTTGTGGGATCTATCGGTTATTATGTAAAACAAAATTGATCAACTTCTAGATGAAGTGGGGTGACCAAAAGTTTTTGGTGTTTTATCATATACGAGGCAAAACATGATTTTCCTACTTGGAAGCCACATTATCCGAAACGAGTTATTTTGAAAAACAGAGATTGATCCGGATACAAATAAGCCAAAAGTATCATTGATTGTTAAACGTTTTGAAAACATGAAAAACATGCCCCTCATGCCATTAGAACAAGATTTCCATGGTGATTTTCGTTGGTGGCACTGTGATAGATTTACTTGTGAAGCTGTAATAGTACTGTGTACAAAGGATGTTGGAGATCGATAAGAATTTTGGATCCAATGTGGTTGGTGAATTTGTCTGAACAGGATACCATAATAAGATACATTATCAGGTGAAAGACATAGATTAGGCAATGTAGTATCATAACGCTATAAAGATCTGCTATGCATATGAAGTGAATTCAGGGAAGATGTGGGAAACTAAGTGGAGAGAGTTTTAAAAGAAAGAGTTTTTAAGAGATGTTCATAACGAAGGAAAGGATTGCTGAACGCACAAGGATAGCTTCTATTAAAAGATATAAGTACATGAAGTGGGTGCTAGCAACAAACCAAACTCCAATGCCATACTTCGAGCTCAAACGTCAATGTGTTAGGAAGTATTTCTTTGGAAGATAAAGTTTTGAAGTTTTGAAGATTCTTGAAGACCGAACGAGACTGCGAGAACATCCAAGGGGGAGTTTGTTGATACACAATGTTTGTTTCCTGCGTCATTGTGTCATGTCAGTTTGTAATAGGGCTGGATTGTTAGATTTTGTGTATATATGTTTTAGTGTACATCCATACGGATGAGTACATCCGTAGGGAGGAGACTGGTCTGTCCCAAAGGTGTCTAGATGGCTACAAATAGCTGGTGAGGACTAAGTCATTGGTAACTTTGTTGATCTTCAGACGAAGCCCTTTCAGTTTGAATTCTCGGTTGTAACTTGACTTTATATGAATGACAACGTTGAAAATGAACTAATCTTGTGTTGTCACCTAATTGTAATGAATTCTACGCTTTGTGATTAGGTTATTAGATATCACCGGAACATAACATCAAGATAAGCGATCCTCTCATTCTACAACTTACGCTTTTACAGCAAACGATGATAGTCATGGTCCTAATCAAGTTATTCAAGTGCATAGTTTAGGTCACTTTGCAAGAGAGTGCAAGAGTCAATCAAACAGCTCTGCAGCATTAATCATTTACCCAAATCAAACACCTGAACCTAATGCACAACAATAGTTTTATTTCCAAAATACCCCCGGACCAAATGTGCAAAACACAGGCCACTTTGCACAAAACATGAATCCTATGCTAGTTCATTATGTTCAAGCATCACAAGTTCCTCAGGTTTAGTATGTTCAGATGCATATGGCACATGTTTAAGCACCACCAGTTGCTCATGCTCCTTCACCAACAGATTAATCAACAAAACTTTTTCACACAAGTCTATGTTGATTGGAGCAGCTTACAAGAAAACTTAATAGATGGAAATTTGGTTTTAATAGCAAATGATTGTGATAAACTTCCAAATTTCTGTTTTATGGCTCTTGAACATATCTTAGGTGAACAAATTATGTTTAAACAACCGTGGGTAAAGAAATTGCTGGTGAAACTGCTGAAAGCCCAGGTCAAACATTTGTTGATGACCATGAGCATGCAGGAAAAATGGATGGAAACTATCCCAAAAGTTCCACTGATTGCATCAGCGTGGATCAAGTTATGTTCTAACAAGTGTATCATAGCATTTGCTAATATCAGAGGTGAATGAAAACCTAAAAGAAAAGGTTTAAATCAGTGAAAATGTTCTTGAAAAGTCGAAAAGAGATTTTAAAACAAGAATTTTTGAGAAAAACCATGAAATACGCAATCTCAAGCATGAAGCAACCATAACAAAGGACCAACTCTAAACAATGATAGAAAAATATCATAATTGTAAAAATGAGTTGGAATCCATACAGATCACCTATGAAAGATGGGTTAAGTCATGTAATGGTTATGAGATGCTTCTAGAAATACAAAGAAAAAGCAATGTGAAGTTTGGTGTTGGTTTTAGAAAATATGACCAAGAACAACACACCAATACTTCCATTGACTCAGAAATGGTTGAAGATATTACCAACCACATCAACTGGTGAGGAAATCAAGATCACTGAACCCAATGGCAAGAAGATAATTCTTGAAAAACCATAAGGTTCTAGTCAATCTGAAAAACAAAAGTATGAATTTAAACCATAAAGTTCTAGTCAATCTTGAAAATTTTAAATCATTTAATTTCACCAACCTAGATGTTCTTAAGCCACCCAAGATAAAAATCACTTCTATCACCAACTCTCAAACAGCTGTTAAAACATCTATTGTTGAAAAGAGAGACAAAGGTAATAGGAAAGTAAGACCACAGATCTGTTTTCTGAATATTGTGAGAAAACAAATCAAGTGATAAAAGATTGTCTCAAGTTAAAAGCATATGTTATAAACAGGGGAAAAAATATCTGTGAGTCAACACTTGGGTGCACCATCTGTGGGAAATTCAACCGTGTTACCACAATGCACAACCCAGCACTGTGGAACACACACCAGACATTTCCACAAAACCACTTTCATTCCCATCCCGAAATCTAAAAGAAAAACCAAAAAGAAGGTATCTCTGGGGTTGAGATGCTAGAGGTACTTGTAGTAGCCCAAATGCAGCAAACATTTGTTATTACTTCCTCACAATAGATAAAAACATCTCCACCCAGCCAAACTCCTCACTCATCCTCACAAAAGGTGATATTGTAAGCACATTGGACACAAAATTAAGAGGGAGATGATTCACTTGAATATCTCTTCTCAAGCCCCTCTCCTAGGGCTTCTCTTTCTACTCCACCACCCATAAAAACTATCCCATCACCATTCCAAAGATTACTTGATGCAATTGATACAACCTACTTACACATACCTAATCCCCATCTATAACAAATCACAGAGAGTACACTTCAACAAGTGACTAAGGCAAGCTTAGAAATCCTTGTTATCCCATAAGCAGAGGAGGCAACACCTCTTGTGTCTCAAGAGACACTAACAAGTATTTCAAGCGGGGCAGCTACTACAACTATAAAGACAACAGTCTCACAGTTGGACAATGGTTACATCATTAAGACCCCCTTGAAGGCAACAACTATTGAGACAATAGTCTTTTTACCAGTTGGAAGTCCCTAGTACCAAGAAAAAAGGGGCACCTAGTTCAAAACTAAGTACAACCACCTTTGGTGGGAATTCAGATGATCCTATTAACTTAGGTGATGGATTAAACTATCCAGAATTGATGGAGAGAGTAACCAAGTTAGAGTCATTAGGTGAAGAAATCAAAGAAATGATGAATATCTCCACCATCAGATGTAGATATTGCAAAAAAATATGGGCACATGTTCAACCATATCTTCACCTTCAAAAGTAATTTGCAGAAGAAAAACAAAATTTACAAGTAGAGTTGATAAGACAAATAGTGGTACCAGGTACAAAGATACTCAGGCATAGGTTAAAGCTATCAAAGACTTTCTCCTTGAAAACACTGGTACAACTCTCACTCTACCTAAATATCAAGATGATGCTAAGAAGGGGGAGGAAGACTACATGAGGAAGCTCCCACCTCTGGTCAAAAAAGGTTGGAAAAAGGTCTGATATTGCTAGGCAAGACAAGAAGAGATTGCCAAGGAAGTAGAAAAAAAGGAAAGATTCTAGGGAAGCCAATATGGAGATAATGGTGCCGGAGATTATAGAAAGGAATAAAATCCAAGATAATCAAGGTTTTTCAACAAAAGTTCCAAAAAGCACTGATGCAACAACTATTCAAACCTCTATCACATCTATCCAAACACCCGCCACTCAAACCACTGCTTCCCTTGTCCAAACATCTTTTGCCACTACAAAAGTGACAACAGGGTTACAACTACACTACCACCATCACCAATTCACAAGTCCCCTAAAGGACTCCTCATCCACAAAAGAAAACCCACATCACAACCTTCACAACCACCACTAAAAACACCAACTCTTCAAATATCCAGGAGAAAAAAATTCATTGTCTTATATGATGATGAAGAAACTCATGATGCATCTCCCTTCAAAACCATTGCCACCACAGCCTTATCCATCACACCTTAACCATCCACTACCACAACCACAGCACTCACCATTGCATCCCACCTATAAAACCACCCACTACCATACTTGACCCATTAAAGTTAGAATATGTATCAAAAGAAATACAATCTTTCTACTCTACAATTAACATTAGCCAACTTCCATTTCCATCCGTTAAAAGATATTCAAAGCCTTAAAATGTACAAGATTACCTGGAACTAAAGATCAAACATGCTGAAAGAATAGTTGATTATAAAAGCAAGCGCAAAAGTGATAAGGAGGCTCAACAAATCATGTCTGCCAGAATTTGAAAAAGTAAATAGACTTGAAGACTTTGCAAAAGATGTCAGTCAAAAGGTTACTCCAGGACCAGTTAACAACCTTGACCTCAAAAGGAACTAAGGGAAGATTATCTGGATTTTATAATGAAAAATAAGCCTTATAGAGCCACAAGAGCTCAATTCTATGGTTGGACTGTAGAAGCCCTCTTAGAAGAAATTACAAGGATTGAGATGTTAAAACTCAATCCAGACATCAAGCCCACTCCTCCCAACTGGGTTGTAGGAGAAAATCTATTGGTCAAAAAGCATTTGAATGAAGAAAAATGAAGGAGGGGATGGTGGCAACAAGATTTAGATCTTTGCAATCCATAGCTAGGTGGGATGGGCCAACAATCAAAGAAAACTACAAGAAGCTTGAAGCACTAAGAGTTGTAGATTCAGTTCCCAAAAGGCCTTACTATGAAGACTTACTAATCAGTTCTCTAATTAATCCTTCCGAACTTCCATTTGCAAAGCATGCTTTCTTAATGGTTAGAAGCCACCCAAAAGACAAAGGACATGAGATATTTTAGGAAGGAATAAAAAATGAACTCATGTATGGGCATCCTGATGCTAAGTTACAAGAACTATTGGGACAAGTCTTGGGAAAGTATGTTCCCTCACCTCTTCCAATATAATCAGTCTTAGTAACTTCTTCTACCTCTAAACTTCAAAAATGGGCCTCAGACAGAGCAAGCCATAAATTAACAATAGTCAGGGAAAATGGAGAAGTGAAAAAGACTTCAATGAATAGTGTGATGAGCCAAAAATTGAAAATATGCAAGATCTACTTGATCTTCCACTTGAAAGGGATGCTAATGACTTACTTTCTGAAAGATTTGAGAAGCAATTTAAAGCCCATATCAGAAGTAAGTTGAAGAAGAATAAAAAATGATCCAATAAACATTTGTTTTTGCATCATCTGTTCTAGGGGGAGATTGTTGGTCCTACAAATGAACAAATGATATTCGAAAGCCAAAATATGATCGACTGATCAAGAAATAAATAGAAAATTGAACCAGATTCTCCTCAAAGATAGTGAATCTTGAACAGAGCATATGTTGAAGACAAGCAAACATCTTATCGAAGCCTTGGTACCGTTGTTCAAGAAGAAACAAGGTCTGTTGAAGTCTAAAATATATTGAAGCAAAGGTCTGATGAAGAAGACCAAACATCTGTCTGTCTGGAGATGTGTGGATCAAAACAACAAAGGATAGTCCAGACATATGTTTCCCAATATAACAATATTTGTTTTGTATCATTGTTTAGCATAGTTAGATCAGATGTTAGATTTGCACAAATGTTTGCAACATCTATGGAATCTTTTCTATTAGGAATGTTAAATGTCACTATCATGGTGATGTCAGTCAATCAAAAACAGATCTTTCGTACTTAGTATAAATAGATCTCAAATGTTAGAGATCTATTCATCACATACATCACCTTTTCTTTTGTGCGAACAAAATTGTTAAGTGATCAGGCTGAGGGGAAGTCTGTAAAGTCAATCACTCTGTAAAATATTTGAATCTTTATGATTAATGAAAAACAGATGTTGATGATGATCCTTGCTTGTGATTGTTTATCTTTTCTTATACAATACAAAATTTTTTATACATAATTTTTTTGATAATAACAAGCCTTGTAAACTCAGACCTGACAATTTCACGTTTCATTTCCTCACTAGTCGCGGGCTTGTACCATTTAGACTAAAAAATGTAGATGAATAGAGGTAGTAAAGATGCTTAATCGAAGATGTAAACTTCAGAAGGTGAAAGTTTGGACGTTTATACTTTTACCCCCATCGCATCCTTTTAGAAAATCCTATTGCATCTTGAAACTTGCAAATTCAATTAGAATAAGTAACACTTTTAGAAGGAAATATAAAGCAAAGAAAGTTATAAGGGTAAAGTTATCATACAAAATCTCAGAAAAATGAGAAGGGTACAAAGACACAATAGATCACAAAATATAACACAACGTCGAGCAAAATATAATACAATGCTCGTAAATATAACATAATGTCGAGGAAAAAAACACAATGAGTCACAAAAAAGACACAATGACGCAAATATATAAAAGACACAACACCAAATAAAAAGACACAATGATCTAACCAAACATTCTAAAAAGTCTACAAGCTAAAAAATCCAAAAGCGAAAGCATAAAATCACATATCGTAGAGTTCTAAGACGGTTCCAGTGCCGCTTAAATGCGTTCAATCAGAGCCCATTTCATACCATTCCTACGACTTTCTATTTTTAGAAGACTATATATTTTATCCTAACCCAAATTTATAAATAATAAAAAAATCAAAGGGCTGTTTTTTTTTTGTGTGTGTAGAACGTTGCTGTTTGAGATAATTGTTGGATATCGAACACAAACTCTCTTTGAATGCATAATCAAATAGGATAACAACAAAAGATAGAAACAATCGGTATCTTGGTGACAAGAACAAGATCCGACGTCAAATATATATACATATGTATTGGACAGTTATGTTCAACGGTTACATTAGGTTTGGAGCCAAAAACCTTTTAAATGGCTTTGTTATGATACCTGGCATTTTGGTCGAATACGCAACTAATCCTAAGTTAACCTAATGCATAATATATGTCACGAATACAACTATACAATATGTATCTAATATAGTTACAGATAAACATAAAATCAAGTTTATATTCCACACTCTCCCCTAAACTTGATCCGGTGAGGTGTTGCGACTTTGTTGTTTCAATGCATGCATGCATGATGACTGAATGATTAGCTTCCTACACAGCCTTTGTAACCCTCTTGAAATCGAGGATTCATCTTTTCATTAGATTCTTCATTCCATTCCAATCAGAACCTACATACAATGCATAATTCGCTGCTTCTAGTTTCTATTCCTTGACAAGTGTTGTTGTATCTCCATCTTTCTCTTCCTTAACTTCTGATAGATCAGTTTAGTTTCCCTCTTGTTGTGTTGTTTCCATAAATGCTTTGTCTTGACATAATTATAAACTAAAACATCCAAACACTCTGCAAATGTTACCCTCATGTCGTATCCTTCATTCCATCCTAGCCCCAAATCTTTTGATACTAAGGTCCATAAATTGTATTCGTTTACCCTTTTGTGACGGCCCTCTCTTTTTACCACTAAATACAAATCTAACTACTCTAGTACATTTCCTTCTTCTGTGACGAGTAGCAACTCACATGATTTGGTATCATCAAGTAACTATGAAGGAACAAATCTATCATTTCTACAAACTTCTCCCTTAATTCAAACTAGTATTCCATTACATAATCAATGTTGTCTAAATAATCCATAAAACTAACACAATCTGTTAAAGTTCTAAAATTGATCTGCCCCACAACCTTTTCATTTGCGTTAAGATTATGTTGGGAATCGTGTTCAAGTTCTTCATGATAATTGTTCATGTGTACATTTTTATAACTTTTGAACATCTCATTCTTTTCTTCAGTAAATACCTTTTCTAAATCTATTTCACGAATTCTCTCCTCTTCATTATTAGTTGACAAGGATACTTCATTAGGATCATTTGTTGTTTTGAACATAGGAACGATTTTGCATGTATCTCCAATAACATTGATCACAAACCCTTGTTTAGACAATTGTTCTAAACTTGAAACATTTCTGTTTATGTCATGTGTGTAGAATACACTCGGAATTCAATCTGTGATCTTTAGTTTGTATGTCAACCACCCAATTCCCTGTATGTACAAGGTTTCTTGATGGTTGGTTGTTGTTTCGATATCATAAGAGTTTTTGAAAGCTTTGAACAATGATATGTTACTGGAATAATGGTGCTTGAACAATGAATTACATACCCGATCTCGGACCATAAGCCATAGTCAGTGCCTTGAACGATCAAATCTTCCCGTAGTTACTAAGATTTGAATCCTAGTGTCAATCACTTGTCTGATCAATGTGGATGCCTCATCTTGTTCCTTTATGCCGCAGTTTCGAACATAATGGCCATACTTTTGACAATAATAGCATTTGCGGTGATTAATTTTAGATCTCCAGGATGGAACCTTCCTTTCTCTGTCAGAACAGTGTCTGCAGGACGTCATGGTTCTAGTTTGATTGTCTAATCTTTCGCTTGAAATTTTTTAACAAATTGGCTTTCATACTACCTTGTTGGATATCAAACACAAACTCTCTTTGAATGCACAGTCGAATAGGATAACAGATAGAAATTGTCGATGTCTCAGTGACAAGAACAAGATCCGACATCAAATTTATATACACTTGGATAGTTATGTTCGACGGTTACTTTAGGTTTGGCACCAAAAAAACATTTTTGACGGTTTTGTTATGATACTTGCCATTTCTGTCAAGTACACAACTAATCGTGATTTAATCTAATACATAATATATGCCACGTATACAATTATACAATATGCATCTAATATAGTTACAAATAATCATAAAATCAAGTTTATATTCCAACAATAATGACACAAAGTATGGGCCAACATGGGCTCGGACATAACATTGGCATTTTGCACATTGGCTTGGTCATTCCATTTTGCGATGCCTTACCCAAGTTCGAATCCCGCGTGCGAGTCCTAGCTGTACGTGCAAATCCTAGGTGTACGGGTCGGGTTGGTTGCATCAAATCCTACTGCGTTTGTGGTTCAAACATGGGGCCTTAGGAAGTTCCCACATAATTCTCCACATTGTGTGGGTCGAACCTGGTACTCTCCCTGGCCTCACACTTAACCCGGCAGGGATTTGCCAACCAAGCCAACGATCATTGGCTTATAACTTTTTTGCTGACCAAACTCAAGTTATTATTTTTACTTGAAGCCTTGAAGGTGTCTTTGAAACCATTTGTACACAATAACACCAAACAAAACCATGAGAGGAGAAAACAAAAACAGAAAAAAAAATCAAGAACTGACTTTGGAAAAATCGCAGTCACTTAACTTTTATCTTTTACATTTTTTCCCTTCTTGTTCTTTAGTTTCCCACCTTAGTCCTGTACTCCTGTTTAATCAACTTTTACCACCAAAATAACATACAAACAAACTTATTATAATGAGTTTAAATCCCTTATCAATCAAGTTGAATTTAATGAAACTATGTAGTTTTTGGATCAATATAGTTGCACATACAAGTTCAGATGCTGAAAACATATAGAAAAAAAAAGAAAGGGAATACAAATCTACGTGCAATCGTAATCCCATATTTGTTGCTAGGATTGTATCATTTAGTTCTTAGCTGAAAATACAATAGTTTTCATATCAATTAAAATTTTCAATCAAAGAGAAACTATTATTAGGAATTGGAAAACACACCTATTAGATTGGTTGTTTGTCAAATAGCTCCTTCGGCTCTGCATTTCTAGAGTATGGCTTACGCCTAAGTAGACCCGACAATGCGCAGACCTTTCAACAGACAAATGCTTTGTGGAAGATGATTTATGCATGTACCTTCTATATTTAACTCCGTTAAACATTCCAAACATCCAAGTTCTACGGGCAATTTCTCAACCCGAATACAATGGGAGAGATGTAAACTCTTTAAACATTTCATTTTACAAATGTTGTTTGGAATACCTCGTAATTGTATACATTCCATGAAGATTAGCTTCTCTAAGCATTCTAATTGGCTAAGATCATCAGGTAACTTCTCAAGACGCAAACATGATTTAAGTTCAAGTGATTTCAGATGTTTCAACATACATATGCTCTCTGGAAGATGCTTGATTTCTTTAATCGACAAAATTAGCTCTTCTAGACTTTCTGACTGGTAGAGATCCTTTGGCACCTCTGGAATACTGCCTTCAAGTGTAAACTTTCCTAAATGTTGTAAACCACAAATACTTGCTGAAAATGACTTGAGGTTTGTGCAAGCACATAGACCAAAAGAAATAAGCTTTTCAAGATTTCCATTCAATGAGGGTAGAGGTTCATCATAAAAACATTTAAACAATAACTTAGGAAAAGTATTGTTGAAATGCACTGGGCATATATCACCGGATTCTGCAACCAGTTCTAACTTAGCTAAATGATCAACACGAGGCGATTCAAACCGCTTGTCAACCAAAAAATATTCAAACCTTGAACAGCCGCTTAAAGACAAGTTGTTTTAGACATCCCGCTGGTGCATGAATTTTTACCAGATGATAACATTCTTTAAGATCTAACCTCTCGAGATGTAGAGTCAACCCAAGGTTAAGCTTACTCAACTTAGAACCACTCAGGTAGAGGACTTTGAGCTTTAGACATTCAACGGGCATGTGAAGTTCTACAAATTCATTACATCCTCCAAGATCTAACCTCTCGAGATCTGGAGTCAGGCCAAGGTTAAAGGTTCTCAACTTTGAATAACTGAGGTTAAAGAATCTAAGCTTTAATGGAAATTTAAGGTGCATGTGAAGTTCTACAAAATCATTACAACCTTCAAGATTTAACCACTCGAGATTTGGAGTGAGTTCAAGGTTAAGGTTACTCAACTTAGACCAGCAAAGGTTGAGTGACTGGAGCTTTGGACACTCAAGAGGCATGTGAAGCTCAACAAAGTAATTACATCCTCTAAGATTTAACCTCTGGATATTTGGGGTCATCCGAAGGTCAAAGGATTTCAACTTTGAGTAAGCTAGGTTAAGGAATCTTAGCTTTGGACATGGAAAGGGCATGTGAAGATCTACAAAATCATTACATGCTCCAATATCTAACCTCTCAAGATGTGGAGTCAGCCCAAGGTTAAGGTTACCCAGCTTAGACCAACGAAGGTCGAGTACTTTGAGCTTTGGACATCCGACTGGCATGTGAAGGTCTACAAAGTTATTACATCCTCGAAGATCTAAGCTCTCAAGTTGTGGAGTCAACCTTAGGTCAAAAGATTTTAACTTTGAATATGCAAGGTTAAGGAACCTGAGATTTAGACATTCAACATGCATGTGAGGTCTTACCAAATCATTACAAGCTCCAAGATCTAACCTCTCAAGAAGTGGAGTCAAACCAAGGTTAGGGTTACACAACTTAGACCAACGAGCATCTAATATTTTGAGCTTTGGACATACAACTGGCATGTGAAGCTCTACAAACTCATCACATCCTCGAAGACCTAACCTCTCAAGATGTGGAGTTCGGCTAAGGTCAAAAGTTTTCAACTTTGTATAATTGAGGTTAAGGAGTCTAAGCTTTAGACATTCAACTGGCATATGGAATTCTACAAAGTCATTGCATCCTACAAGATATAACCTCTCAAGATGTGGAGTCATCTTAAGGTTAAGGTTACTTAACATAGTCCAACGGAGGTCAAGTATTTTGAGCTTTGTACATTCAACGGGCATGTGAAGCTCTACAAAATAATTACATCCTCCAAGATCTAACCTCTCAATATGTGGGGTTAGCTCAAGATTAAGATTACTCAACTTAGACCAATGAGCGTTAAGTGATTTAAGCTTTGGGCATTCAATGTCAATGTGAAGTTCTACAACGTCATTACATCCTCGAATATCTAACCTCTCGAGATTCGGGGTCAACATAAGGTTAAGGTTACTTAACTTAGTCCAACGAAGGTCGAGTAATCTGAGCTTTGGGCACACAACAGGCATTTGAAGTTTTACAAATTCATTGCATCCTCCAAGATGTAACCTTTGGAGACATGGGGTCAGCCCAAGCGAAAAGGTTCTCAACTTTGATTTCGTGAGGTTAAGGGATATGAGGTTTGAACATTTTATGGGCATGTGTAGTCCTACAAAGTCATTACATCCTCCAAGATAAAGTTACGCAACTTAGATGAATGGATATCAACTAATTTGAGCTTTAGACATTTAACAGGCATGTGAAGTTCTACAAACTCCTTACAGCCTCCAAGATCTAACCTCTCGAGATGTGGAGTCAGCCTAATGTCAAAAGTTCTTAACTTTGAAGAACTAAGGTTAAGGAATCTAAGATTATTAAGAACCTGTCAGATGCAGACAAAAAAAAAGATGAATAAGAGTGTAATGACAAAATATGGTTTTATAATGCATCATGCAAAAAAACGCCTGAACCATTTATTTACCTTACATTTTGACCCTTCCCAGAGTTGAGATATATTGCTGAAACACATTTCCAGGCTAACGAGATTATTTGCTTCTAATGTTTTAGGTAAACACCAAAAAGGGTAATAATGCCAATGCAGAAATCGTAAAGCATTTGGTAAATATCGGCTATCTTCTTCAAATTTCCAAGCACTATATAGAATATCATTGGCACCTTTACGAAGACAAAATGCTCTATTATGCACATGTAGATATCTGAGTTCCTTCATGTTTCTAAGACCTTTCATAATAATAGTTGGATCAAGATCCCCATGGCGCAGTTTTACACATCTTGTTGCTTGACCACCCTATAAGTAAAATGTCGATGCATTATTTGTTTGTCATAACAAATAAAAATATTAATATTAATATTCTTCATTACAAAAAGAAAAAAAGAAACCTTGAATCTTACCAAGTCCTTAACGAATACATCTTTAATTTCCTTGTCGAACCATAATCGACTATGTTTACTAGGCTCAGTAGGGTGCAAACAACGAACAATATTCATGCCCATTTCTTCTATATGATTATGTAAGTACAAATGATCATTATCAGAAATGGTTATCAAAGATTTCTGCTTAAGAACTCTTAGACCAATTTGAGCATGAAATCCACAACTTTCAAGTATTCTGATTGCATTCTCTTTCAGTTCACCTTTCAATATGCATGCAACATCTAGGAATATTTCTTTGTGATCATTCTCTAAACCATTATAGCTCAGTTCCAGTTTTTCCAAAGTTTGCTTTGACGGAATTGTGTTTAGTCTTTCTAGGGCATCTATCCATTCATGCTTAGTTTTACCACATAGAAATGATCCTAGAACTCTAATTGTTAAGGGAATACCAGCAGCATAATGTACAACTTTTTCTGATAGCTCGACATACCCCTGAATTGGAAATTCTCTCCCAAATGCGTACCTACTAAAGAGGCATATTGCCTCCTCATTTGACAATAAATTGACATCATGAATAAAGTTCACCTGATGAGCTATCAACACTTGCTCATCTCTTGTTGTGATGATGATTTTACTTCCTGGCTTAAACCAGTTAGGCTCACCTGCCAACGCCTCAAGTTGGTCTATATAATCCACATCATCGAGAACAATGAGAACCTTTCTACTACGCATCCTCTTTTTCAATATATTTATACCACTATAAACACTTGTTACTCTAATGCTTTGATCATTTAACACATCCATAAGGACCTGCTTTTGTAATTTCTTCAAACCAGACAAAGAGTCTTTTGAAACTTCTCTAACATTCTCAATAAAGCTTTTATCTTCAAACCCCATGGATAACTGATCAAAAACAGCTCTCGCTAGAGTCGTCTTCCCACTACCTCCCATCCCCTTGATCCCTATCATGCGAACATCATCGAAACCAGTTTTTAAAGATGAAACTACATCTGTCACACGGGTTTCCATGCCTACTAATTTTTCATCAGCAGTAGAATTAATAAAACGTAGCTCTAGTGAAATCTCTTCAACAATTTTTTGGATAAGTTTTGCTTCATGCCTGTGTGTAAAAGAACATTCATAGTTAAATACAACTCTATAACATACAATTATATAGAAAGTAATAACATAATCTATTCATCTTGATCATGTTCAATTTTTTAACAACGCTCAAGTTTTTGACTTAGAATTGACAAAATAAAGAATTTAGCATGAAGAAGTACCCATCAAGAGTGTTCTTCAACTCCCACCCAGCGAGGCCAGCTGCTTCTCTAAGAGCCGCTCTCCACTTCCCAGCATCTTCTTCTTTATGCCCGGCAAATGCTTTTTCAACTGCCCCAGTTTGTTTGCGGACTTCCGTGGGTTCCACAACAAAAAACACCGGGTAAGCGGTGTGCTCAATCGCCTTCTGGCACTCCATAATCTTTACGAGCTCGTCCAAGCACCATGATGAAGATGCATAGTTCTTGGAGAAAACAATGATATAAAATTTGGAGTCTTCTATGGATCCGATGAGCTCATCTCTGATCCTCTCCCTTTCTTGATTTTTTCATCATCTTTGCAAGTGTTTATACTTTTTTGCTGAAGTGCGTGATAAAGATGATCAACAAAGTTTCTACGTGTGTCTTCACCCCTGAAACTCAAAAATACATCATACTTGAAGCTCTTTTGAATGGATGAACCTGAAGCAGATGCCATTGAATATATGAATGTATGTTTGGATTATCAAAGAACTGAAATCTTTGTTGTGAAAGTTTGTATGAACTGGTTGCAAACAAACGTGAACGAGATGAAAAACCCTTGGAAAACAAACTGAAGTGTATGAAGAGTTGGACGTTTGGAATTTTGCTTGGAAAAATGTGTGCACTGACGCGGAGAAAGTCGCGCTTCTTGATTTGTCTAAAAGATAAGATTCTTATTTTGAATTTTCGTGATTACATCTTCTTACTTTTTTAACATTTTTTTCACAATGATATTTAGTCACAACCAAAAGTAAAGAACCATTGCTGAAAACTATTCAAATATTCTATTCACAATTGATTTTGAGGTACCAGTCGTAGTATTAAAAGATAAAACAAAACATAATATTTTGTAATGATAACATTAAAGAATTAGAGGATGTGGTTGTGTGTTATGAAATTGAACACAGTAGCCGATGGTCTCTTGGCCTATTAACATTAGATGATGTATATATAATAAAAGTGGTAGACGATACATAAATTTTAAAAATAGATTTTACGAGGTGCTTATCTGTCGTCAAAAATATCATTTATACTAATAAGTAATTCCAAAAATATCACGTAGTAATTTCTCCTTTAACATAAATCTTAACTACTATTTATTTATTAAAATATAATATAACAACATAAAAATTAAATTTAATAATTATAATATTATATAACATAAAGGATATTAATCTAATTTCTACGCTTATTATCTAGTTAATTTATAGTTATTAAATTCAATTTAAATTATGGTTGTATTTTAATTTAAGATCAATTAATTATATATATATATATGTATATGTATATAATATATATATATATATATATATATAAAATTGATCTTAAATTAAAATACAACCATAATTTAAATTGAATTTAATAACTACATAAAATTGATCTTAAGAAAGACTCTAGTGATGACACATGTCTCTATCTATTTTATTAGTCTAAGGGTAAGATGGTAACTTAACCCATAATCCTAATTAAAGATATAATTTTGTAACTGAATTCATGAGTTATTTTAGAAATTAATTTCATCAGTTATTTTAGGAGCTCATCAGTTATTTTAGGAATTCATCATCAGTTCGTATAAAACACCATACGAATTCAAAAAACACCACAACTTTAATCGTAATACAGCCGTGGTGTTCTAACATATGTAATTATTTTGGTTATCTTTGAAGCTATAAAACACCATACAAATTCCAAAAACGCCATGAATTGGATCATAATACAGTCGTTATGTTTTAACATTTAGAATGATTCTATTGCTATTCCAGATCAGTTCGTATAAAACAGTATACGAATTCCAAAAAACACCACAACTTTAATCGTAATACAGCCGCGTGTTCTAACATGTGTAATGACTTTTGTTATTTTTGCAGGTATAAAACACCATACAAATTCCAAAAACACCATGAATTGAATCATAATACAGTCGTGGTGTTTTAACATTTAGAATGATTATATTGCTATTCTAGATGTTAAAACACCATGCTATAATCACAATACAATGTTACATACTCTAGATGTTAAAACACCATGACTTAAGACATACATTATTTGCAATACTATGGTGTCTTATTTATGTTCATGGTGTTTTACTGTAAAATACAACGCCTTGAATCACAATAAAATTAAAACACCATTGTATGAACATAGAAAAAACAACATGGACTAAAACATCCAATCGAGACGTAATTTTTTTCTCTACATAAGTATAATAATATGGTACTCATATTAAAGATAGTAAAACACTCGTTATTATGGTGTAATTTTTTTAAAAGAGAGTTACGTATAAAAAGTTATTGACGTTTAAAAAACAAGGG
The DNA here is from genome assembly GCA_947069175.1 of Scalesia atractyloides. Taxonomy (NCBI): domain Eukaryota; kingdom Viridiplantae; phylum Streptophyta; class Magnoliopsida; order Asterales; family Asteraceae; genus Scalesia; species Scalesia atractyloides. The sequence goes on from CAMTDV010000008.1 coordinate 64,209,046, forward strand.
GGGAACTTGCATGTGCATTGCATATGAGTTTCTAAATTTAAAAATGTTAAATTACCTTTATACCCTTAATCTATAAAATTAATTAATTTAATGGTAAACATTATTTAAATTTTTGTCATTATAATCTCAACCATTAGATTAAAGATCAAATAGTGTAGATTCTTTCTTACACTTCTCACAAAACACACCACTTTTACAATAACCCTACCATATATATATATATATATATATATATGAGAACTTAGAGAACTCAGCCTTACTATTCGAGTTTTACCCTCGTTTTTCCGCACCCCTAAATTAAAATGTTAGAAAAAACTACCGTAAAAAATATAAAAAATTTCTAAGTGGTGTTCCCACCCCCCCCCCCCCTACAACAGCTGTAAAAATCTAATAACATAAGCATAACATCTCTTTTTATAGCATTTAGGGATATCGTAAATGAAAAGAAAAACTAGTTTTTTTATATTTTTTTGGAAATGTTGATTTTTTTAGGATTATTGGTAAAAAGAAAATTTGAAAAAAAACATTTCGTAAGGCTGAGTTCTCGAAGTTCTCACAACTTGTAAGTCCCGAAATCAGATCTAACACGATATCAAAAAGACTAATCAATCACGGAAATAAAGATTAGATTGAAAAGAACAATACGATCTTCAATTAGCCAACTTGCATACACCAAAGGTTTTCATACAAGATTTCAAAAAAAAACTAAAACTGACTAGTAACCAAAATATTAACCCTAACACCTCTATTTATACTAGTCAGAAGACCATTAAGTACAACCTAGGCCCATAAGGCTCTAGGAAACCCAATCCCCAAACTTAGCCCAAATGCAACACTAATGTGTAAACCTTTTAGTTAGGGGCCCAAAAATCTCCCCCTAGGTTTACAACGTTAGGCGTTTAATCCTTTGGTAGCGCGTCGACTCCCATTCTTCCAGCTATTATCCTAGCAACTGCTGTCGTCTAATGCTTAGCACACGCTTCATATAACTCTGCAGTTTGAATTTGATTCGCGGCTAGAACTTGCAGATCTTTATCATGAAAACTCACTAGATCAACCACGTCGTTCACTCGAAATGCCTTCTCTTTTAACAATCGCCACACTCCCTACCTTCGGATCGTACATCCAAAAGTTAAAATCCTACAGAATACCTCTCGAAAATGTCGGAGCGACTGGTATCACAAGTTCTTTGTCAATTGGAGGCCACATCACTTATTTAAACCTTCTACCTGTTCTTGCATCACAAACACCCTTAGCAGAACAGAGATATGGTTCAGCGGTTTTCATTGTCTTGAATCCACTCTTTACTTCTTGCTCTAACTTCTTAAAGAATCTCCACCTGGGTCCACATTCCGTAGTATCTATGTCAGTATATGGAGCCCTTAGAAGATCAGTCAGTGCAACCTTCGTCCAGGTTTCAAATTGAGATTCCTTTGAGTAGTATTCTCGAGTACTGTCTTATCTAACAATCAGCCACATTTTATTCACATGATCGTATGTCCAGCTCAGCACTTGTGACTTGTTTCCAACCTTGCTATAATAACTCGATCCAAGCTCCATCACAAACCTCTCAGACTGGTTAGAGGGATCCTTAAATTGGAAGTTTTTGTCTAGCGGATTCACATCAACATTCTTCATTAAAACCATCTTTTTTCTCTTTTGTGCAGTCCGTCGTTTTTTATTCCCAGTAAACTGTCTCTTCGGATCACGTAGATAATTATCCAACTCAGCCTAATGCTCAGTTGTAAGCTGTTCGACAGCTACTCTGTCAGCTTCTCTCTATTCAGCAGCTCGATGACGATGTTCAAAGTTCATTGGATCATCAGTTGGATCAGAGAATTCACAGCCAAATTTATTTCCAGCTTCGCCTTCAAATCAAAGACCATAGTTAATAACATCGAAACATCTCCTTGAAGTTGGTCAATTGTATGATCCTTGGCATCCAATTGTGTCTGCAATGAAGCAATCTGTGCATCTTTAAGAATGACTTCTCGCTCAAGCACTATCACTCTCTTTTTCAAGTCAACAATATCCACATCTTCGTCATCACTATCTAACCCGCTGAAATCAAATGCTCTTTTCTCTGACCACCTCGAATACTCCATATCTTCATCTTGAATACCACATGAACCACTAACACTAGCCCCTGATCCTCCGGCACCCGTTGAACTACCACCAAAATCCATCATTTCTAACACAGAATCTGCTGGAACGGATACAACAGTAGAATGAGTAACAATGAGAGGAGCGGTCGGTTCTTCAGCACTAGTAGGCTCAACCATAGAAGTTTCAATCAACGAAACAGCAACTGAGGATGTAACAGTAATAGGTTCTTTAGCAGCATCACCAACATGAGCTTCAGATTGCATCTGAGCTTCAGTATAAATGGGTTCGTTGATAACCTCTGTCCGTCGTCTTTTCACTAACGGCACCTCTTCTTCTTCAATATCTTCATCAGATTCGACTCACCAACTAGGATATCAACACGTGGCAACACAAGAGGAGGATTCCCTTGTTGCTCTTGTATCTCCTTCAAATGTGCAATGAGAGCTTCTAAATTCTCTGTAGTAAGTTCTAGTAACTCTGGAGTCGGATGAACATCAAAATCTGTAATAGAATCCAACAATGTTTCCTCATTGTCAGTACCTGCCTTAGAGACTAAATCTTCAATCTCAATTTCTTTCTCCACCACTGGCCATCATGTTCCTCAGCCACCATCGCATTCATTGGCTGAGGTGCCGGAATATCCTGGCCGATAACCTTGCAAAACTTTCCAAACTTCCTCAAAGGTATGCGTCTAACAAAAACAGTCTTTGATGTCGATCTATTTTCTTCATTGTCCCAAAAATAGCTGGACCGATCGGCTTCATATTTAACAAGTTGGCATCAGAGGTATCTTTAGCCAGATCAGAGTACTGTGCATCCAGAATCAACTGTATAAACCGAGGATACAGCAAAAACATTTTCTTCTTTGACTGCTCCAAGATCTTCTACATATTTTAGAAAATATAACCAGAAAAGTTATACTTCTAGTCCATCACTAGAGACACTATTGCAGAAGTCTGTGTTTGATTCGGTTGATCCAATCCTCCTTTATTCTCTGATATACACTGCATAAAGATGTGCACCAATAGTCTCCAATATGCTGGGAACATTTTCTTCAGCAAAGGCGGATAAGTTCCCTCGTATCTCATCTCTACTAATCCATGCATCACCTTCTCCTTAGTATATAATGTTGGATCACCTTCGGCATCAGTAAACTTCAACACCTCTCGGATACACGCTTCATTCATAACAATCTCTTTACCCTGAATCAATGAGCTAATGTATGGCTTCCCATCAGCACCATTCAGATGAAATCTAGCTCTCTTCCAAAATGTATGTACAAGGTCTCGATATATAACTGGATTTGCTCAAAGTGCATATGTGATCCTTCAATAATTTAGACCCACCATCATCGATCTAAACTCTTGGAAAAATTCTGCTGGTGGATCTGATAGATAACCCGCTTGATTGTGAAACTGCTATTCTACCAACATGACCGCATCGGAAGCCTCTTCAGCCATTTCTGTTAGAAAAATAAAATTTAACAGGTCAAGAAAGGAGTTCATTTTAAAAATTCAGTGTTAAGGGTCAACATTCATTTCAGAGGGTCATAAACAGTTCAAAAGGTTCAAACACTAGAATCCGGAATCAAAGAGGTTCAACAGGAATCCCGATGAACCTTTCACCATTCCAGATGAACATCATCCGAAATGGAATCCGAGTTCAACCATTTCGGTTGAATGTTCATCCGGAAGCCCATTGTTTGAAGATTAATCTGAAAAGCCATCCAAGATGCTTGATAATATGAAGATTTGAAGATTAGCATTTACTGTTTATAACACGGATCTAACATGATATAAACATGGTATCACAAAGACTAACCAATCGCGGAAATAAAGATTAGAATGAAAAGAACAATATGATCTTCAATTAGCCAACTTGCATACAAGATTTCAGAAAAACTAAAACTGACTATCAACCCTATTTTGTTGAGGAGTACTGGCTGTAGTGAACTGTCGATCAATTCCCTTGGAGGAGTAGAAAGAATTCAGGGTGGTGTTCCTAAACTCTGTTCCATTATCACATCGAATATCCTTCACAGTGGTGTTTGCCTGGTTTTCCATAAGGGTGATGAACTGTTTGAATAACTCAGCGGTTTCACTCTTTTGTGCCAGAAAAAATACCCAAGTAAATCGAGAGTAGTCATCAATGATAACCAGACAATATGCCTTCCCGCCAATGCTTAGAATATATGTCGGACCAAAAAGATCCATATGAAGCAATTCTAAGACTTTTGACGTGGAGGGTGCGGGTTTCGACTTGTGTGGCCTTTGATGTTGTTTCCCACGAGCACGTGATTCACACTTTTCAATTTGCATAAAATCCCGAACAGGTAGATCTCTGACTAGACCACCTTTTGCAAGTCTGTTTAAGTTCTTCATGTTGATATGTCATAGTCGACTGTGCCATAACATTGCATCGTGCTCAGCAGTCGACGAGAATAAGCAGGTAAGCTTGTCAGTTGGGGCTTTGTTCATGTCGATGACATATGCATTCCTTTGCGTGCGGCTTTGAGAAGAATCCATTCATCCGGAATGATGAGGCCAGGTTTCAATACATAACACCCTTTCTTAGTAAAGAGGACATCCAAATGATTATCACAGAGCTGAGATACACTCAAGAGACTATGCTTCCACTCTGGAACATAGTTCACATTCTTGAAACTGAAGGCTCCATTGCACACCGTTCCTCTCATAGTTATCTTTCTCGTTTTACCACCCGCGAAGGAGACAAACCCGCCATCGAAAAACTGAATGTCATTCAACTGCGAGATGTCTCCTGTCATGTGCTCAGAACAGCCATTGTCGACATACAAAAGTCTGACGAGAGTCCTCTAAAGTTGTTCCTACACATTTCAACAGGTTTAGTTAGAAGCTGTAACCCAGGCCATTGACGATCTGGGTGTGCCATATGCATCAACATAAGTAACCACACGGAAAATTAAATTAGTTGAGGATGAGGTCAATGGTGCTTTTGATTTGTCCCTTTTAGGACAGAAGACTGGATCTAGGTCAAGATCTTAGGCCTCCAGGCTAGCGAGTCAGACTTCTGCATAACTTTTGGAGTGCTAGAAGGATTCAGAGAACCTGAAGGTCTTAGAGATTTGTGATTTTGTCTCTTGTCCATGTTCCAGTCATGATCAGAGGGCTTAGCCGTAGCAAATCAAGCCTGATGTAGGCGATTAGGCATAGCTTTCTGATTTTTCGAGAATAGGGCATTGAAAGGCATAAATGCATTTTGAAAATTTCGTGCAATATGCCCAGGAAATCCATAGTTGAAACAGGTCTGCCTCTTCTGGAAGAAAACAGTCCGTTCAGCCTGGGAAATTCTAGGCAACTTGTCTGTCAGTTTCTTGTTTGCTGGTACTAACGGCTGGCGCAAGGTCTTAGTCTTGGCTATAGCATGCTCACAACTATCAGCACACTTGTAAGTTTTATGATTTGAATTAGGTAATTTGGAGTTGGTATACTTAGACACAAATTTAACTGATTTCTGTTCAGCAGGTGACTTAACATATTCGATTTGGGGCTGCTGAGTCAATTTCTCAAAATGAGGAACTGAATCAGCAGTCGCCTTTTCATTAGCCTGAGGCGCCTGTTTGGTTTTCTTCTTTTTGGATCTACGTGTTCTCTGTTTCTTTTTATTAGTTTTCAAATCATTTTGCTTGGCGGATTCTTCAGAAGAGACGAGTGATTCAGCAGGGACATTATTTTCTGAACTGCCATAAGATGAGCTTTGATCATTAATAGCAAGAGGAATCTCTATATTTTGAAAAGCTTGAGATTCTAATTCAGATTCAGTTTCAAAATTTTTATCTAAATCAGAAGGGGGAGATTGCTCATTTTCTGTCATTTCAGAATCAGTCCATTGTTCTTCGTTCGAAGAATCTGATTCACCCGATTCTCCTAGTACTATGCTAGCGTCACTCATCACAGATTCAGTTGCTTAGTTGATTTCCTCATTGTCAACCCTAGGAATAGCATCAACAGACGGTACTTCATGAGAAGAACTTCCAGTCTCTTCACTAGGAACTGAGGAAACCGAATGATCTGTCGACGCTATACCTGTAGCAAAATTTATGTTTTCATCACAAAATTTATCACATTCATTATCAGGATTCATAACATCAGCATTAGATGAAAAACTAGAATTAAAAACGTCTAAGTTATCAACACAACCAACATTGTCTAAGAATTTAGATTGTTCGGCAAGAAAACGATTCAAAATGTCAGAAGCATGTTTATAAAAGTCATAATCAGCACCTGAATTGTCCGAATTTGAATTCAGACATTCTTCTTTATCACCATTTGTAATATCCTCAACTAATATTTCTTGTGCACATGAAGTAGAAACGTTAGTAGCATTCACTGAGTCAGTTTCAGGAGGATTTTCGCATTTTGATTCTTTAAGTGATGTTGCTGCCTCTTCTTTAGGCGTCATTTTCTCCAAGCCATCTGAACTATAAGAGGGACTGTCACCAGATTCTTGCAAACATGGTGTGGAAGTGAAGAAAACAGCATCCTTCTTGAGTTCAGTTGGCTTAGAAAACTTTCGGTAATATGGCTTCCACGGTTTTGAAAAATAATCTGAGGTTTTACCATATATCATATTTTCTTCATTTTCTAGTCTGCCTCAGAATCAGGCATTCGTGTGTAGTTATGATTATATGGTGGAGGAGCCCTATTATACCCAAGGCCTTTTGTGTAGCTTTTTCTGATATTCAAGCTGCAGATCACACAAGTCTTTGACCAACATGCTGGAAGTTTCAAATTTTTTAATGTTTATTTCCTTTTCTTGAAACTTCCCTGTCAAGGAATTTAGCTTGGCTAAGGCTACTTGAAGTTCTACGTCCTTTTCAGCTAATTTTAGCTTATAGTCGTATACCCAACATTGTTGTTGGTTCAAGTCAAGCTTTAGCTGAGCTATGTCTTGTTTTTGAACTTCGACCTTTTCCATAAGAAGCTTGTTCTTGTGTTTAAGGGCGATGTTCTGTGATGCAGCTTGTTGATATTCAGCCACAAGAGTTGAATTATGGGCGCGCATTTGTGATAATTTAAAACGACAACTATCTGAACAAAGAATACGATTTACCGTTTCTGAAAGATCAAGTGTCTTAGTTGTCTGCGCCATCATGCAGTGATTGCTGTTCTTGGAAAGATTTAGAGTCTCCATCTGAGCTGCAGCATCTGCCCAGTTGAATCCTTCGTGCTGTTGTGCCACCAAAGCTGTTGATTTCCCGCCAGAGCTGCTTGACGGACTTGTAGTAGACGTTGAAGGAGAGACTGGCACGAGCTATCTGTCACTGCTCTGTATGTCTGCTACTCTGGATGAGATATATCCCGATGGCGGCTTCTTGCATTCCCGTTCAAAATGTCGTGGCTCATGAAATCTATAACACCTGAGCTTTAGCCCAGTCTTCAGATTTGACAATGGTTGCTTCCCGTACTTCTTTTGAAATTTGTTAATGCGGAAAGCAGCCATTGCAAGATTCAAGGACATGTCAATCTCGTCCAAAACTTCCTCCATTATTTGATCTATTTCAGTTGAGAGAACAGATGGAGGAGTCAGGTCACCTGCTAAGAAGGCATTTAAACTGTTAATCATTGAGGCAGCTATGGCCAATTTCTCCTCATTCTCTTTTGTGAGAAAAGCAGAGTTGGACACAGCTGGAGCAGGAGCTGGTGTGGTAGCAACAGATTGAGGAGTGCCGCCTTGTTGAGCTGTAGCAGGAATGGTAGGACTGTACACCATGTTAGGATACTGAGCATGATATTGTATCTGAACCTGTGCCGCAGAAATCATAGTAGGAGTCTGAGACTGAAGACCATAGACATGCTGGGTCTTCTGTGCAGAGGCGAGAGGACTGTACACCAAGTTTGAGCTACTTGGTGTGTGAAAGCTTCCTTGCAGAGGGCTGTAAACAAGATTTGAGACATTAACGCTACGTTTTGCCATGTAATACCAGACGCCATCAGACTACTTTGATGATTGATGTCTCTCTGCTTATTATCTAACTCACATGATTTAATAGTTGCAATCATTTCTGTGAGAGTGACATCGTTCAGATTTTTTGTCTTCTTGATCATGCCAACATCAGCATCCCAGCTCTTTAGCAAAGAGTTCAACAACTGTCTATTCATAGCACTGTTCATAAGAGAGATTTCAGCTGGAATCATTTGAGAGACAACCTTCACATATATTCTAATTTGATTCTCAATGGTTTCCCCATATATATGGTTAAATGAGCTGAACTGTTGATTCAGCTGATTAACTCGGCTTGCCTTCATGTCAGCATTTCCTCATAAAGATTCTGTAATTCGCTCCACACTTCTTTAGCTGTCTTGCAATTTCTGACAGCTATTGAAATGTCAGGTCCGAGTGCCATCGTGAGAACAGCCGAGGCTTTCTCATCCTCTTCGACTATTTTCACATCTTTGGGAGTTCACAAGTGACTGGGTTTAGGTATCTTTGTGTCTCGATCATCAGAGGTACTATAAAGTATTGTTCGAGGACCGTTCATAATACATCTCCAAACCCCAGGCTCTTTGGCCTTGCAATACTGCTCAAACTTGAATTTCCACTCATAGTATTCATCTTCGTATAGCAGACGAGGCACCTTTGTAGAAGTACCAATTACTTGATCTAGCTCTTGATGAAGAGCCAGTGTCTGTGATTGCTGTTCATATAGCTGTTCATGATTAACTTTATTAAAAAATTACCAAGTAAATTAAAGTTAATATTAAATTCTTATTATGAACAGTGGTCCGAGATGAGAATCCAAAACAAGTCGGAGATGAGTCCGGGATGAGATTCCAAGACCAGTCCAAAATGAGATTCCAAGATAAGTCCGAGATGAGTATCCGAAATTGTAATCCGGAAAGCTATCAGAGACAAGTGCCAATCCGAGATGAGTGATGAGTCCGGAATGAAAATAAAACCCGAAATAAATGATGATCTGAGTTGCTCGATATCCGAGATGAATGCCAATCCGAGATGAGATAATCCGAGTTGCACGATATCCGAGTTGCTTAGATGATTCGAAATAGAGGAACAGATCCAGAATGAAAACTTGATCCGGATTGATAGTCTTATCTGGAATGATGATCTTATCCGAAATGAGAATCCTTATCCAGAATCAACATATCCCGAAATTCCTGCAACAGATAACACATATTATTTCAAACAGTGATCCCTATCCGGAATGCGAGTAATTCGGATAAGGTTGTTGAGACGGTTGATGAACAGTAATCCGGGATCAATCCAAGATGGATGATCTTCCTCGTGTTCTTCGGGATCTTTAACAGTTTCGTATCCGAAATGCTTGAATCTTCTTCGTGTTCTTCAGAACCTTCAATAGTGTCGTATACGAGATGCCAAAACCTTCTTTGTGTTCTTCGGATTAGTAACAGTTCGAGATGAAATCAGCAGCAATTTTTCAACAGTAACACGGAATGAACAACACTTCTTCCAACTCTTCCAACTCTAAACAGTTCTTCGATCTGTGATACCGAGAGCCTATATCGAACAGCAGGCTCTGATACCAATTGTAATTCCCAAAATCGGATCTAACACGGTATCACAAAGACTAATCAATCGCAGAAATAAAGATTAGAATGAAAAGAACAATACGATCTTCAATTAGACAACTTACATACACCAAAGGTGTCTGATACAAGATTTCAGAAAAACTAAAACTGACTAGTAACCAAAATATTAATCCTAACACCTCTATTTATACTAGTCAGAAGACCCATTAAGTACAACCCTAGGCCCATAAGGCTCTAGGAAGCCCAATCCCTAAACTTAGCCCAAATGCAATACTAATGTATAAACCTTTTAAGTAGGGGCCCAACACAACTCGTATAAGTTTTCAATTTACCCTAATCATATATATATATATATATATACACACACACACATATGGCAATGTGAACACAACCAAAACTACTTTAAAAACAAAAATATTTTTTAACTCTTCATTAAGAATAATAGCTTTTTATTTATAATAAAAAATAATATATTATTATTTTTTTAAGTTGAGATTTAGGTTTGGGTTTTTTTAGGTTTTGGGGGACTGGGATTTTTGGTAAGTTATAGTTTTTTTTTTAGGGGGGGTGGTGTTTAGGTTTTTGGGTGGTGGTGGGGTAGGTTTATTTTGGTTGTGTTCGCATTAGTTTTCGTGGTTCTCGCATGAACCCTACCCTATATACATATATATATATATAATATATATATATATATAGAGGATGGGTCATAATAGGAACAACCTTTAGATGTGAGAAGCGTAGTAACCATTATCCACCCTAGATCTCTCATGTATGAGTATGTATGAGTGGTTGAGATTGAATTGTTTAAGTTTGATTTGTCATATATTGATTTTATTGAGTAAAAAAGAATAAATAATACAAGAAGGGTATTTTGGAAAATTTTACTTATGTACTATTCATGTCGAACTTGTCAAAGTTACAATCAACATCATATACTACATCAATCTTCATGTCAACATTAATTATGTTTATCTTTTTTTTTTAAAAAGAATTAATTATAACACTAGATTTTTTATACAAAAAAATTACAAAAAAATTACACTACATGCATAAAAAGAAAATGTATTCGATAACTGATCTTGATCTTATTTTTTGTTCGTTATCCCGGTCATTTGAACGTAAAAGCCCCAACACCTACGAAAATCAAAGAAAAAACAGATCGTTTACATTCCACAAACGTTTAGAGGAGCTCGCTTCGGCGATCAGGGCGTAAAAAAAAATTATCGTGTGTAAAAAAAATAATTTTTACATTCGACACCGTTCGCGGAATTTTTTTACATTCCACAACGTGTGAGAAACAATTTTTCAAACATATGTAAAAACTAAACATTTACGCGTGATACTTTTGAAAAAATAGATTTACGTGTGACATTTACAGGAGCTCGAGCCGACAATCAGGAGCATAAATAAATTCTTTTTTTAATTCGACAACATTAGCAAAAAAAATATTTTACATTCGACAACTTACATAAAAACATTTTTTAAATGTTTGTAAAAACTATTTTACGCCTTCGGTTTTTACATACATTTAAGAATTAGATTTATGCGTGACGTTTAAAGGAACTCGATTCAGCGATCAAGACCGTAAAAAACATTTTTTACACACGTTGTTAAAACATATTTTAATTTATTTATTTATATAGTGGTATTCTTATACTCAATTCGTGTAAATGTTTACGCACGTTGTCAAACTTTTTTTACGCACATTGTCAAAAAAAAATTTACGCATGTTGTTAAAACTTTTTACGCACGTTTTCAAAAAAAATTTTACGCACAATGTTTTTTACGCGCATTGTCTCTATCGAAAGTAAACATTGTTTGTTTATTTTTTATTTAATGGTGTATTACATAAAAACGTTTTTTACGCACGTTGTCAAACGTTTTTTAATGCACGTTGTCAAATGTTTTTTAACACATGTTGTCGAAAGTTTTTTCACATAAAAATATTCATCGAAATTACGATTTGAACATACAATAATGAAAACTCGGCTCGCAAATATGACCGAAATTTCAAGCTCGGCTCGATTTGACTTTGGCTCTAGACATGATCTTAATACTACCTATCACCCAAAAGCAACCAAAAGAACAATATTAAAGATTTTTTGGGATGTCGGTGGAAAAAGAAACATAACTCATTCAAATAAATACATACCTAAAATTAATTTGAGTAAAAAAAATATCAAGGAACAACCATGATTCTTAAAGTATAAAAATGGAAAAATACATATCTGCTTGACATTTTTTTATTTGCGTTACCCTTTTTAGGAAACCACAACATAAATAGATGAAATTCCGTTGGGGGAATTTAAAACCGATAAAAACAAGCAACAAACTTTCCAATAAAACATGTAAACAATATATAAATTAAAATCAACAAGTATTATTCTTTAATCCCTTAAAAGAAATTTGGGACAACATATAAAAATCAAAATTTTGGTCTATTATTCTTTAATCCCTCATCTAGGCTATAAACTTATGGAAAACATAAACTTTTACAAAGAAGAGAGAGGGAGAGAGAAAGAAAGAAAATGGATGTTGTAACAGCCCAAGTAAAACGTGCCAAGATATTGTCTGCTTTGTCCCTGATGGGTTGCCAATCCAGGAACTCATGGTTTTGTTTTCACCCGACGAGTTGCTCGCCAAAGCAAAACGCGTCTTGGTGGAGAAGGTTTCCACCCCTTTATATGGAAGGTTTCGGTCTCCTCCTCAACTGATATGGGACTTATATCTCCACCCCCCTTAGCGAGCCCAGCGTACACGCTGGCGCACCGGCCCGGCCCCTGGCTCTGATACCATCTTTAACAGCCCAGCATAACCGCACCATGATATTGTCCGCTTTAGCCGGGATGAACCGCCATCACCTTATGGATTTAAAACGCGTCATGATGGTGAAGGCATTAAGCCCCTTATAAAGAAGCCTTCGTTCCCATTCACAACCAATGTAGGATGTCATAATCCACCCCCTTATGGGGCCCAGCATCCTCGCTAGCACACCAGTTCAGTCCCTTGCTCTGATACCATTTGTAACAGCCCAAGTAAATCATGCCAATATATTGTCTGCTTTGCCCCCGATGGGTTGTCCATCCAGAAACTCACGTTTTTGTTTTCACCTGACGAGTTGCTCACCCAGACAAAACGCGTCTTGGTAGAGAAGCTTCCCACCCCCTTATAAGGAAGGTCCCGTTCTCCTCCTCAACCGATGTGGGACTTACATCTATTATGACATACAACATTGGTTGTGAAGGGGAACGAAGGCTTCCTTATAAGGGGCTTGATACCTTCACCATCATGACGCGTTTTAAATCCATGATTCGATGGCGTTTCATCCCGGCCAAAGCGGACAATATTATGGTGCGGTTATGCTGGGCTCTTACAGATGGTATAAGAGCTAGGACCGAACTGGTGTGCCAGCGAGGACGCTGAGCATAAGGGGGGTGGATTCTGACATCGCACATTGGTTGTGAAGGGGAACAAAGGCTTTCTTATAAGGGGCTTGATACTTTCAACATCATGACGCGTTTTAAATCCATGAGGCGATGGCGGTTCATCCCGTCTAAAGCGGACAATATCATGGTGCGGTTATGCTGGGCTGTTACAGATGTGACTTTTAAAAAGAATAGAGAGAAATGATTTAACATCGAAAGTAAAAGACTACATTGCTCTTTTGATTTAATTTGAATATAGGTGATGTGTTAAATTTTATTGGATGATAGAAGTTCTCATGGTTCTTACAACTGGTAGCGATTCCTCCTTCTATCATATATATGTGTGTGTATAGTAGCAGGTTGCTCGCGCGTTGTGCGGGGGCGACATTGTGCAATGTAGTACTTGTTTCTAGTAATTATTATATTTGTATAATATTATTGTAGTATCCACTTGTGGATATACGTCATAAGCATAGCCGTCGGTTAGTCCATTTCATTGTGATGTGAATAGTTCGGTTATTATCCTTAACTGAAGCTGAAACTAAAGTCATCGGTTAATCTATTTTATTAACCAATTGGTTTTTTGTTAATCATTTTGGTTTATTCGGTTAGATTGACGATCTTTTATTTGGTTCGTTTAATTTGGTTAGTAGCCACAACCAAACTCGGGTTAAAACATTTGCTTAAAAATACATGAAGTTGAGGTATAAATAAATAAATGAAATAGAAGTATTATGTATGAGGTACATGAACTGAAGGTATAAAAGCTAGAAATATGTTAAATATGAACAGTTGGGTTAATTTTGGTATAACGAGGGTACAAAATCCAGAAATATATGAATGGTTCATTTTGGTTCGGTCTTATCTGTTTCCAGTTTGGTTTTGGTTGACGATTCAGTTATTGCTCACCCATAGACAACGTTAATCACGTAATATATCAATTTTTTTAATAAAAAACTATAGATTAACACAAATTAAAGAGAATAAAATGATTGTTTATATGGTGTAATTTTTTTAAAAAAATATTTACGTACGGATAAGATACGGCGGTTTAAAAATCGTAGGGGTGATTAGTTTTTATAAGGGGGAATTTGTAACTAGTACCTATTTTTATAATTTTGTTAAAATTAACGGATTAAAGTGTAACAAATGATGGAATTAAAAGATAATTAGTTTTTAAAAGACTAACTTAGTCTCATTTTAAGTTGTATCTTGTGCATTTAGGAGAAAAAAGTTATTATTTTTTGTGTATCTTAAATTGCCCATTCTTCATACATTATAATATAGTATAGTTAAAAAAACTATTGATATATTATATTATATTAAAATTAAAGAAAACAAAATGATTGTCTATTGTGTTATTAAAAAAAATATTTACGTATGAAAAATTTACAGTCGTAGAGGAAGTTAGTTTTAAGGAAGGGGAAATTATAACTACTACCTAATTTTCTATTATTTTGTTAAAATTGAGGGGATTAAAGTGTAAGAAGATAAGGGGATTAAAAGATAATTAATGTTTGAGTGAATTGCATGTTTTGTCCTTTATCTTATATCAAATTTCAGACGGAGTTCTTTATCTTTAAAATTGATGACTTTTGTACTTAATGTTTCAAATTCTACACGTTATGTCTTTTAGCACTAGCTCAGTTTATCTTTTGGTTAAATTTGATTACATAATGGTACTTTACTCTTGTTACCTATTTATTTAAAAATATTTTAACAAAGAAAACAAAAATAAATTTATACAATTAATAAAACATCAATATATATATATATATATATTGAAAGTGTATTGTACAATTTGGCTTAACGTACAAGCATACATTTTGTGAAGTCCGCACGTTATAACCCCCATAAAAGAAACCCCACATGTTGAAAAAACCAAAGGCCGCATATTGCAAAAATTCAAAGGTTGCATGTTGAAAGAAAAAGAAAGCATGTTGTTAAAAAACAAAAACCACATGTTATCAACCATTATACGCATGTTGAAACTGCATCTCTATGCATCGTACGTTAAGGCAATTTGTACGTTAACAATCCCTATATGTGTGTGTGTGTATATATACATATATACGTATATAGGGTTAGGTTAATTAGTGAACAACCCCCTTAATTATGAACACTAGTGAACTAATCCGAGCCTTAGATTAAATCAATGGTCAGGATTTGATGATAAAAATGCACTAGTATATTTTACGATTTGATGATATAAATCAGTGGTCAAGATTTGTTCACTGTATTCACAAACACACTACTGTTCACACATAACAAAGTGAAGATTACTAAAACGCCATATTTTTGGGTTTTGTGTAGTGTTTTGGATGATAAGGCTTTGATTATCGAATGACTAATATTAGTGTGTTTTTATATTGATTATCATGTTGTGTTTTATATTCATAGTTCTACGATGGTGTTTTTGAAGTTTTTATGGACCGGGGGTTTGGATATTGTGTTTTAGTTATCTTCATCTCGTTATTTGTATGTTTTGAGTGTGTTTTATGGTAGAAATTGTGGTGTTTTATAACTTTGTACACTTTGTAGGAAAAAAAATGGACTTTGTAGCCGAACCCCACCCTATATAGGGATGGGTTAAAATAAGAACCATCTTGAGTTGTGAAAACCATGAGAACTAGACCATCCGAAAGATTTTTTCAGAAAAATTTTTTCTCAAAAATCATAAAGAAAAAACCATTTGTTTCAAGGAAAAAAAAATTAAATGCCACAAACACACATTTACATGAGACGTAAAAAAATATTTATATTGGTAACAAATTTACACAGCGCGTAAAAAAAGTTTACATCATGCAAAACTACCGACTCAACAATTTTTTTTTTGCTTTTTATAGAGATATATTAATAATATTTTCATCTACTTTTGTGCAAAAAAAATTTGGCCCAACTCGCACGAGAAGTAGGAGTTCTCATGGTTCTCACAACTCGTGGTGCTTCTCATTTGAATCGCTATATATATACATACATATATATATATATACATATATATATATATATATACATATACACACACCCATAGGGTTAGGTTCATTTGTGAACAACCCCCTTAATAGTGAACTATGTAAACTAATCCTAGCTCTTAATTATCAATACATAAGTGTAAATCAATTATCAGAATTTGATGATGAAAATATAATAGTGTATTTTTTAAGATTTGATGATGTAAATCAATGGCTAAGATTTGTTCACTCAGTTCACAAATACACTAGTTTCACTCTAGAACCCAAACCATATATATATATATATATATATATAATATCCGTTAGGAACCACCCTTTATTGCGAGAACCAATGTAAACATAACAAAAAATACCTAAATATATAAAAAGCACACAAATTTTTTTTAATATTTTTTTAAAAATCGCTATATTTCGTCACTAAAAAACAAAAAAAAATGCGAGTAACAATTATTCATGCACATGTGCATATGTATCATATTTTTGACAAATTCCTTAATACATTACCAATATTAGACAATTGCATTTTCATTTACACTACCATTCATAATACACTACTTTTTACATTAACAATATTAGAAATGCACATGTGCATCTATACGTATGAACATGATATCAGGTGTTTTGGTAAACTACTTTGAATACACTTTCCCTTTCATCTATCATACTATCCAC
Organism: Scalesia atractyloides; assembly: GCA_947069175.1. Lineage (NCBI taxonomy): Eukaryota > Viridiplantae > Streptophyta > Magnoliopsida > Asterales > Asteraceae > Scalesia > Scalesia atractyloides. Next base: position 64,225,768 of record CAMTDV010000008.1, read on the forward strand.
AATACACTACCATTATCTCATACCATCCATAATACAATACCATTACCTTCAACCATCCATAATGCAATACAATACCGTTAACAATATTTCACTTTATTACATGTACATCAACATCATTTATACCATTCAAAACAACATATTACATCATAAAGTGACAAATATAACCTAACCATCAACCACTATATATAACTAACCAAAAAAACATATATATTAGCCTACTTCATCATTCAAAATCATAAACTTTTTGTAACAAAACACGTTATATCATGGTTATACATAATGATTCACATGTGCACTTTTAATATTCGTAACGTAAAAAGTAGTGTATTATGGATGGTAGTGTAAATGAACGTGCAATTGTCTATTACTGATAATATATTATGTGCAATTGTCTATTACTTGTAATGTATACGGAATTACTCCAAGAAATGATACATATGCAAATTTGCATAGATAATTATTACTCGAATTTTTTTATAATGGAATATAGCGATTTTTTTAAAAAATATATATTAAAAAATTGTGTGTTTTTTAGATTTTTTAAGGTATTTTTTTGTGTTCCCGTTGTTCTCGTGGTTTTAGCAATAAAGATAGCTCTCACATAAACCCTACCCTATATATATACATATATGTACATATATATATATATATATATAACAAAAACTCATTTCTCTCTCCATCACCACCAACCACCCCTAGACCACCACTGTTACCAAAACCACCTCCAACCCCATTGAGAACCCATCTCCAACCGCATTGAAAACCCATCTCTAAACCCATTTCTACCCTATATATACATATATGTACATATATATATATATATATATATATATATATAACAAAAACTCATTTTTCTCACTACCTCTCTCTCCACCACCACCAACCACCCCTAGACCACCACTGTTACCAAAACCACCTCCAACCCCATTGAGAACCCATCTCCAACCACATTGAAAACCCATCTCTAAACCCATTTCTCTCTCTACCTCTCAAACCACCTCCGACCGTATCAAAACCCACCTCAAAACCACCTGTTATAACCTTTTGAATTTGAGATCAGAAATCGTATATGAAATGTATGGGTTGTAGATCTGAAATCGCAAATGAGAAATCATATGGAGAGCCACTGTTGAACATTCTAAACTTGTCAAGTCACGTGTAAATTTTGCATTATATGACAAAATACCAAGTATATCACAATCTTTAAATATTAAATTATTCTCTATTTCTATATCCTTGCTATATATGTTTATTACCTCGTATGGACCAACGTGATTGTTTCAGAACCAGGGAAACAAAAGAATCTGAGCTTAATTTGCTATAGAGAGTGTATGTATGCATGACTTAGTAGTGGGAACTCTTATTTCATCAAATATGTCACCCTAGATTAGTGGAAAATCATCTTGCATAAAGACAGTGGCCTTTGAATGGTGGCGGTTGTGGTGTTTAGGTGGTGGGTAGTTTGTGGTAAGTGGGAGAGAAAGATAGAGAGAGATAACTTAGAAAGAGAGGCAGAGAGAATTAGAGAGGGTAGTTTTAGTTTTTTTTAAATGGTTGGGTATTTAAGTTAGTTGCATATCTAATCCTTGAAAAGTTAAAATAATAAAAATACTCTCATGACATGATTAAATTTAACTGAAAAAATAATGTGGGTTAGGGCTAAGGGCATAACTTATAGTATTTTAAAACATTAAATACAAACTTATCAATATTAAGATAAAGGATACTGATTGAAATTTGCTATATAGATGAAGGACAAAACTTGTAATTCACTCTTAGTGTTTAAAAGACTAATTTACCCTAATTTTAGAGTTGTACCTTATGCATTAATGAGAAAAAAGTTCTTATTTTTTGGGTATTTTAAAATATCTCTCCTTTATACATTATAGTACAGTATAGATACAGAAAAGTTATTTCTCATTATTGTAGAAAATATTTACATAGCTTCTTGTATTTACATTTGATCAGTGAGATAAATTAATCGGATGTGTTTCGCTTTTTAGTTTCAGTTTGATTGTTACGATATCGGCACTTGGTATAGGAACCTAAAGAAAAAAACCAATGAAAGATAACCGTTAAACCTTAGAATATAAAAATCTTATAATAACCTTAAAAAATAAAATTTACTAATCCTTGTAAAAAACATGATATCAAAGTGAAACCTATTTAATGAAATATGTGTTCAAGCTAATATTTAAGATTTAGGCGTACTAGCATATTTATCATGTGTAACTTTTCATTTCAAATTATTCTTAATTTAAGATGTGTAAATTGTAAGTTTTAACTTATGGATTTATTGATAAATAATACTACTTATTTATGATATATTAGCATCCAAATTGTCTTAATTTATTTTATTTTTCTTTAAATTTCCAAGAAATTGACATATTTCGATTATGGGTGGTTTTAAGCAATTTTTTACTGAATTTATCATATTTTACTTACGTAAGATATTTCATTTATTTAACACGTGTAATTAATGTTGTAAAAATCGTGACTAGTCAGCGATTAACCGCTAGTCGGCCTAGGCATATAACTGAGTAATTTTTCGTTAATCAGTCCATTAATCGCTAATCGGGTCTAGTTGGGCCTAGTCGGACCTAGTCAGACAACGAAAAATGAGCGATTCCGGCCAGATTATGATAAAAAAACTTGTATATTCCGGCCAACACCTCTAAATTACGGCCAGTTTCCAACTAAACCATGTGAATTCTAACAATTAATCTTGTATACTTAAAACAATGAGTGGCGTAAGAGTTAAAATTGTGACAACCGGCAGTTTCCGGTTGTAATTAAGCGCATATAAAACAGTAATACCGTTATAATTAACGTAATTAGACGTAAATTAACTCGATCGGGCCTTTGGAAAGCCTAGGAACGTCTACGTGCTTCACGTTACGCGATTTGTTTATAATCGAAGACAATAAACGCGAATTTAAACGATAAGCGAACTGATGCCAAACAAATACTGACAATGCCTAAAAACACGAATTTCGTACTTGTATTTGTCATACAGTTATAATTATGCGATAAAATTGGATCGTTGAACGTCGCTAAGCACAACGCGGAAGATACGCGGAAATCGAGACGCACCGACAACGAAACGGAAGCCACGGACTAGAGATACGTCTAAATATTAATATATTATGATATATTAGGCTTCGTTTTCAAATTTTAACGCTCAGGGAAGAAACCAGAACGAAAAACGGATCAGAAACGACAAACAGGGCAATTACGCGATTTTTAACGCAACGAACGGATTACGCGTCAAAACCCTACCCCCGATATAGTTTAATACGTTTTCGAGTCTAAACAAATAAATTTCGATAAATAGCAAGACTCGGATCGAAAAACAGACTATAGATGGCGATCGTAGAGATTTTACGCAACTTTTAACGCAACCGACAAACAATCGCGTCAAACACCGACACCGACAAAATTTTAAGTGTTTCAGCTCCAAATAAATATTTACGATGTTCGGGTTTCGATAACCGGCTTGAGATACGAAGTTGGGCTTACACACGAGTTAGCGGGCTTTGGGCCCGGCCCACTTAAAAACCCTAGTATATAAACAAACTTAACTCTAATCCCTTCATTTTCACACTTGAAACCCTAACTCTAATCGGTCACCACAACTACCCACCTCTTCCCTCGTCCCTTATACACGCACAACCGCATACATACAGATCTAGAGAGAGAGAGTTCGAACGGGAGAGGAAGCAGCGGCGGCGGAAGCGGCCGTTGCCTCCGGCGGGCGACGGTGGTGGTGGGGTTTCGATCGGTTAACAGCGGTGGTAGTGGTGGTTGTTTTGGTTCGTCGGGTTGGGACAGGGTATCATCGGCAGCAACACAACCGTAGTCGGCGGCGCGGCCGTTGCCGACAGCGGCAGTGGTGGCGGTGCGGGATTGGGGGTTCCAGGTGGGATTGGGTTGGTGTTACCGGTGGCAGTAGCGGTGGTGGCGATGTTCGAAATTTTTGGTTACTGCACCTTAGTCCAGTTTAGATGTTCAAGATCGGCTCAAGGTTCGAGTCGAATCAGTCTCGGGTTCAGTCGCGGTTCGGGTTCGGTTCACTCGGGTTCGGTTCAGTTCATACTCCGGTTCAGGTTTCGGGTGCGACTCGGTTTGACCCGGTTCAAGTTTAAAACAGATTTCGATATTTTAGTTTGTTTCGATTCGGGTTTATTTTCGATTCTGATACGTGTTTGTTTCAGGTTCAGTCTTGGTTCGGATCGGTCGGTCAACGAGAGTCAACTAGTCAAACCCAGTCTACATAAGTCAAACCCGGTCAACGGGTCAACTCACGACTCGGTAAAAATTAATTACGACGCGCAAATTTAATTATATAAGTTTATAATTATTATTAATATTTAATTATCGCGAAACCGAGCTCGACCCGACCGTTAACAATTCGACATCGCCAAAAAGTTTAAAAATAACAACTAAGTCGATGTACGCTATCTTCGGATAATCATTAAGTTAAAACCGAGCCGTCGTTAATTATATAAATCGGAAATAATAAAACGGCGAAACGTAATATTCGAAACACGACGAAAAACCATATATATATTGTTTCAGGTTGTGTTTTGATAGATAAATCGACAAATAACATTGTCGGGATCGTCAAAAAACAAAGGAAACTCCGCCCGATTTTTGTAAAATCCGTAAAACGAAAACACGACACAATTCAAAGATAAAACGTCCGAATTCATACGATTATTATAAAATAAATATAAGTATATATTTATTTTGTCGACGCTAATTTAAAACGTTCAAATCTCGATCCGACAACATTTCAATGAGCACGATTTCAAGAATAACAAATGTTCGGCAATCGACTACAAGATAAATAATATTTATTTATGTTTAATTTAAAGTCGAAACTCGGAAACTAGATTTCAAACATCAATGAATTATTCGAATGATGATATAAAATAAGTATATTATTTATATTTAGTTCGAAACGCCGAATTTCTGAACGCTTTTACAAGACGAATACAAAGTGCGTAGTATTTCAAACGACGGAATTCAGAAATCGTATATCAAAGACATCTCGAATTCTGTAATCGTATAACACGAATATAATTATATATATTCAAACGTCGAGATTTTTAATACTTTCGTTAAATAAATATAGTTATATTTATTTCAATCGTCGACGACGCGAACACTTGCGAATACTTTCGAATGATATTATAACAATAGTATAATGTTTATATTCGATTGAAACGTCTAACGAAGTGCGACACGATACGCCAGACTCTTGCGCGAATACGAAATTTATTATTTGTACGGATATATAGACAAGTATATATACAACATGTCTTACGAAAACTACGAAGTAGTTATGATTTCATGAAATATAGTTATGTCTAGATGTAAACATATATTTCAAGTCGCTCGAAAACTAAGACAATTCTGAGAAAAACCATAGGTTGGTTAACCGAGTTAAGTCAATAATAATTTCATAGAATCGTATGAGTAACGATTCGGTAGAGCTCGGTATCACGTAGTATAGCTACGTCATTCTTAGAAACTTACGAGTTATTCCATTTTAGGAATACACTAGATTGCATGCTAGCGAGTCAAGTTGTGGAGACAACACTGTGGAAATAACATTTAAGCTAGCTTTGCACTGGATTATCCAGGTGAGTTCATAACCCCCACTTTTTACCATTTTACATTTTTATAAATGAATTCGGGGGTGGAAAGACATGCAAGTTTTGCAAAAGAACACAAATTTCGATAAACGAAAATCATACATTTCTAAACCATGTTACAAACAGATTTCATTGATCACAAATGGTTTATGAAAGGTTTATACTAAACTTACCGATTTTCACAACTATACAAAGCTTTTCGAAACATGCATGAGTTTTATGACTAGTGATGGGATTGTCATAGTCACAACTAGGTGGCGAGGCCCCAAAACTTTATTGAAAACATGGGCTAGGCCCAAAGACAAAATAACTTGGGCTAGGCCCAAGGACAAAATAACATGGGCTAGGCCCAAGGACAAGAAAACATGGGCTAGGCCCCAAATCAAGAAAACATGGGCTAGGCCCAATAACACAGATTTATAACAATTGGTATGTAGTTATGGGATTAGGTTATAACAGATCAGTGTGCGTAAGTAGGATGATAACAATATTAACCATTAATCACGTGGTGACCAAGGTGCAAAAGGTATAGATCTATCGAGTTTGAGACACGCTCCACTCCTGGTAAGTTAACTGGTTAGGAGTGTTTTCGTGATCCCAGTGATATCAAAGAAGTCTCGGTTTGGTTACTTACTTATGGCACATAGGCCAGTGTAATAGCTACACACTGACTGATCCTTAGATTCCATAGGAAAACTACATACTACGATTTCAATCCGGTTTGCAAAGATAATAGAAAACATTTATTGCCGGGTTATAAACATAACAATTATATGCATGGATTTGCAAACAACATGGAAAACATTTCAATATTGTTATACAGACATGACATTTCAAATGCTTTGGGATAATATGATCCCACAAGCTGGTTTTTCGAATGCAAAACTTTCAAATGTTTTATGATTCATTTGAAACAAAAATAGACAAACTATGAACTCGCCAACTTTATGTTGATTTTTCGCATGTTCTTTCTCAGGTTATGATTACAAGTATAGCATGGTTGGAATATGAGGACCTATGGGGATTCGAGTACTTAGCGGGCGTTCAGTTACTAGAAACCTTAGCCATCACGTCTGCTTCCGCTGTGCGATGAAGATGCATTCGGTTCACGCCCCGGCTCTGATGCGAAAGGGATAACATGGGGGTGTGATAGAGTGGTATTAGAGCCATAGGTTCTAGCGAACTAGGTATCAACCCCCGCTCTGATACCAGAGTGGTATCAGAGCTATAGGTTCTAGCGAATTAGGTATCAAACCTGGCTCTGATAATAGATAGGTTTTTGTGGAGATACCTAGGTTTTAACCTTACGTTCCTTGGAGACATTAGATCAATAAGACTTGAATACATACAGAACTCCTAGCACTCGAATATGGTTCCAACCGTGGCCAAAAACATTAAGTCAACATTATGAATTGAATCATACACTAGTGTTGTGTTTGATACACGGTACACGAAAACATTACATACCGTAGGCAAAACTTTGAGAGTTTTAACAACATGCATTTAGGACCTTTGGAAAACTTATGACAATATCCAATAAAGGTCGTCACGTAGGAACTGCGACTATTAGCTCGGACAAACACATTACATATATTGTCGCTATTATTTTATTTACCCGAGCAGATAGCCTACGTGAAGCAAAAACACTAGTGCGCAAAGATACGCGAAAGTTAAATGACACGATAACAGATGTTGAAGTACCTCACATACGACTTTCAAGGCGCGACCTTGAGGAAACACGACATTACGACAACGATGCTAATCTCGTCAGCGGGAGAACTACCGACCAGAATGCGACAATTTCTCACGTGGTCCTGTAAGCGACACGAACGACGTAGAGGTACGTTCAGAAGAGAATTCATAACAGTCGTTACTTATTACAATGGTAATCACAACAATTGGCGTTGTAAAAGAAGTCACATGTCATCGCATTCCCCCTACCTTATTAACGACGACTATGCCATGTTCGACATTCGGTGGTAATGTCACGGAACAATAAGTTATCACAGTAAATACCAGGTAAAGTCCTTGAACTCCTTTTGTTGAAATTTCAACTTTGCATGTACTGAGTAGGTTTGCATACCTCTACTCCTCATAGCGGTCATTGTGTCACGGAAAATTCTTTCGTGCTTAGCGAACACCTATTGCGTCCTTTCTTGACAAATTTATACCATACTCATGCTTTTTTTTAAGCATGTGGTTAACTTGATACATGGAGACCATCAGGGTCTTCACTTCTAATAGTCATTTCATCAAAAATTCAAAGGTTGGTTCGCTATATTCAAATTTTCGCTTGTAATCTAAATGACCTGCATTATTGCAAGTATTGACTCCTTGATATCGAGTCAACGAATTTCTTGAAATTTCATTTTCTTTCCAAGTTGCATACATGGGTTTTCGTTGTAACCGTATTGAAACTTACTGGTCGAATCATGTATTTATTGTTGGATTGTGTCAAACCAAGTTCAATTGTTTGAACTTGCTCACTGTATACAAAGTTCAATTCAATGATCTCATAGATGGATTGAGGGCGTCATATTCAAAGTAATATCAACAAGCAAATTCATTTGTTTCGAACCATAGTAGACTGATTCAGTCTACACCTTATTGAGTCATTTATTGGTTACGACACCTTGTGGTGGCATTTCGCTAGTTGAAGCTTGCGCTGACATCGCTTTCACAACTCATGTACGGATTTAATTACTTGATCATTTATTCATTTTTAAATCCCCCTTGTTGGATCATTTTCTTAAAACATTCTTAATACAATCGTGTATTAAGAGGACGGTACACAACTTTATGGTCTATTTCGGTGTACCTCGTAACGGTTCTTTCATCATCGGTCGAGAATTTTGGGATATTTATTGTTCTTCCACTATCGACCGGAAATTATATTTATTTGTTCTTTCATTTCAGTTGAAAATCCTATGAGATTTATTTGGAACAAATATTCAGACTTACTTGATTGAACCTTTCATTATAAACACGGTGAATTTGTTCGGTCACCGCTATTATGGAATTATTTCGATCACTAGGACGCCTTGTGGCGTCTGTATAAACTTGTAGCTTGGGTTAATCATCGAAAGTGGTCTTAATGCAACTATGTATTAAGACAATGATACACTAACTTCGGTTGTATTTCAGTGCATCCTTGCAATTGAATAGTGTTAACTTATGGTTCGAAAAGTTAACAAATCACCTTCATGTTTCTAATCCAGTTGAGCTTGTTGATTCTAAGCCTTACCGATCCAACAACCAACGCTAGTTTCTGTTGGTAGAAATTCCTATTGCTTATGAAATTCATTTACAGATTGTGAACGTCTTGCAAAACTATTGGTCGAGATTCTCATTTGTATGACCCATGTAAACTCAGTCACATTGGTGACTATGTCATTACGTTTAGTTCACTTGCCATAGATTCTTAAAAACAGATTCAGTTGAACCAGTGGGTTCATGTTGTTGTAGTATATCATTTTATTCATATAATCCAGACAAGTCTCGATGCGATTACATGGTCATTTACCTGGGTAGTATTATTACTTACCTACGTATAACAAAAATCTAAGGAGATAACATAACTTAAATTTCGAGGATGAAATTTTTATAACAAGGGGAGAATGTGACAACCGGCAGTTTTCGTTTGTAATTAAGCGCATATCAAACAGTAATACCGTTATAATTAGCGTAATTAGATGTAAATTAACTCGATCAGGCCTTTGGAAAGCCGAGGAACGTCTACGTGCTTCAAGTTACATGATTTGGCGATAATCGAAGACACTAAACGCGAATTTAAAAGATAAGCGAACTGATGCCTAACAATACTGACAACGCCTAAAAACATGAATTTTTACTTGTATTTGTCATACAGTTATAATTATGCGATAAAATTAGATCGTTGAATGTCGCAAAGCACAACACGGAAGATATGCGGAAATCGAGACGCACCGACAACGAAACGGAAGCCATGGGCTAGGCCCAAAGACAAAATAACATGGGCTAGGCCCAAGGACAAAATAACTTGGGCTAGGCCCAAGGACAAAATAACATGGGCTAGGCCCAATGACAAGAAAACATGGGCTAGGCCCAAAATCAAGAAAACATGGGCTAGGCCCAATAACAAAGATTTATAACAATTGGTATGTAGCTATGGGATTAGGTTATAACAGATCAATGTGCGTAAGTAGGATGATAACAATAGTAACCATTAATCACGTAGTGACCAAGGTGCAAAAGGTATAGATCTATCGAGTTTGAGACACGCTCCACTCCTGGTAAGTTAACCGGTTAGGAGTGCTTTTGTGATCCCAATGATGTCAAAGAAGTCTCGGTTTGGTTACTTACTTATGGCACATAGGCCAGTGTATTAGCTACACACTGACTGATCCTTAGATTCCATAGGAAAACTACATACTACGATTTCAATCCGGTTTGCAAAGATAGTAGAAAACATTTTATTACCGGGTTATAAACATAACAGTTATATGTATGGATTTGCAAACAACATGGAAAACATTTCAATACTGTTATACAGACATGACATTCAAATGCTTTGCTATACTATGATCCCACAAACCGGTTTTTCGAATGCAAAACTTTCAAATGTTTTATGATTCATTTGAAACAAAAACAGACAAACTATGAACTCGCCAACTTTATGTTGATTTTTCGCATGTTCTTTCTCAGGTTATGATTACAAGTATGGCACGGTTGGAGTAGGAGAACCCATGGGGATTCGAGTACTTAGCGGGCATTCAGTTATTAGAAACTTTAGCCATCACGTCTGCTTCCGCTGTGCGATGAAGATGCCATTCGGTTCACGCCCCGGCTCTGATGCGAAAGGGATAACATGGGTGTGTGACAAAAACCTAGCTACTTAAAATATTTACCTATAAAAATATGTGTATGTGCACATAAAACTGAAAATTACAAATAAAAAACCCGACCCGATTAATCTCGGGTAGTCGGTAGTCTCCACCTCAACAGCCGACTAGCGACTAACGAGTTCTCCAACCTTGTGTATAATACACGGGATCCATAACCTAGTTCAAAGTAATAAAATTTTGGCAACAAATGCATACAGGGATATAATTTTTAAGCTATTTTTTTAATGAAACTATAATCTTAATTTATTTTTGAAGCGGCGTAATTTTATTATCAGACCAACAAAAGTAGCCGGGGCTACAACAAACAATAAATACAAACATTACATACAAAACAAATTAACATGATCAAAAACAAACGTAGTACCAATCTCGCCATTCTAGTGTTTTATAATTCGATTTTTCTTCATCCTTAGAAAGCCTATCGATTTGATGCCTTCGATAAGATTCAAGATATGAACCAACCCGCCCAAGAATACAACCTTGTTCCTAGCCTTCCATATGTACCAATACGTTGCAAGGATAATTAATAGAATCACTTTTCTTTCGAGCTTTGGTTTGTGCACCTGGGCATGAATTCTTAAAAGATCTGTGTTGTAGAAAGCATAGATCTAGGGATGCTTGCACAAGCTGCTAATATGTTGACATACAAGAGTAGTGATACTGCGTGTTTTAATGTGTTGGTTTAGTTAATTTAATAACTTTTAGCACAGATTAGATGCATCAACTTAATAACTTTTAAAATACGTTTATCTAGTTTTAAATTTATAAGAAATGATTATTAATTAGACTAAACACACACAATAGGCAAGTACACCCATCGTTTGTAGTAAAGTTTATATGAGAATGATGTGTGAAATAGGTATTGATTAAAATCAAACAAGTTTTAAAATTGGAAAACCTGCTAAACCACATATTACCGGCAAGTGTATCTCTCGAAAGTAGTAAAACAAGTAAGTATAAGTATCGAACATGGACAAAATAATAGCGGCTCTTGGTACAAGACCTCTGTCGACCCCTAGCCTAATAATTTGGTTGCTAAGAAAATGATTTTTAAATTAAAAAACTGAAACAAATAGACGAGCAAACAAACAGCAAGCGCAGACAACTAAAGACTAGACTGGAACTCAAGTATAAGAAAAATAGGTTGCCTGGGCAAGAATCCCTAGACTCATGAATAAAATCCATACCCTGGTTTTGAATGAAGACTTTGTCTAACCCAATAAATTTCCGTAAGATAAACTAAATCTAACAATAAGACACATGAAGAAGTGCTAAGATGGACCGACTCGAGTTAGTGACCACCAAGTCCCACAACTATCAAGTATAAAGTAATTTATGTACTAAAACCCTCAAGTTGTGAAGATATAATAAAAAAATAAGAACACCAAAACCCTAGGAAACTTTAGACGCGAATAAACAGGTCAATCCGAGTGAATGGCTACCCAAATTGCCTAACAACGCCCAGCTAATAACTAGCAATTCTAGATTAGATTTCTTACTTCTAGAAAAGATTGCACGTTTTAATTAATTGGTTTTAATAATTATTAAACTTGGATTAGATTAAAGATTAAGAACCTTCACTAACTCTCAGCTCTAAAATATTTTCTAAGTTTCTAGAACAATGGAATCAACAAATATACTATTAAACCAATCAATACCAACATACAATTATTTAGAATCGTTTTTCTAAGTTTTAACATGTAAATCAACACATTCATTCGAAATTAAAGGTTATTCAATTAAACAAATCATCTAGAACCTATACAGTCATAACAAGTTTAGCTACTTATAATTGGAAGCGAAACAAAAATAAATTTTAAGTCATAAAATTCAACAAAAATGTCTAGTATATCAAGTTTAAACAACACAAAAATAATAAACGATGTCTAACTGAAGAATAGCAATAAAGCCAAAACCTTCAATTTATTCCAAGCTTCTTCTCTATGAATTCTTCTCTCCAATCATCCCTCCCTGCCTTCTGTCGTCGATTAATATATGGTTCTCCCCCAACAGTAGGTTTTCTTTTATATATGTATAGCGATATATGGTATAAGGAATTGTGTTTTAATTAAACTACAATGTTCATGACTTGGGCTCTTGGCAAGTCGTGATGGAACCAAATAGCAAGGGCTCCTTATACACAATAAGCCCAAATCAACAACGATGATAGTAGGCTGTAAATAATGGAAATTGGCAAATGCGTTTTGGATATTTGGTTTATTAATTCACTCCGAACAACTCCGATACATGATCCGTTGACTTCTTCATAAGCTGTTGACCAAAGTTGCAAATAGGAGCGATGGCCTTATGTTGTAGATTTTGCTTATGGGCGGTGGTTCCTCTTTCTTCTCCTTCTCTCTTTACATTTTTTTAATTTTATTTTTTAACACCAAAATTCTTAAAAATATAAAAAGTTTTCATTAATTAAAAATAAAATTACATATTCTAAAAAAAGACATAATTAAAAAAAATTATTTAAAAATAAAATAAACTAAAACCCACTCTACTTCCTCCTAGCAATGTCTTCGAGATCTTGTCTTTCATCCTTGAGAGCACTCAAGCTCGTAGAAAATGTTTGAATTTTTGTAGAATTGAATCAAGTTTAGGCGCATCACTCGAGCTCGTTCCCTTTGAACCCGAAGCCTTATGAGCAGCAGCTTTTTTAGCACGATCCCTTTCAGTTGGCCGCTTTGGTTTAGGAGTTGGAGCTTCATCTTCAAACTCGGGTCATTGTTTGTATTAATAGAACAACGTGCATCCAAACCACGATCTTTTTGGATGTTGAAAATGGATTTGAGATTGGTTATATTGAAAATGGAATGAGATTGGTTAAAGATGAAATAAGGTTTAAATAGGCTTTTAATTTTTTTTTAAATGTGATCGTTTACAACGGTAAAAAAGGTCACTCGGGACGGGGAGGGGGGGGCGTCGTCCTCCCGATGTGTTTTCCCTGTCTTATGGAATTGTGCCTCCCAATAACCACTAAATTATTTTCTTTAATTGTGACCTCATTCTTCATTTAGTTCACATGTATTAATTACTTAGAAAGCGAGTGCCTGCTACTGCTCTACTTCGTCATGCGTCAGCAAATGCATCATATTTGTTTTATCTAGATGTTGGGGTACCAAAATATATGTTTACAATTTCACATTCTGTCAGGTAACTATAATTTCAGCCAGCTCATTACAAACCACATGCATACATATTTACATAATGAAAAGCACATGAAATGTCAACGATTTGGCCTCCCTCTCTGAGTCTCCAATATAACTTGTATAATAAAAGATCCATACCTCAGATGAGTAGAGACGGATACTGTGTCAAAGGGAAAAAACACCAGCTTTGGTTACTGACACTTACTGGATCTTGTGTCTACAGTTACTGAAAAAACACTAAATTTATCATTAAAGGTAAATTTGTCATTTCATGTCCACTTAACTAAGAAAACTAACGTTCATCCATATTAGGGATTATCCGAGTAACAAATAAGCAAACCACTAGGAACATATAGTTTCTAAAAGTTGAGGACTATAGGTGTTATTTTACCAAACCACGGGGAGCATCCATGCATTTTACTCTATAATTTTCTATACTAATTAAGTAATAAAAACTTACATCTTCAAAAACCCGTGCATTTCACAGATTTAATAAACACTGTATTATACACGGTTTGAATACATATAATGTAATCAATTAACACACAGTCCTCAATGTATGTTATTGAAAATATGAACCATGATGTACAATATACTTTTTATTACATTTTACTTTGTTTTTTATTTATTATTAAGTTAGAAACTGGTGTATAACATAAGTTATAACATTTTATTTTAGTTTTTTTATTTATTTATTTTTAGTAGGTTAGAAATTTGAGTGTTCCACGTAGTTAAATTAATAAAATATTAAATTAATAGTTACTAATAAATAGAAAACAAAAGAAAATACTTAAATTAATAAGAGATAAAGCGAAAAATAAAATAATCATATATCAATAATAATTGGAATTAGATTCTTAATTTTATTAACAAAGGGGGTTTAAAGTAAATTTACATATCCAAATTATCACATTCTTTTATGTATTTTAAATAAAACATGTATATAAAATAAAGATACAAATAAATTTATTAAATGCATTGATATGTAAGTGATTGAAAATTTGGAAAGATAAAGATATAGATGAATTTATTAAATATGTTGGTAATTGAAAATTTAAAAAGTTAGTTTTTTTTATCGGTAACACATTATATATATAAATATATAGAGCCAGCAAAGGGACTGAGAAAAACAAACAATGTCCGGACATACAACAGAAAGGAACAATTACAAAAGATCCAACATTGAAGTCTAACCACTTATCCCACACTGGATCGGGCAGTTTACTCCTGTGGGTCAACCACAAAAACACATTCAAGTTTCTCGCATTCCAAATTTACCACAACGTTGCCAATATGACTGTTTAGCCAATTTTCTTCCAGTTCGCAGCTTCAGGATTGTTTAAAAGACTATCCATCACATCCTTTAGGTTTGCAAGTTATGTGGCGGAGGAACATTCATCCAAACCGAGACTTGATACCAAATACTTTTGGCCCAAAGACAATTTATAAAAACGTGATCCGTGTCTTCGTCTTCTAATCCACACCTGTCACAAGTCCTATTTGGCAAAAGGATTCGCGGGCCGCGAGCTCCTTTTTAGTGGCAATTTAACGCCCTCCATAAAAGGTAATTCACTTCATCGAAGCCCATGAATTCCACTTGAACACATCCACCTCTTCGGACCCATTTTGAGCCGCCGCAAGATCCCACCTCACGCTTTTTGTTGAGAAATTCACACCTTTATTCTGCCAGCTCCACTCATCCTTTTTCCCACTTAGCTTGACTTGCCTTAACAACTCCATAAGCCGTGTCAACTGATCCCATTGTGCATCCGAGCAAAGGCTTCTGATCAAGTCCAACCTCCACCGCATAGTCGAGCCTACTCTACACATATTAGTAGCAACAATGACACCTTTGTTTTTTGCAAGGCTGGACAGCTCTAGGAAAGCCTTTTGCATTGGTTTGTTTGTTAACCATGTATCCCTCCAAAACCGAGTATTCAAGTTGTTTCCTATGACAACTTTAAGTTGTTTATTGATATTGAAACCACGCTTCCCCCATGCCGTCTACACTCCACCTATATCTTTCCATATGCCTGGGACCGAATTCTTTAACGGAATCGATTTTTTGTCGAACCTAGATTTATGTATGGAGTACACCACCTTTGCCCAAAGTTACGGTGGGTCATCCTTATATCTCCACCACCACTTGGACATCGTAGCAATATTGAATTCATGTATATTGCCAATGCCTAAACCCCAAGAGCTTTCGATTTTGTCATGGTCTTCCATCTTAGCCACCGCATTTTATTAGCCCTACCCATTTTTCCCCAAACAAAATCTCTTCATAGACCTTCCAATTTCTTTAGAATGGACTTTGGGACTGAAAAGTAGAGAGGTAATAGGAAGGAAGGCTACCTAACACCGCTTTGGCCTACGTTACTCGTCCCGCAAATAACAACATTTTGGCCTTCCACCCTGAGAGCTTTCGTTGGACTTTCTCCATTACCAAATTCCAATTCTTAGCAAGCTTCATATGTGTGCCGACCGGGATCCCAAGGTAAACGAATAGGAGCGTTTTGGCTTCGCAATGAATCACCTGAGCCAATGTTTTCACTCCCGCCTCCTCAACTCCCAACCCAAATAATCTACACTTCTTATGATTCACCTTTAAACCCGAGACAAGGTTAAGGCACCTAAGAAACCGGTTGATGCTCACCACGTTGTGTTTCGACCACTCGCCTATAAAGAGGACGTCGTCCACATAACACAAGTGTGTGATTTGAGGTCCCCCATTAGGTAATATAACCCTGTGATAAAGACTCGTACTCACCGTTCTCTTCATAAACATATTAATAAATTCCATCACAAGGATGAAGAGAAATAGAGATAGGGGATCCCCTTGGCGCAATCCCCTTTTGAAAGAAAATTCCCTCGAAGGAGACCCATTCACTAGAACCGATCCCCATCCAGATTTTTGGCATCCTCTAATCCAACCGACCCATTTCACGAGGAAGTTCATATATTCCAATACCTTTAAAAGACATTTCCAATTTACAGAATTATACTCTCTTTGAAAGTCGACTTTTAAAATCATCATCTTGGTTTTACTCTTTTTTGCCCACGACACCATCTCGCTAACAATGAGGGGGCTATCCAAAATATTATGGCCACCAACAAAGGCGGATTAGGTAGGGGAAATAAGATTGTCCAAGGTACCTTTAATTCTCCTCAAGAAAAACTTAGCAATAATTTTGTACAGGGAACCTACAAGCGAGATTGGCCTATAGTCGTTGGCGTTTTGTGGATCTTGTTGTCTCGGAATCAAAGCAATAAAGGAAGCATTGCATCCAAAGCTTATTTATCCTGTGGAATGAAAATCTTGGAACTTCTTCATGATGGCTGGTTTTAGAGAGTCCCATAATTTTTTGAATAACCATAAGGTAAACCCATTAGGCCCTGGCGCCTTAGCCCTGTAACAATCCCTTATCACGGCTATAACTTCATCACAGGAAAAAGGAGAAATCAACTCTTTTGCAACATCAGCCAAAATCTTGGGAAGGCCACTATCACAAAATTGCGGTCTTCTCCGCATAGGCTACATGAACTGTTTTTTAACTCTGAGTCCATCTTTAATTGCATCCGGTTTAGTAACCCACCTTTCGTTAATCCGAATCCCGTTCAATCTATTATCTATATGAAGCTTTATCATGTCGTGAAAAAACCTCGTGTTTTCATCACCGAATTTTAGCCAGTTAAACCGGGCCTTCTGATGAAGATCCAACGCTTTGACCTTCCAGATTTTTAAAAGCTTCATTTTGAGATTGGCTCTCAACTTCTTTTCTTCAATACTTAGATTAGTCGCCTCCACTCTTTTTTCTAACCCGTCAATCGTTGATTCAATCGCTTTAACCTCCGCAACTTTAGTCCCCCTGATGCTATTCCTCCACTTTTTCAGGTCCTGATTAATTTTTTTCAAAATCGCAGCAAGGACGGTATCCCCCATAACTAGCTCTGCCCTAGCCGACAGACTTGCCTCGACCATCAAAACCACTTCCTTACATACTAGCCAGCTATTAAAGAATTTAAAAGAAGTCGAGCCGAAATCTGTTAACCCACAGCACAGGACCACAGGACAATGATCCGAACACCCGCGTTTGCAAATTGCCAATTTTGTGGAAGGCCAGCGAGTCAAGAATTTCTCATAGACGAGAAATTTGTCAAGTTTGCGCATCTCGACCTCTTCACTACTAAAGATATAGGTGTACCTGTCACCACACATATTATATTTTAACAAACCTGCCCATGCAATGAACGCGTTGACAGCTGCAACAAAGTTGACATCGAAATGAGAGTTGAGTCTTTCATCAGGGCTCCGGACCTTGTTGAAATCGCTTGTCACCAAACACATCCCATCCGTAAGAGTTATGAGGTCCATGATAACTTCCCAAAAGGCCCTCTCTCCGACACATCATTTGGTGCATACAAGTTAATCAAACTAAGCTTCTCATCCTCCCTCAGAAAACCCCGAGACCACAACGAACCTCTAACCTTTAATAACGGACTCGACTTTAAAGACCTTCGGATCCCATATAGACACCAATCCCCCAGATCTACCTTCCGGATCAACCGATTTGGCTTTCATAGGAGACTTATCCCAAAAACTCTGCCAGTACGTTGAATCAAGCCCTGCCTAGTGCGTCTCTTGAAGTGCCAAAAACCCAAACTTTTTTTCCCTCTTAAATCTTCTCACCCAATCGGATTTCTCCACTTTGATAACCCCCTATATTGAGTGTCAAAAAATTCATTGAGATGACCCAATCGCCCTTTCCCCATGAACCAATTTACGGACCCGGTTATTGAAACCTTCCATCTTTATCCCTAACCAGTCTCCATAGAAGATACTCTCACTGACTTCTTTTTCAAATAGAATCCCCTGCTCATCAACGTGTTGCTCTCTTTCGTCTTCTTCGTATTTTTAAAATAAAACCCTTCACCCATCTCCTTGTATGTAGCTCGATTCTGTCTTTTTTCATTCCTCTGTTTTACATCTTGGAGGATTATCTCTTCCAGGGAAAAAGGGTCTGATCCCAACCTTTCATTGTCTGTTACTAGGGTATCACACTAGTGGGCCTTACCATTGTCACAAGGCCCATCAAAATTACATCTGGGCCTACTTTTATCTCTACAGTCCCCTAGGGTGTCTTCAACGAAATCAGGCTCACGAGGAAAGCCTTCTGAGTTTACTTGTGGGTCCCCTCCCTCAACCGATACATACCTCGATCCACCACAACCTTTTCCTCGGGAGTTGTGTCGGGATCCATGCAACCCGACGTTTCACCATCCTGGGACCCCTCCTCTTCCGGTATCACAACTTTAGACTTGATTGACGGAGACACTAGAATATACCATGCCGGCCGAGATTCCAACATAGTGGTGCCTAGAGGTTTTCCTATTCCTGCACCGAAACTCTGATCGCCTGGCCACCACAACTCAAGTGTATTTCCTCGTTAATCTTTCTCCCAGATTTAACCAAAACGGCTAACTTCCCCATCGTAACATCTAGATCAAGAGTTGACACATCAGGTCTAACAACTAATCTTCCATATCTTTCACCTATCCGATCGAATACATGCCTATCCCACAGGCTTAATAGAACTCCCGTCACTTTAACCCATGCAATCCTCTCGAACGAGATCCATCCACCATCCCACAACTTCAGAAAAGAGAACCACTCAGGCCATTAGTCTACGCCATTTAACCCGAACGCCTCCGCTCCCTCTCTTGACGAGGACATAATAGCGACTTTGAGACCTCCCAAATACCTAAACTCGAAACCATCCAACTCAGCATCTTCTGCAAATTCGTCATGTCTTTCAAGAAACTCTAGTTCCTTAACATCCTTCAAAAGGGTTTTGAAAATCCATTTTTTTCTAGCTTTCGTATTTAACGACAGAAGGATAACGGGGTTGCATTCTAAGTACCGAGGGTCGCCTCCAACCGCCACATCACAATAAGGCCCAGAAGTTTACCTGGCCGGCCTCTAGACTTTGGCATAGTTAACTTCATCGTGCGGTTTGTTTTGGGCCCTAGCTCCTGATAATCCATTGAACACAGAGTTGTTTTCACTAACCAACGGTCGTACCACTTTACTACCATCTCTATTGAACTTAGCAAGGTTAACCCCTACTATTGCTCCCTCGATCCTAACGTTGCTTAAATTCTCCACCCACTTCTCCGGTTTGATGATGGCGGAGAGTCTGAGGAAACCAAAACGGTTCCCAACTCCGTCTTTCTTCTTTGGAATAAAAGCATCTTCGAGATTGACGAGATGCTCGAACGCCGCCCAAAGTTTTTCCTTGGTGTATCCACGAGGCAGATTGGATACGTAAAAGGTTGTCGCATTCGTTAATCTGTCTTCTCTGCTTTGGAACTTCTTCTCTCTTCTTGCCTCCTTTTTTGCTTACAACATTATGCCATATGTCTTCTTGATGTATGTATCCTTGTCCCAGTCTTCGTAGTTCTTCTTCTTTCCTGCTTTGCCGTTCTTCATACGTTGCCGGATCATGGCCTGTGGCGTCTATCCCTCTACCTCTCGTCATTATGTATTACCAAAAACTGAAAAGTTAGTTTTTAATATTTAAATAATGTTTCTAAGATTTCAGGATTAACTTTTTTTGTAGATAGATTTTAGAATTATTAATTATGAAACGAAAGACATTAAGACAAATAATTGGAATTATAAATAGCCTTAATGATTGTTATTTATTCTCGTATAAGTAAATTATATAGTATAGATTTAAATAATAAAAAAATCTAACATATAAAACTATAAAATAAAATACATCTAACCGATAAAGCTAAACATTTTAAGCAACTAAAATGTTGTTTAAATCTTTACTTTATGTTCTTCTCCATCTCCTATTTATCTTGTCGTATAAACCCATCATTATATAACTCTTCTTATTAAATTAGGATTAGCTCAACAAAGTAGATACGTAAAACAAAAAAAAAACGGAGAAAAAAGTGGATATATAACTATTTTCACCTATTAATACAAAAAAGTAAAACGTTTATCATTTTTACATATTACAAAAAGTTATGACCATTTGAGATAAAGAACGTTAAATATCATAAGAAATCAACGTTAAATATCATAAGAAATCAACTCACTTTCATTTTTTTTCTCACAAAAGTTCTTCAACTCGGTTTTTGCGTACGAAAATCCCTATACTTTTTTTAACAAAATTGTGATGTTTTATAAATAAACCATTTTGAACAGGAAAATCTCTTACTTTTATGAGAAAAAAAAAGTAGTTTTTTTTAGAAAAGTGACCGGATAGTCTCTGTGATTTGCTCTGTTTTCACCTATAGTACTTACACTTCTAAAATTATAGTTAGTCCCCAACTTTTGCATTTTCATTCTCAGATAGTCTTTGACGTGGATGGTGGTTAGTTTTCTCAGTTAAGTGACTGTAAAATGACGAAATTACCGTTACTATTAAAAGAATATAATAACTAGGAAAAATAATAGGATTGAAAAATAATAAGGGAAAATAATACGATTGAATAATTGTAAGATTGTATGATTATCAAATAATCGTGAAGGTAGTGTTACATTATATGACACCTTTTCACATAATATACAATAAAGATAATGTGATATATAAAATTTATTAACTAATGTTATGAATGAGAAGGACATACATTTTAAATTTAAACTAAATAGTAATTATCTATATTTAGTAGGAAAGTTATATATAATTAAGTAGAAGAGATTAAACTAAATAATAAGATATTAGTGAGAAAATCATATTTTAGATAGCCTAATATAATGACATTGTGTCCAACTAATAGTTTCTTTTATTATATAGTATATGTATATTATATTCTTTTAGATTCTAAAATATTATATTTTTTTAATAGTAAGGGCAATTTCGTTATTTTACAGCCACTTAATTAAGAAAACTAACCATCGTAAACGCTAAAGACTATCCAAGAACGAAAGTGCAAAATTTAGGCACTATAGCTATAATTTTAGAAGTGTAGGGACTATAGGTGAAAACGAAGAAAACCACAAGGACTATCCAGACACTTTTCTTATTTTTAAAGCTAACGAAATTATTTTTTTATAAAAAAAATCAATAAATAATAAATAAGATAATATAAAAAAATAAATCCTGGTTGAGTATTGCAAAGACGTTCCTTTTTAAGATCAATAATGATCACAATAATAATGATCACAACGGACCATATAACCTATATTTAACCAATATCTGTACTAATTGTTGATTAGTATAGTATGAATGGATTGACTTGTTAACTAAAATGTATCTTAATATACATCAAACAAATTAAATAACTGTAAAATACACATTTGTTTGAGTATGAATTGATTTAGTTAATTATTAACTAAAGTGTATCTTAATATTTATTGGCAGAATGTTACCAACTATTTTAATACCTAAAAATTAAATAAACGCGTAAAGCACTAAACATGTCCACGATTAAAAAACAAGTGACAGAGCTTTAAATTTGTCGAGATGTTGGACGTCACATGGTTGTCAGCAAGTAGCGTAAACAATGACGTGGTCCCTCTCAATCGTTCAAAACTACAATTCTTAAATTAACTGTGTTGAAAAAAAGGAATTAACCGGAAACTAACAACTCTGAATACTTCTAGTATCAATATATGTACTTTGTTTAATTAAAATCCTTTCACCCACATTTCATCAAAATCATGCCATGTTCCTTGAAGACTCTAAAAATTAGAAAAATAATCATGTAACATTGAATGAATTAATATCAAGATATGATTTAAACATACGTATCAATTAGGGTGTTAATTGAATTGTTTTTTGGGTTATCTAAATTTTAATTTTTTCTAAAGGAAATTTTTTATTTTCAAATTGAATAAAAATTTATAAAAAGGAATAGTAGATTATGAAAAAATATAAAGTTACTATCTAACTTGCTTTTGAATGATCACATCTTAAAATTCTTAACCCATTGAGTCCTTATAGTTTTAAATATTACCAATTTGAATACAATTGAATAACTCCATCCAAAAATCCAGTTAAACCACCCCACTTGCTATAACACCCGGTTATTTTCGATGAAATTCTAGGTGACACGTGTCTTGAAACATTTCTCATAGTTAACTAAGTTATAATTGAGGGGTTAGCATTGCCAAAGGATCAAAATAAGAAGTTGAGAGGCCTGAAATGTCAAAACTCAAATTTTTGTTTTGCTGAATAGGCTGCAGATCGTATGGACTTTCCCTTGCGGTCCGCAAGGGGTGTTCGCTGGCAACAACATATCACCTCATTTTGCCACCTAGCTCAAGTTTTGCCACAATTTCTTCCGGTTTTGACACCTATAAAGACACTAATCCTCATTTTAAACACCCCCAGACACCTGTTTAAAGCCTAGGCATCCTCCATTGCTATAAATAACAGCCTTGAGCTTCATAAATTTCATCCCAAACTCAAAACAACACTTCACTACAAAAATTATTGTGTGAGTTTCTTGTTCTGCTTCTCCAAACTCCTCCACTAGTTTTCTAAAGTCACAATCTAAAGTTGGTTAGTCTCTCTTCGTGTACTCTTTCATTTGCAATTAGTTTCATAGCTTAATTCTATCAGAGTGTCGTTAACTTTAAACAGTTGACCATTCTGTTTGACCTCAAGTCTGGTCACTTTGGTCAACCATTTTCAAATTAAATTTACCCAAATAGTCTTCATAATGTAGGGAATAAAACCCTTCATTTACATCTGGTGATTATCATGTCTAAGCGGTTCAAATTAACAAGTCAAACCTGAATTTTAGAAAAGTCAAACTCAACTTTGCTAAAAATATATATATTTACCAAGGACTGATCTATAACATATGTAATGTGATTTTTTGCACATCAAATCATTATGTAAAATGTAACAAAATATATTTTATCATGTTCAACTTGTCACGAACCCGTTTTCCCATTTGAACCCGTATATGCAAATACGACTACTTAAAATGGTTTAAACCATATAAACAAGTCATAACGGGTCAAAACTTTTCAAATCAGAATGCAAGGTTAACAAACCATATTGTATTAGACACCTCACGCGTACGGTTATAACCAACATCTATTCAGTCACCGTTTAATTTAATGAAACCGTATTTAAATTCGCATTAACCGATCTAGTCTCAATAGATGATCAGTAAACGATTATCAAGGATATTATTTCCATCCACTTTGGACTAGAGAGCCCCCAACAATCGCACCAAAAGCCAATAAACTTTGAATCCGGCTGTACTACAAACCGAATACGTTGTGTTCAACGGTTGTACTACAAACCGAATACTTTTAACTTGTTTTATTAAAAAGTTGGATATAGTATAAAACCCCTTGGTTCTTGTATCACATAATGAACTGAATGCTTACTAAGTGATAATTCGATTTAATATGGATTGCTTGATTAACATAGGGGTTGATAATACTGTATCCGGGTTCCCCGATATCCATAATTGTGGTGGGTAGGCAAACACCTGAAAGTCACATAAAAATGGTATGTTTATTGATCAAACACTAGCTTTGTACTAGTTCCCAAATCTGATAAGCATGTAAAACTAGTAAATCAAGATACTTGTCCCATGATTATTAAATATTTTATAAATGTGTTTGTTAACTGTATTTATCAGCGAAAGCTGACTTTTTTAAAATTGACTTACAGGTGGCGGACCTAAGTAGTAGGCTAGATAGGGTTCGGTCTATAGCTTTGGAAGTTGTGACTCCATTGTCAAGGACCCATGATGTCTACCGGTCCATTTAAAATTTATTTGATCAACCTTTGGGATATATTTTATCATATATTGATATTTAAAGTTTTAATATATATTTGGAGTTTTTAAAATACTTGGTACTTTATTATTGCGTAACTCTCTATTTTCATTACGCTGTGAAACTAATGTACAATCGTCACGCTAATACCCCACATCCGGGCCCACCTGGAGATAGGGTGTGACACTTGCATCCCGCATGACCGAAAATTTTGTCCATTCTAGTATGTTGCTTCTCCCCCAAAGCCTTTAAACCCATTAACTTACCTAGTTTGACTTCATTTATTTTCAACCCAATTGCAAAACAAGATTCGACACCTCACTAATCATTTATCTTGAAGCATAAGCGTCTTCAAGCATTCAAAATGTCTCAACTAAAGTTCAAGAATGAATGATAATTACATTTGGTTTGTTCTTGGCCCAAAACATGAGTTCAATCCTTATGAAGTTTACGTTATGTATACTAAACCATTCAAAATTTCAAAATCAAAACCATTTATGCACAATCTGAGTTTTGGTTGGAATAATTTGACCTAAAGTCCACAATTTCTTTATAATAGGATGAGACAAAAATTTGATTAAAAAATATGTTTAAATAGGACAAACAGACTTACTAGTCTCGCACAACAATGGAGTAGACGACCTACATTTTTTTGTAATCAACATTGTGTGAATCAAAGTTGCAGAACCACAAGAGCAGACCACCATGTTGGTTAGTTTAATTTGGTTGAACATGGATTAAAGAGAAATTAACTAGATTTGGGGCGAAGAAGGTTTTAAAGGGCCCAGGGGAAGCCACAGACTTGAATGGATCAAAATAACCCTCACGTGGAATGCATGTTGGATCATTTAATTGGATTTTTTATGGAGTTATTTAATTAAACTTAAATTGGTAAAATTAGAAATCGTAGGTGCTCAATAGGTCAAGAATTTGAAAATTTGACTAAAGTAGTTAAAATGACCAAACAATAAGGACTCAAATAGTAACTTAGTCAACAATAAATAAATTGTGACACCCGTCAACTATCCTATCCATACTTGTAACCCAACCCGTTTTGATATCCGATTTTAATTTCCCAAATTAATTGTACAAATATTTTGTTTTCCCCTAAATATTTTAGTGGAATATATTTTTCTTAAAATATTGATTTTAATGTTTTTATTGAATAATTAAGTTTTCCATTTAAAGTTTTTATGAAAATAATAAAAACTTTAAAAGGATATATAAAAGTTTTATAAAGTGGGTTTATTTAAAATACCTAAAGGACCATTATTGCTTCTTTTCAAACGTAACTTAGACTATTTAAAAAGTTGAGATGTTTTTTAAATACCTTTCAAGGGTAAGATTAATGTAAAAAGGGATGGTTTTGTAAGAAATATAAGAAGTGTTTTAAGCCCTTAGATCTTATAGTTAATGGTTGAGATCAAGAAACTGCCATCAACTTTAATGCACACGCAAGTTTCATCCATCTTTTTTAAACGTCAATAACTTTTTATACATAATGTTTTTTTTTAAATAAATTACACCATAATAACCAGCTTTTTTATCTTTAACATGAGTACCATATTGTTATATTTGTATAGATAAAAAATTATGTATAACATGATATCAAGCCTACTAGCATGTAAGTTTAGAACGCCATACCAAGAACGTATACCGGAATGCAGGTGTAAAACACCATTAATGCAGGTGTAAATGCAGGTTTAAAACACCATGTGAAGAATATACGAAGAACACATACTAGACTGCAGGTTTAAAAGACCATGAATGTAGGTTTAAAATACCATATGAAAAACATATGAAGAATACATACTGGACTGCAGGTTTAAAACATCATAAATGTAGGTTTAAAACACAATACGAAAAACACATACTGGACACAAGGTTTAAAACACCATGAATGAAGGTTTAAAACACAACACAATATATTTTCGCACTGAACAGAAAAGAAACCGTATTACAATGATGATGATAACTTCTTGCGATCTTGAAGATTTATACGAGATGACAATAAATCACAGGTTCTTAAAGGATCTTTTAAAAAATAAATCGGAATCCCAAAATAACTCCGAGACGGTTATATGAATATTTATCATTGAATTATTGAGTAAATTACTATTTTAGCCTTTTGAATTAATATAACTCAAGGACACTTGTCAGTCCTATAATATTTTCCCCTTTTACAGGATCCTCAATCTACCTTCCAAGAATATAGGAGTAAATTGCAATTGTTTTTCAATAAAAATAAAAATACTTTGGATGTCATGCTGCTGGTACACCATCCTCGACGGTTACATCTCCAGTCAAGACGATAAATATCCGGCCATGTATAATCAACTTAATCTTGATTGAAATGATTCAATTTTTGATGAATTCATGTAATTAAATCGATCCTCATAAAAAAAATATCCCTTACCTGTAAGTAGGATTGAAATTAAAGAATTTTAAAATCAACATTAGCTCGATCCGATCTCAAAACTATTTTCTGATGAAACTATTCAAAACCTTTCAGACCACATAATCACCCTCAAATCATAGTTTCTCTGCACCTTCGAGTTCACCGGAACTAGAGAACGCCTGCCAAACTTGTTGGTATCCATGGTTATCAATTAAAATTTTATTTATGTTAACCTGGTTAAATAAGTAATTCTCAATCAATTAAGTGAGTTAATCAGTAAAACACAGCTGAAAGTAAACGAGTGATCGATAATAAACGGAACACGACAGGATCTGGTTACATATGAATACGAGTACAGTGATAAGATTATCTAACTACTGATGAAAAAGGTATACCTAGGTTAATAACTAACCGGTTGAGACATGCACTAGTTCGACAAGTGGTGAGGTAATCCATGCATGCGCGACAAGTCGCGAGGCAATGCATGCATGCGCAACAAATGGAAAGCAATGTGCATGCCCGACAAGTGGCGACGTAATGCATGGATGCACAACAAGTGGCGATGTAATTCATGGATGCATGTTTGTATCGGGTTCATGTACCTGTCTCACCCGGTCCATGTACTCGTCTCTCATTTAATGCCCGCAATAAGTTTATTAATTAAAATAAACAATCATATTATTAATAATATAAACGCGCCCACGATCATAAATATAACAATGATCCATTTCGCATATCGTTCGTAATTACCAATTAAACTAGTTCAGTGAATTTGAGTTCGTTGCCCACAATGTAACTTTTACGGGTCATAACTCAGTCGACCGCGTTAATTAATTGGACCGGTCCATTTTTCCAACAAAACTATCATTCATGAATGTACAATTACATTCGCTAAAAGATGGATCTCCGAAACCCGATCCGTATTGCGAACCCGGACCCATTGGAAAATAAATACAAATGGGATTTTTTTAGAATTATTTTTAGTATTTTCTTATTTAATATTAGTTACGTATCGCGTTTGATAAAAATAAATCTGGCTTAAAACGTTAAACATATAAAGATTTTCGGTTAGGTTAGATTTATAAATGGAAAGCGTTAAAGTAGTTAATTTTATGAGTTAACCAAAGTTACAAGTTAAGGGGTTAGATTTGTTATTAATAGAAACTAACACAAAGGAAAACTAGTAACTAGGTTAGTTTATTAGATTTAAACCATGTTAGTATAGTTAGTAAAGTACAGGGACTGGCAGTTAATGAAAACAGTTAAAATTTAAAAGAAAAGGGTGGGATGGAGACGGGATTCGACCCCTAGTCCCCGCCCAGGTCAGCATTAACGTGCACGACAACAAACCATTCCACCACCTTGCCATTAGTGATATAAGGACACATTTAGTATTTATTTTCATTTCGAACCACAACCGGTTCATCGTATTCACAAAATCCAGTTACAGCCGCGAGAGGCTTGTCTCCTAAGCCACAAAAATCATTGTTTTAGCAATAATTTACTATCCGAAATTACCCTAAGTAGTCCTAACACTAATATATGATGTTTATACGTCTTGATTCACTCTAAAACTTCCTAATTTCAAAGATTTTCATATCACCATTAAACTTACGAAGATAACAAAACTTGTATTGTTAAATTCGTTTATATTAACACCCATAATTAACACCAAACGATTTCTCCATCTCTAAAATATAAATCATAAACTTTGATTCATACAAACAACCTCTACAACTCGCGAATTTAAGCAAGAATGTTTTTAGTGTTGTAACTTAAAGTTCTCATATCTCCTTCAATTCTCCGCCAATCAAAGTAATTCTTGAGCCATTTCGCACAATTTTTCGAGATCTACAAAATCCCTCTATCAATTTCTGTGGTAAAAGGCATCCAATATCTGATTTTAATTTTGGTGTTCTTTGTTTAAAATGGATTTGGTTTTTTTATTATAAATTTTATTTTGGTGAAATTAAATGGAATACTGATTAGAATCATGTTAGCATAGTTGGTTGAATTTTATGAATTTTTTGTCATGTTATGGATTTATTTTATAGTTGAATCATGTTATAATCACATAAAAATATTTTAAAATTATGATGATTATTAGAATTAAAGCTTATAAATATTAAATTGAATTTTCTAGAAATTATATAAACTTATGGATTTTTTCAATAAAAATTTCATCACTTCATTTATTTTTGTAATAAAAAGATTTGATTAAACTATGGACTGATAATTATCCTATATAAACTCTCACCTTAATTATTTTTATATAATATGTGCCATGGTATTTTATAGGGAAAACTCCTTACCTTTCAAGTGATGTAGATCTCTTATCTTATCCGGATCTGGAATTTTTGAGATTTAGGAAACCATGTTAACACAAAAAGTACCTGGTGAATAATAAAGTTAATAAATTTATTTTGGGTGTCAAAAATTAATAAATATTTTTTGTTTTCAAAAAATCCCTAAATCATAGGTTGCAGTTTTATTATGTATTATTGTGGTTCTTAGTATTTTTGTATATTATTTTTTTAGGGTAGCTTCATTTCTTGGAGTAGATCTTCTTAATTCCCTCTTTTACAATTTAAATGTGAGGTGTATTATGTGTCATTTATCACATTAACTCATGCAAAGTTTTTCATTTATCAATACATGCAAAGTTCAACGTGTAATTATGTAGCAGTTGTGATTTGTTTATTGTTTGTAGCGCTACCTATTATTACTAATCCATATCTCTAATCATTATTTACATGGATCCATTGGCTAACTAGGATCTCCACGGCCAGGGATTGTTCCTAGTATCGCTACCACATTTAGATTCACTCGTCGGTGAGCTTAATTCTCACATTTACCGCTTTATTATGTTTATCACATTTTTCATATTTACCATAGTTTCACATCATCATGTTGGTTGTGTTTAATTTAATTATAGGTATTATTATTTATTTTTATCATTTAATTACCGTTGAATCACATGTTTACCTTTTTAAACAGATAAACAAAATATTTTAGTCAAACAATAGATTTCACTCACCAACTTATGTTGACGCAGAAATATTTTTACACGTGATATATGTGAACATGTTTGAAGAGTTTATGATGAGACGTAGGGATGATGTCTTAGAGAATAAACCGGATTATTTTATGTCATGTTTTGGTTTGATATATTATTTAAATTGTTATTTTTTTGTGACATTTGTGTAATTTGATTTATTAATGATATTTAACTTTTAATTAGTTATCATGAGCTATAGCAATCATCATGCCCTAATCAACTAATTCGTTACGGATCAGGGTGTGACATATATATATATAGGATTCTGATTACCTTGTTCTGTTGTACATTTCCCTTATGCTAATTCGTATAAACATCAATTTATATGTGCTTGAGTTTGAGGTTATAGGTTTGGATTTCGTATGTCATCTGATTGGGAATTATGGATTAGTCTTAGGAAGCCTTTAAATATAATTGGATCATCAAATGCTACCAGCGAACTTGTAGCCTAGATAGTCCTCACTACGCAATATCATTCTCTAAACCGTCGGGACTCAAGTTCGTGTCCGATTCTACACACCTTGTTCTATTGTTTATCTTTCTTTCGCTTGTGTATGATTTCAAACAGGTAATATAATCGGAACAATTCTTAATACAATCTAGAAATAATTTTATTTTCTAAACTTTAATTGGAAGTAAATCAGAAAACTTGAAATCTATTTATTTATAAAGAAATAGAGATTATCTAATTACTTGTTACAAGTTTCAATCTTATATTACCGACTCATTTAATTATCTTTAATATTTCTAACTAAGTGATTTTATATAATTGGAATTCTGAAAAATTCCTAACTAAGTGATTTTATATACTTAAAAATCTGATTTTTGTCTACCTTGTTAAGAACAATTCATGAAACTTGAAATTTGTAATGATTTTTCTAAAACAAAAAAATAGAGTCTGTCTTATAAAATATTCCAACTAAATCGTTTTTATAAATTACAACATTATCATTAAAATAATTATATATAATTGTCCTATATGTTAATTAACAATTTCACATATATAACCAATAGCCATAGCCTCTGTATTCGGGAAAAAAAAGGTAAATGCACGGTACCCCTGATCGCAGGAGGGTTCTCCCTCCCCAAGCTAGCTTAGCCCCATAGCTGCCTGGCGGTTACTACCCAGCAGGATTATTTGGACCGAGCTGGACTCGAACCCTCGTCCTCCCGTTTGGAATGGGTGAGGCTGGCCACTGGGCTGACACCACCGTGGTTGCCATAGCCTCTGTATTCATTAAGCCATACGACTTAAAATCCTAGTTATTCTCAAATTAGAGCTAAAAACGCTATTGCCTATAATATTGAAACTCATTAGACTTTAAATCAAGTACACTTGTTAAACTAGTATCATTTGAACTATATAGGATAATTTCTTGGAATTTCCTCGTAACATCAGCATATACTTTTGTATGAGTGCCTTGCTACCTAACCTAAGGTGAGTATTCATAGCCACGTTTTCATTTTATATTTTAAGATGTATCATGTATATCTATACTTAAAACTCTTTATTCTTTTATTCATATTATGTGAATTCATTCTACGTGATAATTGATATTATGTGTTAAACTTATTCTTTTTTAGACTTATTCATTGTGCTTTGATCATTAACGTACTATGCCTAAAGTGGTAGATAATAACGCTATTGGTTTGACAAACTGTCTGTGACAATCCGGTATTGAGACTGATGCTATTCTTTTTTATTCTCGTCAAATTGGTTTTATCAATGCAACATTCCTTTCTTCATATATGCTTATAATTGATCACGGATTTGTGATTAGCTATTTTAATTTTATTATATGTATAAAACCTATGATTACTCACCAACTTTTTAGTTAACCCTTTTGTTTTATACATGATACAAGATATGCACTTTAAGACTTTACAAGCTTGGTGAATCATATAGCACACATTGACTTAGATTTAATATACAAGACATTTTCATTTTATGTCATGTTATCATTTGTTGAGACGCTTTGTTATGTCTTTGAATCTTTAATGTAAGTATGGTTAAATAATTGTCAAATTTAATTAGTAGTATGTGTTATGAACAATCTTGATGTTTGACACATTCTGTCATTTGGTTGAGGTGTTACATAAATAACATAGTAAATATAAAACTAATAAAAGTTTATATGAATTATATATATATATATATGCCCACAAGTATATAGATGTGAGATATGATATAAATAGGGGTGACAGGCAAACGATAAAATGATTTAAGTAACTATGCATAAACTAAAGCAATTATTCATGCGTTAGAAATTCGAATTCGATCTCAAAAGCTAAATTCTGATTTTAAGTAATCCGGATGATGACCCGATTTAAAAATTCGCAAATTAAATTGAGCCTCTCTAAATCTAGCATGGTCTTTTGCTTTATTAGATTCAAATGATTAAACCTCATGGGTTGAGTTATCGTACAAATTGGTTTAAAAATAAGAATGGTAAGAATTATTAATAGAGTACTACTGTCTAAGAAGAAATTTAGTATAAATGGTAACTTTGTCCATGATTAAAAAACATGCATATGCAAGTCATATATTATTCTCCCTCTCTTTTTTTAAACGTTTATAATTTTTTATACGTCATTTGTTTTTAAAAAAAATATACCATAAAATCAAACATATTTTTATCTTTAATATGAGTATCATGCTGTTATACTTTTCAAAAAAAAAAAAAAACTCAAAAACCTAGTTGCGTATGACATAATAGACATAACGTAAAAGACACAACGGAAAAGTAGAACAAAAACACAATCCATGACAACATATAAAAGATACAATGGAAAGCAGACCAATACATGGACATAACGCAAAAAACAATCAGTATCAATTTAAAAACACAATGGAAAGTAAAATAAAAACATAACATAATTGATGACAACAGATAAAAGACAAATTGGTGATAGGAGATAAAGACATAATAGACAACAAACTAAACACAGTTGACAATATACTAAAAATACGAGGAACAACACAATTAAACATAACGAATAGCAGACTAAACACAATGGTCGAACTAATAACACAATAGAAAACCCAAATATAACACCGTCCTTATTGCCATACATTGTGTTATATGTTATAATAAAAACGCCGTGGATAAAACCCAAATTAACATTGTGTTATAAGCTTTGATAATAACACAATGTATAGAAACTCTAGTAAAAACGTAAAGATCAAAACCTAGTTAAAAGACACAATGACAAAAACCTTTAACACAATGCAAAGAAACCCAGTAAAAATATTTTTTTATTTTAATTTTATATAGCAATATCGTACTCGTATTAAAGATAAAGAACACGTTTGTTATTATGGTGGAATTGTTTTAAAATAAAATTCATATATGAAAAAGTTATGGATGTTTTAAAGTTATGAACGTTTTAAATTTGTGAAGGATTTCCATGTGCCTTACATGTAAACACAGAAAGTCAGTATAAATAAGATTCCCATTATGCCCTTTCTTTATTCTTTCCCCTAAAACAAATCACAAACATTCAAATCTAAAATCAATAACATAAAATTCTTTTTACTTTTCTTATTTATTTGAAATTTATATTCATCCTAATCCATCATTGTATGTAACGATACCCTTATGATTAAACCCCATGTGTAGCGATAAATGTGGTATTTAACTAGTGTGCAAAAGAAATTTATGGCTTTAAACCATGTAATTTATATATTACCCTTTTCAGCCTTGGTGTGAAGGTCGAACCCATGTGTACATAAAGGGTCCCACATGAAATTTCGATTTTGATAAACTTTTTCTAAAGTGTGTGAACATGTGTGAAGACATTAACTATAAAATAATCTCAGAACTAGAAATAATATATACCGAAATGCAAACGCATAGATGTCCGGCTATCATGTGCCTGGCACATGAGGAGACTTCAAATAAAATTTAATCAATGAATCACAAGGATGAGATTCTTCGTTTTCACTATTTCACTATACTACAAGTAACGTATTTTGTTAGAATACCAATAATGACAATAATAACTATATTGTGTCGCTCGACTATCAAATAAAATATAACATATAAAAAACCTATTCATATTATATCACGTCACACAGACAATTCCAACTTAATTAAATCCACCCCTCATGACCAATTCATTTGCTTTGCTTAACCTTATTATCATATAAGATGTGGTAATATTAAATGTAGCAATGGAATCCCAAACTATGTCATCCAAGTGTATGATTGCATGTCTTGTACTCTTGTTGCATGTTCCATTAAGCTTCAAACATAAGAATCGAACATCCGTGATATACATACATAAATGCGTATGAATGTATGCATGTATGAATGTACGCATCTATAAATGTTTTTTTTAATGCAAAATATCACATGTATGGACGTAGACTTGTAACCCTTTGCACATGTTGAAGCAGTTGACACAGAAACAAAGCCTTATATTATGGAGCATTATTCGGGAGTATTGAGGACAACTAGTATATACACCATGAACACGATAAAATCTTTCAAAAAAATGGACGAAAGATTTTATATAAGTCAGAAGTGAAATATTAATTATACTTTACTAATACAGTTTAATATTGTTAATCATCATATATAACAAATTATTTTTTTCTTTTCAAGTTTTACAAGTACATCTAATGTACGACGGGTTGACTCTCAAACACGCCTCTCAATAGGTTTGAATTGTGTACCCTCAGTAAATTCGTTTTTACTTTTTACTAATAATCATAATGAGTACAACGAAAATATAGTTACAATACTAGTAAAATATTTGAATAACACAATTTAATTGATTCTATGAATTAACAAACACTAAGCAAAATTCAGCTCGTTTAATCTGTTCCATTTTAGTTATTTTTCTTATCCGATCCATTTGATATCAATTATTAGGAGTCGAAATCTTCACCTCAATCTTAATGATTGAAAATTACCCTAACCAACGAAGTCCCAACTGGAAGCACCGACAAAGTCACAAAAGTGAAGAAAATGTTCCCCAAGATGATTTTGCAAAGGTGTATATATGTTTTCTTTGCTAAAGCAAATAAATCAAAACGTAACTCACTCGTAAAGTAAGGTGTGGGAGGATGAGACCTGTATAAATATTACCTTTTATCTTAATATACAAAGAGGTTGCTCTCGATATATAAGAGCCATGGTTTAGAATTATAATAAACTAGCCTTAAGCCTTCTGATTACAGAGCAGGGTGAGGGGAGGGGGGGGGGGGTGGGGTAAAACCGTGCTAAGTAGCAATAAAAATACAACCGAATCCAGGAAAAATAGGCAAATAAAAATACGAATGAACTTCTAACATCAAGTGACTCATGCGACGTAAAACATAGATGAAAGCAAATTATACCGACATGTATTAGACATTCGAGGGGGTCAAAGTGATATTGTATATCGTTATTAAAAAGGCGGCGTCATGACGGAAATTCAGTTTATATCGGTTCAGTTAGTTATTGTATCGAAGCATGCTATAGCATCCTGAAAAGAAAACTCATAAAATAGTCGTCATATGACCAAAAGAATGTGTACATGTTTTTGGTTCATTGCAAACATTCAATTATGCACATCATAAGGTAAATAAAAACATATTACATCATAAATTAAAAAATCATAGCATAAAACCATGTAAACTAAATGAAAACATACATAAAAATAAGTACCAAAACATATTATGTTGACTCAACTTATCTCCGGAAAAACAAATTACGCCAAAATGTAAACTAACTTGAATTTATATCTACACAAGAAAATTTATATTAAAACGTAGATTAACTTAAAACTTACATAAAATTACGCATAAAAATGTATTATTTTGACTTGACTCATTTACGAGAACAATTTATATTGAAACATAAACAACTTTAATTTATAACGACACGTAAAACTGAAAAGGTGAAAATAACAATTTACAAAACTTTTTAAGAAGTTAAGAGAACAAAAGTTCCAATGCTGAAAATTAGAAGGATAAGGTAAAAAAAGACGGAAAAAAGCAAAGTACACAAAAGGGCAAAAACTAAAATGAAAAAAGTAAAACAAAAACCCAAGTTACCATTCCTTAAATATATTTGAATAAATAATAATAACCTTTGCTAAAGCATATTTAAATTTGACCAAAACCCTAAAAACAACTTGTTCCACCCAAAAGCAAAATCGTGGCAATGCATGCAAGCATATATGATTCTCCATGACGTATATACCTTATATATTAACAACGTATAGTTGACAGGAGATCTTGGAACTTAAGCAAAGGCGCGAAGACGTATATATATACATATACATATCTGTGTGCTATTGTACATTTCTACTTCTTAATTTTCATCCCCCGTAGCTATTCTTAAAATGATGGTATTTGCATCCACATATTTGTAGCACTCACCTCTTAGCGTGGATACAACAAACCGATCAGAAGAACTATGTTTGTTTCTGATCGGTTCGTTGTGACATGAGAAACCCTAGGGTGTTCATAAACCCTAGAAACAACCCGAACTGAAGAAAGTCAGCTGGTTCAGTTTGCTTGAGGTTAATAGGGTTTTGTTTTGGTGGTTTAACGATGTGGTGCACCCTTTTAAAATCGGAACTGGTCATTTAACCTTTTTTCATTTTTTTTCAAATATGTGATTATGTGTATATGTATAATATTCATGAAATATTATGATCATCTGATAAATTTCAATGTAACCTAATGATTTCGAAAAAGAAATATGGTGTTAAATGGCCAAAATTAAAATGCCAAAGCGCCAAAAGTGGCTTTGGTTTGTCGTTCTCTGAAATCATATTTAGCGATTCGATCAAAACTTTCGTCAAAACCAAATGAATCTCGGACAATTACTTAGTTAGTATTTGTAATTTTAGGTATATTTTTTGTTAATCATCGTACAAATGCATGACTGCAGCAAAAGATTATTATACAGATGCAGCCCAAGTGTGGAAAATGCCGAACCAAAGCCATGATGGCAGCTGCCAAAGCATTAGGTAATACAAGTATCTGTGAGTTATGCTTTATTCTCCATCTTTCTGTTTGTTTTTAAGTTACCACAAGGATGGTGTTTCAAGTAACTAAACAGATTATTACAATGAATATAGATTTTGTCGGTAATCTGTCGGTAGAGTAGGTTACTGAAAAGAATACGCAAGGGCGGACCCAAGCTTTGGCTTGAGTGGGCAGGCGCCTCCCTTGAAAAAAGAATTTTAGTGTATTTTCGAGGTAAAAATCCCGACTGCACCCCTTGAAAATTTGGTTGAACTCTTCGTCCGCACACTCAAAAAATAATTTCTGGGTCCGCCACTACCGTCAAATTTTTCCACAATTTACACTACCGTCGAAGCGCCAAGGGGTAGCGGAGGCTACCCCTTCCCCTAAGGTAGGTCCGCCCCTGTCCGACACTGAGAATCGTCAGAAAATATAGCCTTGAGTAATTAGATTCCCGACGGATCACTAACGTATACTCCGTTGGAAAATGAATTCCAACCACAAACTGAGATATCTGAACTTGTGGCAAGCTATTTTTAAAATTTCACTTAATCTTTTGGTAATTCGTCGGTAATTAGTGACGGATTCTGTCATTTGGTATAATCATGATATTTTTTGTTTTGCAAATGAAATTATATGTGACACAATTTGAGTTTCTGATCAGGTGTGAATTCAGTGGAGCTACAAGGGGAAAACAAGAACCAGATGGTGGTGATTGGAGATGGGGTTGATGCTGCTGCATTGACAAACTCGGTGAGGAAGAAGGTCAAGAATGCGTCACTTGAAATTGTTGAAGAGTTGTAGCTTGTTTTAAGAGGATGATCAACTGGTTACAAGAATATTAAAAGATTGTGTTACTCTAAATAATATTTTATTTATAAATGCAAATAGATTTTTCTGTAGCAAAAACAAAAACCTATCTATTTAATATGAAAGATTCTTGTCCCTCCTAATTTAAGTTTCAAATATATCACAATCTTATTATGGCCTTCACTATCTACTGGTCCTTTACCTCTGTTACACTAACAAGATACATTTATTTCAGAACCATTTATACTATAAAAAGCATATATAACACTTGTGTGTAACACTTTAAAATGTGATACGTTTGAAAGTTATGTAACCATCAATCCATCACACTTTCCTCTTACACTATTTTATTATATTGCATATAAACATTGTATAAGTGTATTTAAACTTTAATTTTATTTGTAAAGTTGCACAAATTCTAATATGAACCAAAGTTCAATTCCGTGCTTAATTCAGATTTTACTAGTATCCATTCAAGAATTTTCTCATCTACTTAACGAAATTTTTAGCATCGCTTTTCTCAAAATTTACTGGAACATCACATCATTAACACCTAACAAATTGTTATTTATTTATTTTGTTTTACGTTTTACTTTTTTTATTATTATTACAATATTCCTTATTGCAAAAACATTGACTTTGTAGGATTAAAACACCACAGGAATGTATAAACTTGAAGCACATGTTGACTTTCACATGTTAATATAAATCATTTAAGAAGTCAAGCAGTTGACTTAAACACGAAGTCATATAATAATATCCAAGCTAGACATGGTCCAAACTCCAAATATGTAATTATGCCAACTGTCAATCTGAAGGGTCTGTGTATTTTTTTAATGATCAATGAAGTTCGGCTACGGGGGTAATCCAATGAGAGCACTGGGTAGCCCAAGCTAATCATCTTCGGAATGGGAAAACACGCCCCCTCGAAGGTCTACTGCAGTAAAATTTGGTTGGGATTAGATTGGATTTGAACTTGAGATCTATGGCATCAAACCCAAATCTTTACTTTCTTTTGAATGTCAATTAAACCAAAGATAATTGGCAATCTGTGTACAGGATAGGTATCTTATTTTGCTTTTATTGCTTTAAATAAACCATATGTCAATTATTTTTTACATACCGAATGTGTTTTGTAACTGAAAATGTTTCTGCTACTCGCATGTGTTTTTGTAACTCATAATTAAGGCATGTCAAGGGTAAAAGTTTTAACTTGAATTTAGTTATCAGAGAGAAATACATTAGTAAACAAGTTGAACAAGTAGTAGCCAAGGAAACTCACCGATGCTTTGTGATATTATTCAAGAATAAAGATTGGCCTTTTATAGCTTTACAGACTCAACAAACAGCAAGAAAAGACTCCAACGTCTATCACAAAAATAGAAAACAAACTAGACCTAATAAAAAACAACTTGCGACACAAGAAAATACCTAAAACCCGGTCAACATGACCGTTTATTTCACCCTAACACATCCTCCCCTAAACTGAATTGTGTTTCATAGTCAGCTTATCTCTGTGACTCCAAACAAACATTGTAACTTGATCAAAGCTTCCAACTTGATTGGCTTTGTCATAATATCTACAACTTGATCCTATGTATAATAATACACCAACTTCAGCTCCTCTTGGTTTACTAGATCTCTTAGGTAAAGAAAACGGACATCTATATGCTTAGTTCTTCTGTGCATCACTGGATTGACTGAAAGTTTGATTGTTGAAGTATTATCACAAAACGCTTCAATACTCTATCTATCTTTTCACTTAGATCGTCCATTAGTCCTTTTAGCCATTTGTAGTGACAAGCACCTATTGTTGTTGTTACATACTCTGCCTTCATGGATGACAATATAACTATCTCTTGCTTTCTAGTACTCCAACAGGTTGCCCCTGCACTATCAGACGTACACTTCTTGTCTTCTAAATCCCATGCATAGTCGTTATCAGTGTAAACTTCCAGCTTTGAATTAGATCGTCTTCCATAAAATAACTCAAAATTGAAGGTTCCCCACAAGTATCTCAATACCCTTTTAGCAGCCTGCAAATGTTTTGACTTGGGTCTGGCCTTGAACTTTGATAACAAACACACATAATATGCTAAATCTAGATGTGTCACCGTGATGTACATAATGCTTCTGATTAATTTCTTTCTTTGTAGAGTCAACATTCTCCCCTGCTCTTCCTAAGTCAAAATCATACCTGTAACAATAGGGTTACGCACCAGATTGCTTTCCCACATGCCAAATCTCTCTAATACTTCTTTAGCATATTTTTTCTTACACAAATAGAGTCCGAGTACAGTTTCTTGTACTTCAAGCCCAAGAAAAAGCTTCATCACTCCCAAATCGGCCATTTCACACATCATCTTATCATTACTTGCATAAATAAGATCAATCCACGTACAAACTAAGCACCAAGATTTTAGTCCAAACTCTCTTCACAAATAGTGTATGATCATATAACCTTTCTTGAATCCTTCTTGTTTAAAGTACCCCTCTATACGGCTAAACCAAGCTCTTGGAGCTTACCTAAAACCGTATAAAGCAAATTCAGTTTGTACACCTTAGATTCTTCCCCTTCTATGATAAAACCTCGAGGTTGCTTTATAAACACAATTTCCTTAAGTTCTCCGTTTAGAAAAGCGCTCTTTACATATTGTTGGTATACTTTCCAGTTCCTTTGAGCCGAAAGAGATAGTATAGTACATATAGTATCCTATCGTGCCACAGGTGCAAATATTTCCCCATAGCCTATCCCCTTTTTCCGAGAATTCCATTTTACCACCAGCCTTGCTTTGAGCTTCTCTATATTTCATTCATCATTGAGTTTTATCTTAAAAACCCATTTGACAATGATGGATTTTATACCCGTTGGTAAGCTTACTAGTTCCCATGTGTTGTTCCGCTCAATTGCACATATTTCATCTTATATGCCTTCACCCATCTTGCATCTTGACTTGTTTCTTCAAATGTAGTTGGATCACCAGATGAGCTATACACTGCAACTTGTACGTCTTCTACCTCATCTCATAACCCTTCACCAAAATCATAATTTTCCATCCATGTTGGTGCCCTTCTATTCCGAGTTGATGCCCCATCTATGTTGTCCACGACTTGGTTACTTGATGTCCCAATTGTGTTAGCCACAGTTTGATGTGCATTCTAAGGTGTTTTTTTTTTCTAAAAAGCTCTGCGCAGGCTCTTATTTCTGCGCCGCCCAGACCACGCGCAGACATTGCTACGCGCAAAATGTTTTTTCGAAGACGTTTCATTAAAAAAACGTCTGCGCGAGCTCTTCTTGGTGCAGACTTGGCTCAGCCACTTCTAAGATCTTCTAAGGTCTGCAGAGGATTAAGCTATACCACCTACCACCACCGTCCATCACCACCACCACCACCGTCACCACCCACCACCATCCATCACCACCGTCCACCGTCCACCACCACCCACCACCGTTCACCACCACCACGTGCACCAGCCACCACCGTCCACCACCACCCACCACCACCGTCTTCCACCATCACCGTCCACCACTACCGTCCACCTCATCTTCTACAGATGTGGTCCGTAGACTTCAGACAATTTACCTTTTAAAAAACAAACAACACCTAACTTGGTGCAGCTATGTGATCATGCCCCTCAGCTGAAGTAGTTTCACTTTGTGTAGGCATAACTATAGCATCTTAAGTTACTGGTTGCTTTTCAGTTTGAACCCCTTCTACAATTGCACCACCAGGTGTGATTTCCACTTCCATTGGCAGGATCTCTTCTTCAATTATTAGTTCTTGTTCACCACCAAATTATTTTCCCCAATCCCGTTCTTTTTCTTCTTCAAAAATTATGTCTCGACTAACAAAAATTTTCTTTTTAACTGGTGTAGGATTGGGAACAATTCGTTACGAACACAACATCTGCGTATAACTTCGTTTTAACATACAGAATCCGTAAAACCAAGCGTAATCATGAACACGTAAGCTAAATATAAATGATAACGTTTTATTACGTATCAGTCAACAACCAATAGAGTTTCATTACAATCTAACTCCTTTCTGTGCTTAGCTCTCGTGGTCGATCTAGGAAGTTATGAAGAGTTCTAAGAGAAGCGCATGATTGAACTCTATTTATAGATGTTGAATGGGAATCACATGTCTCTTGTACGTAGGAATCCATGTGAGCGCATGACTAATCTGAACGTACAACTCATGCACTCCATCATGGCCACATGAGTTTTACGTGTTGGTCTTGTGAAGCTTTTGTACTTATGTTATGCATCTCATCATCCTATCTTGTTATGTTGACCTTTGCATTTGTTTTACACCATTTATTTCTTGTTTAATATTCTTGTCATGCATATCATGTATTTTGTATACCATGTAGCAGTCATAACTTTCCCATGTGATGTCATGCTTCCCTTATACTTATACACTAATAGCGATCCTAACCAATCCTAGTGAAACCTCTGTTCGGAAACATTACACACTCAAGACTCTTTACACAATATATGTATATGAGATTTCTAGTATGGACATAAAGTGCATTAACAGTCTCCCCCATGGACATAGCTAGAAATCTATGAATTTTTGAAGCAAAATTGGGATAAAAAGACAAAAACAAAATATTAAAAATTCTAAAAATTTTCAAAACAAAAATAAAGTATCATCATTCGGTCATTCAATCATTATAAAAGCTCACAAAAGTTTTAGAATATGTGAAGCAAGTTTAACCACAGTGCTTAAAAGACAATCATTATAATCGAAGAGGCTGGAATGAGGATTCCTCAAAGTTAAATCATTACTATGATGAAGAAGGAGTCGTGATGATTATTACATATCAAATGAATGTTACGATTTGGGTGTGTGGTATGATAGAAGAGATTGGAGTGATAACATAATGTGCTTTAATTGTGGTTTGACTGGACAAGTTTGTGTGTATTGTGTGCACCTGAGGTAATATAAGAGTAACTTTAACGACAAGCGAAGATGTTTCAAATGTCAAATAAAAGGTCATGTCGTCATAGATTGTCCGATAAGATCGAAGAGAGGATCGTCCGATAAATCTCAAGGGGAGTTAAAGAAAGCTGAGAAAAAGAAATATGTAAAGAAGACAATGAAGATAGACGAAAAGCCCAAAGAGCATAAAGTAAAATTGTCGAGAGGGCAGAAAGATAAACTAAGGAAGGAATAGAAGAAAGCGAGAGAGTATCTAGAAAGGATTTTTCTTCAGATACAACTATTGATTCCGATACAAGTTCTGGAGAATCATCTCGTAATACTCAAAGTGTTAATATTTCTAATGAAACATCTTCTTCAGATACAGATACAAATCCAAAGACAACAGAGCAGTGAGGAGAAAGAACAGTTGAAAGAAAGTTGTTCATCAAACATTTGCGAAACCAAAGCAGGTTTGGAAAGCTAAGGTTTTAGGTAACCCAGTGGAAATTTTGAGACTGTTTGATGATAAATGAGATTGTGAATGGAGTATAGTATCATACGTTGACAAAAATGACCAACTCAAATCCAATATGGATTAGATGCCAATTTTAAACTAATTCCGTCTGTTTACGTATGTGCAGGATAACTAAGTTGTGAACAAAAGTATCTTCAGATGAAGTGGTTATTTGTGTAGAGATTAAAGAAGTGAAAGTCGAGATAGAGTAAAAGGTTTGAGTGTTCCACATAAACAAAATGGTAGTCTCGCGTACACATTCATAAAAATTCGTTGTTGGTTAAAATAGAAGATTCTTATTTTCTTTTTTGAAAGATGTTTTGGATTTTAGGTGTAGGAGCGGTTCACCGAAGAACACAAGATCTGTGTATAACCTCGTTTTAACATGCGGAATCCATAAAAGGAAGCGTAATCGTGAACATGTAAGCAAAATATAAATGTTTCAAGCTTTATTACGATCAGACGACAACCAGACAAAGTTTGATTACAATCGGTATCCTTTCTAATAAGCTCCACTCGAAATCGTTTCAGAAATTATGAGAAGTCTGTCTCCGTGCGAAGGAGCTTGGGATATTAATAGATGATGACCTTGAACGCATGAACCATGTTGAACTCATGACTCCTGCTCACACAAGAGTCCTGTGTGATTCTTATTTTCTAAGTCTTATGCGCATGGTCTTGTTTCCACATATATCATCCCCGTATTTTCCCACGAATGTAATGTCTTAATGATGCATTCATGTTATTTATCATGCATATGTCATATGATGTCATCATGAAGTATATCATACCCAATCGCTAAATGTATCGTACCGAATCCTAACAAAACCTAGTGAAACCTCCGTCTGGATACACACACTTACAGCCTCAAGATTATACAT
Source organism: Scalesia atractyloides (assembly GCA_947069175.1). Classification (NCBI taxonomy): domain Eukaryota; kingdom Viridiplantae; phylum Streptophyta; class Magnoliopsida; order Asterales; family Asteraceae; genus Scalesia; species Scalesia atractyloides. Next base: position 64,269,778 of record CAMTDV010000008.1, read on the forward strand.
GTTATGCCTATGAGATGTCTAGGCTATGGACATAAACTGCACTAACAATTGGATAACACATTCGACATGCTTTTGAGACCATACTAATCCCCAACAAAGCACACATGTGACTTGAAGCATCTAGTTTTAATCTTAGTTGTGAAGGAACATGAGCGAGCCCTATACACCCAAAAACTCTAAAATAATCCACATCTAGTTTCTCACCTAACCATTGTTCTTTAGGAACCTTGTCATCCAATGATCTAGTCACACACCTATTTGGAACATGACAAGCCCAAGTAGCTGCTTCTAGCCAGAACACTTTCAGTACATTTTTCTCAACCAACAAATAGTGTACCATATCCAAAAGAATTATGTTTTGACGCTCAAACACCCCATGTTGTTGTGGGGTGTAAGCATTCGTTATGTTCCTTTTAATTCAATTAAGTTCACAAAATTCATTTATAGAATATGATATAACCCCCCCCCCCCTTCAGTCACTTCTTAAAGCTTTGATGTTACTTCCAACCATAACCTAAAAAGACTTAAATACATCAAAGTTGTCACCTTTATTTCTCAAGGAATAAACCCATGTCTTTCAAGTAAAATCATCACTTAAAACTAAAATATACCTCTTCCTACTTTATGAACTGGGAGTTATAGGCCCACATAGATCAGTATGTATCAACTACAACTTTTCACTTGAGCGCCAAAAAGACTTATTGGGAATTGATGCTCTATGTTGTTTACCCACATTACATGTTTCACATTCCTTAGATCTTTCACTCACTATTGGTAACCACTTGATCATTTTCTTGTATTGCATGATTCAAATAGCTTTGTGATTCACATGTGCAAACCTCTTATGCCAAACTTGAGTGTTTTGAACCTCGCTGACCTACAAACATTGGCTAGGAGTTGCCTTCACTTTCCTATGCACCAGAAACATCCAATTTTGTCATGTTTGACCTTATAATGACTATTATGAGTGGATGATGAATGCACATTCTCCCTTTTCAATTACTACTTTGACCAACTTTTCATTAAGTTGACGAACAAGGTTAAAGTTTAATTCTAGTACAAAGTACACATCACTGATGACCTAATGACTTGAATGAGTCCTTTTATTTCAAACCGAATATCCCTAATACCTTATATAGCTAATTGTTTGCCATTCCCAAGCTTCATTTCATGTTTGATATTTTCATCCAATTTTTTTGAATTAAATCCTTGTACTTATCATAGATTTGAATAAGCTGAGTCAGTTGGTTCTTCCACAAAGTACGCCATTAGAACCAACTCTTAATTTTCTTCATATTAAGCATAGTTAACATTAGTAGGACACTCATACTAAAAATGACCCATCTAATGACACTTGTTGTTGGGATTGGTATGTCCAATACTCCATTATTTAATGTTGTTATCACGGTACGGTACAAAGAGTTACACTTTGTAGGATCATTTTAGTTGAATTGACAACACGTTTGGTGATATCTTAGCTTCTAATATATGTGCGGAATCCATAAAGATGAAGTAGAAGAAGCTAGAATTCCATAATATATCAATTTTCATTCATACGGACAACATAATGTACAATATGATGATTTGACAAAGTTTGAGCACAAGTGTGAAATGCCCAAGTTGTGTGGTTATGTGCCCCAAACATCATATATATATATATATATATATATATATATATATATATATATACACACACATTTAGTTTGGGGCGGATGGCCTGTTGGGGGTGGTTGACCTCATCCGTGTGAATGAGTCTCATCCGCACGGATGTGACTCTTCCGTCCAGATGTGTCCATTTACAATACATACCTTTCAGACACTATTACATGCATGCTATCCTATAAATCAACTAGACAAAATACAAAGACGTAGGAAATAGACATATGTACTAACAGACTCCCCATTGGATGTTGCCGTAGTCTTGTTCGGTCTTAGAAAACTTCGTGTCATTAATCCATTTGAAATGTTGAATGCCGTATTCACGTCTGATTGCTATCTCTCGTATCTTCCACACATATGCAACGCCCAGAAATGCTTTCGCTCTTTTTTCAACTCTTTCAACTAGTTGGTACTATCGACAACAATCTCTTCTTCACTGACAATCGGCACACCTTAGTTCTCATCTCCTCGGCATAACCCTTCATAAATTCTTCAATTTTCCCGGTCGAACATTTCCGTGAAAGTCGGAAAATCACCGTTCAAGTTGTTAACATAACACACTTCTTCATCAACAAAATCGTCTTCAATCTCAACTCTATCAAAGTCGTTTGCCTCAGGAATATTCACAAACTCTTCTTGTTTATCATCATTAACAACTTCATCTAAAACTTCTTTCTCAAAATCAAAATGTAAGTCTTCTACGTTCACCTCGCACATCTTTTCTAATTCTTCTTTAGTATAATTGTGAACGAACTCACCTTCTTCAATAACATATCTAGCCTATTTAAATTGTTCAGAGATATGTTCATCGAATATAGCTATTATCGGAACAACATCAGTAATCAAATTAAACAAAACTGAGTATCAACCACAATCTCGCCCTTTGTATTAGCTTCAGTTGATTCTTCAGGAGTTGTTTCCGATTCTTTAACATTATCAACATAAGTTGTTTCAGTTTGCTTAAACTTTGTAACTAACAAAACTCCACCACCTACTGCATCATCATCATCACCATTATGATTGTGACCTGAATCACCATAGTCTAACGGTTCTTCTTCTTCTTTTTCTTCATCATCATCTTCGGGACCATACAAAGCATCCATAACTTCTTTTTCTTTTGCTGTAAGAACCAGTTCAAATGGCTTTACTGGTTCAGATTCAGCAACAGGTACAATCTTAGGCATAACATCTATAGCTCTCTTGCCTTTATCAACAATCACTATTTCAATAACAGTTTTTGCTTCAGTAACAGGATCAGCTTCAACATGTTCAGCAACAGGAACAACTTTAGCAGTTTCAGTAGTTTCTAGTTCAGTGGGAACATTCATCTTCTTCACCTCTTCGTCAAAGTTAATTTCCATTTGGTTTTTTAACACTTTGAACCAATTGCTGTACTTTATCATCATACTAGCTTGAATACGTTTGCTCAACTCATGTTCTATTATCTTCAACTGCGGCTTTTGAGTTAGCTTTGATAACCTGTCATTCTCTGTGCTAAGCTCTCCATTATATCAGTCATATTCACAACCTGGTTTTCAAGACCTTTAATTCTTTTTTCATTTGAATCGTCAAAGATATCAAACTCTCCCATAGATCCAACGTGTGGAAATGATGGACCTTCACTCATAAATGCTGGACCAGTTGACGGACCTGCTTGTTCAGGCTTCTTTGGTTGTGGTGGTGGTGGTGTCGGTTGTGACGACATAGAAGTATGAGTCTTTATGTGAATACTCAATGTTGTCACCAAATCTACAAATTCCTCTTCTACCATCGGTGTGCATGTTTTTACTGTAACCTTCTTCTGATCTACATCAATCTCTTCATCCACCTTTTCATCTTCTTTCTCAGTAACTACTCGTTCAGCTCCAGTAGTTTGTTCTGTTAACGACACATCTTCATCAATCAACCATGACCAGGTGATTTCTTCAACTTTTTCGTCGCTGAAGAACCTGTTTTCTTCAACTTAGAACTCACACTGCTGTACTTTCTTCCTACTGTTTTCTTCACTGGCTTTGAATTTAATTCAGGTTCTAGAGGAATATACGTTTCATCTTTCTCCTTCTCAGTTAACTTCTTTTTTACCGATCTCTCTGCCGTAGCTCTCAGATTGTACGTATTTGGAGCTATCGGAGTATCATCGTCACTCTCAGTTTGTTCGTCATCAGCATCATCTTCTCTATTTCTTTCTCAGCTTCTTATTCTGGTTCTTTAGCTATTTCTTTGTTAGATGTTGCTAATATAACTTCATCCTCTTCAACCTTTGGTTCTTTCTTCGAAGCACGCTTTCGTTTCTTCTTAGCTTCTTCTGTGAGATACCATTTTCTTCGAGTCGGCTTGAAGTCTACCAACTTTGGTTCTTTGTTATCTGAACCATTTCCATCCTTTCTCCATTTACCCTTAGATAGAGCAATATAACCAGTTATCTACAATTCTCCAAACAAACCTCTAAAAGGAGCAATGTCTTTTTCAGTTTGACCTTTGTATGAAATCAAACGTTCTAGAGATAAGCTGTTCATATGTTCAAGCTGCATGATCTTTGACTCTTTCCTCACTAAATTCGGCAACAAATAATCCAAAACATCTGAATGAATCTTAGATACATCACCCATTTTTCTTCAAATATGTTGCTTTTCATGTACTTCAGATTCAAGCACAATGTAGCAATCATACACATAATATAGTCAATAGCAACGTCATATCGTCCTTTGCGATGGCCTAAACAACGAATCACAACGTGCATAAGAAACTTTGTACGACCTTGAAACACAACTCTTTGCATAGTGTGTTGCGTTTACATATCCTTTGTATCCCATCCTCAGTAAGCAACCCTTTACCATTCTTTCAGAAAAACCAGTTGGATCATCAGGTTGTCTCCGAACTCTAAACCTGCCTGATTAAATATTCTGTACTCACCACCGCTTTTTCTTGTACAATTGAACGAATTTCTGGTGGTTCTACTTTATCTTCAAATGTCGCGTTCTTCCAAAATTCCCTATTAATATCTTCGTATGGAGTACAATCAGTCACTATAGCTTTGTATACGAGAACGTTCAAGACACGGTATCATTTCTACAAATGGTGTTATATTCTTTGCATTTTTATGCAACAATGCACATATATTGTGCTTCATATCTTTATCTTTCGCTTTCATCTACAAAAACAACACAATACAAACACATCTGATTAAACATTTATCATTTACACACACTTATACAATTTGGAGCGGATGACCATACTTAACACGGATGACTTTTCGAACAGTCCAACATGTATAAAAATGTTTGGGCAGATAACCTTTTGACACGAATGAATTTATAACCTTTTGGAACAGATGAGTCATTTTGAATGTAAAAAAGTTTAGAACGTATGACATTTTTAAGCTCAGGAGTCATCTCGAATGGATGAGTCTCATCCGATCATCCGAACAAATGAATTTCTTTGTTCCAAACTGTCGGTCTCCAATTCAAAATTTCAACTTTAATTTTTAACAAGTTTTGGATTAAATCCTGTGAGACACACATACAGACAACTCCGATTTACAAATCCCCTAATTCAATTTTTAAGATTTAACTTTTAAATTCTAACAAATCTAATCCTAGGGTTTCGTTTTATTGGGTTTGTCCAACAATGTTTGTTCAATGTATGTTATAATATAAACTAGTTCTAATGATGATTGTTATCATTTAGTATTGTCCAAAACGTCTTCAAACATATTATAAAGCTTCCAGGTCTACAAATCGAACAAAAATTATGAGGAATAAGTTCAACTAACACATATATATATACATATATACATATATATATATACCTGATATTAGAAATTGTTGTGTAAATCAACAATCCCATAAATTTAAGATGAAAATCGCATATAGTTTGGCTAGAAATTTGAAGTTTAACGTTGGTAGTAGTTAAGACGGATGAGTATAGTTTGGAACGAATGAGTGATTAAGCGGATGAAGTCTGCTATATAAATGGGGCAGATGAGTTGTCCGCGCAGATGGACTCTATCGTGTATAGGAGTCCTTCGCTCGAAACTCATTCTTTTGAGTCTACTCATTCTCTTGAACTTTCTCATTCGTTTGATAACACAAAATTTCAGTTTGTTTTTAACATTTTCAATTTTTAAACACCCACTCAGTAAACAAGCCCAAGTTAATGACCGTAAATACCTGGTTTATGAACAAACTGATATTTTTCTGTTAGGTCCTAGAAGCGTGAGACTGACGCATCAAATGTACGCAACAGTCTATGGTAGTTAACTGGGATTAACTGGGTTAGTTTGTATTAGGTTTGGACCTTTATAGGTTTTTTGGGTATGCCATAGGCCATGTCGGCCAGGCAAGCCCATGAGGGGCATGCCTTACCCTAGGTATATAAGCTAAGCTTATTCATATATAGGGTTAAGACTTTTAGAGAGCCTCCATCTTGTACCAGACAGTTTTGCTTGTTCAAGTAATAGAATCGTGTGCAAGGTGTTAATGTTGATTCGTGTTGTTCTTCATCTTTTCAATTTTCTTGAAGATCACCAAGTTTGGATTCCGCCCATCCTTGGTGATTGTGTGATATCGTTGATAGATCCGGATAAACGGGACTTACAAGTGGTATCAAAGCCTGTTAAACCTATTTTCAGGCTTAGATCTGATATCACACTGATTCTGTTCGGTTTCTGCTGAAAAACACATTGAACACGAAGAAGATTCAAGCATTTCGGATCAACATTCAAGGATTTCAGATTTTCTGGTTACATTTCAGACAGATTTCGGATCATTCTACTTCATTTCGGATTATTCTTTTGTATTTTGGATTGAAATCTTGAATTTCGGATAGATTCGGATAATCTTCAAGCATTTCGGATCGTAATAGTTGCATTTCGGATCCGAATTCGTTGAAGATCACGAAGAACACGAAGAAGATCATCCATCTCAGATTGATTCCGGCTTAGGCTTCCATTCCGGATCAGACTTCGCATTCCGGATTAGGCCCTTATTCCGGATCTGTTTTTCCATTTTAGATTCATCCGAGAAACTGCTGTTGTATATCTGATAGCATTCCGGATTATTGTTCCGAATTTTCATTCCGGACTGAAATAGTGCATCTCGGATACCATCTCGGACACTGTTCCGAATCACCATCTCGGGTTAGCATCTCAGATCACTGTTTGAGATTCCATCTCGGATTGTTAATCTGAGTTACTGTTTCGAATTTGGTACTGTTCCGAGTTGCACCCACAAAGCTGGAAAGTTAACCAGCTGACATAACTAGAGTTAAACGTTTTAGTACACAGAATTTGATCCACAGACAATCTTAACAAACCGGTTGCACGGTTAGAATCGTGTGATTTTTAGGGCAAAAAAAGGATGAAAGTTCCTAAAATCACCATCGGACATTATATATCATTGGAATCGTATCGTCGAGACAAGTCTAACGGTACATTTTGGTAAAAACAGGTTTCAGACATTTTTATCGTGTTTACCGGTATGGTTTCAATTACCAGAAAATGTTTACATCCCAAGCTCAGAACTCAAACATAGTCTTCAGCCGAGTCTGCAATTCCAAACCAAATGCAAATCCAAACATTATCTAAACTAATCAAAGTATCCATTAATAGCACCTCACCCCAGACACAAAATCAAAACCCAAACTTGCAGGATCAAGTAAAGGAAAAGCTAAATGAGTTTATTGGAAACTACAATGTTGATCTGGTTCCTGATTACGTGATGCGTTTGCTTGACCGTGGAAGGCGAAAAGAGGAAGTTAGAAATGATATGAATAGCTTTTTGGGTGATAACACAGACTCCTTTGTTTCTTGGTTGTAGGATCATTTACAATCAAACCAAGATCACAAAGATCTATATGCAAAATTAACTGAGTCTAATCCTGAAGAAGTATCTGAGCAGAAACCTCAAGCCCAACAAGCAGCAATCAGCAGCCCAGCACCCCAAACTCACGCTGACAAATCAAGCTCGCACATTGACACAGTTAACTACCTCTTGTGCACTGAACCTTGCATGAATAGGGTTGCTCAACTCAGGGCAATTAATTCCAAAATGGCCGATGAATACAACAATGCAATGGCTTAGTGCATCAGCCTTCGAGAAAGTAACAAGTTACTCACAGAAAAGGTTGAAGCACAAAAGAAAGACATAGCTCAGCTCCGCCTGGACGTAAATCAACAGAAATGTTGGGTCCATGATTACAAAACCAGATTCGATTCAAAAACCATGGAATGCGACTTGGTAAGAGTTGAGCTGGGACTTCTTACTAGAAAATATCAACAAAACGAAGTTAATATAAAGAAGTCTGATACATCCAGCAAGCTTTTTCAAGACGTGTGCAATGTGCAGCTGGCATATAAGGAGAACAAAGGTAAGGGTTTGGAATTCAATCAGGTTGCCCCACTGTATAATCACAACTACAAAACAATTCCTGAAACCGACGAAGATATTGAGAAAGCACAACATATGGTGTACGGCAAACCCAGTGATTATTCGTCAGACACACGGGAACCATCTAGTGCTGTTGACTCTTCTAATGAGTCAGCTGATGAAGAGAGAGGTGACGTGAACAAGGCTCCAAGTGCGCAATCTGAAAAATCTGAACCTTCGGCTTCTGATGAAAAGGTTCAGAGCAAGTTCAAAGAGCAGAAACGAGCAAATCGGAGACGAAGAAAGCAGAAGTCCAAACGTCAAGGACAATCACGCTCTCCAAAATCATCAATGGGCAGCAATAGCCCTCAAAAGGCTAGTGTTGTGAAAAATGCTTTTGTTAAGCCGATCTTCAATGGCAAATGTGAAAAATATGCTTTTGACCGTGCTAGCAAAGCTTTTGGAAAGGTTGGGGAGATTTCTGAACAAGACTTGCAGTCTAAACAAAAGAAGAAGAATCCAAAGAAATCTCCACAACAGAAAAAGGCCTTGCAAACGACAAGTACAAACGTCTAAATTCATCTTCGTCTGCAAGAAATGTGCAAGGATATCAAGCACAGAAGGGATTAGTTCATCCTTCAAGGCCAGCACGAGCAACTCAAGCTGATCAGAATGCTTTACATGTGAAGAGACAAACGTGCTTCAATTGTGGCATTCCTGGTCACGTCGCTCGAAACTACACACATAGTCCCCACGTTCCGTATCATGTTCAAAATCAGAAGGTTACACCTAAGGATAACAATCATTCGAAGCCGATGAAGGTACCATCACCTAAGGCAATAAAGAATGTGAATCCCAAGGTTAAACCATCTGATGGGGATTGGAATGTTGCCAAAAACAAACACAAGGCTGTTCTGAAACAAAAATCTGTTTCTAGAATGACTAAACCTGAAACAGCCAAAGTTGCTCAATCAAAGGCAACAACCGCGTTTGTTAAAACGAAATAGATTTGGAAACCCAAATCCAAAGCGGTAGCAACATCACCAATCCTTGAAACAAAAGGGGATTTGTGCCTGAAAGAAGTGTCTTATTCTGATGCTTCAGGGAAACCCAGGACCACGATGGCCTAGGTTCCACCGTCTGACTAATCTCTTTATTTTTCAGGAATAACCAAGGAGGAGCTATTGACAATCTCTGGAATGTTGATAGCGGTTGTTCCAGGGACATATTGGATAACATCTCGCTGTTGCAAAAAGCCCAAATTTTTATTATGAGTGAGATTTTCCTTTAGAGGAGATGAGGTAAGAAAAAATCATCGAAAAGGTACAAATTTAAATTTCATGCTTTAATTTTGAAATTGATTAGTCTTTAATCTAGTGACGGAACGGTTAAGCAAAAACAACAAAAATATTTTCTTTTTCCTTTCATTTAAAACTTTGTGCATATGTTTTTTTTATTAGGTAAATTCATGCATAAAATATGATGCACAAATTTAGGGGGAAGAGGGCAATATATGTATATGTGTATTGTTTGAGTGGGAGAAAATCAGAAAAATACAAAAACATTTGAAAGACAGAAAAATAAAAAAAATAAAAAAATCCAAAAGGTCTTTTTGCATAAAATGGGAAATGAAATGAATATTCGTGATAAAGGGTATGCTGACACATGTAAGGTGTCGTAGCTGAAAAGACTAGGATCTAATGTGATGTGTTGGTAGGCTTAACGCTCAAAGTGATTAAAAGATACTAAGTGATATAAACATAATGAACTATGTATCTTGTGGGTAACATACCATCGGCGCATGATTTTATGGTCTTAAATCCTACGTTGATAGATAGCTAACATCTGAAGTATCGGGTCTTTGTGCTGTTGAGTCATCCGGGGATATATCGGCTGCCTTCTGTTGTATCCAGATTATATGCAGACCTAGGCACAGTCAGAATATCCTTAAAAGAACCAAAATAGAAGGGCCAAAACCTTAAAAGAAAGGAAATCTCATCATGAGAAAATTCCATGAATTCAAACATACCAGAAAAGGTATTTGCCTAACACTCGTCAGATACTATTCGTCACTCTGTTGTACGAAAGTACTGACCTGTCCACCAATAGTCTGACGTTGTAAAATAAAGGATAATCTCAGTATACTCACCTGCTACGATGAATCGTTGTGCTTACCTTGATCGTGGGGGTATGTCATGGTATGGGAAGCACGAGTATTATAGTATAATACTACTTTAAGCATATCACGAAGTTGAAAATGAATGTTGAGCGTTAAAGTTTAAGTGGACAAACATACTGGCAATCACTTAGACCAATCTGAACAAGTTCGCAATGAAAAGTGTCCCTTGGTCTGCCTGAAAATGATTTTGATCCCATTGTAATTGCATAGTTGTAACTATTGAGTTAGTTTCTTTGTTTATTTGTATTTCTGTTTATATTTTTATATTTTAAAAAATTAAAAATAGAAAATTCAAAAATCCAAAAATAGAGTGCTTTATTTGTTTTATTAAAAATTATTAACCATTTTTGAAGATTTGGCTAATCATCAAAGAATGAAAGAAATTTGAATTTCGATCCGAGTACAAGTACTTGGATGTATCAAGTGTTCTGCGGTACTCTCTTTGTTGCATAAGAATGTTTGCTTATAAATTTCTGAGAATTGTGCAGATCTTGATTTAGATCAAGAAACAGGGGTTGCTGAAAATTGAGATGCTGCTAGTTGCCGACAAAGCATGAAGCATCACAACAGCAAAGTGTACCTGAGTCAGAAGAATCAGATGTCAGTCATCATCTGACAGTGATAGTACATTTGAAGAAGTACCTGAGAACCTACTTACTTGAAAGAGAAAGATTGAAGAAGAAAAGAGTTGATGAGGTTCCTCGTCTCACATTCTTTTTGACAAAGATGTTTCAAGCAAAGCTGATCAAGATAAGCTAACCACAAGAGCTAAAGAAACCCAGTGCTGAAATTTCGTTGAAGAATGAGGTCCAAGAAGTATGAGACTGACTTCCACAACACTTACAGTATACGACAACTATAGTCTCTGTTGAAGACGTTGCTAAATTTATGTTATCAAGACAATTTGATGCATCAGTCTAGGGGGAGATTGTTAGGTCCTAGAGGTGTGAGACTGACGCATCAAATGTACGCAACAGTCTATGGTAGTTAACTGGGATTAACTGGGTTAGTTTGTATTAGGTTTGGACCTTTATAGGTTATTTGGGTATGCCATAGGCCATGTGGGCCAGGCAAGCCCATAGGCAAGCCCATGAGGGGCATGCCTTACCCTAGGTATATAAGCTAAGCTTATTCATTTCTAGGGTTAAGACTTTTGGGATTTCCCTAGAGAGAGCCTCCATCTTATACCAGATGGTTTTGCTTGTTCAAGTAATAGAATCGTGTGCAAGGTGTTAAAGTTGATTCGTGTTGTTCTTCATCTTTTCGGTTTTCTTGAAGATCACCAAGTTTGGATTCCACCCATCCTTGGTGATTGTCTGATATCGGTGATAGATCCGGATAAACGGGACTTACATTTTCAACAAGTTAAAGTTCAAATTAATGATCTTGTAGTCGAAAATAAGATGAAAGTAAAATCTTTTTGTCTTTTCTAAACTTTATTTTAAAACCTCGTAAATTTATGTCTAGTAATATACTGACATGTGTCCATACTCTCAATTGTGCCTAATATGGGTCGAGAGGGACTATTTTTATGAATTTATGAAAAAGCTAAGCATTACAAGGTCTGATGATACATCCTGTGTTGATCTTCAGCAGAGCTTAGACTTCAGCAGAGCTTTGTCTTCAACAAAGCTTAGCAGACCTTGGATAGTTAAACTATGATAGAAAACAATGATGATAACTAATGCTAAGCTAACCACTGCTGATAGAAAACACTAAAGATAACCACTGCTAAGCTAACCACTGTTGATAGAAAACACTGATGATACATCCTCTGTTGCTCTTCAACAGAGCTTAACTATAGCAGAACTTAGACTTCAGTAGAGCTTTGTCTTCAGCAGAACATTGTTTTCAACAAAGCTTGCTATAGCAGAGCCTTGACTTTAGCAGATCTTTGTCTTCAACAGAGCTTTGTTTTCAACAGAGCTTGCTATAGCAGATGTTACATTATCATTGGATCAGAGGTTCTGGTATATTTTGGCTTGTTTCCCACACAAAGCTGCCAAAAACCATTAACTCGAAACCAGGGGCTTCAAAACTGTTATACCACGTTCTAGGACATTTGTCCTCATTTTCTAACTTCTGCTAACACCTAGAACCACCTCCTTCAATCTCTAACACTATTAATAGAAGTGTTTGCAACATTTTAAACTTGTACCTTCTTAGAAATACTCCTCTCCTAACTTCTGAAGATCCCTGATCCTTAAAGAGTTTCTAATTCAAGTTTATTTTCATCTAAGGATCACTTGTAAGTGCTCCTTTCAGCTACATTTTCGTTTATTAGGCTTTTAAAGCCAAAAGTCAAACAATTTCGATAATTGCTTTGACTTTCGGGTTAGACCAGATTTAGATTAGTTTACTACTGATTTAAGGTTGCATTATGATCATAATTTAATGTAGTATAACCCTCTGAGGTTATAATACGTGATCATAATTGTATTCTGAGTTTTTGTACAAGTTTCGATATTATGCCATACTTTGACAGATACCCTTTTTGCAAGAAATATGGTTTTAATCAATAACGAACTTGCAAATGACTTCTGTACTGATATGTTAATGTAATTAACATATGTTGATGTTATTAAACTGATCATAAACTGAGTTTTCATAAAAGATCGTAAACTAGGTCACTTAATGACTAAAATGCCCTTGTGGCACATATTTTGATTTTAAAACCTTAATGGTCGTATAAGCTGATAACATACTGATGTTACAGCATATCTAAAGTATAGTGGCGTATAGAACTTGTTTGTAACTCATCCGACTACCCGGTATCACTTATATGTATATGGTCAATGTAACTAATTTACGTAAGTTTATCGAAACGGGTCAAATCTTATCATTTTTACTTCAAATTCCAGAATGTATATTGCTTACCCATATTATACAAGTCTTTGTACTTATTGGAGTTAAACCACATTCTATTCCGGTCATCGCTTAATCAAGCGTATCGTACCATATTCATTAATTTAAGTTAACTGGTCCAAGTCTACGACTTAAAAAAGACCCGTTAACATTCTAATTGGTTATTTAAGCCATTCATTCCAGAATAGGGCCTTCCGGTAAATTGCAACCTTTTTAGTTGTTTTGTTTGAACGGTTGTGCTTATATTATCTTTGGTTTTAAAGATTTAAGCCAGGTAAATACTCTTAACCTATTTTCCCTATACGGGCTTGGGATACGGTATATTATTACCACATGGTCGGGTATGGGATCAATGACCATGTGTCGGGAATCCAAATAATCCATTTAAATTCGTATTGCTTGATAACTTTAACATTGTAGGTTAATACAATCGTATCCTGGATTTCCTCGGCTCATTTAATTGCAAATGGCCACGACCTAAGCATAGGGTGTAGGCATACACTTGACAGATGCTCATGCTACAGTAAAATAATTTTATAATCCAATACGGGTTTACCCAATAAGGGTATTAAAGTGGTGTGTCGGTTAACCATGATCTCAGCATAGTTTCCGAGCCCTATATGTATTGACAAGCATATAAAACTGATAACATGTGAAATAGTTTATCCCAAGTTATTTATGAAAATATATGTACCATGGTGTTCATAAAATGATTTTGAAATATTTTCAAAATGTGTTTGTTATCTGTATTTACCAGTGAAAACTGATGTATCTTCAAAAGACTAAGCGCAGGTTGCAAAGAACGTAAATAGGCTAGAAGCTGCCCGGTAAATACTTAAGTGGAATTTGCAACTCCATTGCATAGAAGCCTATAGTCTATCATTTCATTTTGTAACTTTTCGATCCGCCTGTGGATCTTTTCATATACTATTCGTCTGTATATTATTTAAACATTCAGACATTTATATTGTAATAATTTAAATCCAAGACTTTGGATGTGCTATATTGTGTATTGATATCAATTTTGTCACATATTCCCCAACCGGGCCCACCGGGATTTGGTTGGAAATTCGGGGTGTGACATTCATTCTAAACCACACTAAAAATCTTTTTATTTTGAAATGAAAGAATTATTATTTATAGACATATTTTTCTGAGTTTGTGTTAGAGGATCATATCAGTTTAATGAGACATGTCACATACACCGTTGATCTTATGGAACTTTAAGCTTTAAACTAGTTCACATAGATTATCAGTCTTGCTTGTCCACTTAAACCTCAACACAAGTTTCAAGATACAATTATTAAGTTTCTTAAAAATTGACTTAATTATGTTCCCCACTTCGATTCCCTAGATTTCATCTTACAAGTGAGTATACCTAATTGATATTTGTATTTGGGCTAATGTGAGACCTTGAGAACTCAAGTTAGTACTACCGTACCAATAAAGAGTTGAAGGCTCGTCTTTGAGAGTAGTGTTCCTTAATTTGGAATCTTTTACTACAATTGTCATATCATAGGACATTTACAATTCTAATGCAGCATAGAAGAAAGAAAATCCGCCTTGAGGGTTTGCACATAATCAAAGTGCTAATGTAAAGTATTCTACAAGTTCAAGGCTGTCGCTTTCGTAAAATCAGAAGAACAAGTATAATACCCAAGATATCAACTAGTTATAAAGACTAGTATCTCAGAATCAGTCAATCTCTCAATAAGTTAGAATCTTTACTCTAGATTTGATCACTAACAAACTAAGCCTAAAGTAGTAGATAATAGCGTTATTGCTTTTGATATTTAACAGATATTATGCCGTCAAGATTTAGAGGAAAAGGAAAAGGCCTTATGAGGGGAGGACCATCTAGATTGTTACCCTCTTCATCCCATAGCTCGGATCACCCGCAATATTCGAACAAGTCTCACTCGTTACAACCTGCGAGACATTCTATTTCGCATCATTCTTCTCATCATTCGCACCATTCTTCCCACTCACATCACTCACACCATTCACTTCATCAGCATTCACATTCATATCATGACTCTTTTAACCCTAACCAATACATAAACACACCACCTGTTGGTCAAAATCAGCAGGATGATGACTCTGATCCGAAAATGCCACCATCAGGATCCAACAAGCATCTGATTGAGATATCAAGCGGGACTGCATCTTATGCAGGATCTCCTTATAAAGGTCCCGATGGATGGGACCAATATTTTAACCAATTTACCTTTGTAAATACACCTCCCTATCATTCTCCAACACCGCCTCCCCCGCCTCCACAAGAAGATGTGCAAATGGAACCGGTGGAGCAACCACAGCCGCCTCCAGAACCACCAAGGAGAAAACGTGGAGCATGCATGTCTGTGCGTGTGGGACAACAGCTCACTACCACCATTGCCCCAAACATACCCCAATATTCCCGAGGGCCCACAAAAGGGTAGACCCTCGAATACTATATCAGTAGTTGACCCAACACCACAAACTTTTGTTCAACTACCACCATCATCAAGTTTTGATAACCCAATCCCTACGTATCCAGATACATCTAGGTAAAATCCTTTAAACCCATCTACGCCAATGGATTATAACTATCAGGCGCCATCTTACGACCCTTATATGCAAGCAGTTGCACATAATGCACTTTACCCATCTCGTTTCCCTCCCCCTATCCAACTACTGGATATCCCAGTTATGGGTACCAGTATCCTGTTATGCCTCAGCCACAACCTCAGCCACCGCCCCAACTTGAGGCCATTAATCAGGCCTTGGAGCGGGCAGAGCAAATTCAGAGTCAGGCTGAAAGAAACGAGAAGAGGGCAAACAAAATCTTTAAGAAGTTGACCAAAATATGGAAGGGGAAGAAAGATGAATGAAGATTCATCTTTTATTATAATCTACTAAATTTTCAAAAGTGCCTACGTGGACAAGTATTTCTTCTTTAGTCCCTGCGTGGACAAATATTTCTTTTTAAGTCCCTACCTGGACAATTATTTCTTTTTAGTCCCTCCATGGACAAATATTTCTTTTTAGTCCCTGCATGGACAATTACTCAAGTCATCTCAAAGTCCAGTTTAGGATAATTATTGTAATTTTCTATCATTTAATGAAAATTTTTAGAATTATTTATATCTATTTAACCATTTCATCATTTGCAAGCGGTCGTCTCAATTTTAATTCGAACTTTATCGATCTGCTCAAAATCTCAACAAGATTTTCTAATGGTTTGATCAGCCCATATGGCAAGCCTACATAATGGCCAATGATAAAATGGCAGTGTGCCAATGAGGAAGCACACTGATCAAAGAGGTGGAGGGCATATGCCCAAACTTTATTCCCATGGTCCAATGAGACTATGGATATATATCCATAGTCTCATTGGACCATGGGAATAAAGTTTGGGCATATGCCCTCCACCTCTTTGATCAGTGTGATTCCTCATTGCCTACGTATATATTATCAAACCATAAAGACATTCTTTCTGTATTAACATTTATTGTAATGTTAGTATTTTTGGTAATGTGAAATGAGGTCACATTGACCAAAAAGGTGTAGGACATATGTCTAAGCCTTATCACCTATATGATCGAATGAGATCTTAGCTAATCATATCATCAAATTAGATGATCATTATATTTTAAGATTCAATGTAATGTTAAAATGATTTGCCTATAAACTATATTTTATTGTCCATTGAGACAGTGACGGTCGTGACAATATGGGCACACTGTCCAAAAAGGGTGGAGGACATATGTCCAAACCCTATAGCCACATGATTCAATGAGATCACGGCTAATGTTATTATTAAATCATTGAGACATAACTTCAATGATCATTTTATTTAACACTCAATGTAGTGTTTAGGCAACCGTGACAATGAGCACACTGACCGAAATAGGTGGAGGACATATGTCCAAACCCTAGTCACATGATCCATTGAGATCACGACTAATATTACTGTCAAGTCATCAAATTCGATGACCATTTATTATATTGCACTAAGCAATCATTTGTTTAGAATTATAGCCTAAAGTCCCTAGAAATTATTGCAAATCCAAATTCGGACAATGCCAATGATGGAGTGAATAAAAATATAAGTAACCATGAAAGCAAAGGAAATAACCTTCAGGCCATGATATCCGCTGAGGTCGGCAAATGTAACCCTAAACAATGCAGCGGAAATATGAACCTTAAAATTTCTTCATTATAATTATTCTAACATACTTTAAACCATTTGAATCAACTTTCCTTAATTGAAGTACATCATTCATTCAAGATTAAGGTAACTATGTTAACATATGATTATAACTAAGTTACCACTTCTCCGTACAATTTATGATCTTCAGCTCGATCTTCATCCACTGATCTCCCACGATGACAATTATGATCTGACTAACCTGCGGTCACCATATACATAGCCAACACATAAGTAAAGGGTGACATCATACATAATTAAATGATTATATATAAATAATCATTAACCACATAGCGATTTAACTATGTTTACTACTCCATAATTATATCCTTCTAAATTTGTTCTTTACACCGGACTTCGCACCTTCGAAAGCCCAACACTTACATACCTGCATTCCTGTTTTATTCCCATTAGCAATACGATTAGTAAGACATAATCTCAATGTATTGTAGACCTCCAACTTCGTATAAGCACATACCACTGATCTACATTCAATAAGTTACAACCCCTGTTTACACTCGCATGCATCCATATACATACATACTTATCGCATACAAACATCTCACATATAGATACGCATGACATGTACACACTACGACTCTGTACCTAAATACATACATACAAGTCACATTTGCATGTTCACATTCAATTACCGTACTTAAATCATATACTCACTATTCATCACTAATCGCTCATGTAAATAAGTTGATTCTTTCATGCCTATAACATATCTGCTCAATCCAAGTTTTAATCACACAATTACATAACTAGGTATATGGCACCCACGTACGAACCACGATCATTATGCATATATCAAGACTCGTACTTTCACATGTACTTTAGTTATACAAGTCTAACATCACTTAATAGGCTCAAAAACATCTTACGGGGTACCGGGACGGAACCAGAATCAGTCAAATGCAAGAAACAAAATGATTAGGAAGTTAGCTAAACCCGCCGTAAGCTACGGCCTCCTGCCGTAGCTTACGGCTGCCACCTTCTGCCAAACATAAATCATATGCCGTAAGCTATGGCCAGCTGCTGCTGTTTTTGTGTTTGGATCTTATTTGACCCATTTCGAGTCCCGCTCGATCATGCCTACTCCGATTCGCTTCAAATTAAACATGTAACATCTAAACGAGGTCTCGTTTCTCCTTACACTTCCATAATCCCATTTTACAATAAATTCAACATCTACATAAGCCCAAAACATGATTTAAATATGTCATTTAAGCGATAAATCTTACTTTTTAGATTTGACCCCATTTGGGTTTTATCATACAACTTCCGGTGAGTTGATCACTATCAACCTAATACCATTAAACTTATCTTAGTACTTCTATTGATTTTACACTCTTACATGTCTCCCAGTAATTAACATATAACGATTCCCTTTAAATATTAAAGAGTGATTCCGAAAATCACTTACCTTAGTATCCGTATTTGTATCCGTTACCTTGCCTTCTTTTAACTCATTAGCCCTCCATGCTTCCATCCATCTTGACATGATCCCTATACTCTCATGTCATTGCAATGACATTCTTGTTAGCATACATGATTGTACACATTAACAATCATATCAAATGCATAACTCACATTTGACTTTCATTAGTCATTTCTAACAAGCACAAAGCATGTACCCAAAATTACTTTCAAACTTATATAATTCATCATGTCATCATTCATAACACATATTGATATAACACGCACCATATGACTTTCTAAAATCTTACAACTGTGACAACAAGTCTTAACTATGCTTCTTATGCGCAGTTGACTTTCAGAAAGTCAACAGTCCTACTTACCCACTCTCAACATATGAACATGTACCCATCTTAACATAGTCGACCATACTATTGGTACCATTTTCATTTCATAAACATGGTGTAGGATGCATATACTAACACATGATCAACTAATTACATACATATACATGTATAGTCAATTCAACACGTACTAACATCTCGTGATCCTTCGATTGACAACCACATTCAAGGTTGGCAATTTACATAATTTCAACATCATCATCTACTAGTAAGTTTGCAAGCTATACATTTATCACACATCCTTTTCTAAATTACCATTATGCAATTGGTCTGACGCATGGTGTGATCCACGATTCAGGCATGTAATGCAATCCTCTAATGCATACTTCTATAAATCTTGAACTTCAAACAAAAACCTTCACATGGATTAATTCAAACACACCTTCCTCATGTAAATTTTGCTAACTAATACATCATAATTACAATATATATATATGTATGTATGTATATATATACACACACACCTATTAGTTGTATGCAATTTCACATAGCATTGTCATTTAGACATTTTATCAAATACCTTGTGTGCGTACCACTATCAAAGCATGATGTACAACGCATTCATGCTTGATTACCTATTTCTTGCTTTCATTCATCAAATACAACTAAACATCACATAAATTTCATAATATTCTTCAATCTAACTAACAATTATTCATTACACACTAGCTAATTCATTAACTTTGTACAAGGATTTGGACATGGGTGACACACCCATGTCGCCATCTTCATCATCCCAAAAAGGTATTCACTTACAAGCATCAATCTACTCAAAATTGTTCATAATTCAAGACCTATATGGTAATATTAACACTTTCTCATACTTAATTTCATTTTACTTCATGGTTTAATCATAACCCACTTCTTGAAAAATCACCAAATCAAAATTTACAACTTACCACATGTTCATTTGGATAACATGACAAGGATTCTTCATTCATGCATTGATTTAGCTTCAAATCCTTCTCAATTGCCTTGATTTAAAGGGTTGTGGGAAAAACCCCTTTTTCTTCTTCCTGTGGATATGTATATGTCGACATAAACATCTCCCCCACATAAAAGGCTTAATTTTTATAAAGTTTGACCCACATGCCACTTTTAGTCCCTCTTATTGGGTTTTTGGTTATTTGAACCCAATACTCCTATTTCCAACCATCCAACCTTTATATTAATAACTAAGTTACATAACTTAGTTATTTCATCTCGTAACGTAAAGCAAGAAAACATTCTATGAATTTCAAATTCAGTTTTTGGGGTGTTTCATGTCTACCCCCCTTAAAAAATATATCGTCCCCGAAACCTTCCTCGTCCTATTAACTGATTCTACTCTTACTTTTTCATTGTACTCATTCAAATGGCACACTACAATATGAATACATTAGGGATCTTGGCTAAAGGTTTTATTCATGTATAATCATATTTGTTCGCATTGTCCCTACCTTCTTTAATTAAGCAAAATTACTTTCATAATCACATTAAATTGGAATCTTATCCAGAGCTCTTATTAGTGTCATCTTCACTTTATAATGCTAGTTCCTAGCACACATCATCACTAGCGGTTCATTCATTGAATTTATTCCAAGTGTATATCATTGCTCGTACAGACCTAAGTTTACGGCTTGTTTCTATCTTTCTAGTTAAGTCTAATACATTCATGCATTTATTAATCAAAATAAATCGATTTTTAATTCTACTCATATATCATATACGATATCTCATTTTGTTCACCAAGAACCAACCCCAACATCCCATTACTAACGTTCCTTCTATTTACTTTCATGTTCTTACGAGCGGTCAATATATTATCATATACATACTATAAACATTCAATGATCTTTTAATACTACAACAAAACCTCCCTCTTTATATTTAGTTTTTCATATTTAAAACGAGGATTAAGCATCATTCTACGGTTACTATCGTTACTTATACCATGCATACTTTTAAGTTAGCATCAATCATTTCATTCATATCACTTTACTAATTACTCTCACTCTTCATGCATTACTTATATCATTTTAGTAAGTATGTTGTAAAAGTTTCATCATACGAGTATTCATTTAATACCCCAAAATTCTTACTCAAGGATTTTGATATTTCCTCTTAATGACAACCTTTACGGTTTAAAAAAAATTCTTTCTAAGTTAACCTTTAAAAGTCAAACATTCCGTTTTATACCATACTTACTCTACTATTTATTTATTTTGTGAGCTTCATTCAACCTATCACTTCTTACTTGTCAATTATGAGCCAAGCAGGTTACTAACCTTGACTTCACTACATAGACTAACGATCTGCAAACCGGATCGGCCGTTCTTCATGAGTCCGTGTCAAAACCGGATTGATCCCTTCCATCCATGAAATGAGCTCCGCTCGTGAGCATCCTTCCAACAATATCTTATTCAGATGAACATGGCCAACAAGCCTAGCATCAAAATTAGCATTCTCTATCGGTACTTGCCATTAAGACTTTCCCTTCAAATTTATTCTATTAGGTGTTTAAACACCCACAATTCTTTAATTTTGTTGATTATTTCATCAACTTTTTGCAGTTTGACTTTTCAGGGTCAAACTAGCATATCTACTTATTGTACATGTGTTGAAGTATACGTTTGTACTTCTTTCCTAATCAAACATACTATCAGAACATTGTTTTAGCATTTTGTGTGAAGGTCTTCCTTCTTGTAATTACTTAAATCATTCGTCCGTGTCCTAGCCTGTCATTCATTTTAACCCTTAGGTGTCAACTATTAACATGTATAACATGTAACTTATTCGGTACTACTTTCCTTCAACAACTTGTTTTAATACAACAATAAATTTCAAAGGGTTATACTTACTTCATGCATCAAACCTTTCATAGCATTTTACTATTACTTGCCTTATAACTAATTAACTCAAACTCGTTGATCTTTCAGGAAGTCAAACTATAATTACATTCTTATCTATGTTTTATTAATTACACACAACCTATCCCATGCGTGTTATTATAGGTACTACATATACATATGCATTCTTTTAATCGAGTGATATGCCTTCCCCGGCAAATCTACCGACAACACTTATTCATTAGGTTTTATCCCTGCCCTAGTCAGGGAGAGAAAAGCTTTTCCTCCTTCATATTCACCCGATCCTTGCTTATTTATGGATCCAATCTTTCATTCACACATGTTTGTTCCGCTTTTACTAGTGGACTCAATCTTTCCTTTTTTTTTCTTTTTAACTTTTCTTTCTTATCTCTTCGGTCCATACTATCCAATGGACTTAACATTCCATTCGTACTTTTTCGTTCATACTTATTTAATCCGTACTCACCCATGGGTTTACTTTTCATCCATACTTTTGATTCTTATAAGTTTGATCCGTATTCACCTACGGATTCAAACTTTTCATCCTCTCATTCTATTCTTTCTTATTTGACCCATGGTTACTTATGAATTCATACATTTCATTCGTATCATTCATTCTTACTTGTTTGATCCATAATTACTTACTTACGGATTCAAACATTTCATTCTTACCATTCATTCTTACTTTGCATTCTTTTATGCATTCTTATCTGGTTAGTCCGTTCTTACTTACGGGCTCATACCTTTTCATACAACCCCTAATATCCAATCCTACCGAACATACTTGTGACGATTATCATGGACTCACGAGGGTCATATGCTTCTTGTGCACTAGCCAGGCACGCAATCCACATACCCGTTTCGTGCTTCATGTAATCATCACCTTATGCCCGAAGAAGTGGGTTTCAGTTCATACAACATCTTTAAATGCTTACCAAGTCAATATCATTGTCTTTCGTTTGAAAACCAACCCCGTGTTTCGATCCGGATTCTGCCAACACAAAATCAACGTCATTCATTTATCATTAATCCTATCTCGGGTGATTCTACCAATACTGGTACTCATACTAATTAAAATTGTGTACCCGGGATTTGATAGTATAACCTCAATGTTCGGCACTTGCTACACATTGCATCCTTGGATTCCCCTTTTTATTCATCCAAGCTTACTCTACATACACCACATAGTTAGTTTCTACATTTAAGTGTACATATGCATATTTTCATTCGATTTTTACCTTCGGGTATTCGAGTCTCGGATAGTACAGTTCATAACACAAGAGCACGCAAGTTTGAGTTCAAGTACTTACTCATGTGTACTTCATTTTGCTCAAACCAGGGCTCTGATACCAACTTGTAACACTCTAAACGCGTTTTGACTTGTAACACCACGTAAAATCGTGTCCAATAGTATAGTGACACGTGTTATATTTTTAAATTTAGTCTATTAAAGACTAATAAGGTCTAAAGGTGTCAACATGCTCAAACTGAGCCTCTGAGTGACTGTCTGATGTCAACATGCATAAAACGTAAGCCTCTGAGTGACTGATATGTCAACATGCTTAAAAACAGCCTCTGAGTGAATGATATGTCAACATGCTTAAATTTGGCCTCTGAGTGACTGATATGTCAACATGCCCAGCCTCTGAGTGACATCAGAGTCAACATGCTTATAGTGGGCCTTTGAGTGATCCTATGAAATCCTAAACTATCATTGTTTTGTCGGACAAGAGGGATTAAATCCATAAATATGTGAAAGTTGGATGAAGGAGGGGTTAAAAGTGTCAACATGTTAATTTATACCTCTGAGCGACGTTTTAATGAATCAAGAGCTCGACAATGTCCGGGTATACTCCCGGGTACGCCAAATATTGGTTATGGAGGGCTAAATATGCTAAAAAGGTGTTTTAGAAGGTTTTATAAGTTAAGGGGCTAAAGTGTCAAACATTGAAACTGGCCATGGGGCGCTCGCGGGGCGCGAGAGGCAAGGCTTGTGCCTCTCGCGGGGCGCGATAGGCCTGTGTCTGTAGAAAATTTGCTTGGCCTCCACACAAATTGCCAAAAACCAATTGATTCGAAACCATGGTCTTCCAAACTGCTATGCCACGTTTTAGGACACTTGTAAGCTTCCTCTTACACCCCTTAGCACCTTGCATCACCTCCTTCAAGCTCTCCAACTATAAATAGTGCCAAGGTTCACCATTTGAACTTGCACCTTTCTTATTCACAACTCTATCTACCTCCTCTAGAAGTTCCTAACTGAAAGGAGCATCCAACTTAGTCCTATTGCATCCTAGGAACCACTTGGAAGTGTTCCTTCCTCTTGCATTTTCGTTTATAGGCTTTTATAGCCAAAAGTCAAGGGTTTTACGGAAAACGCCTTGACTTTCAGTTAAGACCATTATGGTCCAGCCATTGTTCATAACGAACATGGATAAGTGATCATAATAAGGTAGGTGTTAGTCCCTACAAAGGGCACCTCCTAAAGATCACGTTTGCTAGACCAATTGACGGGTCAAAGTTATTATATTAAAAAGTCAAACAGGCCATTTTCCGGAAATGTTATAATCTGATCTTATATATGTTATGAAACCTGTTTTGACACTTAAACAACTTGGTAATAATTATTAGAATATATAAGAACATGTTCGGCTCGTCAATTTCAGTTCTAGGGTCGGTTCGCAACCGAAAGTCGCAAAGTTTGACTTCTGCTTTGACTTTCGATTCTAACCCGATTTAGATTAGTTAGATACTGATCTAAAGTTGCATTATGATCATAATTTAATGTAGCATAACCCTCTGAGGTTATATTACATGATCATAATCAGAATCTGAGTTTATGCACAAGTTCCATAATTATGCTATTTTGACTAAAATGCCCTTTTTGCATAAAAAGAGGTTTTAATGATAATGAGCTTGAAAATGAGTTTCCTACTGATGAAATATTATAAGTAGGATTATTTTGGATGTCAAACCACATTATAAACTGAGTTTATGAACAAGTCCTTGTATTACGTCGATAAATGACGATAAGGCCCTTGCGGCTTATAAAATGGTTTTAATCACATCTTTTAAGGTAAATCTTTTACCTACTAATATGTTATATTAAATAACATATCTAAGACATGTTAACCTAACCTTAACATCAATTTTAACATCACAAAATCGTCATTTTACGACATAAGCGCCGTTTCGGCGCATAGTATGGTTTTAAACCATATTTACCAACCAAGACTTGTTACCTACTGATTTTAAAACTTATTTAAAATATTTTTACGGTAGGTACATAATACAAACTCAAAATGCCAAATAATTTATAAACTATGTGTAAAATGACCAAAATGCCCCTTTGGTGCATAGTTTGGTCATAAAAGATAAATTACACATATAATTAATATCCTACTGATATTATATCATAAATAAGTTATTTTCCAGAATACTTATGTTTATAACGTTAAATTATATTCAAGTTCCGT
Organism: Scalesia atractyloides; assembly: GCA_947069175.1. Taxonomy (NCBI): domain Eukaryota; kingdom Viridiplantae; phylum Streptophyta; class Magnoliopsida; order Asterales; family Asteraceae; genus Scalesia; species Scalesia atractyloides. Next base: position 64,295,189 of record CAMTDV010000008.1, read on the forward strand.
TAATAAGGTATGAAATTACCAAAACCCCCTTATGAGGTATAGTTTCACATTAAACCCACAACGGGCATAAAAGTTGATATCCTATTGATATTACAACTTTTTTAAAGTGTAATGACATATAGAACGTGTCCATGACTTATCCGGTTACCCGATATCGCTTATATGTGTACGGTTAAGCACTTGTAACTAATTTTACGAAAATTAACCAAAACGGGTCTAACCTTGTCATTTAAAGTCTCAAAATCCAGAATGTTTATAGTTTATCCATGTTACACAAGTCAAAGTACTTGTTGGGATTAAACTACATTCTATCCAATCATCGTTTAATCTAGCGTTATACGTATTAATCATGTACGCTAGTCGGTCTAAGTCTATGACTTAAGAAAGACCGTTAGTATTTAATTGGTTAGCTTATGCCATAATCCAGACTAGAAACATTCTGGTAAATGCTATCTGCACTTAGTGCTTTTGTGTACGGCTGAGTTAATAAATCTGCGTTTAAACGAAGACTAGCTCAGGTAAATACTCTCGACTTATTTCCCATATACGGGCTTGGGTTACGATAAACTATTACCGCTTGGTCGGAAATGGGATCAATCGAATGCCGGATTATGGCTAGTAAATCCACATATTGTGTTTTAATCAGTTTTGTTTGATAACTTAAACATCGGCGGTTAACTTCCGTGTCATGGATATCCTCGGCTCATTACATTAGATAATGGCCACGACCTTAGCGCGCGGTGTAGGCATACACCCGGCAGACGCTCAAATGCAACTACCCATGTCATTGGAGATAACTCCTTCATGAGTTCATAAGTGGTGTGTAGTTAATCATGTCTCGGTTTTCACACTAGGCCTTGTACGTATGGATAAACATGTGAATATGTTAACAAGGTTGCAACGTCAACTTTCCCAAGTTATAAAAGATTTTGTGGTGATACGCACTTAAAAACATATTTTCAAATGTTTTCAAAATGAGTCAGTTGGGTGTATTTACCAGCGAAAGCTGAAGTATTTTCAAAAGACTAAGCTTGCATGTACAATACGAAAATAGGCTGGAAGTGCTCGGCAGTGATAAGAGGATCTTGCAAATCCTAGATCTGCCTAAAGTCTGTTTTACATTCTTTCTTTTGTACAATTTATGATCCTCCTGTGGATCTTCTATTACGAGCCTATATATTATTTTGGAATTTTGAACTTTTGGTTTGTAATAGTAATTTAAATCCAAGACTTCGATGTGTTGTGTTTAATTGTCTATGATGTTATGAACTACATCACGATATTCCCCACCCGGGCCCACCAGTGTTTGGATTGGCTGTGGAAAAGCCGGGGTGTGACATGTTGGTATCAGAGCCAACGTTTGAGAGAATTTAACACTAGCCTTTTGTGTTTAATCTCAAACTTATACAAGCACATTCCTTAGACTTCCGAGTCTAGGCATTGACCTAGGATTACTCATTTTATTATTAAGTTATTAGTATTGTTTTTTAATTGACTTTTAACAGGAAATGCCGCCAATAGTAAGAGGAAGAGGAAAAGGACCAATGAGGGGAGGACCTTGAGGACATATCCCTTCACATCCCCATCACCCGAACCCTTATGAAGATTCGGAGGATTCATGGCCGTTATCACAACATTCACCTTCTCATACCCAAAACTCGTACCATTCCTATCATTCGCATCACTCCCACCATTCCCATCATTCTTATCACAATAAATTCAACCCCAACCAATACTTTAATACCCCCCAGCCAACCAAAACCAATTAGATCAACCAAATCCCATGGACGAGGATTCCGACCCGGAGATACCGCCGTCAGGATCACTCACGTATCTCATAGAAATCTCAAGCGATTCGAACTCTTACGCCATATCGCCATACCAAGGTCCTTATGAGTGGGACCAATATTGGAACCAATTTACTTTCACTAACACACCTTCCCATCATTCCCAACCACCTCCCGTGCAAGAAGATGTGCACATGGAATCAGTGGAACAACCTCAATCGCCACCTGAACCGCCAAGGAGGAAAAGAGGAGCACGTATGTCGGTACGTGTGGGCCAACGGTCGGGATCGCTGCCACCTTTGCCCAAACCTTACCCTACTATTCATGAGGACCCACAAATCGGTGGACCCTCTAATGTGTCACCTGTGGTGGAACCAACACAACCACCAGTGGTTCAACCACCACCATCGGGTTATAATAACCCTATCTCAACATATCTGGATACGTCTGGATATGATCCTTTTAACCCAACTACATGCAAGCGGTCATGCATAACGCACTTTACCCGTCCCCTTCCCACTTGCTTATCCACCTACTAGATATCCAAGTTATGGATACCAGTATCCTATTTGCCACAACCACAACCTCCACTGCCACTTGAGGCCATCAATGAGGCCTTAGAATGAATGAAAGAAATGCAACAACAAGCGAAGAAAACGGAGAAGAAGACAAACAAATTCTTCAAGAAACTCTCCAAGTTGGTTAAGGGAAAGAAGGACGAGTGAAGTCTCTTCTAATATATGTTAGTCCTTGCGAGGATATTGTTATCTCTTTAGTCCTTGCATGGACATTTTTATTTTTGTAGTCCTTGCATGGACTATTTATTTTTGCTTCTAGTGTTGTAATTTCTATTGGAACTTAATGAAGTATTTTTAGAATTATATATATATGTATTCATCCTCTTCAAGCGAGCGTCTCGATTTTACTCGAAATTTATGCTCTGCTATATAATTCCAAAAGACCTTAATGGATTTGATTATGCCAAGTGGCACAGATCACACATTGTCCAAGAAATGATAGTTAAGAATAAAAGGTCTTCTATCAGGATAGTTAATGGAAGTTATCCTTCTATCTGAAGGTGGTGGACTAGGTTCAAGCCTCCAAGGTCGTTAAGGTCCAACGTGACCGGGAACATTAATCAATCGTTAAGGTACTCTTATAGTAACATTAAGGAATGTTCATACTCCTGGTAATGTGACTTGAGGAATCACACTAGCCGTCTAGGTAAAAGGACTACGTCCTAAGACCTATTATATAGCCTTTGTGATCAATGTGATCCCAGCTAAAGTCATTAATGTGATGACAAGTGTAGGCTAACGTGCCATAAATTACATCTGTTATGATGTAGGCCAATGTGCCATAAATTACATCTGTTATGATGTAGGCCAACGTGCCATAAATTACATCTGTTAGTGATGTAGGCTGATGTGTCATATTATTATGTCCATTAGTGACAAGCCTATGAGCTAAATATAATTGTCAAAATGACAATGACAGTTGTGACATTACGATCCACTGTCTAATAATATATGGACTATGTCCAGATTGTAATTTGCCTTTGATGGTCTTATTAAGACACAGGCCAAATATAGATATGATATGCCTATGAGTTGTGATGTTATTCACACTAGCTTAAATAGGCGTTGGATTGTTATATCAAATGTTTAAAGCCAATATGGTTGTTATACCATGGCTAAGAGAAATTTTATTTTGATATTTAGAGCCAAAGCTACAAAATGGTAAACTCGAACGAGGCACAGAATAGCCACCGAGAGATTAGCTCTAACAAAGCTAAAAATATAGCCGTTAATAATGATGACTTCCAAGCTTGCATAGATGCAATTGTGGGAAAGGCCATGGAAAAACTTAGGGAGTCGAGTGCTACTCGCTCCAGAACATTATCAATCCCACCCTCTTCAGCTCATAAGGAGAGCTCAATTCACTCTTCGAACGCGAAGAGTGAATCAAAGAAATTAGAATTTGATGATAGGTCCAGCTCTTCTAAAGACAAATGTACCTACAAAAATTTTGTTTCCTGTAAACCCCAGGATTTTAATGGGGAAAAAGGAGCAATGGAAGCTTTGAAATGGCTTGATGAGATGGAAACGACTGTAGATATCAGCGGTTGTGCTGATAAGGATGTGGTCAAGTATGTATCACAGTCCTTTAAGGGCGATGCCCTGATTTGGTGGAAGGCTATGATCCAATCTACAGGTAAAGTACACCTATACAACATAGGATGGCCTAAGTTTGTCGAATTAGTCAAGGAAACATACTGCCCACCTCATGAGGTGGAGAAATTAGAGAGAGACTTTCTGACTCTTTCAGTGAAGAACCTAGACTGTCGGAAGTATGTTTCTGACTTCAATTCCCTGTCTAGGTTAGTTTCATATTTAATCACCCCTGAAACCAAACGCATTCCTTTTATAAATTGGTTAGCACCTAAGATAAAAGGAATGGTAAAGGCTGCTCAGCCTAGTACCTATAGGTCTGCTGTTGACCTATCTCTCTCCCTCACCCTAGATGTAGTGAGGCAGAAGTCAGTCAAATCAGAGACTGCCGGGAAAAGGAAGAGAGTAGATGATAACACCTAGAGATTTAGTAAGAAAAATAAAGGGAGATTTGGGTTCAGGAGGAACCAAGATAAGTCGGGTGTAATGCCGACATGTAAATTTTGCAACCGTAAGCATTGGGGACAGTGTAGTATTGATCCACAAACTAGACCCTGTGGTATCTGTAAGAAAAGGGGGCATAAAACCTTATAGTGCAAGGATCTTAAGAATGCTGTCTGCTACAACTGTAATGAAAAGGGGCATATTAAGTTCAACTGCCCCAAGAACCCCAAAGGTAATGATGCAAAGCCTGGAGAGGCTCAGAAAGGGAATGCTCGTGCCTTCCAGATGAATGAAAGGGAGGCCGTTAATGACAGTAACGTCATAACAGGTACATTCCTCATCAATGATGTATATGCTAGAGTTCTTTTCGATTCGGGTACAGATAAATCTTTTGTTGATCATAAGTTTAGTAAACTACTAAACTTGCCCATAAGAACTCTAGATATAACTTATAAGGTAGAACTCACTGATGGAACGTTAGAGAGAGCATCTTCCATTCTTGATGGATGTTCTATATCCATTAAGAATCATTCTATCCCTATATCTCTTTTGCCAATGAAATTGGCAGGGTTCGATGTAGTCTTAGGCATGGATTGGTTGTCCCATAACCAAGCCCGCATTGCCTGCGATAAGAAACTCATCGAAATTAAAACCCCATATGGTGAAATAATCACCATTCCTGGAGATTTACACTACGGATTGCCAGACAAGGTGTCGTTATGTAAGGCATCCAAGTGTTTGTGGAGAGGTTGTATCATTTATATGGCACAAGTAACCATCAATGAGCCGAAAACAAATATAGAAGATCTTCCAGTTATCTCAGAGTATTCCGATGTTTCCCTGAAGAATTACTTGGCCTACCTCCAAATAGACAAGTGGAGTTTAGAATTGATATTCTACCTAGATCAGCACCTGTAGCCAAAGCTCCATATCGGTTAGCACCAACGGAAATGAAGGAATTAAGAGTTCAATTAGATGAACTTTTAGAGAAAGGCTTTATCAAGCCTAGTTCATCACCTTGGGGAGCTCCAATTCTTTTTGTTAAAAAGAAAGACGGTTCAATGCGGATGTGTATTGATTACCGAGAATTGAACAAGATAACAATTAAGAACCGATATCCTCTGCCTAGGATTGATGATTTATTCGACCAACTTCAAGGTGCTAGCTACTTCTCTAAGATCGACTTGAGATCAGGATATCATCAGCTAAAAGTTAGGGACTAGGATGTTCCTAAAACTGCCTTTAGGACCCGATATGGTCATTTTAAATTTCTTGTGAGATGCCTTTTGGGCTCACAAATGAACCTGCAGCATTCATGGATATCATGAATAGAGTCTGCAAACCATATTTGGATAAGTTTGTCATTGTCTTCATAGACGACATACTTATCTATTCTCGTAATCAAGTTGATCATGAGAACACCTTTGGTACATCCTAGAACTACTAAGTCAGGAAAAGCTTTATGCTAAATTCTCTAAATGTGAATTTTGGCTTAGAGAAGTCCATTTTCTTGGACATGTTGTAAGTGAGCGTGGTATCCAAGTGGATCGCGCCAAAATAGAAGCCATAATGAATTGGGAAGTACCCAAGACCCCATCGGAGATTCGTAGTTTTCTAGGATTGGCTGGTTACTATAGGAGGTTCATTGAGAACTTTTCAAGGATAGCCACTCCTTTGACTACCCTGACCCGTATTTATGTCAAGTTTGTGTGGGGTCCAAAACAATAATAATCCTTTAAGATTCTAAAACACAAGTTGAGCAATGCTCCTTGTTATCTCTACCTGAGGGTATTGAGGATTTTGTAGTTTATTGTGATGCTTCGCACACTGGCATGGGATGTGTGTTAATGCAAAAAGGCAAGGTGATTGCTTATGCATCATGACAGTTAAAGGTGCACGAAAGAAATTACACCACCCATGATTTGGAATTGGGTGCCGTTGTATTTGCACTAAAGCTGTGGAGACATTACTTATATGGCATAAAATGTATTATATACACTGACCATAAAAGTCTCCAGCACCTGTTCAATCAGAAGGTATTGAACATGCGACAACGCCATTGGATGGAAACACTTAATGATTATGATTGCGAAATTCGCTATCATCCCGGCAAGGCAAATGACGTTGCTGTTGTCTTAAGTCGCAAGGAAAGAGTTAAGCCCATTAGAATTAACGCAAAGAGCATTGAGCTCAGAAATAGCTTGAGCGAAAAGCTATTAGATGCGCAAAAGCAATCTCTATTAGAGACTAATACTCCTAATGAGGGGTTATGCGGAAATGTTGATCAGTTAACGCCTGAAAAAGATGGAATCCTTAGATTTAATGGAAGAATTTGGGTTCCAATCTTTGGAGGACTTAGAGATCTAATCCTCCAAGAAGCGCATAACACGAGATACTCAGTTCACCCAGGAGGTGACAAGATATATCAGGATTTGAAGAAGAATTATTGGCGGATGGGTTGGAAGAAATCCTTAGCCACTTATGTAACTAAGTGTCTGACGTGTTCGCAATTTAAGGCCGTACATCAGAAGCCGTCAGGACTTCTACAACAATTAGAAATTCCCACTTGGAAATGGGAAATGGTAACTATGGACTTGATTACCAAGTTACCTAAGACCAAACGTGGTAATAACACGATTTAGGCCATTGTGGATAGGCTGACTAAGTCAGCGCATTTCTTGCAGTTTAAGGAAACGTATAATTCAGACAAATTGGCTAAGTTGTATGTGGACAAGATTGTGTCCCTACACGGTGTGCCGGTATCTATGTATCTGATAGAGATACTAGATATACCTCTCATTTTTGGAAAGGTTTCCAACAATCTTTAGGCACAAAATTAAACTTTAGTACAGCTTACCACCCGCAGACGGATGGACAAAGTGAGCATACTATTCAAACTTTAGAAGACATGCTTAGAGCATGTGTGATTGATTTAGGTGGAAGTTGGGATGACCACTTACCCCTAATAGAAATCTCCTATAATAGTAGTTATCATACAAGCATCAAGGCTGCTCCATATGAGGCCTTGTATGGGAGAAAGTGTCGAACGCCCGTGTGTTGGACAGAAGTTGGGGAAGCCCAACTATCAGGACCTGAGATTGTCCTAGAAACCACGGATAAAATTGTGCAAATCCGTGATCGTCTCAAAGCTGCCCGTGATAGGTAGAAGAGCTTTGCTGACAACAGGCATAGACCTTTCCAATTCCACGTAGGAGACAAAGTCATGCTGAAAGTATCACCTTGGAAAGGTGTAATGAGGTTTGGAAAGAAGGGCAAGTTAAGCCCAAGATATATAGGGCCATTCGAGATAGTCGAATGTGTCGGTACTGTAGCTTATAAGCTTAAGCTGCCAGAGGAGCTTAGTGGAATTCATGATGTATTCCACATATCTAACCTGAAGAAATGTCTAGCTGATGAGTCGCTAGCAATGTCACACAAAGATGTGCAAATAGATGAAAACCTGATATTCGTTGAGAAACCAATTTCGATCGAGGATCGACAGGTTAAGAAGCTCAGAAAGAAATTAATACATATAGTAAAGGTTAAGTGGGACGCCTTTAGAGGTCCCGAGTATACATGGGAGGTTGAGTCCACTATGCGACAAAAGTACCCCCATCTTTTTGAATAAAATCTCGAGGACGAGATTTCTTTTAAGGGGGTGAGGATGTAACACCTCGTAAAATCGTGTCCAATAGTATAGTGACACGTGTTGTATTTTTAAATTGGTCTATTAAAGACTAATAAGGACTAAAGGTGTCAACATGCAAAAACTTAGCCTTTGAGTGACTGTCTGATGTCAACATGCATAAAACGTAAGCCTCTGAGTGACTGATATGTCAACATGCTTAAACAACAGCCTCTGAGTGACAGATGCGTTAACATGCTTAAATTTGGCCTTTGAGTGACTGATATGTCAACATGCCCGGTCTCTGAGTGACATCGGAGTCAACATGCTTATAGTGGGCCTTTGAGTGATCCTTTATGAAATCCTAAACTCTCATATGTTCCATTTGTCGGATGAGAGGGATTAAATCCATAAATATGTGAAAGTTGGATGAAGGAGGGGTTAAAAGTGTCAACATGTTAATTTATACCTCTGAGCGACGTTTTAATGAACCAAGAGCTCGACAATGTCCGGGTATACTCCCGGGTACGCCAAATATTGGTTATGGAGGGCTAAATATGCTAAAAAGGTGTTTTAGAAGGTTTTATAAGTTAAGGGGCTAAAGTGTCAAACATTGAAACTGGCCATGGGGCGCTCGCGGGGCGCGAGAGGCAAGGCTTGTGCCTCTCGCGGGGCGCGATAGGCCTATGTCTGTAGAAAATTTGCTTGGCCTCTACACAAATTGCCAAAAACCATTTGATTCAAAACCATGGTCTTCCAAACTGCTATGCCACGTTTTAGGACACTTGTAAGCTTCCTCTTACACCCCTTAGCACCTTGCATCACCTCCTTCAAGCTCTCCAACTATAAATAGTGCCAAGGTTCACCATTTGAACTTGCACCTTTCTCATTCACAACTCTATCTACCTCCTCTAGAAGTTCCTAACTGAAAGGAGCATCCAACTTAGTCCTATTGCATCCTAGGAACCACTTGGAAGTGTTCCTTCCTCTTGCATTTTCGTTTATAGGCTTTTATAGCCAAAAGTCAAGGGTTTTACGGAAAACGCCTTGACTTTCAGTTAAGACCATTATGGTCCAGCCATTGTTCATAACGAACATGGATAAGTGATCATAATAAGGTAGGTGTTAGTCCCTACAAAGGGCACCTCCTAAAGATCACGTTTGCTAGACCAATTGACGGGTCAAAGTTATTATATTAAAAAGTCAAACAGGCCATTTTCCGGAAATGTTATAATCTGATCTTATATATGTTATGAAACCTGTTTTGACACTTAAACAACTTGGTAATAATTATTAGAATATATAAGAACATGTTCGGCTCGTCAATTTCAGTTCTAGGGTCGGTTCGCAACCGAAAGTCGCAAAGTTTGACTTCTGCTTTGACTTTCGATTCTAACCCGATTTAGATTAGTTAGATACTGATCTAAAGTTGCATTATGATCATAATTTAATGTAGCATAACCCTCTGAGGTTATATTACATGATCATAATCAGAATCTGAGTTTATGCACAAGTTCCATAATTATGCTATTTTGACTAAAATGCCCTTTTTGCATAAAAAGAGGTTTTAATGATAATGAGCTTGAAAATGAGTTTCCTACTGATGAAATATTATAAGTAGGATTATTTTGGATGTCAAACCACATTATAAACTGAGTTTATGAACAAGTCCTTGTATTACGTCGATAAATGACGATAAGGCCCTTGCGGCTTATAAAATGGTTTTAATCACATCTTTTAAGGTAAATCTTTTACCTACTAATATGTTATATTAAATAACATATCTAAGACATGTTAACCTAACCTTAACATCAATTTTAACATCACAAAATCGTCATTTTACGACATAAGCGCCGTTTCGGCGCATAGTATGGTTTTAAACCATATTTACCAACCAAGACTTGTTACCTACTGATTTTAAAACTTATTTAAAATATTTTTACGGTAGGTACATAATACAAACTCAAAATGCCAAATAATTTATAAACTATGTGTAAAATGACCAAAATGCCCCTTTGGTGCATAGTTTGGTCATAAAAGATAAATTACACATATAATTAATATCCTACTGATATTATATCATAAATAAGTTATTTTCCAGAATACTTATGTTTATAACGTTAAATTATATTCAAGTTCCGTTAATAAGGTATGAAATTACCAAAACCCCCTTATGAGGTATAGTTTCACATTAAACCCACAACGGGCATAAAAGTTGATATCCTATTGATATTACAACTTATTTAAAGTGTAATGACATATAGAACGTGTCCATGACTTATCCGGTTACCCGATATCGCTTATATGTGTACGGTTAAGCACTTGTAACTAATTTTACGAAAATTAACCAAAACGGGTCTAACCTTGTCATTTAAAGTCTCAAAATCCAGAATGTTTATAGTTTATCCATGTTACACAAGTCAAAGTACTTGTTGGGATTAAACTACATTCTATCCAATCATCGTTTAATCTAGCGTTATACGTATTAATCATGTACGCTAGTCGGTCTAAGTCTATGACTTAAGAAAGACCGTTAGTATTTAATTGGTTAGCTTATGCCATAATCCAGACTAGAAACATTCTGGTAAATGCTATCTGCACTTAGTGCTTTTGTGTACGGCTGAGTTAATAAATCTGCGTTTAAACGAAGACTAGCTCAGGTAAATACTCTCGACTTATTTCCCATATACGGGCTTGGGTTACGATAAACTATTACCGCTTGGTCGGAAATGGGATCAATCGAATGCCGGATTATGGCTAGTAAATCCACATATTGTGTTTTAATCAGTTTTGTTTGATAACTTAAACATCGGCGGTTAACTTCCGTGTCATGGATATCCTCGGCTCATTACATTAGATAATGGCCACGACCTTAGCGCGCGGTGTAGGCATACACCCGGCAGACGCTCAAATGCAACTACCCATGTCATTGGAGATAACTCCTTCATGAGTTCATAAGTGGTGTGTAGTTAATCATGTCTCGGTTTTCACACTAGGCCTTGTACGTATGGATAAACATGTGAATATGTTAACAAGGTTGCAACGTCAACTTTCCCAAGTTATAAAAGATTTTGTGGTGATACGCACTTAAAAACATATTTTCAATTTTTTTCAAAATGAGTCAGTTGGGTGTACTTACCAACGAAAGCTGAAGTATTTTCAAAAGACTAAGCTTGCATGTACAATACGAAAATAGGCTGGAGGTGCTCCGTAGTGATAAGAGGATCTGACAAATCCTAGATCTGCCCAAAGTCTGTTTTACATTCTTTCTTTTGTACAATTTATGATCCGCCTATGGATCTTCTATTACGAGCCTGTATATTATTTTGGTATTTTGAACATTTGGTTTGTAATAGTAATTTAAATCCAAGACTTCCGTTGTGCTGTGTTTAATTGTCTATGATGTTATCAACTACGTCACGATTTTCCCCACCCGGGCCCACCGGTGTTTGGATTGGCTGTGGAAAAGCCGGGGTGTGACAGGTTGGTATCAGAGCCAATGTTTGAGAGAATTTAACACTAGCCTTTTGTGTTTAATCTCAAACTTACACAAGCACATTCCTTAGACTTCCGAGTCTAGGCATTGACCTAGGATTACTCATTTCATTATCAAGTTATTAGTATTGGTTTTTTTAATTGATTTTTAATAGGAAAATGCTGCCAAGAGTAAGAGGAAGAGGAAAAGGACAAATGGGGGGAGGACCTTCAGGACATATCCCTTCACATCCCTATGACCCGAACCCTTATGCAGATTCGGGGGATTCATGGCCGTTATCGCAACATTCATCTTCTCATACTCAAAACTCGTACCATTCCTGTCATTCAAATCATTCACACCACTCCCACCATTCCCATCATTCTTATCTCGATGAATTCAACCCCAACCAATACTTTAATACACCCCCAACCGACCATATACATAACCAACACGTAAGTAAAGGGTGACATCACACATAATTAAATGATTATATATAAATACGCATTAACTACACAGCGATTTAACTATGTTTACTACTCCATAATTATATCCTTCTAAATTTGTTCTTTACACCGGACTTCGCACCTTCGAAAGCCCAACACTTACATACCGCATCCCTGTTTCATTCCCATTAGCAATACGGTTAGTAAGACATAATCTCAATGTATTGTAGACCTCCAACTTCGCATAAGCACATACCACTGATCTACATTCAATAAGTTACAACCCCTGTTTACACTCGCACGCATCCATATACATACATACTTATCGCATACAAACATCTCACATATAGATACGCATGACATGTACCCACTACGACTCAATACCTAAATACATACATGCAAGTCACGTTTGCTTGTTCACATTCAATTACCGTACTTAATCATATACTCACTATTCATCAATAATCGCACATGTAAATAAGTTGATTCTTTCATGCCTATAACATCTGCTCAATCGGAGTTTTAATCATACAATTACATAATTAGGTATATGGCACCCACGTATGAAACCACGATCATTATGCATATATCAAGACTCGTACTTTCACATGTACTTTAGTTTTACAAGTCTAACATCACTTAATAGGCTTAAAAACATCTTACGGAGGTACCGGGACGGAACCAGAAACAGTCAAATGCAAGAAACAAAAAGCATTAGGAAGTTAGCTAAACCCGTCGTAAGCTACGGCCTGCCTGCCGTAGCTTACGTCTGCTACCTTCTGCCAAACATAAATCATATGCCGTAAGCTACGGCCAGCTGTCATAGCTTACGGTCAGCTGCTGCTGTTTTTGTGTTTGGATCTTATTTGACCCATTTCGAGTCCCGCTCGATCATGCCAACTCTGTTTCGCTTAAATTAAAGATGCAACATCTAAACGAGGTCTCGTTTCTCCTTACACTTCCATAATCCCATTTTTCTATAAATTCAGCATCTACATATGCCCAAAACATGATTTAAATCTGTCATTTAAGCAATTAACCTTAGTATTTAGATTTGACCCGTTTGGTTTTTATCATACAACTTCCAGTTTTGTTGATCATTATCAACCCAGTACCATTAAACTTATCTTAGTGCTTCTAATGATTTTACACTCCTACATGCCTCCCAGCAATTAACATATAACGATTCCCTATAAATATTAAAGAGTGATTCTGGAAATCACTTACCTTAGTATCCATATTTGTATCCGTTACCTTGCCTTCTTTTAACTCGTTAGCCCTCCATGCTTCCATCCATCTTGACATGATCCCTATACTCTCATATCATTTCAATCACATTCTTGTTAGCATACGTGATTGTACACATTAACGATCATATCAAATGCATAACTCACATTTGACTTTCATTAGTCATTTCTAACAAGCACAAAGCATGTACCCAAAATCACATTCAGACTTATATAATTCATCATGTCATCATTTATAACACATATTGATATAACACGCACCATATGACTTTCTAAAATCTTACAACTGTGACAATAAGTCTTAACTATGCTTCTTATACGCAGTTGACTTTCAAAAAGTCAACAGTCCTACTTACCCACTCTCAATATATGAACATGTACCCATCTTAACATAGTTGACCATACTATTGGTACCATTTTCATTTCATAAACATGGTGTACGATTCACATATTAACACATGATCAACTAATTACATACATATACATGTATAGTCAATTCAACACGTACTAACATCTTCGTGATCCTTCGATTGACAACCACATTCAAGGTTGGCAATTTACATAATTTCAACATCATCATTTACTAGTAAGTTTGCAAGCTATACATTTATCACACATCCTTTTCTAAATTACCATTATGCAATTGGTCTAACGCATGGTGTGATCCACCATTCAAGCATCTAATGCAATCCTCTAATGCATACTTCTATAAATCTTGAACTTCAAACAAAAACCTTCACATGGATTAATTCAAACACACCTTCCTCATGTAAATTTTGCTAACTAATACATCATAATTACAATATATATATATATATATATATATATATATATATGTATGTATATATATACACACACACCTATTAGTTGTATGCAATTTCACATAGCATTGTCATTTAGACATTTTATCAAATACCTTGTGTGCGTACTACTATCAAAGCATGATGTATAACGCATTCATGCTTGATTACCTATTTCTTGCTTTCATTCATCAAATACAACTAAACATCACATAAATTTCATAATATTCTTCAATCTAACTAACAATTATTCATTACACACTAGCTAATTCATTAACTTTGTACAAGGATTTGGACATGGGTGACACACCCATGTCGCCATCTTCATCATCCCAAAAAGGTATTCACTTACAAGCATCAATCTACTCAAAATTGTTCATAATTCAAGACCTATATGGTAATATTAACACTTTCTCATACTTAATTTCATTCTACTTCATGGTTTAATCATAACCCACTTCTTGAAAAATCACCAAATCAAAATTTATAACTTACCACATGTTCATTAGGATGAGATGATAAGGATTCTTCATTCATGTATTGATTTAGCTTCAAATCCTTCTTCAATTGCCTTGATTTAGAGGGTTGTGGGAAAAACCCCCTTTTCTTCTTCCTGTGCATATGTATATGTCGACATATACATATCCCCCACATAAAACGCTGAATTTTTATAAAGTTTGACCCACATGCCACTAATAGTCCCTTTTATTGGGTTTTTGGTTATTTGAACTCAGTACTCCTATTTCCAACCATCCAACCTTTATGTTAATAACTAAGTTACATAACTTAGTTATTTCATCTCGTAACGTAAAGCAAGAAAACATTCTATAAATTTCAAATTCGGTTTTTGGGGCGTTACAACAAAGCTATGGAAAATTTCATAGCAAATTATAAAGGATCGAGTTCTACTCTTCCAAAGTCCCACTCTATCCCACATTCTTCAACAAATAAACATGAGAGCTCATATTACTCCTCAAATGAGAGGAGTGAGTCAAAGCATGTTGCCAAGGAGAAAACTCGGTCTATTAAAAACGAATGCACATATAAATATTTTGTATCTTACAAACCCCGAGATTTCACAGAGGAGAAGGGAGCCATCGATGCCATGAAGTGGCTTGATGAGATAGAAACTGTCATAGACATCAGTGGTTGTGCTGATAGAGACATTGTTAAATTTGTATCTCAATCTTTCAAGCGCGATGCCCTAGCTTGGTGGAAAACTATGATCCAGTCTACGGGAAAAGTGTCCCTGTACAACATGAAATGGTCCAAATTTGTGGACCTAATTAATGAAACATATTGTCCTCAGCATGAAGTGGAGAAGGTAGAGTCAGACTTCTTGAATCTAACCATGAAAAATTTAGATTGTCGAAAGTATGTTTCTGACTATAATTCACTGTCGAGACTGGTTCCATACTTGATTTCACCCGAATTAAACGCATTGTGTGTTTCATTAATGGACTAGCACCTTAGATTAAAGGTATGGTGAAGGTATCAAAGCCTTCTACTTTTAGGTCCGCTGTGGACCTATCCCTTTCTCTTACACAGGATGAGGTGATATTGAAGTATGTCCGATCTGAGACTGACAGGAAAAGAGAGAGAGAGGATGACCACTCTCATAATTCTAAGAAAGGAAAGTTTGGGTTCCATAAGGACCAGCACAGTGTCGGACAGGTCTGAAAACCAAGCAGTGTGGTATTTGCAAGAAGACCGGTCATCGGTCCCATGAAGTAAAGACATAAAGAATGTTGTGTGCTTTAGATATGGTGAAAAGGGCCACATAAAGACCAACTGCCCTAAATGCAATGCTGAGGGTACTGCTAAGCCTAGGAGGCTAAGAGGGCCAGCGCTAGGGCTTTCCAACTAACTGCAAAGGAAGCAGTTAAGGATACAAACATCATTACGGGTACGTTTCTCGTAAATGATGTATTTGGTATAGTTCTATTTGATTTCGGAGCTGATAAGTCCTTTATTGATCATAAGTTTAGTAAACTACTAAACCTACCCATAAGAATCATTCTATTCCTATTTCTCTTTTGCCAATGAATTTGGTGGGGTTCAATATAGTTTTAGGCATGGATTGGTTAGCTCATAACCAAGCCCGTACTGCATGCGGTAAGAAACTTATCGAGATTAAATCCCCATCCGGTGAAGTACTCACCATTCTTGGAGACCAACATTATGGATTTCCTGAAAATGTATCTTTGTTTAAGACATCCAAGTAATTGAAGAAAGGTTGTGTCATCTACATGGCACAAGTAATGATTGATGAACCAAAGCCAAGGATTGAAAACCTTCCAGTCATTTCTGAGTACCTAGATGTGTTCCCTGAGGAATTACCCAGTCAACCTCCAGAGAGACAGGTCGAGTTTAGGATCGACGTTTAACCTGGAGCTGCTCCTATAGCTAGAGCTCCATACCGATTAGCACCAACTGAGATGAAAGAACTGAGGGCACAATTTGATGAGCTTTTAGAGAGAGGCTTTATTCAGCCAAGTTCCTCGCCTTGGGGAGCTCTTATTCTATTCGTCAAGAAGAAAGACGGCTCAATGCGAATGTGCATTGATTATCGTGAACTTAACAAGATAACGATCAAGAATCGTTATCCATTGCTAAGGATCGACGACTTGTTTGACCAATTTCAAGGAGCTAGTTATTTCTCCAAGATTGATTTGAGATCATGATATAATCAACTGAAAGTTAGAAGTGAAGATGTTCCAAAGACTGCCTTCAGGACCAGATACAACCATTCTGAATTTCTAGTGATGCCTTTTGGACTCATTAATGCACCTGCAGCATTCATGGATCTCATGAATAGAGTTTGCAAGCCGTATCTAGATAAGTTTGTCAATGTCTTTATAGACGACATACTTATCTATTCTTGTAATCAGAATAATCATGAGAAACATCTTCGACGCATCCTTGAATAGTTAAAGAAAGAGAATCTTTATACAAAGTTCTCTAAATGCGAGTTTTGGCTTAGAGAGGTCCAGTTTCTTGGACATGTCATAAGTAAGCGTGGTATCCAAGTGGATCCCGCCAAGATCGAAGCCATTATGAATTGGGAAGCACCAAAGACTCCGTCTGAGATTCGTAGCTTCTTAAGATTGGCCGATTATTATAGAAGATTCATTGAAAATTTTTCTCGTATAGCCATTCCTCTGACTACCCTGACTCGCAAAAATGTCAAGTTTGACTTGGGCCCCAAACAAAAAGAATCCTTTGAGACTCTAAAGCATAAATTGAGCAATGCTCCAGTGCTAACCTTACCTGAGGGTATTGAGGATTTTGTGGTTTTTTGTGACTCCTTGCACACCGGCTTGGGCTGTGTGCTGATGTAGAGAGCAAAGTGATTGCTTATGCATCACAATAATTAAAAGTGCATGAAAGAAATTACACCACCCACGACTTGGAGTTGGGTGTTGTTGTATTTGCACTAAAGTTGTGGAGACACTATTTATATGGCACAAAGTGTATTATATACACTAACCACAAAAGTCTCCAGCAACTATTTAATCATAAGGATTTGAACATGCGACAACACCATTGGATGGAGACCTTGAACGATTACGAATGTGAGATTCGTTACCATCCCGGAAAAGGAAAAAAATTTGCTAACGCATTAAGTCGCAAGGAAAAGATTAAACCGATAAGGATTAATGCCAAAAGTATCAAGCTCAAGACTAGTTTGAATGAGAAGCTGTTGAATGCGCAAAACCAAGCCCTGTTAGAGGCTAATATTCATAGAGAAGGATTGGGTGTAACTGTTGATCAATTGACAACTGTAATGATGGAATCTTGAAATTTAATAATTGTATGTGGGTTCTTATTTATGAAAGACTCAGATATCTGATTCTCCAGAAAACTCATAATTCTATATATTCAATTCACCCTGGAGGTGACAAAATGTATCAAGATTTGAAAAAGAATTATTGGTGGATGGGTATGAAGAAATCCATAGCCACCTACATAGCTAAGTGTCTGACGTGTTCACAAGTTAAAGCTGAACATCAGAAACCGTCAGAACTTCAACGACAGCGTAAAATTCCCACATGGAAGTGGGAAATGGTAAGAATGTATTTAATTACCAAGTTACCTAAGACCAAACGTGGTAATGACACAGTTTGGGTCATCGTTGATAGGTTGAAGAAGTCAGCACATTTCTTGCCCGCAAAGGAAACATATAACTCCGACAAGTTGGCTAAGTTATATGTGGACGAGATTGTGTCTCTACATGGCGTGCCAATATCTATCTTGTCTGACAGAGACACTAGATATACATCCCAATTATGGAAAAGTTTCCAACAATCATTAGGCACGAGATTGAATTTCAGTACGGCTTACCACCCTCAAACTGATGGACAGAGTGAGCGTACCATCCAGACTTTAGAAGACATGCTTAGAGCATGTGTAATTGATTTAGGTGGTAGCTGGGATGACCGTCTACCCCTAATAGAATTCTCCTACAATAACAGTTATCATACAAGCATCAAGGCTGCTCTTTTTGAGGCCTTGTATGGGAGAAAATGTTCAACGCCCGTTTGTTGGGCCAAAGTTGGAGAAGTTCAACTATCAGGACCTGCGATTGTCCTAGAAACCATGGAAAAGATTGTACAAAATCCGTGATCGTCTCAAAGCTTATAGGGATAGACAGAAGAGTTATGCTGACAAGAGGCGTAAACCTCATAAGTTCCAAGTAGGGGACAAGGTCATGCGAAAAGTATCACCCTGGAAAGGTGTGATACGCTTTGGAAAAATGGGCACGTTGAGCCCAAGATATATCAGACCATTCGAGATAACTAAATGTTTTGGATCTGTGGCATATAAGCTTAAGCTACCTGAGGAGCTCAGTGGAATTCATGATGTATTCCACATTTGTAATTTCAAGAATTGTCTAGCCTATGAGTCGCTAGCAATGTCACATCATGATTTAAAAATTAACGAAAACCTGAGGTTTGTTGAAAAACCAATCTCGATAGAGGATCGACAGGTTAGGAAGCTCCGAAAGAAAAGGATTCCAATTGTAAAAGTTAAATAGGATGCCCGTCGAGGCCCCGAATATACATTGGAGACCGAGTCCACTATGCAACAAAAGTACCCCTGTTTTTTTGAATAAAATCTCGAGGTCAAGATTTCTTTTAAGGGGTGAGGATGTAACACCTCGTAAATTTATGTCCAGTATTATACTGACACGTGTCCATACTCTCAGTTGTGGCTAATATGGGTCGAGAGGGACTATTTTTGTGAATTTATGAAAAAGCTAACCACCGATGATAGAAAACACTGATGATAACCACTGCCAAGCTAACCACTGCTGATAGAAAACACTGATGATACATCCTCTGTTGATCTTCAACATAGCTTAGCTATAGCATAACTTAGACTTCATCAGAGCTTTGTCTTCAGCAGAGCTTTGTTTTCAACAGAGCTTGCTATAGCAGAGCTTTGTCTTCAACAGAGCTTTGTTTTCAACAGAGCTTGCTATAGCAGATGTTACATAATCATTGGATTAGAGGTTCTGGTATATTTTGGCTTGTTGCCCACACAAAGCTGCCAAAAACCATTAACTCGAAACCAGGGGCTTCAAAACTACTATGCCATGTTCTAGGGCATTTGTCCTCATTTTCTAGCTTCTGCTAACACCTGTAACCACCTCCTTCAATCTCTAACACTATTAATAGAAGTGTTTGCAACACTTTAAACTTGCACCTTCTTAAAAATATTCATCTTGTAACTTCTAAAGATCCATGATCCTTAAAGAGTTTCTTATTCAAGTTTATTTTCATCTAAGGATCACTTGTAAGTGCTCCTTTCAGCTACATTTTTGTTTATTAGGCTTTTAAAGCCAAAAGTCAAACAATTTCGATAATTGTTTTGACTTTCGGGTTAGACCCGATTTAGATTAGTTTGCTACTGATTTAATGTTGCATTATAATCATAATTTAATGTAGTATAACCCTCTGAGGTTATAATACGTGATCATAATCGTATTCTGAGTTTTTGTACAAGTTTCATTATTATGCCATACTTTGACCTAAATACCCTTTTTGCAAGAAATAAGGTTTTAATCAATAAAGAACTTGCAAATAGCATATGTACTGATATGTTAATGTAATTAACATATTTTGATGTTATTAAACTGATCACAAACTGAGTTTTCATAAAAGATCGTAAACTAGGTCACTTAATGACTAAAATGCCCTTGTGGCACATATTTTGATTTTAAAACCTTAATGGTCGTATAAGCTGATAACCTACTGATGTTATAGCATATTTAAAGTATATTTCCGTATAGAACTTGTTTTTAACTCATCTGACTACCCGGTATCACTTATATGCATATGGTTAAGCTTATGTAACTAATTTAAGTAAGTTTACTGAAACGGGTCAAATCTTATCATTTTTACTTCAAATTCCAGAATGTATATTGCTTACCCATATTATACAAGTCTTAGTACTTGTTGGGTTTAAACCACATTCTATTCCGGTCATCGCTTAATCAAGCGTATCGTACCGTTTTCATTAATTTAAGTTAACCGGTCAAAGTCTACGATTTAAAAAGGACCCGTTAACATTCTAATTGGTTATTTAAACCATTCATTCCAGACTAGAGCCTTTCGGTAAATTGCAACCTTGTTAGTTGTTTGTTTGAACAGATGTGCTTATATTATCTTTGGATTTTAAAGATTTAAGCCAGGTAAATACTATTAACCTATTTTCCCTATACGGGCTTGGGATACGGTATATTATTACTGCATGGTTGGGTATGGGATCAATGACCTATGTGTCAGGAATCCAAATAATTTGTTTGAATTCGTATTGTTTGATAACTTAAACATTGGGGGTTAATACGACCGTGTCCTGGATTTACTCGGCTCATTTAATTGCAAATGTCCACGACCTAAGCATACATCTGAAAGATGCTCATGCTATAGTAAAATAATTTTATAACCCAATACGGGTTTACCCAATAAAGGTATTAATGTGGTGTGTCCGTTAACCATGATCTCAACATAGTTTCCGGACCCTATATGTAGTGACAAGCATGTAAAATTGATAACATGGGAAATAGTTTATCCCAAGTTATTTATAAAAATATATGTACCTATGTGTACATAAAATGATTTTGAAATATTTTCAAAATGTGTCGTTTATTTGTATTTACAAGTGAAAACTGACATATCTTCAAAAGACTAAGCACAGGTTGCAAAGAACATAAATAGGCTGGAAGCTGCCCTGTAAATACTTAAGTGGAATTTGCAACTCCATTGCATAGAAGCCTATAGTCTGTCATTTCATTTTGTAACTTTTCGATCCACCTATGGATCTTTTCATATACTATCCGTCTGTATATTATTTTAAACATTCAGACATTTATATTGAAATTTAAATCCAAGACTTCCGCTTTGCTATATTGTGTATTGATATCAATTTTATCACATATTCCCAGCCGTGATTTGGTTGGCAATTTGGGGTGTGACATTTATGCTAAACCACACTAAAAATCTTTTTGTTTTTAAATGAAAAATTATTATTTATAGACATATTTTTCTGAGTTTGTGTTAGAGGATCATATCAGTTTAATCAGACATGTCACATACACCGTTGATCTTATGGAACTTTAAGCTTTAAACTAGTTCGCATAGATTGTTAGTCTTGCTTGTCCACTTAAACCACTACACATGTTTCTATTATTTCAAGATACAATTATTAAGTGTCTTAGAAATTGACTTAATTTTGTTCCCCACTTCGATTCTCTAGATTTCATCTTACAGGTGAGTACCTAATTGATATTTGTATCTGGGCTAATGCGAGACCTTGAGAACTCAGGTTAGTACTACCGTACCAACAAAGAGTTGAAGGCTCATCTTTGAGAGTAATGTTCCTTAATTTGGAATCTTTTACTGCAATTGTCATATCAAAGGATATTTACAATTCTAATGCAGTGTAGAAGAAAGAAAATCTGCCTTGAGGGTTTGCACACAATCAAAGTGCTTATGTAAAGTATTCTATAAGTTCAAGGCTATTGTTTTCGCAAAAATAGAAGAACAAGTATAATACCCAAGATATCAACTAGTTATAAAGACCAGTGTTTCAGAATCAGGCAATCTCTCAAATAAGTTAGAATCTTTACTATAGATTTGATCACTAACAAACTAAGCCTAAAGTAGTAGATAATAACGTTATTGGTTGACAACCACTTGAGGCATTTGGGTATCAAAACTGACATTTTACTAAACTTATTGATATTAGTCATCTAGGCTTGTTCATTGCATTCGTTTATAATGATGTGTGATTTTTGCAACTATTTTTTATGACCAAGTTTTAAAAAGTGGGACTCACTAACTACAAAGTGAACCGGACGTGAAAGTAGTACAACTAGCAAGATCGAGTATCGAACCGTGGACTCTAAGCACCTCTAATAATTAACCCTAATAACAATTCTAGCCTAAAATTGATATTAGGTATTTGGTTTTTAATTTAGAATTAATTAACTAATATTTTAACTAAATTAACTAAACTAACGAACCTAACAAACATGAAAGCAGCTAAGAACTGTGAACTCAACCAGGAGAGATGAACAAACCACTTAGGTAGGAATCACTAATGACACGTGAAGACAACTATCTGAGAAATGACTTAGGTTTCGGTTTCTAACTGACTACTCCCTTCTGAAAAAGAATAAATCCTATAGTAATTAGGTAACATGGGAAGTGACCTAGTAACTAAGGAACCTAAAAATCGACCAATGAAAACAACCAAAACATGTGATGGAGTACTATGAGGAGAAAAGCCTAATTAAAGGTCCTAAATCCCAAAAATATTGGATTGCAAAAGATTATCGTTAACAACGCTCTAGATGTGAAGCAATCTACAAGATGATACACCGAAGTCCTACGAATGACTGACACACGAATAAGCAGACGAACCCTGAGTTATTAGATGCTCAAGACTACCAAACAATGCACAGAATTACCTAGCAACTTCTAATTATCTTTTGAATCAAAGAAGATGGGTGTACACTACTGTCTAGCTAATTTGATTTTATGTTATGAATTGTTACCAAGTTCAGACAATTAGATTGAGAATCGCGAATAAACAAACTAAAAGCGAGTTTTAACACAACTAGTGGTGACTTATTCCTACAAAAAGCATCAAACTCATCAGTAATATCAATAAATGCAATACAACAAGAATATACACGATCAATTCTAGCAACAACTTATAAATAATTTACTCTAAAATATTGTCAAAGTCATATAGTCAAAATAAATATCCAACACGAATCAATAGATCATCCAAACCTAAGCGACTTTAAAAATTTTAGCCTCTAAACATTGTATCAGATTCAAAACAAAGTCTAAAAGACGAAAAGAGGTTGTTCATAATCGTTCAAAATAAAGAGAATCGAAAACAGAAACTATACGGGTTGCAATATTTAATCACGAACCACGCTCTTCAAACCCAATATTTTTTCTTGTCTTTCTCTGCCTCCGCGTCACTTGTATACCTCTACTACTACTACTCTTCGTTCCGTAGGGTTTCTCTTCCGTTTTTTTAACAGTAGGTATCCCAAAAATATATTGTGCCCTCTTACTTGTTCCCTACGTTATCACAACTTAACTCCAATACTAACTCCACGATCATGGGCCTTTTATACAAATTTCAAAACAACATTGGGCTGGCCTTCATGTTGCTTTAAAAGACTGAGTCCAAACGGCACAAAATTAAACGATTAAAAAAATATAAGGGGTGGTCAAACTCTATAAATTCGGTCAACACAAATTTGCGTGAAATTGGATCTGCAGTTTTTTCTTTTGTCATCACATAAAACCCCTCACACATTCACGTTCTTTTTTTTGTTTTTTTGTCTATAGCATGAATTAATTGAAACTTTTCATATTTTGTGCAACAATGGCCCCTCAACTTTGAAACTATATCAAAATCAATTTTTCACTTCCATGTATTGTTGTTCAGGTCCCTCGAGCTTTATTATATGTTTCTCAATTCTACATTCTTCGTTCGTTCAAGTTCGTTTTAAATTCTTTTTCACGTCGGGACCTATACATATACAATCTAATTAAATAAAAGCTAAAAAACTAATAAAAATGACTCTAAAACTACCAAAAATTTTACAATTTAAATAAGATAAATGCGTATGTTTTTCAAGACATCATATACATACATGCTTGAATTATATCATTGACTTATGATTCGCATTTATTCATATTATATGTATCAAAAACCCTATGTTTACTCACCAACTTGTTAGTTGACTCTTTATTTTATATATGATACGGGAGAATCCGTAATGTTAGCAAGCTTGATGAATCATGTAGGACGCATTGGACTTGGTCTTAATAAATAAAACATTATGTCATGTTATGTTGTGTTTGAAAACTATTTGTTTCTTGTATTTGACATTTGAATATGGTATAATTAAAAACATCAATTTTATTTAGTGCCATGAGTTATGAACAATCACTCACTCCCCGACACATTTCGTCGTCAGTTGGGATGTGACATTATATGGCTCTAGCAACACCGAAAAATTTAGTGGCTTGATTTGTGCATGTGTTTGTGGTTATTTTATTGGGCATGTGTCTGTGGTTATTTTATTTTGTTCAATTGCAGCAATCCTCTTACTTCCATTATTGCTATATTGGACATAAAACTCGATATGGAACCTACTTCTTGGCATGACTTTTGGAGAAAGTCCTTAAGACAGCCGAGAAGTTAAGATGTTCACAAGTACTCATTCCCTAAGAGATCAACAGAATTCGCCAATTAATTTATCCAATGTTTGGGTTGAATTTCATGGTACACATTGTATTTCACGTTAGGAAATTCAAATCTTCGAACTTATTGAAGAAATGGTCTGCTCTTGACATGATCAAAGAACCGAAGGAATTGTTCCATTTTCAGTTCAAATGAATTATTGTGAATTCCAATAGGATCATATTGCATGTGATGCAAAGGGAGAATCCTCTTCGGTCATGTGTGACAAGGTAAAAGAATGAGACAAGTTGTTAAAGGCAACAACTAGGGCAAGGCGGCTTTGCTATCACCAAAAGGCATATTTCCAAGTCGAATAGTTGGATCAGTGAAATGCCCAGCATAGCTAAAGTCAAAGAGTATTTTAGAAGCATTCGCATGAGGTATATTTGCAATTGAACTCTATGTCTATGACTTTATCCTTTAAGGTGGAAACCTTTTTCATGCAAATTGTTTGCAAGTAATAAGAAGAGTAGAGATGAATACTGGACAAGAAACTTGAAAACCATTTGAAAGATTCAAGTTTCTAGAGATGAATCTATTAAAATTGTTTGGAATAATTAGAATTTAATTGCTAAATCTTCCTATTTACATTATAGATTAACTAATTCATGTAGATTTTCTATTGTTCAAAGAACACAACTGGGCTCCAATGATAGATTAATCAGATAAAGTGCCCTCTCTAATTTTGAGGATTGAACTCTTCTTGTCATAAAATGATCTGGATTAGTCGCTAGTTGGTTAAAATTTGTCGCCACAAATGTGCCTTAGCGAGACTTAGTAGCACCAGAAACGAGGTTTAGATAAAGATGGGTTAGCAACTCCATGGAGATGGTATGAATCCAATAAGTTGGTAAGGAGAAATGAGAAGTCTTTTCAAGACATCTTCACATGAAAAGTGGTTTACATAGATTTCTTTCAAAAGGATTAATTATTCCATTGATATAATAGGTAGATACGAAGACATGAATGGACTAGATCCAAACCTTGCTCGTATTTGAACCTGATTCATAGCTTGAGTTACTATGAAGAATAGTATGAATATTCAACACAAAACATAGTCATACATGGGCTCTTCATCAGAATATAGATTGATCTTAACGGGATAAACTACGAGACTGAAACTTTGATTTTATCCAATATATATCACATCATGTCTATGATTGCAACCCATAAGCATCAAGATGCTGATTCATGAAGATTATGTAGAGACATAATCAAAGTATTGATACCTTAATTGAAAACTCAAAGGAACAAGTAGGTTCTTGGCTAGAACCATAGACTTGAATTATCTTACATACCATGCAAACTTGGTAAAGGAACTTAATTGGGATCAAGTTTTGGACCTAAAACAGATCCACTTGACAATAGCCAAACACTCATTAGTATGAACACAAATTACAAGTTTCCAATTAGAAGGGGTTTCTAACTGAATCAAAACCGGTATTATGAATACTAAACTTTTTTATAAGAAAAATCATTATGAAGAACATAATAGGATGTCATTGTTAAAGTCATGATACTGAATATAGTGAATGGTTCTAAATAGAGTATGTTTACCTAGACTTAAATTCATCTAAATGTGAGTCTTGGATAATTGTTTGTTTTACTTTATGACGCTTTTTATTTCCAATGTTATCGTAAGTTAGTGCTATGTTGGTTTCCATTTTATATATAAGCACGTCGTCGTTATTGTTGATAATTAAACGTTACATAAGACACCTAAATAAAACATTACTTAAACCTGATTCAAAGATTACGTAAACCTTAATAAAAACATCACATAAACCTAATTAAACGTAATAAGTCCTTTACTTCAATCAAAATCACCTTAGAAGGAATCAGGATATGACATGTCATGATCACTATCACGACCATCCAACCTCTTGTGTTGATAACTTGAGCTTTCGGAGGATAGATAAACCATTTCTTCATCTTACCTAGGTACGTATTCCGCCCCCGGATCAGTTTCATGCCCTTCAGTCCAACTTGGGTTTACTTGTGTTAGTCGGAGGTTTCAAATAGGAGGAGGGATTGAGGTGAAATTGGTTTAGGCCTCACCAATTCATAGTCAGTCATATTGTAGTTGAATCATGGATAGTCATGCACTCATTTCAACTCCTCATCCACCAGTTTTGTTTGAGTATCACTTATTTAGTTTGCCATCGAAGCACAGTTTGAAGGTGTAGGACGGTAGATAAGGGTGAGGCCTTTGAGGAGGGTAAATTGTTGAAGGAAAAGGATTAGGCACTTGATAAGGATAAAATGCATGAGGGCTGGGAGCGTTAGCCCTTTAAGAAGGGTAAACTGTAAGAGGGTTTGAAGGGTTAGCCATTTGAGGAGGGTAAACTTCAGGAGGGTGGTTGAAGGGTCAGGCATTTGAGGTGGATAAACTGCAGGAGGGTTTGAAGGTCATCAGGATGATCATCGACGAGACGATCATCGAAGGTTTGAAGGGCTTGTTGGTTCGTTTGAATTGGATAACCACCACCCATATCTGAGTAGTAAATCGAGTGTTTGAAGTGAAATGTGAGTTGAGAAATGCAAATGTGGGTTGAAAAAGGAAATGAATCTATAGCCTTTGAAATATATCCGTTGGAATTTTTCGTATATTTACAATATATACTTTATTACGATAGTTTCTATTTCTAAATAAATAATTATAACTTTTTTTAAAATAAACAATTCTATTTCTATTTCTAATTCTAATTAATAAAATAATACTATTTATATTAAATAAACAGGTAAGTATAGTTAATAATGCTTATTTTACATTTAAATTTAAGAATAGTTGTGGCGTGAAAAAAATATGAAGCGTGTAGCATTTCTTGTTATTTAACAAGTTATGACAAGTAAAATGTAAGTAGTTTAAAAAGTTTATGTGAAAAGAAAACAAAAAAAATTGCAACAAACTAAGCATAGGAGGCAAACATATCTAGCACCCTAAGGAAACACATGTCAAGAGCTCCAAACGCTTAATCTTGCGTCCTATGAACTAAAGTGTCACCATCTACCCTTCTTTTTAGGTCTACTTTCTCTTAAATTTTGCGGAGAATATCACTATCTACTTTTTTCTTCTATGATACGTACAAAGAACAATATTAGTAAAGAGTCACGTGAAATGATGTTCGTATATATAATTTTAGCTCTCATACAAGACTAAAAGGATATTTTTTATATATTTAAAAACCGTCTTTAAAAATAGTATAGTTTAATTCTTTTGAATTTGAACATAACATTTAGCAAAGCTTTTCATTTATATTCTCTGCGCTTTAATCATTTTATTTTTTTCTTTCTCTAATCAATTTACATTTTTAATCTAATTCAGAAGTTATTATACAATCCCTAACTATAATAAATTTTTATTATTTTTTTACCGATTTACATTAACTTTAATCAAGTTAGATTATTTTTAGTTTTTAACAAATTTTTCATTACAACTTTATGAATTTTTTTAACTGTTTTGCTTTCTTTTATATATAGTTTCGAATAATATAAACGTCCACGCCGTATCACATTTGTTTTTTCAATTTTATTTTATAATGATCTGAACGCATCCCCCCAAATGCGGGATATTAACTTTTCAACGTTACTTTTTTCACAGTTTAACGCCGTCACTGTTCCGGGTGGCTTTTCGTTTACTAGTTATACAGAAAGCGGATAAGGCAACAAGTGTTAAGAGCTCCAGATACCTTGTCTTGCGTCCCATAAATCAAAGTGTCACCATCTTCCTCTCTTTTTAGGTTCAAATTTTCTTAAATTTTGTTGAGAATATCATATGATACACTCAAAAAATAATGCTTAGTAAAGACTCACGTGAAATAATGTTCTTATATGTACTTTTTGCTCTCATACAAGACTAATCGAATATTTATTTATCCATG
The DNA here is from genome assembly GCA_947069175.1 of Scalesia atractyloides. NCBI lineage: Eukaryota > Viridiplantae > Streptophyta > Magnoliopsida > Asterales > Asteraceae > Scalesia > Scalesia atractyloides. The sequence goes on from CAMTDV010000008.1 coordinate 64,323,844, forward strand.
TGGTATAATTTATATCATATCTGAATATCTGATCATGTATTATCATATTTAAATCTCTCATATGCATTACATATGTTAAATACCTCTAAATGCATGGTTCTCTATTTAATACGTTTTGATGCATCACCTTTACCTCATGTATCCTTCATTCTTTTGGGTAACAAAATAAGCATATTAATGAGTGTTTTGTCCTTTTTAACAAAGTATAAACTTCTAGCAAAGCACATATTTTCGGTATTCTCTCCAACATCAAAAAGATGTATAACAAACAAATACCGGAGGCTAACAATATTGCATTATGTTGTTAATATTGGTCGTTAAATTAATAAAGTGAAACGACTTATAGACGCTTTCAACTTATCAGAAGACGACGACGAACACTAACAACATACTTAACATAAAAGTTGATAAAGTACAAACTGTTCGAAATATAGGGTTGTTGAATTGGCTCCTTGTTAATTAGCATTCAGCGTGAGAAAGTGCATTGTAAGACAACATGATTATAGTCCCACCATATGATTCCTGCTACTATGAATTGTTCAGAAGCATTATAGACCAAGGAGACCTAACGTGTTTTAATCGTGTCAAGATGGGATGATGCAGCTATAAGTTCATTTAGAAGGTACAAATGGGCAAAAAGTTGGATGAACATATCACCTTTGTTTTGCCAGGTTCATATTTACTTGTAGCTTCGTTGCGACACCATTGTACTCTCACCATTTGAAATGTTTATATTGTTTGGCCACCTATAAATGATACCAAACCACCAAATTCTAGCACAAAACAATTTGAGTGGCTTGGACTTATGTAACACAATTCCATGATGAATTCAAACTCTAAATTGGCTGTGTACACCAACCATTTATGTCTAGTGACATGACCGGTCGGGGTATCCCCTTCTGATAAGTAGAAGACCTTACGTAATATTACATTGTAAAGACCTCTTATGTGTTTAGATCACTGTCATAGAGTGAAAACAACTAATACATAACAACAATCTCTATGCATTCTCTATATGTCTTCAAATGAGTTCTAGTTATACATTAGTTCAACTCTAGAAGTCATTTTTCATATAGAAGTGTAGACATAAATTTTATGTTGTGTAAGAACTGCACAGTTGTACCAGAAGATGTTGATCATCTCATGGTGTCTTGTAAATGGGCAAATCAAATCTGGTCGCAGGTCCTAGTATGGTGTCATCTCCCCACATCAGTGGTGTACTACTCGATCAAAGATGTTATGGTAATTCCGAAACAGTTGAATTTGAAACATAAACATGAAAAGGTGATACAAGCAGTCTATTCTATCACCTGTTGTTGCATTTGGTGGGTGAGAATTATTAATATCGTCATCCACAAAACAATATCCATTCATAGCCTCATGGAGGACATCAAGGGGGTTTCTTTGTTATGGGTGAGGAGGGCAAATAACTCTCACTTAGAGTGGAAGAATCTGTGTAATTTCAATTTACATTCCAAAATATTATAACAACATGATTTGTGTTTCGATTCCAGCAACTTGCTACTCTTGTTTAATATCCTTCGTCCATCTAAAAATAGTTATAGATTAGTGATAGCTATATAGATACTCATTTTCTAAACTTCAAGCTGTTAGTAAACATCTCTACGTGAAGCAAACTTGCGTTGTATTGAATTTCAACAACCAAACACATGTTTAATTAATAATATGCAAAACAAGTTTTAGTGATATACAAATAAACGTTATACACGTTATAAATGTGGGAACAAATCAGCTTCCATTCATAGCCTCATGGTTTCTTAGCCTAGAAGGTATGGAAATTGAGCCCCTTTGTGATATCTCAGCTTCACCTCATCAATAGCGCCCCCATCCCCCACCTCTTTCACACACATACATCTGGCAGATGCTAGTTATTGCAATGGCTGGAACTCATTAGCCCCCCCCCCATGTCACACCCCCTGTAATTCCATCACATCAGAGCTGGGCGTGAACTAAACTGGTATCTTCATTGCACAGCGGAAGTAAACGTGAGTGTTAAGACTTCTAATAAGTGAACGCCCGCTAAGTACTCGAATCCCCATGGGTTCTCCTATTCCAACCGTGCCATACTTGTAATGGTAACCTGAGAAAGAAATTGCGAAAAGTTAACATAAAGTTGGCGAGTTCATGGTTTGTTTGTTTTCGTTTCAAAAGAATCTTAAAACATTTGAAAATCTTGCATTCGATAAACCGGTTTGTGGGATCATAGTATCCCAAAACATTTGAAATGTCGTATCTATATGCATGTATTGAAATGTTTTCCATATTGTTTGTAAACCAATGCATATAACAGTTGTGTCTGTGAACCGGTAATAAAATGTTTTCAATCGTATTTGTAAGTAAACCGGTATTGAAATGTTTTCTGTTATCTTTGTATACCGGTATTGAAATGTTTTCCGATATATTTGTAAACCGGTATTGAAATCGTAGTATGTAGTATGCCTATGGAATCTAAGGATCTGTCAGTGTGTAGCTAATACACTGCCCTATGTGTCATAAGTAAGTAACCAACCCGAGACAATTCTGACATCATTTGGGATCACAAAAGCACTCCTAACCGGTTAACATACCAGGAGTGGAGCGTGTCTCAAACTCAATAGATCTATACCTTTTGCACCTTGGTCACTACGTGATTAATGGTTACTATTGTTATCATCCTACTTACTCACAGTGATCTATTATCATCTAATCCCATAGCTACATACCAACTGTTGTCAATCTGTGTTATTGGGCCGCGCCCATGCCATTTATGTTATTGGGCCTCGCCCATGTTATCCATGTTTTGGGCCTAGCCCATGTTTTCTTGTCATTGGGCCTAGCCCATGTTATAAATAAAATTGGGGCATCGCCCCCTAGTTGTGACTATGACAATCCCGTCACTAGTCATAAAACTCATGCATGTTTCGAAAAGCTTTGTATAGCTGTGAAAACCAGTAAGTTTAGCATAAACCTTTCATAAACCATTTGAGTTCATTGAAATCTGTTTGTAACATGGTTTAGAAATATATGATTTTCGTTCATCGAAACATTGTATGCTTTTGCAAAACTTGCATGTCTTTCCACCCCCGAAAACATTTATAAAAACGTAAAACGGTAAAAAGTTGGGGTTATGAACTCACCTTGATATCCTTGTGAAAAGCTAGCTTAATGTGATTCCATAGTGTTGTCTCCACAACTTGACTTGCTAGCATGCAATCTAAGGTATTCCTAAAACAGAATAACTTGTAAGTTTCTAGATATAACGTAGCTAAACTACGTGTCACCGAGCTCTACCGAATCGTTAACCATACGATTCTATGAAACTGTCACTGTCTTAACTCGGAATAACCAATCTATGGTTTTCTCAGAAACGATTTGGTTTTTGAGCGACTTGAAATATATGTTTACATATAAACATATCTATATTTTTCATGAAATCGTATTAGTCGTCATGTAAGTCGACGGATAATAGTTTGACTCTTCGTAGTTTTTGTAAGATGTACGCTTGTTATAATCTTACAGTATCGTGTCGTACTTCGTTAGGCGTTTGATCGAATATAACCAATATATTATTGTTATAAAATCCTTCGAAAGTATTCGTAAGCGTTCGCGTCGTCGACGTTTGAAATAAATATAACTATATTTATTTCATGAAAGTATTCAAAGTCTCGATATTCGAATATATATATTTATATTCGTGTTATACAATTTCCGAATTCTAGACGTCTTTAATATATGATTTCCGAATTCTAGACGTCTTTAATATATGATTTCCGAATTCTGTCGTTTGAAATAATACACACCTTGTATTCATCTTGTAAAAGCGTTCGGAAAACTTGGTGTTTCGAAATAAATATAAGCATTATATTTATTCTATAAAAGTATCCGGATGAGTTATCGATGTTCTCAAATCTAATTTCTGAATTTGACGTTTGAATTAATATAAATAATTATATTTAGTTTATAATCGACTACCGAATGTTTGTTATATTGTAACCACGCTCGTTGAAATGTTGCCGGATCGATTTATATATGTCGTCAAAATAAATATATATTAATATTTATTTTATAACAGTCGTTTGAATCGGATGTTTTGTCTTCGAAATACAACGCATTTTGTGTTACGTATTTTCCAAAAAACGGGCAGAGTTTCTCTGTTTTTTGACGATCCCAACAATACAAGTTGTCGATTTATTTGTCAAAACGCAATTTATCAATGTACACAAACAATATAAAATACTTCCCGTCATATTTCAATATAGTTTTTGCCAAATATAAGTCCGGTTTATATATTTATATATATCATAACGTCGAGTTGATTCGGCCTTAATTAATAATATCCACGAGTAACGTACGTCTGCTTGATTTTATACTTTTAATTTTGGCGATATGCAATGGTTAACGGGTCGGTTTTGAGCTCGGTTTCGCGATATTTATTAATATTCATAAACTATTATAACTAAATTTTGCGTCGTAATTAATTTTTACCGAGTCTTAGTCGACCCATTAACCCGACAGTTGACCGGTTTTGACCAATTGACCGAGTTGAGTCGCGTTGACCATGTTTGACCGAGTTGACTCGGTGTTGACCGAGTCGAACCGAACCCTGAACCTAAATCTGAACTGAGTTGGCTGCTGTTGACCAGGTTGACTTGGTGTTGACCGCCTTCGACCACCTTTGACCAGTCAACCCGCTGTGTTGACTGGGTTGAGCCGAACCCAAAACGAGACCTGAAACACGACCTGAGCACCGAAACTGAACCGAGTCTCGAACCGAATGTGAACCAAAACCCAACCCAAATGTGAACCAAAACCGAGTTGAGTCGAACCTGAAACACCGAACCGAGCCCCGATCTAACCAAAACTGACCGGAAAAAGGACCAAAATAACCCTACCACTTCCGCCGCCGGCGATTGAGCCGGAGCCAAGCCGCCGGCTGCCGTTGGCTACGGCGTGTTCGCCGTTGAGACATGGCGGTCGCCGCCGCTCTACACCCCACAATCGCCGATGCCGCCGTCGTTGTTCACCATCCCGACCGCTGCCTCCCCCTCTCGTCGCCGGTCTCTCTCCCTCTTCACTGCTCTCTCTCTCTCTCTGTGTGTGTTCGCGTGAATGAGGGTACAGGAGAGGGGCTACCGGTGTCGTGTGAATGTGTAGGTAAGAGAGGTGTCGTGTGTGTGTCAGGCCTAAGGCCTGTTAACGCGTGTAGGCCCAAACACTATCAACGGCCTGTTTTTGAAACCCGAACGTAGTGTAGTGTCGAATTATATTTATTTGGGTCGAGAGTGCTTAAAAATATATCGGAGGTCGGTTTTTGACGCGTAAATCCGTTGTTTGCGTTAAAATCGCGTAAAATGATTTGGTCGTCACTTTTATCTGTTTTCGATCCGGTTTCTACCGTGAGTATTAAAATTTGAAAACGAAACCAAATATATCATAATATATTAATATTTAGACGTAACTATAGTCCGTGGCTTCCGTTTCGTTGTCGGTGCGTCTCGATTTTCGCGTAACCTCCACGTTGTGCTTTGCGATGCCCAATTATCCAAATATATCGCATAATCATAAATGTATGATAAATACAAGTATAAAATTCGTATTTTTAGGCGTAGTCAGTATTTGTTTGGCATCAGTTCGCTTATCGTTCAATTTCGCGTTAGAGTTCTCGATTATCGCCAAATCGCTAATGTGAATCAAGTAGACGTTCCTAGGCTCTCCAGGGGCCTGATCGAGTTAATTTACGTCTAATTACGTTATTTATGCTGGCATTACTGTTCGTTATGCACTTAATTACAACCGGAAAATACCGGTTGTCACACCCCACGCCTACAGTATAGGGGTGGGGGCGCTATTATTGTTTTTGAGCTTAGGTGGCATGGGCTTAGCACCGTGTATCGCACAGTCTTATGGGCGAAAAGTAAGCCAAGCGCTTAGAGTCAAATGATAGCTGTAATTTCAATATACATACGAAGTATCGTAACACCATGAGTTATATTTCGATTCTAACAACTTTCTAGTCTCGTTTTGTTAAATTTTATATTACCTCATCAGTAAATTTATTCTTTTATCCTTGTAGACTTTATAAATCTTTTGCAAGGATCATCTATGGTAAATTGTAAGTCTCAAGGGACAAGATGGAAGCTTCATATGAGGAATCAATTTTCTTTCCAAGGGATATGTTGCCTTTTGCTTTATCACAGTCGTATGTTTTCAATTGCCAGCCATCTACTTTAATATCACAGTCGTATGTTTCCAAATTGCCAGCCATCTACTTCCTAAATAAAAAGCCTACCGATGGAAATCTTGCATATATACTATTTGATTGATGATTTGTTTGAAGATATAATCACAATCAATCAAAAATTCTTCTACATCAACAATTACGTTTGCCTTCTTGTTGATATATTATTGCCGGTAGTGTTTGCTACTGGCATGTTTCAGTTTTTAATCTTTCAGAACATATTGTTCTTGTTTCTTGGTTTTAGTTCAATATAATTATATACTATTCATGACATGGTATCAGAGCTAGTTCAGTGTCGGTCTTTTATTCTCTTTTATTGGTCTCAATTTGGACTGTTCTTTTTCGATTAAGGGACGTTTGGCACGATTAGGGTTTCAAAAAAACCCCTCTTCGGCTGCTATGATTCTGTGCAATCAGTTTTGGACTATCAATTCGAATAGGACTCAACTGAATGTAATAACGTAAACATTTAAACTATAAAACAACAACAATAATATATGATAATAAGTTATAATAAATATTATAATTAGAGTTACCTAAACAAACGTAATGTTTTTTTTAATTCTTATTTGTTGATTTTATATATACCATGAAATTATATATATATATATATATATATATATATTGAAAAGTTCCAATGAAAAGAAAAATTTTGTAAGAATAAAAAGAATAACTTTTAAACCAATAGAAATTCTTCATTACATCATTTAATGTGTGTATTTGATATTATGAAAAAAAGGCATATAGGTAAATCTATAATTGTCATTAATTAACTAATTTAATTAAACATGTAACTCATTTTTTTTAATATACTTTTTCAAAATAAAATAATTTATGGTGGACAATTTTCGACATGTGTAAGATAAAGTTTAGATGTGTAGGATAAATTTTGAAATGTGTAGGGTAAATTTACATGCGTGTAAGGTAAATTCCGATAATTATAAGATATATGTAGGATAAATTTTGAAATTTGTAAGATATAATGTTTTTGTTTTATTAATGATAGATAACATAATTAATGAGAGCATTTATAAACTATTTAATGTTTTAAAATTACCATTATGCTTTTTCTTCTTTTTCTTCTCATGTAAAATTTCTTCTTAAATGAATCTTCCCCTATATATATATATATATATATATATATATATATATATATAGTGGAGAGTTCAAATGAGAAGAAAAATTTTGTAAGAATAAAAGAAATAACTTTTAAACCAATAGAAATCCTCCATTTACTTCATTTAATGTGTGTATTAATATTATGAAAAAGGGCATATAGGTAAATCTATAATTGTCATGAATTAGCTAATTAATTAAACTTCTAACTCATTTTTTTTAACATACTTTTTCAAGATAAATAATTTATGATGAAACACAATTTTCGACATGTATAGGATAAATTTTAGTGTGTGTAGGATAAATTTTGTAATGTGTAGGGTATTTTTAAATGTGTGTAAGGTAAATTCCGATAAGTATAAGATATATGTAGGATAAATTTTGAAATGTGTAGGATATAATGTTTTTTTTTATTAATGAGAGAAAACATAATTAATTAGATGAGTTATAAATTATTTAATGTTTTACCATTATGCCTATTGTTCTTTTCTTCTCAAATGAACATTCCCCTATATATATATATATATATATATATTAGGATGATGTTATAAAGTGAACACTAGTGTTCACAATCAAGATATATATATATATATATATATATATATATATATATAGAGAGAGAGAGAGAGAGAGAGAGAGAGGATAAATAGAAAACTTAGTTATAGTGAGAAAAACTAGTAAACCTCATCCTAACCATCCATTCTCCTTTATCAATGACTCATACTTTTTATTGCTTTTTTGTATAAAGAAAATATATTTATAGTGGTGAAAAGTGGATTCAAAGGTATTAATGGTATATTTAAGATGTCTCTCTTTTCTCCTGACAGATCCACACCCACTTTTCCTAGAAACCCTCATCCTTTTTTTCATTTCTCTCTCTAGATCTAGATTTGTTGTTCTTTATGTCTTCTTCCCCATTCATTTCTCTCTCATATGAGAAACCAAACCAAATCAAACGAAGATGTTAGTAGGAGCTAATAAAAGGCAAGTGAACAATGACACGATGAAGGCGGTGGCGACGAGATCAATCAATGGTGGGTGAAGGGTAGTGGCGGAGAGATCGGGGTCGTAGTTGTGTTAAACCTTCGGTGGTAGTAGAAGGAGGTGACAAAAGTGTTCCAGTAATGAATGGTTCTAAATCTAGATGCTAGCTGCGTTAAACCCTAGGTTGTAGGTTTTGTTGTTTAAACTTTTTCCACTGTTTAGTTTAAAAAATCATTCACACATGTTTTTTTTGTTAAAATGGTTGTTAATATGTTTTTTATGTGTTCAAATTGTTCTAGTATGTTCATGTAGTTTGTAGGTTTTTTTGTGTTAAAATCATTTTGAGTTTGTGATATTCTTAGTTGTTGTTCGATTACAAATATGTATCTTTTTAATTAATTAAAATACGTTTAAAGTTCATTTGGGGGGCTGAGTTGGGTTTGTTTTAGATTTATGCATTGGATTTGCTTTATTTTGTTTTCTCTTTTTTGTTTAATTGGGCTTCACAATTGATTGTAGATAATTAGTTTGAAAATTCATAATTATTACAGAAAAGGTTTCAAATTTTTGTTGGTTAAGTTTTTTTTATAATTAGTGTTAATGTTTCAAATTTTTGCTGGCATAATAGCTACGTGTGTTACATTACAGCTACATTTATGTCAGCTACATTCTAAACTGTTTGTCCTGTATGTTGTAACATGTGTTACACTTCTGGGCAATATATGTTGTATACAGGGTGTTACACATTTGTAATTAACGTAATCGTAAGTTTAAATGTTAAAATATTTTTAGATGGGTTGTTAAATGTTAAAATCTATAAGCTTTATAATTCATTCGGAGTATCTCGTTTATTTTACAAATAAAAAGTCATCTTTTTGTGGGATAATTAGCTACATATGTAATAACAACGTTACACAAGTTACTTATAGTTACCCCAATCCTTGTTTGGACATAAAGAGGGGTTGCACATATGTAACATATGTTTGGAACATGTGTTAAACTAGAGAGGTAACACATGTTATATATAGTTGTTACATGTGTTACAACAAAACTTTACACATGTTACATAGGAGATTAATAAGTTTAACTATAGAAGATTAATTAATTAAAATATGTTTAAAGATCATTATTTATACTTAACGTACTAGTAAGTTTAAATGTTGATATATTGTTTTTGATGGGATGTTAGTTGTTTTGTATAAACTTCACTCGGATATCACATTTTCATTACCTTTGGAAAGTCCATAATTTAATCATAACATCTCGTTTATTTTACAAATACAAAATTGTGTTTCTTTGCTCGCATTATTAGCTACATATGTAGTAACAATTTTACACATGTTACTTATAGTTGCACCAGCCATTTTTTGGACATGTAACACATGTATAGCCACGTTACACATGTTACAGATAGTTGTTACAACTGTTACAATAAAAGTTCCACATGTATAACACGTAACACATGTTGCATAGTTGTTGTTACATATGTGTTAATAAGTTTAACTATAGGATATTAACACTGATGTACTTGTTTTGTTCATAGGTGAAGGGGTGTTTATATTTAAGATGAAGATGGTTATCAAGAAGTGAAGCATAGTTGGATTATTGTTACCTTGTGCTAGATTTTGGATCATTTTTATATATTTAAGTTCGTATAAAACACCTTTGTTATGTTTAATTTTGATTGTAGTGTATGCAAATACTAAAAACACATAATGACATAAAAGTTACTGTCGGAATGTAAGTAGTTGGTGGTTTTTATGTTAATGAAGTTTTGTTTATAAGTTGTTGTTGCATATGCTAACGCAAAAAATGTGTTACGTGAGTGGTATGCTGTATTGTAACATCGTAAAAAAAAGTTGTTGTTGAACAAAACATCCCAGATATTATTAGGATGGACCACACATGTTACTTGGTTGTTACAAAACAGGAAATAGTTGTAACACCCCAACCGATGACGGAAACATCGGGATGAGACGAAAACGAGATTGCTCATTGCTCATAACATTATTAAGTGACAATAATTAATTAAACCATTTTTCATTTCATAAGAATTGTCAAATACATCAATGTAACAAAACAAAGAACAACCTAACATTTGCAAAGTCATAACAAAATTGATACGTCGACATTAAACCTAACGTCTAATTTGTGTGTATCTAGTCCTTGCTATATTGTTTTCATAGCGTCATCTCCTTCAGCCTGTAACATGTTTTAAAATAAAGTCAGTGCAAAAGCAAAGGCGAGTACACAAGTTTAAGCATAGCATACGTATACGAATAAAGTTTTAACAATCCTCATGGCAACCAAATCTATACAAGAGCAATATCAAGGCATGCAATACTAATAATCAAACCCTTAACGCAATCACGATGTTTTGACATAACCTCACGAATAACACGATGGAGGTGGATGCGTGAATTCCTATAGCGCTAAGCATGTCAAACGAAGGCTAAAAATAGTTAATGACTAAAGCATAGCATAACGTTTATCCCCAGACAAGCAACAAGTATACGATTCAAGTAGTCATGTGTATAGGATTGTTTGTGCGTTTCATAAAGTTTAAGTGTTTGTGATTTTTGTATATGGAAACATGTTACACCCAAAAAGTGATATAAACAAATGTGGGTCGAGTGTACTCACAAAATTGTTAGGTCTTCTTTGGAAATTCCACGACGAGTTGATGAGTGGGAGAAAGGGACACCAATGCCACCTTAAATGACAACGAACATGGATGAATAATCGAATCGGAGTTGAAGATACGTGTACGTTTAGCATGGAATTTATGTAACGACTCTAAAGTTAAATTCGTCAAAGATAAAAGTGTTATCAAAATAATACAATAAATATATATATTTTTGGCGAAAAGTATAAAAGATATATAGATATTTGCAGTTGGATAAATATATTCCTTCGTTAAATTATTATGTTTTGTCGACGAGAATAATAGATGTGTACTTATATATTTTGGCGAAAAAGTATAATCGTGGAGCATATTTAGTCGAAAGGTTTAGCGAATAAATACACCCTTGTCGAAAGGTTTAACAAGTAAATGTATATAAATATTGGTATATTTTGACGAAAAAGATTACTAGATAAATATATAGTTTGGCTAAAAGAAAATAGATAAATGTATATTTTGATGGAACGGGATAATAGATATATATGCATGTTAACGAAAAGAATAGTAGCTAAATATATATATTGTTCGTCGGAAACACATATTATATATATACATTGACGTTAGAGAAGTATCATTTTCGAAAAGTATATAACATATATTTATTTTGTCGGAAGGAATACTGTTTATATCTTGTCGTTAAATAGATATTTATTTGTCGAAAAGAATAATAATTAAATATGTTGTCGAACGATATAATAATTAAATGGATTTTGTCGAAAAGCAGAAAGGTGTAAATATATATATTGCCGGAAGTATAATAAATCAATATATATTTTGTCGAAAGATGTAACGAATAAGTATATCTCGTCGGTAGATATAATAAATAAATATTATATATTAGTCGAAAATCGGGCATAGTTTCCCCTGTTTTAGAACGATCCCGACAACGCGAGTTGTCGATACATTGTCAAAACACAACGATAAACACTGCAAGAATCGACGATACAATATAAATATTTTTTTTACATAATCTATTTGTGTTACAAATTATATAACGTTCGGCTACATGATTAAAACAATAATTAGTTATGAAAACGTCATTACAAATTTTCGAGTCGATAAATTATACCACAATTTGCATTGACCCGACAGTTGACTGTTTGACCCGAGTTGACCGGCAGTTGACTGAGTTGACTGGGACTTGAACCGTGCTGACCCAAACAGAATTTGAATCGAACAGGAGTATGACCCGAGCCGACTCAACCCGTTCACCACTGTCGTGTTGAACCTGAAACGAACCGAACAAAGACCGACTGAATCGAACTGACCGGAGAATGAATTAAATAACCTTAAAACTTTACCTGAGACAACACGAAATCGGAACCCGAAACTCGAACCGACACGAATCAGAACCGAGTTTGAATTCGACGTGCACCCGAGCTATCCCAAAACTTGAATTTGCAACTGAACCGGAAGCAACCACTCCCAAAACCGCACCTGAAACCTAAACGTGAACCCGAATCAAGACTCGAACTCTAAACTGAGACGAAACGTAACCTGAACTGAGGCGGGGAGAGTGCGGCCAAGGCGCTGTCATGCTATTGTCGCCGCCGCTGATATGCGGCTTCTGCCACCGCCACGCTTGCTCCGGCACCGCCGTAGACTGCGGCGCTGCAGCCGTCGTTGCTCTTCGTCTCTCTAGTCTCTCACTCTCTTCGTCTCTCTCTCATCATATCCTCGTCTCTCTCTCTTCGCCTCTATCTCATCGTCGTGTCGTCGAGGTGCTCTACACCGCCACCACCGCTCATGGTGGTGCGGCTGCCGTTTAATCAAGAGGGTGAGAGGCGAGAGGGGGTTGCGGTGTTGTGGTGGTTCTGCAGTGTCTTACCGGAAAAACTGGAGGAGGGAGAGGGGGATAAGAGCTGGGGGGTTGTTGTCGGAGGTGAGGGTGTTACCGGAGAAGAAGGACGCCGCCAGAGACGGCGCCGGTCGTCGAAAAACGCCGAGGAGGGGGTGGCGAGTGGTGTTGAGAGTGTGCATTAGGGTTTTGGCTAAATGATGAAGATGAGGGTTAGGGGAGGTATATATAGGTAGGCTTAAGTGGTAAGGGTTTGATAGGTTGGGTTTAAAAGCCTGTGAGTGGCCCAAACGCGATTCTGAAGCCCATTTCAGCGCCCGAACGTTATGAAATAGCGTATAATTTTATTTAAGTTTTAAACACAGGAATTAAATGTAAGACATCGAAAAAGGTCGCGTTCGGTTGTTGTTTCGTTAAAACACGTAGCAACGCGTAGTTTCCGTTTCAAACCGTTTTTCGATCCGATTGTAGTTGCGACTCAGGAAATAGAAAACGAGCGTGAATTTTTATAAAAATAATAATCTTGGAAATACGAGGCGTTACAGTCTCCCCTCCTTTAGGAAATTTCGTCCCGAAATTTATTCAAGAGGAAGACTTTAGAAAGATTTGGCTATAGAATGATCGTCTAAAATTGAGACTTGGATGTTTGGACACATGAGGGAGAGCATGAAGTTTAGAGCATCGAAGAGTTAGGTTTGCAAGAAGAAGTTGCTTGACTAGAAAGATTAAAGCCATCAAGCGTAAGTAAAGCGCGTAAGTATGCGTATAGGAGTGTGGTTTAAACGAGCTTGAATAACTCAATGATATGCCATCTAAGCAGAAAAGCTCTCGTAAGAAGTGGTATGCAGTTTAATGGTGAGTGTGGTCGAACCGTAGGTTGTTACAAAGTTCTATCGACTTTGAAGAGCGTTAATAAATCTCGGTTTTGTAGAGAGTTGCTTGATGATGGAAAACGAGAAGGTTAAGTATTTAAAATAAGCTAGTTATCGAGGTAGCGGCCAATTAAGTGCGTTGCCCTCAACGAGAATGGGAGATAAACTTTAGAGTAGGAAGGCATTTAGGGTTTGAATGCTTACACGATTGATGGTAAACGAGGTTGTATAAAAAGACAAGGTTAACGGGGGTAACGGAGGCATAAGGGCGGACGATTGATTCGATCAACGAATACTCGTGTAAGGATGGCATATGTATATGAACAAACGAAAACGTTACGTTAGGGATTAAGACTCGTCGTGGATAATCGGGTAGCGCGCACTTAGCAATGCAGTTGTGAGTTGTTTAAAGCTGGCGTGTTAGGTCATATTATGGTCTGTAAATCACCGAATTTCTAATGGCACGTATTACGAAAGTTTGGCAGCATGGTGAAAACACTTATGTATAGGAAGTACCAGCGGCGTATCCACCATGTTTTGACCACGTTGCGACCGTTTCGTTACTCGATGCAATGTTACGTTCCGTGTGTTACCATACGCGGTAGTACACTCTATGGTTCTCATGCGCTTATCGCTATAATCCCGTGTGCACCCGCGATTATACCGATCATCACATGATCCGCATAGCTTGTACTAGCAGCACATGAATAAAGGTGTACATAAATTCTGAAAATAAGTTTGCGTGTGTGTAAGAATGTAGTGCGTAGGCATGTTTGCGTGCAAATAGCTTGTGGCCCACGTAAGCGAATCCCTCGGGTTCCGCTCGCGCATAGGCATGAATATGAATACGAGTACAAGTATAGGTATGTGTATGAGTATAAGCATAAGTATGGAAATAAGTATAAGCATGGATATAAGACGTATATGCATGAATGTGATGATAAGTATAAGTGTAACACCCCTGCCCCTCGTTATCACCAATATTGTCCGCTTTGCCTTTGATGGGTGGCCCATCCAGGAACTCACGGCTTTGTTTTTGTTTGCCCTGGTGGAGACTTCCCAGGAGGTCACCCATCCTAGTACTACTCCCACTTGAGCACGCTTAACTGTGGAGTTCTCCTCTCATCCACTAGCATTAAGCCCAAAACGCGTTGGTGATTTTAGAGGTAGGGCATTACTTATGAGCCAGGAATCTCTCCTGTCCACGGACGATGTTGGGAGGTATGCCATTAGGTGTTATAACAAGCATGAAAGATGACACGTATTTCTTGAACATGAATATGTGTATAATTATGAACGTCAACAAGTGTAAAAGACGATGATTGTGCGTAAGATATGAATTGTATGCAACGAATTTATTTACATAAAATAGTCGAGAAATCAGGGTATGTAAAACGAATGATACGATTAAAATGTCATGCAACAGTTGACCAAACCATGTATGAGGATATGCATGTATATTTTTTTTTACTTTTTTTTTGCAAAACTTTGAGGTTATCGTTTCTAAAATAGGTTCAGTTTCACTTAGAATGTAGGATCTAGTTTGTGAATATAAAAGAATATAAGGTACTTATTGATTATGCGTTACGTATTTTGTAATGGATGATAGTGCTACCACTGATTTAGGGGAATTTAAGTAAGTCGAAAGTGGTTGGTCCTTGTAATGTTTTCTTGCCCACGTGTTTTGAAATTGAGGTGACATTTTGAGTGGTGTATGACAAGGTCTTAAATTAGTAGGTTCGCATCGTTTTCAAAAGATGTTACATCAAGATAAGAAATTTGAAATTCAGTGGTTCTTGTGATACGTTGACCCTTGAGAGGAAATCTGGGATAATGGATTTAATTATCGTTGAAAAGTGTTTAGCAAAATGTTCTCTTAATCGCGATGAGAGATTTAGAGGGTGTTTGGGGTTGAGCTTTGAAAATAGATTATGCGTTCTGAATAATCAAAATCAGATAATTAGTTGTAACAAAACATACTGTAGGAAGATAATGTTTGGATTTGATTATGTTATTTGATATCACAATAATCAGGTAATCAATTATTTGAGTGTTTGAAAAATATATATACATGTATATATAAAGTTATAAATAGATGACCTTTGATTTCCAAAATACGTAAAACAAATCAGTTTTTTTTATTTATTTACCAAACACTAAAAATAGATTTTTATTTATTATTTATTTAATATTTGCGCTTTCAAACACAAAAAAATATTAGGTTGCAAAAACAATCCCAAACACACCTTTAGTACAACGATCCCATAATGCCTATAAGATATTGGTTTGATTTTATTTATTTATTTTTTTTACAAACGAAAATTTTTAACATAAAGTTATTGCGGGAGCGTGTTTTAGTGATTAAGTTAAACATAAGACTTGTGGGCAAGGTATTCCTCGGACCGATTAAGTTGGTAGGTAGCATTCTGTCGAGCTTTGAAAATCGTAAAACAAAACGTTTCATGTGCTGACCAAGTATATGCGTATGGGATTTATATGAAATAGATTACCGGATGGGAAATACGTTTGATAAAATAGTACGTTTTGAAATTCGTCTAAGTAAGAATTTTGACAACATGATAAAAGATTTAGGTATACAATTTAAACATGTGGTTTGTGTAATAAAGTCTCCAAGAAGGAGGGTTGGGAACGATCACCGAGGTATGGGAATCACCCGTAATCCGTCGGTGAGGTCGTTTTAAGGAAGGAAGGAAACGAAGTTTGATCGTCTAGGTAAGGAATTCACTCCTATCTCGACGACGGTCTCCATTTCGGACTTTTCGAGAAATATAAGTCTAGTTGATAACGTTTTGAAATCATGTATGCAAATAATGTATAAGTGGATGAAAAGGTTTAATATGAATTGCGTAAAAAAACCTTATAATAAATTGGAAATTTGAAAGAAATGGTAACAAGTATATAAAAAGTCATGTATAAATTGAAATGGTATAAAAGAGAGTCTCAGAAAACATTAGACTGTTTCGGGTAGAGAAACGTCGACTATTCCAAAGTGAATCGAAGATCCTTTCGAATTAGAGAAACGTGCTTTGGCCTATAGGTAAAACGCTCTCGTCGAGAAGCGATTAACGGCATTTTACCCTTCCAGTTATTACACGTCTCTAATCGATTGGAAAATCAAAACTTTGGCGAGATTGAAAATCGAGGAATGAGACTTAATCGACAAGGTGCGGGTTTCACCCCTAACTCGACGATTTCGTACCCTAAGTGTGGTTGGCACTCTTCGGGTCAAAATTAATTTCGACACTTGAAGAGAGTCCACTAGAGTTTGAATGGGAAGTTTTCCATCAAGGTGTGGATGTCACTCCTAACTTGATGGTGTAACTTCGTGAAAAAAAATAAAGAATAAGCGTAATGAGAATCGTTCACCAAATTGTGGATATCACGCCTATTTTGGTGAAGTCGTCTCACTTGTGTAATACGAGTGTTTTCGAGTTTAGTATAATCGAGTAAATACATTAGGGAATGCATATGATTGAAATAATGTAACGAGTATGAACACGTAAAGCATTTCATAAATCTAACATATAAGAGACGTTTTAAGAAATTAGCATGTAAATCACGTATGGTCAAGTATGGTACTTAACTATAGACTAGGTCAAAGCGTAGCAATTTGCCTGATTCCCTATAGTTATGGCTCTGATACCAATCTGTAACACCCCAACCGATGGCGGAAACATCGGGATGAGACGAAAACGAGATTGCTCATTGCTCACAACATTATTAAGTGACAATAATTAATTAAACCATTTTTCATTTCATAAGAATTGTCAAATACATCAATGTAACAAAATAAAGAACAACCTAACATTTGCAAAGTCATAACAAAATTGATACGTCGACATTAAACCTAACGTCTAATTTGTGTGTATCTAGTCCTTGCTATATTGTTTTCATAGCGTCATCTCCTTCAGCCTGTAACATGTTTTAAAATAAAGTCAATGCAAAAGCAAAGGCGAGTACACAAGTTTAAGCATAGCATACGTATACGAATAAAGTTTTAACAATCCTCATGGCAACCAAATCTATACAAGAGCAATATCAAGGCATGCAATACTAATAATCAAACCCTTAACGCAATCACGATGTTTTGACATGACCTCACGAATAACACGATGGAGGTGGATGCGTGAATTCCTATAGCGCTAAGCATGTCAAACGAAGGCTAAAAATAGTTAATGACTAAAGCATAGCATAACGTTTATCCCCAGACAAGCAACAAGTATACGATTCAAGTAGTCATGTGTATAGGATTGTTTGTGCGTTTCATAAAGTTTAAGTGTTTGTGATTTTTGTATATGGAAACATGTTACACCCAAAAAGTGATATAAACAAATGTGGGTCGAGTGTACTCACAAAATTGTTAGGTCTTCTTTGGAAATTCCACGACGAGTTGATGAGTGGGAGAAAGGGACACCAATGCCACCTTAAATGACAACGAACATGGATGAATAATCGAATCGGAGTTGAAGATACGTGTACGTTTAGCACGGAATTTATGTAACGACTCTAAAGTTAAATTCGTCAAAGATAAAAGTGTTATCAAAATAATACAATAAATATATATATTTTTGGCGAAAAGTATAAAAGATATATAGATATTTGCAGTTGGATAAATATATTCCTTCGTTAAATTATTATGTTTTGTCGACGAGAATAATAGATGTGTACTTATATATTTTGGCGAAAAAGTATAATCGTGGAGCATATTTAGTCGAAAGGTTTAGCGAATAAATACACCCTTGTCGAAAGGTTTAACAAGTAAATGTATATAAATATTGGTATATTTGGACGAAAAAGATTACTAGATAAATATATAGTTTGGCTAAAAGAAAATAGATAAATGTATATTTTGACGGAACGGGATAATAGATATATATGCATGTTAACGAAAAGAATAGTGGCTAAATATATATATTGTTCGTCGGAAACACATATTATATATATAAATTGACGTTAGAGAAGTATCATTTTCGAAAAGTATATAACATATATTTATTTTGTCGGAAGGAATACGGTTTATATCTTGTCGTTAAATAGATATTTATTTGTCGAAAAGAATAATAATTAAATATGTTGTCGAACGATATAATAATTAAATGGATTTTGTCGAAAAGCAGAAAGGTGTAAATATATATATTGCCGGAAGTATAATAAATCAATATATATTTTGTCGAAAGATGTAACGAATAAGTATATCTCGTCGGTAGATATAATAAATAAATATATATATTAGTCGAAAATCGGGCATAGTTTCCCCTGTTTTAGAACGATCCCGACAACGCGAGTTGTCGATACATTGTCAAAACACAACGATAAACACTGCAAGAATCGACGATACAATATAAATATTTTTTTTACATAATCTATTTGTGTTACAAATTATATAACGTTCGGCTACATGATTAAAACAATAATTAGTTATGAAAACGTCATTACAAATTTTCGAGTCGATAAATTATACCACAATTTGCATTGACCCGACAGTTGACTGTTTGACCCGAGTTGACCGGCAGTTGACTGAGTTGACTGGGACTTGAACCGTGCTGACCCAAACAGAATTTGAATCGAACAGGAGTATGACCCGAGCCGACTCAACCCGTTCACCACTGTCGTGTTGAACCTGAAACGAACCGAACAAAGACCGACTGAATCGAACTGACCGGAGAATGAATTAAATAACCTTAAAACTTTACCTGAGACAACACGAAATCGGAACCCGAAACTCGAACCGACACGAATCAGAACCGAGTTTGAATTCGACGTGCACCCGAGCTATCCCAAAACTTGAATTTGCAACTGAACCGGAAGCAACCACTCCCAAAACCGCACCTGAAACCTAAACGTGAACCCGAATCAAGACTCGAACTCTAAACTGAGACGAAACCTAACCTGAACTGAGGCGGGGAGAGTGCGGCCAAGGCGCTGTCATGCTATTGTCGCCGCCGCTGATATGCGGCTTCTGCCACCGCCACGCTTGCTCCGGCACCGCCATAGACTGCGGCGCTGCAGCCGTCGTTGCTCTTCGTCTCTCTAGTCTCTCACTCTCTTCGTCTCTCTCTCATCATATCCTCGTCTCTCTCTCTTCGCCTCTATCTCATCGTCGTGTCGTCGAGGTGCTCTACACCGCCACCACCGCTCATGGTGGTGCGGCTGCCGTTTAATCAAGAGGGTGAGAGGCGAGAGGGGGTTGCGGTGTTGTGGTGGTTCTGCAGTGTCTTACCGGAAAAACTGGAGGAGGGAGAGGGGGATAAGAGCTGGGGGGTTGTTGTCGGAGGTGAGGGTGTTACCGGAGAAGAAGGGCGCCGCCAGAGACGGCGCTGGTCGTCGAAAAACGCCGAGGAGGGGGTGGCGAGTGGTGTTGAGAGTGTGCATTAGGGTTTTGGCTAAATGATGAAGATGAGGGTTAGGGGAGGTATATATAGGTAGGCTTAAGTGGTAAGGGTTTGATAGGTTGGGTTTAAAAGCCTGTGAGTGGCCCAAACGCGATTCTGAAGCCCATTTCAGCGCCCGAACGTTATGAAATAGTGTATAATTTTATTTAAGTTTTAAACACAGGAATTAAATGTAAGACATCGAAAAAGGTCGCGTTCGGTTGTTGTTTCGTTAAAAACACGTAGCAACACGTAGTTTCCGTTTCAAACCGTTTTTCGATCCGATTGTAGTTGCGACTCAGGAAATAGAAAACGAGAGTGAATTTTTATAAAAATAATAATCTTGGAAATACGAGGCGTTACAATAGTAATCATGGAACACACAGTTACATGATGTAGCAAACCTACAATTGATACCCTCCAAAGGTTACACATGTTACAACAGAATGGAAAATTCTCATAATGCAAGTAGTTGTGGTTTTTATGTTATGATGTAGTGTTTATATGTTGTTGTTATATATGCTTATGCAAAAAAGTGTTATGTGAAAGGTATGTTGTTTTGTAACGTGGGTAACATGGTAAAAAAGGTTGTGTAGAACAAAATATCCCAGATATTGTTATGATGGATCACACATGTTACTTGGATGTTACAAAGCACGAAATAGTAATCATGGAACACACATATTACATGATGTAGCAAACCTACAACATCGATACCCCAAAAAGGTTACACATGTTACGATAGAATGGGAAATGTGTAGCAGCGTCCAATATTGTTGTTCACTCTATAGTTCGTAACATGTGTGACATGATGTTTGTCAGCAAACGTATAACTTGTAAGGTGATACAAAACCTACTTTTTCTTTGCTTTTGAAATGAGGTTACACATGTTACAAAACAAAAATGTAACATCGGTGATACAGAACCTACTATTTCAAAGCATTGTTTCGTTTTCATTTATGTTTGATTCAATACATTAAATGACCACAAAGAACAAAATAGAGTTTGATTTGATTACCAAAACATTACAGTACTTGAAAAGGATAATAAAGTAAACACCCACAAAGATTAATACTAATACCCATACAAGTATAGACCAACTCATCAATAAACAATCATCCTTTCGTTGGATTTCTTGTTTCAGTTCTTCAAATTTGTCGTCAATGCTATCTCATCCGTAAACAATCTCTCCAAAACATTAGCTTTCTCTCTTTAAAACGCATAGCAGCCAACAAAAAACACACCATGAAAACCTGATTACGCGTTGTAATCCTTCGGCGGGCTTTGCTTCTTGATAATCATCTTTATCTTGAACATAAAACTGTTGATGCATATGTTTGTCGCCTACATCATCGAATAGAATTGAGTCTGTAATAGGTGCAAAAGGTTAAGTTAGAATTTATATGTTGTATGATAACTTCGCATGAAGTGAAGTCCACTTTGTACGAAGTGAGTCCACTTCGTACGAAGTGAAGCCACTTCGTGCGAAGTGAACACCTTGGCTAGAGGTGTTAGTGATTAAGTAGTTGATGTAAACCGGACGACGGAGCTATGTCCGAGTGTTTCAAGGATCTGTAACGTTCAAGACTATTAATGAAACAGTGATTAAAAGTGAATCTTGTCTATAATGTCGCCTAACTCTAATATGGATTCCGTACATATAAGACTAGGACCTACAATTAGCATCAAAGCTACGGTATCACCTACGCTCAAGATTTATGGACTTAGGAGGGTTTTAGACGAAAAACATCAAATAAACGGACAATCCACATACAAAAACTAAAATTGAATCTATAGAATTGTTAGAAATTGAACCAGATCTGAGCCAAAATCATCATGAAATTGAAGAAATAAAGATTTAGGATCGAAAAATGTAATCAGGCTCCTTCGTACGAAGAGACTCACTTTGAACGAAGTGACACTTCGCACGAATTAAGAATTCACTTCGCACAAAGTGAAATTCAGCTCGTACGAATTGAACCTAAGATGCCGAAAAAAATTTGGTGATTGAAATTTTTTTCGAGATTTAACGACAAATACTAGATGTTCGGGGACACCGTCAAAGGGTTTAGAGAATAAGTTTGATGATGCGATCACAAAGGGTTGAAGATAACGGGGTAGTCATGGATACTTGTGAAGAAAGATGACCATTTGGTATAGTGACAACTAATGGGCCTTAATGTAAAATCCGCATTTGTTGAAAACTGAAGATTCCAAATTTGAGGGGGAATTTAAGTGAAAAATTTGATACGCTCAAAATTTGCAAAAATGAGGGGTTATAAAAATTTCATGTGAATATATTGAAATTCTGGCATTTTGAAATTCGTGACTATGCAACAGTATTTGGGTGGTTCCGACTCCAGATTATCCAGGGATGCTGAAGAGCTAGTTTCTTTTTTTCGTGATCATAGGAAGTTAAAAATTTTCAATTCGTGATACAGATTGATGTCAAAGGGTTAGAGCCCCGATCTTCGTCTTGGATCAGGTAGTAGGATTAGCATTAGGAGATGCAACTTGTATTGTCGTCACGTATAAGATATTGCATCTAAGGTGACAAAATGTTTACTCTTCGAGCAGATGAATTGTTCTTCGAATCATCGTTGAATGACGATGTTTATTGATTAAGTTGTGCCAATGTACTGGAGATGCCAAATATATTTGTTATTGTGACTGAAGAGGAAGAATGTAATTCTGATTGCAGAAGAATATTTATTTGATATGATGTGTTACCAAATGATTTGATTCTGATGAAGATTTGCTGATTGAACAAATTATCGATTTGCTGATCAATCATTCAGGAGTAGGCTTAAACGTGATTACAAAAATCAGGATTTCAGTTTTTTGCGGGTTTCTTGATTTGAAGTTTAACGATGTGGTAATTCGAAGTTTCTATCAATTGCCGGTTGGGTTTTTGAAGATTAAGAGTTTGTGTGGAGGCCCTCGGTGCTAAAGCATTTAATCAAAAACTGAACACGGATGTAGTTGTCGCTGAAACAAAGAAGCTTCATTGATGAGTTTCAAGTTGGTGATTATTCAAGAAACTTTGTTGATTAAGCAAATCAGAGTAGGTCGAGAACCGTGCAAACAAAGACCTGAAGATTAATTTCTTGAGAGAATTATTTCAGGGTGAATTGGTGCTTTAAGTAGATAATGCAAACCCAGATTATCAATCAAGGGGGAATCAATTGAAGATTTAAAGATGCCTGATTGAAGTTGTAGAATATTCAAACACGGCTCTCATATTTAAAAGATCAAGATCAAGCTTGGACAGTGACGTCCAAGGGGGAATTTGTTGGTGGACTTTATGTCCTTCACTGTACGAATAGGCTAGATAGAGCGTGTGTTAAATATTTTATAGATTAAATACAAACACACGACTCAAGTGCGAACGTGAGAGGAGCTTATGTGTCACTTCAGACGAAGAGAACTCACTTCATACAAAGTGAAGCCACTTCCATGCGAAGTCAGATGCTCACTTCGCACGAGGTGAGTCAAGGTCTATATATAGTGGTGTGTGTTTAGAATTTGTAAGTTTTCGAGTTCCTAGAGGGGAAACGTTGGCGAAATTTCTCTAGGATTTCGCCAGCTTGACAATATGTATACTATTTCCCTATGAATGAAACATTAGACTTCTGCTGCTTCTACTCCTTTCTTAATACCATTATACCGGATTAGTACCATATTCTATCCAAACTTCCGTCTAGAACTGCTGGATCCTTGACTCTCAAAACACATTTTCTCACCTATGAAAAAAAAAACATGTACATCAATATTAATCTTCTATGTAACATGTGTATGTGGCTATACATGTGTTACCTCTCTAGTGTAATACATGTCACAAACATGTGCTACATAGGTGCAACCCCCCTTTGTGTCCAAAAAAGGGTTGGGGCAACTATAACTAACTTATGTAACGTTGTTACTACGTATGTAGCTAATTATCCCACCAAAAAGACAACTTTTTATTTGTAAAATAAACGAGATATTCCGAATAAATTATAAAGTTTATACATTTTAATATTTAACAACTCATCTAAAAAACATTCTAACTTACTATTACGTTAAGTACAAATGTGTAACACCTTGAAGTGTAACACATGTTACAACATATAGGACAAATAGTTTAGAATGAAGCTGACAGAAATGTAACATACGTAGCTAATTGTGCCGGCAAAAATTTGAAACATTTAACACCAATTATAAAAAAAAAACACACCATCATCACTACGAAAACCTGCTGATGCGTTGTAATCCTTTAGCGGGCTTCGCTTCTTGATAACCATGTTTATCTTGAACACAAAACATCTATTTACCTATTAACAAAACAAGACATCAATATTAATCTTTTATACTTAAACTTATTAATCTTCTATGTAACATGTGTACATGTGTAAAGTTGTGTTGTAACACATGTAACAACTATATGTAATATGTGTAACGTGGCTTATACATGTGTTACATATGTGCAACCCTCCTTTGTGTCCAAACAAGGGTTGGGGTAACTATAAGTAACTTGTGTAACGTTGTTATTAGATATGTAGCTAGTTATCCACCAAAAAACACGACTTTTTATTTATAAAATAAACGAGATATTCGAAATAAATTATGAATTTATACATTTTAACATTTAACAACCCATCTAAAAAATATTTTAACATTTAAACTTACTTTTAGGTTAAGTACAAATGTGTAACACCCTGTATGCAACATATATTGCCCTGAAGTGTAACACATGTTACAATATATAGGACAAACAATTTAGAATGTAGCTGGTAGAAATGTAGCTGACAAAAATGTAAAATACGTAGCTAATTATGTCAGCAAAAATTTGAAACTTTTAACACTAATTATCAAAAAAAAGAACAACTTAACCAACAAAAATTTGAAACATTTTCTGTAACAATTATGGATTTTCAAACTAATTATCTACCATCAATTGTGATGCCAAATTTAAACAAAACCATAAAATAAAATAAAGAAAATCCAATGTATAAAACCTAAAACAAACCCAACTCAACCCCCCCCCCCCCCAAATCCCACTATATTTTGCTTTCTTCCACAATGCAAAATACACACCTAACCTATATTCCCTTTCATATTGAAAGAATATAACAACTTGTAACTTCTATTTTACTTGAAAAAACAAGATGTAGTACAAACCAACCACTCAAAATATGTTGATGATTACAACTTTAAGAAACCCCACACTAGTGTGTGTAACTGAAGAGAGCGAGAGAGAGTCGTGTAGAGAGAGAAACCGATTGTGGCGAGTGAATTTTAACCGCTTACCGAAAAAACTCCAAGTCAATCTTATTACCAAAACGTACTTTCCGATCAGCTTCATAACCATCATAGATCTGGCAACGTAGTGGCCAAAAACCGAGTCAATGCCGTTGGCAAAAGCCATGGTAAACCGCCACAAAAAATCATATGAGAACACCATAAACCACCTAAAAATCGTTGATGGTCTTGGAAATGCTCTTGACGACGAGTGACAATAAACCAACACAAAAAAATCTTGAAAGGGAAAGAGAGAGTGGATGGGAAGGAAAGAATGGTGGGTTTAAATTTGGAGGTTGGTAGGTTATGTGTAGAGATGACAGAAGAAGAAGAGATAAGAAAGAAGATAGAGGAGAGAGAGAGAGAGATTAGATGCAAAAAAAGAGAAAAAAATAATTGTAAAATATACACAAATGACCGAATTATCCCTTACTTAAATGGGTTTACCAAGTTTTCTCATTTAGGATGGTTTCCTTCATATACTTAGTCACCCCTCTTTGATTGGTTTAGAATTATATATAAATAGTGGCTTGATGCTAACATTAGTCACCCCTCTTTGATTGGTTTAGAAAGGTGGTGGTCTTTTTCTTTTGTTTTTTTTTTCTCGAGCGATTATTTAGCTTAAATACATTTAGAGACAAAATTAAACACAAAAGTAGTAGTAGTGCAATGGTTTAGTGTGTCTTTCACAAACTGTTTTGCTCAGGTTCAAAGCTAGTAGGAAGCCGATTTTTAATTATATTTTTTTTAATTAGGCCTAATATTTAGGCTTGGTTGTTAATAATTTATTTAATTATGTTGGGCCTAGTTCTTAATAGTTTGTTTAATAAATTTCTTTGTTACTTTATTTTTTTATTGGGCTTTAATCAAACCATTAAATTAACGAGTTTGTAATTACTAAAGCTTGACTATACATTTGTTTTGTATCTATCTTTTTGTTAGAGTTTGATATTGTTGTAATTGTTTAAGATGAAAAGCAATAAAATAAGATAAATAGTAATGAAATAGTGCAGCGGAAATAATAAACTTTCAAATCACAACAATAGAGACATTGTTTTCATCAACATGCTTTTGTAAACTTTGATTCATGTATGCATGCAAATATTACAACTCCCCCTCAGCCTAAGATCACTCAGTTTGTTCGTACAAAATGCTAGAAGGAAAGCGATGAATAGAACAGTACATGCACTATTCTATTTATATACAATGCAAACCACTATGGCATCTAGGCTGACGTCTCCTTGACAGTGACATCTAACGACCTATCAAACTCTAACATCTGCTAAAAGTAATACACTATTACATTAATAAAAAAAACTCTGTTGATCCAGCATTTATTGATAGAAACTCTGATGAGTTTTAACCTCTGTTGGTCCTGCAGATCATTGCTTCAACAGTCTTTAATTCTTCAATAACAGAGGTTCTCTTTAGCAGACCTTTGACTATGAATAGAGCTTGTCTTCAATAGATCTTGTATAACAAACTTTAGCTTCAATAGACCTTTGAGTAGCGGATGTTGATGTCTTTGCCTTTGAGAGGAGTTAAATATTCAAAGCACTATTTATTGTTGATCAGATGATATAGAGAATTTTGGCTTTTCAATCATCTATTCTTTTATAGGGTTCAGTAGATCCAATAATCTCCCCTAGAACAAATGATGTCAAAACTCTTCTTTATTGCTATCCTTATTCCTTATCAACATTTCCCTGATTTGCCCTTTGTACTGTAATTCAAAGTTCAAGGAAAACTTGTCTTCAAAATCCCTTTCTAATTCAAGGTTCAACAAGTCTTGGAGGTCATCTGCATTCAGACCATATGCATCATCCATTTTCAGCCTTTGAATCTCACCAACTGATCTGAGCAAAGTCAAGTCATTGGTGTATGAGGATGACTTCCATTTTAGAATTTTTGAATCAATTAGTTTCTTGGGTGGAGATTTATTTCTGATGAGTTTGGTGAAAGTGGCCTGCTGACAAGATTATTCAAAGTTTCTCTAAGTTTGTCACTTGCAGGATCAGTGTGAAAGAACAATTGGTTCTTGATACCCTATTTTCTGTGTTCTTCAAACATCTGCTCATCATCCTCAGCCATCTTATTTTGCCTTTTTGCTTGATTTAAGGCAAGTGTTGATAAGACAATGGTTGAAGAATGCTTTATGAGAGTTTGGGTCTGTTGAGGGACAGTTGTTGTTAGATAGACTGGCTTTCTAGGAACTGAGGGATTTTTCTTCTAAGCATCTTGCAACAGATTTATTTCCTCCAGTTTCTTGTATGTATATATAATTCTGGACTCAGACCATCTTGCAACAGATATTGCTGAGCCATAATTAGCGGCAACCAGCTCTTCTCTCATTCTTTTAAGCTTCGAAGCCTTGTTTGGATCTACTTGTTTGTACTTTTTCCAGTCAGGTGGAGTTGGCTTGTGTAAGGGATCTTTGAGCATTTCCTAGTTCTATCAATTTCTTCCTAGAGAGCATTTGATGACAAGTCTTTGAATTGTGCTCTTGTTCCTTTGTATGACTTGTGGTGCATTATGTGGTCTAGATAATCCTGTTTCAGTTCCTCATCTAGCTCAGCATTTACAGGCCTTTCTAACATGGACTTACTCATATCTTTGACAAAATCTTCAATTTTTCTTACTTTGCTAAGTTCATGAGATAAGATACTTTGACTAGTCCTGTCATCTTTCCCTTTGCTCATCTCTTTAGCAATGCTCTCAACCTGTCTAGCTTTCAACTTTAGATATTCATCTAAGTTTCTTGGCTTCTATATAAAAAAAGAGAGATAGGAAATCTAGAGGATATCTAGTAGCCAGTGGAATGTCAGATGGTGGTTGGTGGTACTGAAGTGGTTTCGGATGGAAGTGATGAGAGTGGTGATGTTGTAATGGGTTTTGATGATAAAGGAATTGGTGATGGAATCTCTTCATTATCATCAACAACAAAAGTTTTTCTTTTGCATTGGAATTTGATCTTTGGTGATGGTGATCGTGTAGGTATTCTTGGTGGTGTGGATAATGGTTGGGTTAAAGTTGGAAAAGTGATCATGGCAGAGGTTTGGTTAAAATTTGTTTGAACATCTACTGTACTAGCATATGCTGTCACATCAGTTGTACTAACATTTGTGGGTTAGTTTTTGGTGATGGCTTCTTTGGTGGTGACATTGTTTTGGTCTTGACAGGGGATACACTTTTTGTTGCCTCAACAGTGGTTTTAGAAGAGGTGGGAATTGGTTGTCTAACTTTTCTAGTTGACTTTCTTTTTCTTGAAGTGCCAATATCTTCTTTTTCCATTTGCTTGGCTTGTTCTTCTTCAATCAATTTGGAAGCCTTGCTTTCCAGTGTATCTTGTCTCTTCTGCTTTTCCAAAGCAATCTCTCTGCTTCTTTGTTCAGGGTCTCATCAATCCCTTTTTGAACTCCAGCATCTGATGTTTTAGCAGACTTTTGGTCTGGTTTTTGTTGCACCTTTGGTTTTGCATGGGAAGAAGGCTGCAACTTTCTCAATCGATCTTTCTTCCCCTTTTTGGCATCATCCGCAACTTCTTCTTGAAGGACTGTTGTCGCGGTAGAGCCAGTTGTCTTGATCAAATGTTCTCTAATGGCCTTGATGTCTTCTTGAGTAACTTTATATCTGGCCTCAACCATATTTCTGATTAGTTCCATGTGAGTGTTATGGTTGATATCAGCTAATTTCTCTAAGCTTGAATGATGGGTTGCACAGATTTCCGTAGCTCATTGGCAATTTGTTATGTAGAAGCTGGCTTTGAGAATGTTGTAACATCTGCTTCATCATATCTTTCATTTCACCAATTGAAGACTCTATTGATGTCATTCTCTATGTCAATTCCTTATATCTTAATTCATCACCTAATTTAATAGGATCATTTGAATTCCTATAAGAGGTAGTTGTATTTGGATCATTAACAGGAGAAAACTCCATGTTACAAGAACCGAATGCCCCTTTGTCTTGGTACTTGGGACTTCTAACTCGAACAGAGGTGACAATTGTAGCCTCAACAGTTGTTGACTTTAAGGAAGACTTATTGATGTAACCATTGTCCAACTGAAACACTGTTGTGTCATCAGTTGTAGTGGTTACTTCACTTAAACTACCACCAAGAGTTACTTGTAACTCATGGGGTGTAGCCTCCTCAGCTGTTTCTCGGTTAGCAACTTGATTTTTCTCAAACTAAGTCACTTGTGGGGGTGTACTCTCTTTGAATGGTGATTGAGAGGAACTAATTGTGTCTGATTTTTATCAATTGCATGAAACAGAGGTATAAATGTATGTGGAATTAAAGGAGATGGTTGTGGAGTGGAAAGAGAGACAACCCTAGGAGAGGGGCTTGAAACAGACTTTAAGTGAAATGTCTGCTTCATAATGTGGGGACCATGTGCTTACAACCTGATCCTTTTGTGAGGATGCTGGCTTTTAGGTGGAGATCTTTCCAACTTTTGTAAGGAAGTAACAACAATGGTTTCAAGTGGCTTTTGTGATACTAGAAGGTTATCCTATGGGATCTCATCTTCCAAAGATGCCTTTTTATGTAATTTTGTTTTGGTGGGCTTTTTGGATTTGGGGGGGGGGGGGTTTATTTTGTATTTTGTTGGTGTGGGCCTCACAACACCGGTTGTGGTGTTATGATCACTAGGAGCAGTGGGCTCAGCAACAGAGGTTTGAGCTTGTGATGTGGACTCATCTAAATTTTGCTCATCCCCCTATGCTTGTGTTTTTAATACTTTTGACTCTTTATCTGTCATTCTTGTAAAAGTTTCATGTGCAAGGCTTTTAATTCGAAAAACAACACCTTGTTGAAAATCTTGATCAGAAACTTGTTTTTGGAGATAAAAGCTTAAGAGTCTTGGATATATAAGAAAAGTTTTTGGTTTGTTTCCTTTAATAGTAGTCACATTTGCAACCAACTCCAAGAACAAGGCTTGAGATAGATTAAAATTTGATTTTGTTAAAATTGCATATCCCAAGTATTGTACTTTTTGTGGAATCTCATTAAATGAAGTGGTCTTGGTGAGAGACATATCAAGAGTGTATGGAAAAAATATCCCATTTCAGGAGGAAATTGAGGTTTGTAAATTGTATCTCCTGTTAACTGACCCTCATAACCTCTTTCAATGAAGTCTGTATGAAGTGCTTGTCTGTCAAAGGAAGTGTTACCTACTAGGTCATGCAAACCAAATGTTGTGGATATTGAAGATGGAGAAATTTGAACCAGAGTATTTCCAATTTTGGAAGTGATTGCATAGGGCGTTTTTTCGGAGTTTGAACCTCAACATTCGACCAGAATTGTCGAAGTGTATATACATAAATTGGTGTATCAGCGGTACGTATGGTGTTGTAGTTTGATGCTTGTAGAACATCAATTAATGAGTGAAAGGAAGTATTTTTGTCGGTTTTCTCGAAAGTAGGGAGGTAGTTATGGTAGTTTGATGTTCATAGCCATGGTCGGAGATGAAAGTGAGTGATGGTGAAGAGAATGAAGGAATTAGAATAATGGAAACTGCTTTTAAGAATTTTGAATTTGATACGGAAGTGAAAAGCTCTGTTTGGATGAAACATAAATATATAAGGGAAAAAGTGAGTCCTGACGTGGCATCTGTTTAAAAGATCTTATGGCTAACATCTGTCCACGTGTAACCTCTGTGGTAATAATGGATGACAGTTGTTTGGTGTTTTGTTGGTGCATACTTGTGACAACAGCTTAGATTTGGTCTTTGGATATCTTGTAATTAGTAAAATGATAAATAGTTAGTGGGTTTAGTATTTTAGTAGTTGATTAGAAGTGATTGGGCTAATCCAGACACTTTATAGTGAATGGTAGGCGAATTGGGCCTAAACCCAATAGCAGTCCATGTGGTGAAATCCTAGCCCAGTTGCAAACCTGTCTTTATATAAAGAGAGTTTTGCATTACGGTTAAGGTTGTTCAGTTGGTTCAGTTGCTCAGGGGATTAGCTAATTACTTCATAGAGAGTTGAGAGAGAGTCTTGAATTGATTATAAACACTTGTGTTAGATAATCAATAGAAGACTGGTTGAAAGTGAGTTCGTGTTCTTTTTCGGTTTTCTATGAAATCTTATCTAGGGGATTCCGCACTCTAGGTTGGATAGACGATTCTGTGAAGATCCATACAGATTAGGGGACCTACAATTGGTATCAGAGCATTCAGCTCTTGTTTTTGCTGTTCGGAATCGTTACAGCAGAAAAAGTTGTGTTTTTGGACGTTTTTGAAGGTTGGTTCGAAGAGTTGACGGCTGTTTTAGGGTTTTTGTTGGTATTTCAGATAAACAGTAAGCATCTCGGATCAGAAAGCTTGCATTTCGGATCATCAGAGAAGTATTTCGGATCAGAATAGTTGCATCTCGGATCAGAAGGATTGCATTTCGGATCAGATCAGTCCATCTCGAAGTGCATTTCGGATCAGCACAGTCTATCTCAGATTTCATCTTGGATCAGCACAGTCTATCTCGGATTTCATCTCGGATCAGAACAATCCATCTCGGATTAAAAAAAGTGCATCTTGGATACCTTTTCGGATCACTATTCCAAATGACCATCTCGGATCAGTATCTAGGATCGCTGTTCCGAGTTCCCATCTCGGATTGTTAATCCGAGTCACTGTTTTGGATTCGGTATTGTTCCGAGTTGTACCCTCAAAGGTGGAAAGTTAATCAGTTGACGTAACTAGAGTTAAACGTTTACGTACATAGAATTTGATCCATTGACAATCTTGACAAACCACGGTTAGGCTCGTGTGATTTTTAGGACAAAAAAAGGCACGAAAATTCCTGAAATCACTATCGGACATTATACATCATTGGATTCGTATCGTCGAGACGAGTCTAACGGTATAATTTGGTAATCACACATTTCGGACAAATTTTTAACGTTTTTAATGAGCCGTTTCGGTAAAATGTCGAATATGTCTAACTTAAATGAATTATTGAGAATGGAACACGAGGCAGGCACAACTAACAAACCTTCAAATATTTTCAAGGTAGAGAATTATCTTACATGGAAGGATAGGTTTCAGTCATTCATTGAATATTAGGTCACTCGGATGTGGATGTGTATTCAAGATGGGTACGTTAACCCTACGCATGACTTTGAAGGCAGACAACGTGTCACTGCCTATGTGAACATGTCAGATGCTGATAAGAGAATGTATGAGTCTGAGAAGAAGGCCTTAGCTGCTATAAAAATGTCGTTACCTGATGGCATCAAACATACTTTCAAGCATTATACTACTTCGAAGGAGATGTGGGATGCCGTAGAGAAGAGATATGAGGGCAATCCTGATGTGAAGAAAAATAAGGTTGATTTGCTGAAGAAACAATTTGTTGTCTTTTAAGGCATGAGAAATGAGTCCCTTGAAGATATTATCACGAGATATTATCATCTGATGTCATAAATGGACAATTATGACATAGAGGGATACACAGATGTTGAGATAAACGATAAGTTGCTTGATGCTTTACCTGCAAAATGGGATATTTATACTTTGATGATAAAGGGTGAAGCTGACTATGAAGATAAAGACTTGGAAGAGGTTGTTGGGAAACTGAGAGCTTATGAGCTCAACATGAGGAAGAAGGAAACTGGATATGATCAGGTTCAAGATCCGGGAATCTATAAAGGGCTTACTCCTTCATCTTCCAACAATGCTTCAAGTGATATGGCAACTGCATGTCTCATCCTGACCCGCAGCGGATATGGTAGTCGGAGCATGATTGGGTTTTCATCAAATCTCATAACATTTACTATTATAAAGCTTTATTTATTATCTCAAATTTAAAACATAACAATTCAATCAACACATAATTCATACAAACACAAAATGTTCCAAATAAAGTTTGCAGGTATCGTTTTATTTTCTTCTAAGGCCCAAGTCCTATGTGATCCATGCTTCACACCTGTTCACCTGTATCATGTTTAAAAATAAAGTTTTGGGTCACCATAAGTTGGCGAGTGAATCCCGTTTAATCATTAGGTAAAATGACATGTTTATTATTTTAATAAAATGTGCATTATCCAAATATGAGCAACATATATGTAATTTAAACCACAAACCACACAATCATCTAGCAATGTACATGTGAGCACGATAAGCGATGTGTTGTGAGATCAAGGCTCAATCAAACGGAGCCGATCTAATATGTTAGGCAACGCGAAATATATTGAAATTTAATTACATTTATATACTTACTGAGATAAACCATAATTTTATTTCATTAAAAGGGTTTGGTAATTTACAAGGGACAATGTGGAACCGGACTCAAACCCGCGCCCAAAGCTTCGTGTTGCACACAGCCCGACCAATTGGGCTGTGTGTCCAACCCGTTGTATATGAGATTTTTATTTCTTTTATATACTTACTGTCAAAGCTCATATTTGAGTTTTTATAAAAATGTTTTAATATTGTAACGGGTCGCACATGAACAGAATAGAACCAGGGCATTTGGCTTCATACACACACAGTCCCACCAACTGGACTGTGTGTCTAACCCGGTTTATACCCAATTTTACTTCCTTTTAAACACAACTTCACTTCGTCTCCTTCCTTTCAAAAACATAATCCGTTAAACCCGACTGAATCGATTTAATCAGTTAACTCTTTATCAACTACGCACAAGATTAAATAAAATAAGAAAGGATTATATGGTTCTATATATCAAACAAAGGGTTCCTTCAATTTCTGGCGAAGTTCCGGCGATTTGAAGTTACTTCCGGCGAAGTACTTTTGATGAGCAGAGAGGTGTAGAGAGATTTGTGAGAGGTTTGAGAGTGGGTGCATTCTAATTGAGTTCATGACTCTCTATATATAACTGAGATTAATGCAGGGATTAGATTTTTTCGGTTTCGACCGTTTCGGTCAAAATCATTGATGATCGAGATAATTACCATTCATTAATTGGATGTTTTGACTCTGTTTTTGAGTCTAGGTGCATAACTAAAACGGTTTCATCAGTTAATTGAAATGAAAACGGTAATTTGATGTTTTACCGGA
Organism: Scalesia atractyloides; assembly: GCA_947069175.1. NCBI lineage: Eukaryota > Viridiplantae > Streptophyta > Magnoliopsida > Asterales > Asteraceae > Scalesia > Scalesia atractyloides. The sequence continues at coordinate 64,358,227 of CAMTDV010000008.1, forward strand.
TTATACGCGGTGGTTACAAGTGAGACTTTGATTCAAATCACACGAAATGGAAATATAAATGATTTATTTTTGGATTTATTTCAGATGTGAAGTGGTGCTGCAGTGGTGTGTTGAGTGTGTATATACAGGCGACCCGGGTTCGAGTCCCGCGGTCAGCATTTTATTTTTAATTTACACTATCGTTTTTAATATATATTATTTATTATTTTTATCTTCTTTATTATTTATTTTATTAATATACCGAAGTCTATTAAACAATCGAAAACAAAAGCTTTTAATGTATACTTGGTTACAAAATGGAGCGGGTTTTAGGACCTGTTTTACGATAGATGTTATAGTATCCCCTACTTCTAAAAATTTCATCTCGAAATTAGGTAGTAGTAGATTTGTCTTGGAAGAGATGGGGGGTATTTTTCGCGCATTGAGACTTCACGTTCACAAGTAAACTCGGGTCCTCGTTTCGACTCCCAACATACCCTGACTATAGGAATTTGACATCGTCTTAAACGTTTCTCACGAAGTCCATGATTTCTATAGGCTGCTCTACAAAACGCATCGACTCGTCAATTTGAGTATCTTCTAGCAGTATATGAAGGTTTTCGTCGGCAAGGCACTTTTTCAAGTTACAGACATGGAACGTTGGATGAATCTTGTTGAGTTATTCAGGTAAGTCAAGCTTGTAAGCTATAGGACTAACTCTCTCAAGTATTTTAAAAGGTCCAACATAAGCTAGCTTACCTTTTTGTCCAAATCGAACAACTCCCTTCCATGGTGATACTCTTAAGAGTAGTTGATCGTCAGCACAAAACTCGAGCGGCTTTCGTCGTTTGTTAGCGTAACTCTTTTGACGTCTCTGAGCTGCTAGAAGATTGTTGCGGATTTGAAGAAACTTATCAGTTGTTTCATGGATTAATTCCGGTCCGGTGATCTGTGCTTCACCGATTTGTGCCAACATACAGGTGATTGGCACTTACGACCGTATAATACTTCAAAAGGAGCCATATCGATGCTCGAATGATAACTATTATTGTAAGAAAATTCGACCAATGGTAGATGAGTATCCCAATTGCCCTTGAAGTCGATTACACATAATCGTAACATGTCTTCAAGAGTCTAGATGGTGCGCTCCGATTGTCCATCAGTTTGAGAGTGAAAGGCGGTGCTGAGGTCTAAGCGAGTGCCTAACGCTGATTGCACGACTTGCCATGTTCGGGAAGCAAAACGCCCATCTCATTCCGAGATGATGCTAAGGATATACATAACCAGGTGAGTGTGAAGTTTGGATTTTTGATGGGGGTGGTAACGTTCCTAGTAAGGGTTGAATACCCTGCTACATGAATCGTTTTTTTATGCCCGAGGTGTAGAAGTGAAAAGTATTGTAACACGAAGATGGCTAACTGGATATGGTCTTATGTTAAGGGGTTTTGAGAAAATCAAAGCGTCAAAATGATAAAGTTACATCACCAAAACGAAGCCATCAACTACATCGTTATCCAAATTGAGAGTGATACTACCTACACATAACTTATCATGACCGTCTAACAATGCTTTTGATCACCTGACAAGAACACTTATATATAGGAAGTACCTATGGCGTATCGACCATATGCTTGTCAAATTTTTCATCGGCCTTGTTATTAAGTCATGATTAGCTCTATGTGACTCATCCTAAAATCTACCAAACATAAACAAACACAACTGCTAATGCTTTCAGTCTCGAATCCGAGGAAAACGAGACTGAATGACGGCGGTACCTCCCTCGTGTGTTATGAGGAAGTGGTCAGTCCATGAAAAGTGAGACACTACCCAACTTCCTTAAATGATGAGACGGGGTTCGTCGTGATGTATGATAACATGAAATTTAATCGATGAATAGAGACATGTATGAATCAAATTGGCATAGCGTGATGTAAATTGCGTTAATGGCATTGAAATAATAAAATCTTGAAACATTAATACCCAAATTGTAAACAATGGTAACTTGAATAGTTAAAACAAGAAATGGAATTTATTTAAGCTTGGATTGGGAATAAAATAAACAGATGGAGCAAAGTCTTGAGTCTTCATGATGGGAGAAAAGCTAGTTAGGTTGTTCATTCGCACCGTCGTTGACCTTAACTGGGTTTGCTTGATGTTGTAGGCTCTCCCTCTTGTTGGTGGGGGTGCTGGGTTTGCCTGGTTCGCTTGGTTAACTGGGTTTTCTTGGGCTTGAGTGTTAATGATGTTAACCAGCCTACGGCATGTGTTTTTGAAGTGGGTAGGATCTCCACAATTGAAACAAGCTCTAACATATGGTACCATGGAATAGTTCGGCTGTTGGTAAGGTTGGGTAATGTTTTGGAAAAGAGGTGGAGCATGGTTTTGAGGAGCGCGACAAGTGTTACTCAAATGATCATAACGCCCACAATTGGCACAGAGTCGGTAAGGTAAGGTGGGTTGGTGGTGATAATGACATGTGTTGCATTGATGGTGGGAACCAGTGTAGGGTTTCTTGTTTGGGTATGCTGGGTTGGGTGCCACTTGAGTGATTGGAATGGCTTGGAGGGGTACGGCTTGTGGAGTTGGCTGATTGGTTTGGGTGACAGCAAAATTTTTCCCGTTTCGCTTTCTCTTGGCAATGAATTGAGAAGAGTATCCGGCTTGAGTTGGGTTGGGGGTTTCGGTTGGTGCTTTGCTACTTGCATCTTGCTTCTTCTCGTCCTTGAAATCCCCATTCCTGATGTGGTTTTCGATGAGCTCAGTAGCTAGCTCCATTGCTGCTTCCAGGCTTGCAGGCACGGTACTCATAACAGAATCCTGAATCTTCGAAGGAAGACCCCGAATGTAGTGCTCAATAAGACGGTAGAGATGGGTGAACAAATTTGGAACCATTTGGTTCAACTCGAGAAACCTCTTGTTGTAGGTTATATGATCTCCCTCTTTTTGCTTCAGGAAATAGAACTCATCTTCCAACATCTTAATTTCGCTTCTTGGGTAGAAACGTCTTGTCATGAGTTCCCTAAGTTGTTCCAAGTTAGGGCTACTGCGGCGTCGGCGCCTCTTCTACCCTTTTTGGCATTTCACCAAGTGTGTGCTACCCCATATAAACGACCAGTAGAATAACGAACCTTACAATTATTAGGACAGTCACAATTGAGAAAGGTACTCCCCATTTCTTCAAACCATCGAATGAGAGCAGTGACTCCTTCAGCACCCTCGTATTTTGGAGGGTCACATGAGTTGAAGTGCTTGTAAGTGCACTTGGTGGTGTTTAGGGGCGAGTCGGCAGTATTTTGTTATTCTTGGTTGATTGGGTTGACAGCATTAGCGGCGAGAGCTTGTTGAACTTGAATTACGATATCGGGAACCACGGCGGCCATTTGTTGGGCTATTTGAGCAGCCATGCGCTCGGCGGATCTTCCTGATCTCCTACCTCCACGAGAGTGCCTAGAAGACATCTTCAGGAAATATGTAACGAGATTATGAGTTTGGCGTATAGGTGTCATGTGTGTCGCATAAAGTTTAGAAATAAAATTAAATATCCACAAAATAAATAAATCCATTACATCTATAGGATTTCTTGGGCCTTGCTCATGTTTGGGCCCCCATATGTCCTCCCATACTTGGCCTAGGTAGTCATGTGGGCCCCCATGACTACTGGGCTTTGTAGGGTTCACATTGGTTTTGGCCTATTAACACTCGCACCACCCGAATGAAAATTGTAAAACATGATTGCGAGGTGTAAGGTCGGAAGGTGTCCTAGTGTAGACACAGTGACAACTCAAAGTGGGGTTAGTTCTCATGACGTTTGGTGTTGCATGCTTTGGCCTAATAGGTCCTTCGTACTCTCATCGTTAGTCCCCAGGTAGGTAAACAGGTCCATTATTTTGGATTTATACGAATGCCAATCCTGGACAGGACGTTTCTACTACCGGTAGTTGTACCCTTCCAGTTACTACATGCTCGTCGTAGAACTCACTTTGATGAGATTGAAAAATGAAAACATCACAAAGTTTTGAAAAGAAAAGCATGAAAATGTTTAAATATGTGAGAACTGAGACGTGCGTTATGACGGCAACATATGCGTATATATGTAAGCATGTTATGTTGACAATATTTATAACACATTGAATGTCACACAAAATCATATAGTAGTTGGAGTGCTTGCATGTATTTGTGTGTGAGAGAAATGTAAAACAAGTAAATATCATAAGTTTACATGTAACCAACTTAACATGTAAGCAATTAAATTCTAATTGACTATAGTATAGGCTCTAAGGGTCTAATAACCTATCCTATATCCCTATAGTCAAAAGCTCTGATACCAATCTGTCACACCCTGACCCGCATCGGATATGGTAGTCGTGGTATGATTGAGTTTTCATCAAAGCTCATGACATTTACTATTATAAGGTTTCATAATTATTATCTCAAATTTAAAACATAAAAATTCAATCAACACATAATTCATACAAACACAAAATGTTCCAAACAAACTTTGCAAGTACCGTTTTATTTTCATCTAAGACCCAAGTCCTAGGTCATCCATGCTTCACACCTATTCACCTGTCTCATGTGTAAAAATAAAGTTTTGGGTCAATATAAGTTGGCGAGTGAATCCTGTTTAATCATTAGGTAAAATGATATGTTTATTATTTTAATAAAATATGCATTATCCAAATATGCAACGTATATGTAATTTAAACCACAAACCACACAATCATCTAGCAATGTACATGTGAGTACGATAAGTGACGTGCTGTGAAATCAAGGCTTAATCAAACGGAGCCGATCTAATATATTAGCCAACGCGACACTTTACCTGTAAATAACGGGGAACAAATGGGCCTAGTGTGAGAGCTTAACTGTAATGAGAAATATTAACACAAATAATAATAATCAACATTATCACATAGCACGTTAGATCACATAAAGATAATAGCACGAGATTTGAGATAGTGAAATAAGAAAAAGCGACACATGATACACCCAAAAACGTGAATAAAAGAGTTTTAAGAATTCACTCACTGTGGGCGTGTTTAAGATTTGAAGATGATTGCGCACGATCGAGATACCAAACGACGATAAGGCTAACCTAAATATTCACATAATAGTTTAGATAAATATATATTCTTTTGGTTAAAATTAATATTTTTACTTAATTTATTATTTACACAATTTCGTTAGACATTTAAGATAATTTTTATTGTATTTATTACTATTTTTATTTGCTTAGAAAGATATTATTTGGTTATATATTATTATAGTTTTTATGGAAAAATAATTAAAATTTTAATTAAAAAAAATATGTTTTCCCTTTGGATTGAACCGGCCGGACATAGGCAGCGTGTGTGGATCGAACTCGAGACCTCTTGTTTATGTCACGCAGCTTACCAACTGAGCTACGTGTCTAACACGAAATATATTGAAATATAATTACATTTATATACTTACTGAGATAAACCATAATTTTATTACATTAAAAAGGTTTAGTAATTACAAGGGACAGTGTGGAACTGGACTCGAACCCACGCCCAAAGCTTCGCGTTGCACACAGCCCGACCAATTGGGCTGTGTGTCCAACCCGTTGTATATGAGATTTTTCTTTCTTTTATATACTTACTGTTAAAGCTCATATTTTAATTTTTATAAAAATGTTTTAATATTCGGATCGCACATGAACAGGATCGAACCCGGGCTTTTGGCTTCATGCGCACACAGTCCCACCAAATGGATTGTGTGTCTAACCCGGTTTATACCCAATTTTACTTCCTTTTAAACACAACTTCACTTATCTCCTTCCTTTAAAAAATATAATCTGTTAAACCCGACTGAATCGATTTAATGAATTAACTCTTTAGCAACTACATACAAGATTAAATAAAATAAGAAAGGATTAGATGGTTTTATATACCAAACAGAGGGTTCCTTCGATTTCTGGCGAAGTTCCGGTGATTTGAAGTTACTTCCGGCGAAGTACTTTTGATGACAGAGAGGTGTAGAGAGATTTGAGGAAGGTTTGAGAGTGGGTGCATTCTAATTGAGTTCATGACTCTCTATATATAGCTGAGATTGATGCAGGGATTAGATTTTTTTTTGTTTCGGCCGTTTCGGTAATAATCATTGATGATCGAGATAATTGTCGTTCATTAATTGGATGTTTTGACTTTGTTTTTGAGTCTAGGTGCACAATTAAAATGGTTTCATCAGTTAATTGAAATGAAAACGGTAATTTGATGTTTTACCGGATTATACGCAGTGGTTACAGGCGAGACTTTGATTCAGATCACACGAAATGGAAATATAAATTAATTTTTGGATTTATTTCAGATGTGAAGTGGTGCTGCAGTGGTGTGTTGGGTGTGTATATACAGGCGACCCGGGTTCAAGTCCTGCGGTCAGCATTTTATTTTTAATTTACACTATCCTTTTTAATATATATTATTTATTAGTTTTATCTTCTTTATTATTTATTTTATTAATATACTGAAGTCTATTAAACGATCGAAAACAAAAGATTTTAATGTATACTTGATTACAAAATGGAGCGGGTTTTAGGACCTGTTTTACGACAGATGTTACACTGCAGTTCTTTCATGTGAAAATGAGCAGATTGTGACAAATGCTAAGGGTGAAGTATGTTTTGTAGCTGCTTCAAGAGGATCGTCGAGGGCGACGAGACAACAAGCTAGCAATAGTAACAACAGTGGATATATGCCTCTGAGTGTCAAGGTTGCTGAAGATCATCTGGCCTTGCTGGCTTCATTCATTGCTTCCTATGAGAACTACATTCAGGGAAGAAAATCTTATCCTGCTACGTTTAATGAAGATTATGATCAGATCGACCCTGATGATCTAGAAGAGATGAATTTACAGTGGCAGATGGTCATGATCTCAAGAAGAGTGAAGAGATTTATGAATAGGACTGGCAGAAAGTTTGTTGGAAAGAATGTGGGTTTGACAAGTCTAAAGTGAAGTGCTACAATTGTCAAAATTTTGGACACTTTGCTAGAGTGTGTCAAAGACCTAAGTCTGAATCTCGTTCTAGCTCATCTTTTCAAGATTTTCCTGGTCATGGTTCAAGCAACAGGAACGCGTCAACTAACACTGGATCAAAGGCCCTAATCTCTACGGCTAGAGAGGGTTCTTATGATTGGAGTGTTCATCTAGAGGGTGATGACAATGCCACACAAGCGTTCATGGCTGAGATAGCCCCAGTTAATAATGAGGAAGTGAAGGCTGATGCTGAGGTAGAGCGAGACACGGTAGTTGAAAAAGCTGATGGAGAACAGAATGCTGCAGAGAAGAAGATGGCTGCTGATTTTGCTTCTTTCATGGCCGATCTAAGCAAATCAATAGGAGAGGTACGTTCTAACTCTAATACTTATGTTTGTTTAAAATGTCGTGAACTACAAAGTGAGGTTGACAAATTAACAAAACAAAACCAAAGTCTGGTAAATGAGCTCTCAAATGTAAAGGAATCAAACTTTTTTGTAAAAAGAAATGAGTCATTATATTTGAAGAAAATTAAGGGTTATGACGACGAGATCAATATTTTAACCTGTATGCTAAATGAAAAACTTCAAATTATTGACTTAGCTCATGATATGATGAGTGAGAAAACAAAAGAGATTTCTGAAAAATGCAAAGAGTATCGGAAGCACAACTTAAAATTTGTGAACTTGAAAAGAAATTGAATCAATTCAGAGATTCATCTTTTGTTATGAAACACATGATGAATGGCTTGAAGAAAAGTAATGACAAGACAAGTGTGGGCTTCAAAGGTTTCAATGAAGTTCCACCACCTCTTGGTCATGACTATTCTTTCTTGCCATACGAAGAAGAGCTAACCGACTTTGTGTCAACTACACCTGGTAGTTCCACATCAGGGAATGTTGATGTGACTGAGAATGCCAAGAAGGATAATAACAGGGAACCAGTTTTGAAAACAAAGAATACACACCCTACGAATAAAAAACAATTTTTTGTTAAAAAGGTTGATTTTGTTAAAGGGAATGATATGAAAGAAGAGGTCACTGTTATTACACGAGAGTCAAATGTGTAGTTTGCTAAAAATAAAAGCAAAGAAAAATCAGAAATTATGCAAACTAAACAAGATCCTTCAAAGGCATCATCATCATCATCATCATCATCATCATCTTCACCTAATGAATCTAAATCAGAGACTTCAATTAAGAAGTCTTCAGCTAGAAGATTGTGCTTCAAATGTCACGACAAGGGACATGTTGCTAGCTGCTGTCCTAACAAAAAGAATGAAGCACAAGTGAGTGAGAGACAGAGAGAAAAATCACCAGCAAAAATTGGTAAAGGTGAGAAGAAGGTTACTAACTCGCCAAAGATATCTGCTACCAAGCAACAGAGTGTTGTTGTTGGTGTAGATAAGGGTGAAAAAGGAACTCACCAAGTTCCTCGTTTTCAAAGAAATCAACAAAGACTTCAGCCTGCATCTACATCAGGCAGATATGAAAGACCTAGAAGTAGTTCACCAAGAATGAATAACTTTAATGGTCAATCAAGTAATTTCAGAAGTCAAGGTCAATATCAAACTCGATATCAAAATGTTGGTAGTCGAAATTTTTATAACAATGGCTTTAGAAATTATTATCATCAAAATTCATGGAACCAAAACCAAAATTTCCAAAGGTCACAAATTCCAAACATGTTTAGGAAACCTCAGGACCAAAGACCTAGCGGAAATCAAAAACCATTTCCAGCAAGAAGTCTGAGATCCAAGACTCCTGTTAGGAGTGATGGATATTGGATGAATGTTCCTGTGGTTGATGAATCTGGAAAACCCAAGACCATTAAGGCTTGGGTCCACCAATCTAACTAATTTTGTTGGGTTGTGCAGGAGCTAACTAAGGAGGATTGTCAACTTGTGATATGGTTATAGTGGCTGCTCCAGGCACATGATGGGGGATGCGAGGCTGTTGACAGAATTTGAGAATATAGATGGAGGTTATGTGAATTTTGCAGGTGCCAAAGGAGGGCACATTACAGGTCGAGGAAAAGTGACCAACAGGAAGATCACACTGGACAAAGTGAACTATGTGGAGCAGCTGAAGCATAATTTGATGAGCCTGTCTCAAGTCTGCGACAAGGGTCACTCGGTCTACTTTACTAAGTCTGAAGCTTTGGTGTTGAAACCTGGTTTAGTGATACCGGATGACTGGATAGTGATGAGAGCACTGAGAAGAAACGACATTTATGTCATGGACATGGGTGCTAAGGACTCTTCCAATGTGGTGGTGTGTTTGCTGTCAAAAGCATCTGAGGCTGAGTCATTGTTGTGGCACAGACGCATGGCCTACATCCACTACAGAAAAATGAATTATATTATTAAAAACGGTTTAGTGGAAGGGGTGCCAGTGCAGAGGTTTCACGTGGAAGATAAATGTCTTCCATGTCAAAAGGGAAAACAACATAAGAAACCTCATAAGTCTAAAACAGTAAATTCCATAGATGCTCCTTATGAATTACTCCATATGGATCTTTTCGGTCCAGCGAATGTAAGGAGCATAGGGGGAAAGTACTATTGCTTAGTTGTCACAGATGATTACTCACGATATTCATGGGTTTTCTTTTTAGGTATAAAAGATGAGACAGCGGAGATGCTGATAGATCTTTTTACAAAATTGGAAAATGTCCATGATGCACGGATCAAGAGGATAAGGAGTGATAATGGCACGAAATTCAAGAATCAGATTCTGGATCTCTATTGTCTTCGCAAGGGAATTGAACATCAATATTCTGCTCCTTATACACCTCAACAGAATGGGGTCGCTGAGAGGAAAAACAGGACGTTGATTAAAGCCGCTAGGACTATGCTTTCTGATTCAAAGCTTCCAGTTCTTTTCTGTGGAGAAGCTGTGAACATAGCTTGTTATGTCCTAAAAAAGGTTTTGACGGTTAAACGCTTTAACAAAACATGTCGCGAACTATTGTTTAACCGAAAACCAAACTTATAGGCTTTGAATCATTTGGATTACCCGGCACCATTGTGCGAAATAAAGATAAGCAAAAATTCGGTGAGGTAGCTGACGAGGGTTACTTTCTAGGCTATATGCCTAGAACACCGAATAAAAGGGTTTTTAATCTAAAAACTGGTAAAATTGAAGTTGTGTTTAACATGGAAATCACTAGTTATTCACCTCAACGATCAACGAGTGGTCCTGCTATATTATATGATTATGATAGCATTTTTAAATCATTTAATATTCCTGATTTTCCAATGCAGATGAGTCTCAAGTGATTCAAACTGTGACCAGTGTAGATGAAGAGGGTGACTTCATGCCTAGATCGAGTATATCAATGACAGATGCTCTAGAAACTTCTTCCAGTGCAGCTCCACATGACTCCAGTGATAGTGAGTTTGAACCTATTCAGGGGGAGGATTTTACTAATCCGTTTGCTAATAAGGACATTCAGGGGGAGACTGGTTCTAATCTGGGAGATAATCTAGTCGTTGACACCATTGCTACTTCACGCGCAAACAGAGATCATCTAGTTGAGAACATTATAGGTGATGCTGCTGCAGGTGTTCAGACAAGAAGAGGTGTGATCGAAGGTTCATGTTTATTTACTTTGATTCAGAAGACTGGGATGTTACATGAGTGTTTGTATAGCTGCTTTATCGCCCAAGAGGAGCCGAAGAATGCTCACATGGCTCTAAAAGATAATTGTTGGGTTGAAGCTATGTAAGAGGAACTAGCTCAGTTTAAGAAGTTGAAGGTTTGGGAGTTAGTTGACTTGCCTGAGGAGAAAAGGAAATAGGCACAAAGTGGGTGTTTAAGTGCAAGAAAGACGACCGAGGGATTGTGATAGGAATAAGGTTCGGTTAGTGGTGAAAGGGTTCAATCAGCAAGAAGGGATTGATTACATTGAAGTGTTTGCACCAGTAGCAAGGTTTGAGGTAATTCGTTTGTTCCTGGCTTTTGCTTCATTCAAGGGCTTCAAAGTTTACCAACTTGACGTGAAGAGTGCATTTCTTTACGGGAAAGTCCAAGAAGTGGTGTATGTCTCACAACCAGATGGGTTTACTGATCCAAATTATCCAGATCGAGTTTATCGACTTGATAAGGCATTGTATGGATTGCATCAGGCACCTAGGGCGTGGTAAGAGAAACTGTCAGCACATTTGTTAAAGAATGGTTTTGAACGAGGTCAGATTGGCAGTACACTTTTCATCAAAAGGAAGAAGGAAGACTTTCTGCTGGAACAGGTATACGTGGATGACATCGTTTTTGGGTCATCTGATGAGAACATGTGTCATGATTTTGAGGAGGTAATGAAGAGCAAGTTTGAAATGAGTGCGATGGGTGAACTATCTTACTTTCTGGGTTTGCAAGTTGAACAAAATAGGGATGGGATGTTTATACATCAAACGAGTTATGTGTATGACATTTTGTCTCGTTTCAAAATAGAGGATTGCGCTACTTTCAACACACCTATTTGCGAGAATCACTATCTTAGTCCAAATCATGAGAGTGTGGAGGATGTTGATCCAACTTCATGATGTACTTGACTGCTTCATGAGCAGACATTTTGTTCATAGTGTGTCTTTGTACCAGATATCAAGCGAATTCAAAGGAGTCACATATGAAAGCGGTGAAGCGGATTCTTCGTTACTTGAAGGGAAAACCTAAACTTGGGTTATGGTATCCAGCTGCTAGTGATTTGAACTTTGTTGCTTTCACTAATTAGGACTTTGGAGGATGCAAATCAACAAGAAATTCTATCACAGGTGGTTGTCAGTTCTTAGGAAGGAGGATTGTTTCATGGCAATGCAAGAAGCAGTCTTGCGTGTCTACCTCTACAAGTGAAGCTAAATATATTGCTGCGGGTAGTTGTTGCTCTCAGGTTCTCTGGACCCAACAGCAGATGCGCGATTACGGTTTGAATTTCACTCGTACTCCTATTATGATAGACAATAATGCCACTATTTCAATCACCAACAATCCCATAAAACACAGTCGCACAAAACATATTGACATTCGTCATCATTTTATATGGGATTGTGCTGAAAAGATATTGATTGAACTGCATTGAGTCGACACACTAGATAACCTGGCAGATCTTTACACAAAAGCATTTGACAGGGCTCGTTTTGAACATTTAGTCGAACTCAACGGGATGAGGAATCCTAAATAACCACTTTTCCCTAAAATTTTTGTAAATAATTTACTGTTTTTCAAAAGTCAAAACATAAAAAAATAGAAAAATCAAAAATGAGTTGTCACTATGTGGAAAAGAAGAAATGATAGTACATCAGCAATTTAGACTGTCACACTGAAATTAAATTAAATTGCTTAATTGTGATGGCAGCTTCATCATATGATGTATCAGTAGGCAAAAGGCATGAAATAATCAACTTACCTTGGTGATATAAACATAACGAACTGTGTATGAGTGGGTAACATATTAGTGGTGTATGGTTTTATAACCTTAAATCTTGCGTTGATAGATTGCCAAAATCTAAGGTTTTAGGTCTTTATATCGTTATTTCATCCGGGGTATCAAGGTTATCCTTCTGCTGCATCCAGATATATGCTGACCTAGGCACAACCAGGATATCGTATAAGAGCCAAAATTCTAAATCCTAGAAATTGAAGAAGCTCTCCTAGAGAGTCATTCAAAAGTGCAAATAGCATTAATCGTACCAAAATTTGGTATTTGCCCCAACCCTCGTTCGATATTGGTCTCTTTGCTGTACGGAAGTACTGACCTGATCACCAATTATCTAACATTGTAAATAAAAAATGATGAATTTCGGTATACTCACCTACTACGAGGAATCTTTGTGCATACCTTGATCGGGGGGTATGTCCTGAAGTGGGACACACTAGTATATCAGTATAAATTATCTAAACATATCACTAGGTAATGGTACTTGAAATGTTCATGTATTTTGTTTACGTGGTTAAACAATACTGGTAATCGTCTTGAACTGCTTTTCATGCAAATTATATATACAATTATCTAATAGTGTGAAACAGTTTAATGTTGCTGATATGATCTTCTTATCGGTGATTCTCACAAAAACAGAGTGTTTATTATTTCGTTATTTATTTGTTTTCAGTAAATATAAAACTCCAAAAGATTTCATTTTCTTGAAAATTCTTAATGTACGGATATTGGTTGTTCAGGGAGGAGTTGTTACCGAAGGGGGAGACGATGTTAGAAGATGAGTTCAAAATTGTAAACTCTTGTAGGTTCAGTGTGCTTAAAATTTTGAGTGTTGGTTTGAATTGAGAATTGCTTAATCTGTGATACAGTTTTACTATCTGTTGAATAATAATAATTTGTTAACTTGTGTTGATAAATTCTTATGGTTTCTCGAGATGTTTGTTTTATAATATACAGAGTGTAGCAGTATGCTGATAAGTTTGGTGAAGAAGAGTTTGATTGGATGCATGGTAGAACCTCCTTTCTACATTGCAGACAAAGTTGAAGAGTATGAAGATTGCTATGCAAGTGCTAAACTAGAGTTTACTCAAACGCTAACGATTTAGAAGATTTGGTGATTGGATGCATCAGCTTAGGGGGAGTATGTTGCTGACAGAAGCTATTAAAGCTGAAGCTATCGAAAGACCAACGATTTTCAAAGATGTTGAAGATTGCAAGAAAACTGAAGATAAAATTGTTTTATGAAGCTATTGTCAAGGGGGAGTTTGTTGGTGTATATTAGTGACAACAGCTTAGATTTGGTCTTTGGATATCTTGTAATTAGTAAAATGATAAATAGTTAGTGGGTTTAATATTGTAGTAGTTGATTAGAAGTGATTGGGCTAATCCAGACACTTTATAGTGAATGGTAGGCGAATTGGACCGAAACCCAATAGCAGTCCATGTGGTGAAACCCTAGCCCAGTTGCAAACCTGTCTCTATATAAAGAGAGTTTTGCATTAGGGTTAAGGTTGTTCAGTTGGTTCAGTTGCTTAGGGGATTAGCTAATTACTTCATAGAGAGTTGAGAGAGAATCTTGAATTGATTGTAAACACTTGTGTTAGATAATCAATAGAAGACTGGTTCAAAGTGATTGTGTTCGTGTTCTTGTTCGGTTTTCTGTGAAATATGGTCTAGGGGATTCCGCACTCCAGGTTGGATAGACGATTCTGTGAAGATCCATACGGATTAGGGGACCTACATTTGGGAAACCTTTGCTGGAAACCAGGAGTGGTTGGGAACATTGGTCATGAATAGTAGATGTGAAAAGTGGCAAATGAGAATAGAGGATACACCCTTAATAGTGGATAGACTTTTAAGCCAAAGAGAGATTTTGAGAAACAGTGGTTTGTAACAAACATTTGGGATTTATTGAAAAATATCCAACTGTGGCTATTTTTAAGGATGGATTTTTGTTTTTCTGAAAATATTTGTATACTATTTACACACGGAAAGCAAAATTTTGCTTTTAATCCATGTTTAGCATTCCAATTGTATAGATCAAGCTTTCAAAGGTAGATGTATCTAAAGTTTTTGTTAGAACATCTGCCAGTTGATCCTTAGTTGGAAAATGATGCAGATAAATCAAACCTTTTTCATAGCAATCCCTCACAAAGTGATGTCTGATGTCAATTTGCTTGGTTGTGGAATGTGAAACTGGATTTCTAATGATGTTTTCAACTGTTTGACTATCTAACATGAGAGAAGTCTTTAGAGTAGTTACACCAAAATCCAGAAATTAGTTTTGAAGCCACAAGAGTTGACCAGTGCAACTAGCAGCAGCAATATATTCAGCCTCTACTATGGATGCTGAAACTCCAACTTGCTTTTTGCGTTGCCAAGAAACTAACACCTCCTGATGTGAACTTCCTTGTTGCATGGCATCAAGCAAAGTCACTATCTGAATAACCTGAAAGCTCAATATTTCCATTAGCAGAATACAAGATACCAAGCGTGGGAGCACCTTTTATGTATCTGAATATCCTTATCACAGCAATAAAGTTTGACTTTCTAGGTGCTGACTCGGATCTGGCACAGACACATGTAGCGAACATGATGCCTGGCCTTGATGTAGTTAAGTACAATAAAGACCCAATCATGCTTCTATAAAGAGTTTGATCAACCAAGTCCTCTTTGTCATCAATAGTGACCAATTTGGATGTGGCCATGAGTGTACTACATGGTTTACAATCATTCATATCAAATTATGTAGGTAGTTCTTTGACATTCTTGCTTTGATGAATGAATGTACCATTTTGCAACTGCTTAACTTGGAGACCAAGGAAGCATTGAAGTTCACCCATAGCACTCATTTCAAACTCTTCTGGCATAAGTTCTCTAAACTCTTCACACATGGTAGGACATGTGGATCCAAAAATGATGTCATCCACATAAATTTGGACAAACATCAAATGCTTTCCTCTCCATTTTAAAAACAAAGTTTTATCATTTTTACCTCTTTTAAAGCCTATAGATAAGAGAACGGTGGAAAGAGTTTCATACCAGGCTCTAGGTGCTTATTTCAAGCCATATAAAGCTTTGTTTAGCTTGTAAACATGATTTGAATAAAAAGAATCTTCAAAACCAAGGGGTTGGCATACATATACCTCTTCCTTGATTTTGCCATAGAGGAAAGCACACTTGATATCCATTTGATACACCTTGATGTTGTGGTTGGCAGCAAATGCTAAGAACAATCTGATGGCCTCCAGTCTTGCAACAGGAGCAAATGTTTCAACTTAATCAATGCCCTCTTGTTGTCTATAGCCTTGAACCACAACCTAGTTTTGTTTTTGACAACAATGCCCCTTTCATCTATTTTGTTCTTGAAGACCCATTTTGTGCCAATTGGACATATATCCTGAGGCAATGGTACAAGTTCCCATACTTGTTGTCTTTTGAACTGTAGGAGCTCTTCTTGCTTAGCCTCTACCCAACTGTTGTCTCTTAGTGCCTCTTGGTACTTGACAGGTTGTGTGAGAGATAGAAAACCAGCAAAAAGACAAATGTTTTGGGATTAACTTCTTGTGAGTACCCCTTCATTGATGTTGCCAATAACTTGGTCTGGTGGGTGATTCTTAAGGTAGATCAGGTCTCCCTCGTACGGAATTATGGCATTGAGACGTGAAGGCTGCAGATAGGAATCTTCTGAGCTAACATTTGTTGGCAATTTTAAGAGCCAACATCTGTTTGGAAAGGAAATGGAGGTATAAGTGGGATAGGAGTAAAAGTGGGTTTACTTTTATTCACAGAAGCTGGACTTTTATCAACAGGGGTTTGACTATATCAGCTGGCAGAGGTTTGAGGATCAACAACAGTTGATGCAGTAGTGGCAGAGTTTTGACAGTTGTTTTGAACATCTATTCCTCTAGAAATGAAAGTGACTTTGTATTGTGGAACCACAATGTCATATCCATAATCTTGATAGGAAGATTGTGGTGTACCTGTAGTGTTATAACCACTATCTACTTTAGCTGCAAATTTTATAGGCTTTGGCAGTGGTTGAGTATCCTAGAAAATAACCACTATCTACTTTAGCTGCAAATTTTGAAATGGAATCTTTTAATTTTAAACTGAAACATGGGTAATCAAAGATTTTGAAATAAGAGATCAGAGGTTTGATTTTGTACAGAGTTTCATAAGCAGTCTTTTGATATCTAGGATTAATTAAAACTCTGTTTTGTACATAGCAAGCAATGTTTACAGCCTCTACCCAAAAAGACAGTGGTAAACCCGAGTCTGCAAGCATAGTTCAAGCAGCTTCAATTAGAGTTCTGTTTTTCCTTTCAACAACCCCATTTTGTTTTGGTGTCCTTGGGATGTTGTATTGCCTCACAATCCCTTTTGACACACAGAAAGCATCCAAATCCTTGTTTCTAAACGCTGTTCCATTATCACTCCTAAAGATTTTTACTTGCAAGTCAAATTGCTTTTCAACTATTCTTACAAAGTCCTGCAAAATACCTGCAGTCTCATCTTTGGAGTGTAAAAAGTAAGTCCATGTAAACCTTGAAAAATCATCAATTATAACAAAACAATACCTCTTCTTTTTAAGACTCATGATTTAACAGGTCAAACAAGTCCATGTGTAACAATTGTCAACACTTACTTGTTTTGGACTCTTTAATTGATTTGTATGAACTTTTATGTTGTTTACCTTTTAAACAGGAAACACAATGTTCATCACATGTGAATTGTTTTGATGGAAGACCTCTTACAAGACCTTGGTTAGAGAGTGTGGTGATAGTTTTGAAATTATGTGACTAAGTCTTCTGTCATAGTTTTGTCTCTTTGTTAGAGGCAACCGAGAACAGACAAGCATTAGTCATTAGATTATATTTCAACATATCAACCACATATACATTGCAACTCCTTTGAGCAACAAGTTGTACTTTACTCTCAGCTATGATTGTTTCAATCTTTTTAACCACTTCTGGCCCAACAATCTTACAAGTTTTCTTAGTGAAGAATGACCCATAGCCTTTGTCACTCATTTGAGATAAACGAAGAAGGTTAAATTTAAGATTATCAATAAGATTGATATTTTCAAACTTGAGTTTCCCTGCTTGAATTGTCCCTGACCCCAAGACCTTACCTTTTAAGTTGTTACCAAAAGATATATCACCCCCTCCATGTGCTAGAAAATCTTTGAGAGGGGCTCTACATCCTGTCATGTGCCTGGAGCCTCCATTATCTACATACCATAAACCATCAAGGCAAATAGAAGCTCCCTATACATCAGTAACATGTTAGTTTTGGTGAGTGTCCAAAGCCAAAATGGCTTTGGATGGGGTCACAGACATTTCAGCCTCAAGTCAAGGAGAATGGTCAGAGTTTTGAACAGATTTTTGAAACATCTGTTGTGAAATATTTTCCTGTCAAATGATTATAACCATGAGGATACTTGTTTACTCTTGGTTTTGAGGGTCTTTTGTAGACCTCATAGCCAAGTGGTACACTCTTAAGCTGGTTGGCCATATTCTCTTGGAAACTTATTAGCTTATGGTGCATTGTTACCTGAACCTCTCTGGGAACAAAGGTTATACTCAATTGTTTGGTAACAGATGTTTAGACTGGGACAAAGTTCTGTTTAGTCTTTTATTTTCTTAAACTCTCAAGTGTTTTAGATTTATACTCATTTCTTTTGACATCAAAATTTTTGAGATAAACACACTCTTGAGTTTTGTAATTTTTCTTGGTACAGATGGTACAGTGAGGTGCATCAATAATCACACTTCTTTTCACAAAAATCACAAAACAAGTTTGTTATCCTTTCTTTCTTCTTCCCTTTTTCAACCGTTTTGTCAATATCATATACTTTTAGAAGTAAGCAGTTTTTAGTAACATGATTCTTCTTTTCACAAAAATCACAAAACAAGTTTGTTATCCTTTCTCTCTTCTTCCCTTTTTCACCCATTTTGTCAACAGATGATATAACATCTACTGGAAGATCTTTTAAGGGAATGATTTTGACTTGAGGTGCTTTCACACCTTCAATGGTTAAGAAATCCGTTGGCTTAAAGTTTTCAAGAATGTCACATTCATCTTACCAGATAGGTTTGAATTGATATTTTCTCAGTCTCCTCAAAAGTTGAGGATCCTTTGGTCTTTCTAAAACAATTTTCTTACCATTAGGTTCAGTGACTTTAATTTCTTGACCAGCCAAGTTTGTTGGAATAATTTCAACCAAACCACAATCATTTACAGTAGTATTTTGAGAAACTTGGTCATTTTATCGAAAACCTACACTAAATTTTACATTGCTTTTGATTTGTGATTCTAACATCAACTTATAACCTCTGCAAGATTCAAGCTCCTTTTTACAACTTTGATATTTTTCTATTATTTTTTGGAGTTGATCCTTGGTTATGCTTGATTCATGTTTGAGACTGCTAATTTCATCATCCTTTTCAAACAGTTTTGATTTTAACTCTTTTGTAAGTTTTTCAAAATGAATTTCATCATTTAAGATCTTGTTTCTAAGATTTTGATTCACCTCTTTAATAATAGCAAAATCAATAATACATTTGTCTGAACATAAGTCTTTAAGGACTTGACGTGATACATTAGCAGCATCTATCATGGCACAATCACACTCTTCTTCATAAACACTAGAATCCCATGGATCTAACATTCTTCACCAACTTTCTCTTCAGAAATATCTGTTGTAACATTGTCACAAACCTCATCAATATTTGACACCACTTCCTCAGACTCTTCTCCTTCCAAAATAGTTTCTAGTGCCATAAAACAAAAATATCAGTTTTCTTTTCAGAATTGGAAACTAAGGCAAAATTTTCATCACCTAGTTCTTCAGGTAAGCTACTCCAATCAATAAAGCCTTGTGTAAAGAAGCTCTATTGACTGGTCTTTGTAGGAGCAGAGGTTTGTGTAGCTTGTGGTGTAGGTTGCACTTGAACCTGAGGAACTTGGCTTGAACATATTGTATCTGAGGAACAATGGTTTGGATATACTGGACAACAATAGTGTTTATTGGGTGTGCAAAATGAGCAGTGTTTGCATGTGTGGAGTAGGAGTATATTGGAAATAATGGATAGTGTTTTGAAGTCTAGGACTAGGATGTGTAACAATAGGGCCACTTGTTTGGCTCCTGCATTCTCTAGAAAAATGACCTAGCCTATTACACTTGTAACATTTGAATTTTGATTTATCCAACCCAACTTTTAAACCCCCATGCAACCCTGGAAACTTTCTACCAGTTTTCTTATAAAACTCGCTAGTCCTAACACTCAGCAAGGCTGGTTGGTGCAAGATTCCTATTTCTTACAAATCAACAGGGTTAAAATGTTGAAGATCATTTAACTCAAAACATAAGTTGTCAGAAGCTTGGTTTTCTACATTTGCTGCAAAAGCGTAATTGGATGAGTAAGAATCAGAGCTAAATCCTCCACCAGATGTTATGTCAATAAAATGATCATAACTCTTATCCTTACTTCTACCAGAGGTTTCTTCTTGACCAAGAGGTGTTGTACTACCAAGGCATAGTCATCAGCAGCTTTTCCTGACTCTTATAGCTTCTTTTTCTGGTTAAGCTCTCTCATATGTGAGAAGCCTACCATGAAGCTGAGTCAAACTCATTTCCTTGAACCCAACATCGATTCTAGTTACAAAAGAAATAGTTTCCCATTTTTCTAGTAATAATTTTAGAAATCGGCTATTCAAAGTTGAATTAGGATAATTAACATTTACCAGTTTTAAATCACTTATTAGACAACTAAACCTTTTAAACTGCTGAATTAATGATTCTCCTTTAACATGACAAAATTTTTCATCCTGTTGGTTTAAAACTTCATGATTGTTTTCAATAACCTCCTTTGTCCCACTGAATTGCTCTTTCAAAGCATTCCACAACTCCTTTGCACTGTTTCAATGCAACAGGCCAGCATAGATATCATTTGGCAAAGCCGTAGCAACGATGCTAAATGCCTTTGCATCTAGCTCGATTTTCTTAAAATTTTGCTCAGAGTAGTTTTCAGGATTCTTTGAAACTTGAACTTTTGGGTCTTAAGCACTCGGTACCATCGGAACATGAGGTCCGAAGATAACTGATTTCCTGCAACCTGTATCTTGTTGTGCAAGTATATGACCCATCCGTCTTTGCCAGATATTATATTCCAATCTGACAAGGATCGGAGGTTTATACATGGTGCTAGTGTTGTGTGGATCTTTTGGATTTTCAGACATTTCTGATTGTTTAGAAACAGGTTTTTGTTTAAAAATACTTTGATCGTAAGTAAACTTTTACTTTGTTTTCAAAAAAAAAGCAAACAAATCAGTAGTGAGAATTGATCTGTTTATATGAAATTGATTATGAAATCAAATTTGACTGACCAAGCTCTGATACCAATTGTTAGGATCTGAGTTTGATATTCTTGTGATTGTTTAAGATGGAATCAATGAAAGAAGATAAATAATAATGAAATAGTGCAGCGGAAATAATAAACTTCAAATCACAATAACAGAGACATTGTTTTCATCAACATGCTTTTGTAAACTTTGATTCACGTATGCATGCAAATATTACAACTCCCCCTCAGCCTAAGATCACTCAATTTGTTCGTACAAAATGTTAGAAGGAAAGTGATGAATAGAACAGTACATTCACTATTCTATTTATAGTACAATGTAAATGACTATGGCATCTAGGCTGACGTCACCTTGACAGATGTTGATGTTGATGTCTTTGCCTTTGGGAGGAGTTAAATATTCAAAGCCAATGTTAATTGTTGATCAGATGATATAGAGAATTTTGGCTTTCCAATCATCAGTTCTTTTATAGGGTTCAATAGATCCAACACTTTTTTACAGAAAGCTATATTAAATCAACTTTGATATTTATAATGATACTATGATGATGTTGGATCTCAAGAAAATATTTAAGAAATGTGCCATGAAATTGGCTTTAGAAGTAAAAAAACAAAATGAGCTTTATCACGAGCACATGTGTAAAATAAGATGAAAATGAATAACATCCAAAACAATAGATGCAATTATGTTATTCTCTCATGCATTTTAAACTTTATATCATAAGAACTATGCTTGGTTCAGGTTTTTTCAAAACTAGCTTCTTAAGTTTAACAAGACCTAAAAGAAACCTCTAATAAAGTTTATTGCTCGGTTGTTTCCAGTTTATATAAAAAATAAATCCTCTTAAACAGAATGGTTGCTTTGTATTTAAATATTATCCCAAGTTAAATACTATGTGGAAATAACTCTACGCCATTGTTCATTTACCCTCGTGCACTAGAGCTTTAAAGGATTTCAATGATTTTGATAATCTAATTAAGCTTATGTAATTTCTTATAGGTCTTGATAATAATTACCAACCTGTTAGAACTAATCTTTTAACAAGAGATCCATTTCCTTCAACTAAAACTCTTTTCCTATAATATTAGGGAAGAATCTCATTGGGGTAGTAGTGCTTCCTCCAATGCACAAATTGTTGCATGTTTTTCAAAAAAAGTCAATCTTTTGAAAATAAAAAGAAAAATGGAAGAGGACCGAATCCTAACTTGAAATGTACTTGGTGTAATAAATTAGAACACATTATTGATAAATGTTATGAACTTGTTGGTTATCTATTCGGGTTAAAATAAAAAAGTTTTCAACAAGCACAAGTGGGAAGTCGGGCTCTACAAACGAATTTATGTTAAATAAACAAAATATGTCTCATGCATCTTCATTGAGTTGTCCTCCTTTTTACGACAGATCAAATTACAAAGTCATGCCTTTAGATGTGCTAGTGTTACGATTTTGATACTAGTGGTAATTGGGGTTCTTGATTCAGGGCAAACCAACACATGCTCTTATCTGACAAAAATCATCTTGCTAAAATTGATGTGTCTGGGTTATATATAATTGTGGGTCATTCAAATGTGTTTGTTGTTCCCGGGTACGATTTTTATCTCTTACATGTTCACAAGTTAGCAAAAGACAATAAATAGATGGTGTCTTTTACTAAAGAAAACTTTTACATTCAAGATTTGAAATCAAATAGAAGGAAAATTCAAATTGAATGATAGTGTTATACTTAGAGATGCGTTTGTTGTTCCCCAATACAGTGTTAATCTCTTATATGTTTACAAGTTAGGTAAAGACAATAAATTTATGGCATCTTTTACTATAAAAAAAGCCTTTTACATTCGGATTTTAAATCAAAGAGAATCTGGTGACTGGTGAACAAAGTGATGGTCTTTATGTGTTTAGAGACAATCCAAAATGTTCCAAGGTGTGTTTTAGTAGCCAAACTAAAAGTAACTTATGGCATACTAGGTTAGGTCAACCTTTTATCAAGTGTTATATGTCTTAAAAAGAAAAACTAAAACTAAGTTTATCTAAAGAGTCTCTACCTTATGATGTATGTCACAAGGCAAAGCAATCCAAAACAATAGATGCAATTATGTATTCTCTCATGCATTTTAAACTTTATATCATAAGAACTATGCTTGGTTCAGGTTTTTTTCAAAACTAGCTTCTTAAGTTTAACAAGACCAAAAAGAAACCTCTAATAAAGTTTATTGCTCGGTTGTTTCTAGTTTCTATAAAAAATAAATCCTCTTAAACAGAATGGTTGCTTTGTATTTAAATATTATCCCAAGTTAAATACTATGTGGAAATAACTCTACGCCATTGTTCATTTACCCTCGTGCACTAGAGCTTTAAAGGATTTCAATGATTTTGATAATCTAATTAAGCTTATGTAATTTCTTATAGGTCTTGATAATAATTACCAACCTGTTAGAACTAATCTTTTAACAAGAGATCCATTTCCTTCAACTAAAACTCTTTTCCTATAATATTAGGGAAGAATCTCATTGGGGTAGTAGTGCTTCCTCCAATGCACAAATTGTTGCATGTTTTTCAAAAAAAGTCAATCTTTTGAAAATAAAAAGAAAAATGGAAGAGGACCGAATCCTAACTTGAAATGTACTTGGTGTAATAAATTGGAACACATTATTGATAAATGTTATGAACTTGTTGGTTATCTATTCGGGTTAAAATAAAAAAGTTTTCAACAAGCACAAGTGGGAAGTCGGGCTCTACAAACGAATTTATGTTAAATAAACAAAATATGTCTCATGCATCTTCATTGAGTTGTCCTCCTTTTTACGACAGATCAAATTACAAAGTCATGCCTTTAGATGTGCTAGTGTTACGATTTTGATACTAGTGGTAATTGGGGGTTCTTGATTCAGGGCAAACCAACACATGCTCTTATCTGACAAAAATCATCTTGCTAAAATTGATGTGTCTGGATTATATATAATTGTGGGTCATTCAAATGTGTTTGTTGTTCCCGGGTACGATTTTTATCTCTTACATGTTCACAAGTTAGCAAAAGACAATAAATAGATGGTGTCTTTTACTAAAGAAAACTTTTACATTCAAGATTTGAAATCAAATAGAAGGAAAATTCAAATTCAATGATAGTGTTATACTTAGAGATGCGTTTGTTGTTCCCCAATACAGTGTTAATCTCTTATATGTTTACAAGTTAGGTAAAGACAATAAATTTATGGCATCTTTTACTATAAAAAAAGCCTTTTACATTCGGATTTTAAATCAAAGAGAATCTGGTGACTGGTGAACAAAGTGATGGTCTTTATGTGTTTAGAGACAATCCAAAATGTTCCAAGGTGTGTTTTAGTAGCCAAACTAAAAGTAACTTATGGCATACTAGGTTAGTCAACCTTTTGATCAAGTGTTATATGTCTTAAAAAGAAAAACTAAAACTAAGTTTATCTAAAGAGTCTCTACCTTATGATGTATGTCACAAGGCAAAGCAATCCAAAACAATAGATGCAATTATGTTTTTCTCTCATGCATTTTAAACTTTATATCATAAGAACTATGCTTGGTTCAGGTTTTTTTCAAAACTAGCTTCTTAAGTTTAACAAGACCTAAAAGAAACCTCTAATAAAGTTTATTGCTCGGTTGTTTCCAGTTTATATAAAAAATAAATCCTCTTAAACAGAATGGTTTGCTTTGTATTTAAATATTATCCTAAGTTAAATACTATGTGGAAATAACTCTACGCCATTGTTCATTTACCCTCGTGCACTAGAGCTTTAAAGGATTTCAATGATTTTGATAATCTAATTAAGCTTATGTAATTTCTTATAGGTCTTGATAATAATTACCAACCTGTTAGAACTAATCTTTTTAACAAGAGATCCATTTCCTTCAACTAAAACTCTTTTCCTATAATATTAGGGAAGAATCTCATTGGGGTAGTAGTGCTTCCTCCAATGCACAAATTGTTGCATGTTTTTCAAAAAAAGTCAATCTTTTGAAAATAAAAAGAAAAATGGAAGAGGACCGAATCCTAACTTGAAATGTACTTGGTGTAATAAATTGGAACACATTATTGATAAATGTTATGAACTTGTTGGTTATCTATTCGGGTTAAAATAAAAAAGTTTTCAACAAGCACAAGTGGGAAGTCGGGCTCTACAAACGAATTTATGTTAAATAAACAAAATATGTCTCATGCATCTTCATTGAGTTGTCCTCCTTTTTACGACAGATCAAATTACAAAGTCATGCCTTTAGATGTGCTAGTGTTACGATTTTGATACTAGTGGTAATTGGGGTTCTTGATTCAGGGCAAACCAACACATGCTCTTATCTGACAAAAATCATCTTGCTAAAATTGATGTGTCTGGATTATATATAACTGTGGGTCATTCAAATGTGTTTGTTGTTCCCGGGTACGATTTTTATCTCTTACATGATCACAAGTTAGCAAAAGGCAATAAATAGATTGTGTCTTTTACTAAAGAAAACTTTTACATTCAAGATTTGAAATCAAATAGAAGGAAAATTCAAATTGAATGATAGTGTTATACTTAGAGATGCGTTTGTTGTTCCCCAATACAGTGTTAATCTCTTATATGTTTACAAGTTAGGTAAAGACAATAAATTTATGGCATCTTTTACTATAAAAAAGCCTTTTACATTCGGGATTTTAAATCAAAGAGAATCTGGTGACTGGTGAACAAAGTGATGGTCTTTATGTGTTTAGAGACAATCCAAAATGTTCCAAGGTGTGTTTTAGTAGCCAAACTAAAAGTAACTTATGGCATACTAGGTTAGGTCAACCTTTTGATCAAGTGTTATATGTCTTAAAAAGAAAAACTAAAACTAAGTTTATCTAAGGAGTCTCTACCTTAAGACGTATGTCACAAGGCAAAGCAATCCAAAACAATAGATGCAATTATGTTATTCTCTCATGCATTTTAAACTTTATATCATAAGAACTATGCTTGGTTCAGGTTTTTTCAAAACTAGCTTCTTAAGTTTAACAAGACCTAAAAGAAACCTCTAATAAAGTTTATTGCTCGGTTGTTTCCAGTTTCTATAAAAAATAAATCCTCTTAAACAGAATGGTTGCTTTGTATTTAAATATTATCCCAAGTTAAATACTATGTGGAAATAACTCTACGCCATTGTTCATTTACCCTCGTGCACTAGAGCTTTAAAGGATTTCAATGATTTTGATAATCTAATTAAGCTTATGTAATTTCTTATAGGTCTTGATAATAATTACCAACCTGTTAGAACTAATCTTTTAACAAGAGATCCATTTCCTTCAACTAAAACTCTTTTCCTATAATATTAGGGAAGAATCTCATTGGGGTAGTAGTGCTTCCTCCAATGCACAAATTGTTGCATGTTTTTCAAAAAAAGTCAATCTTTTGAAAATAAAAAGAAAAATGGAAGAGGACCGAATCCTAACTTGAAATGTACTTGGTGTAATAAATTGGAACACATTATTGATAAATGTTATGAACTTGTTGGTTATCTATTCGGGTTAAAATAAAAAGTTTTCAACAAGCACAAGTGGAAGTCGGGCTCTACAAACGAATTTATGTTAAATAAACAAAATATGTCTCATGCATCTTCATTGAGTTGTCCTCCTTTTTACGACAGATCAAATTACAAAGTCATGCCTTTAGATGTGCTAGTGTTACGATTTTGATACTAGTGGTAATTGGGGTTCTTGATTCAGGGCAAACCAACACATGCTCTTATCTGACAAAAATCATCTTGCTAAAATTGATGTGTCTGGATTATATATAATTGTGGGTCATTCAAATGTGTTTGTTGTTCCCGGGTACGATTTTTATCTCTTACATGTTCACAAGTTAGCAAAAGACAATAAATAGATGGTGACTTTTACTAAAGAAAACTTTTACATTCAAGATTTGAAATCAAATAGAAGGAAAATTCAAATTGAATGATAGTGTTATACTTAGAGATGCGTTTGTTGTTCCCCAATACAGTGTTAATCTCTTATATGTTTACAAGTTAGGTAAAGACAATAAATTTATGGCATCTTTTACTATAAAAAAAGCCTTTTACATTCGGGATTTTAAATCAAAGAGAATCTGGTGACTGATGAACAAAGTGATGGTCTTTATGTGTTTAGAGACAATCCAAAATGTTCCAAGGTGTGTTTTAGTAGCCAAACTAAAAGTAACTTTTGGCATACTAGGTTAGGTCAACCTTTTGATCAAGTGTTATATGTCTTAAAAAGAAAAACTAAAACTAAGTTTATCTAAAGAGTCTCTACCTTATGATGTATGTCACAAGGCAAAGCAATCCAGAAATCATTTCCGTCTAAGTGAGCACAAGTATAAAGAAGTAGAGAGTTAGTTCATCTTGATTTGTGGGACCTTACAAGGTCCTTCAAGTATTTCTTGATAGTTGTTGATGATTATTCCAAAGTCATTTGGGTGTTTTTTCCTAAAATTTAAAGATGAAGTGTCCTCTGATTTAAATTATCTAAGCTTAGTTAAAACTTAATTTGATAAAGTAGTTAAAAGTTTTTGAATGGATAACGAACTAATTTTTTAAATAATCAAATGACCCATGTTTTTAAAACCAAAAGGTATCATTTATCACACATATGCACTCATATCTCACCACTGAATGGGATTGTTGAAAGAATGCATCGCCCATTTGCTGATATTGCTAAGCCTTATTTCAAGGGGGCGTTCCCTTAATTTTTTGTCCAATTTTTTTGACTGTTTTTTTACTTGATTAACAAGACTCCAGCCTTATTTCAAGGGGGGGGCTTCCCCTTAATTTTTTGTCCAGATTTATTTGACTGTTATTTACTTGATTAACAAGACTCCTTCTATTTTGTCTAGCTAAACACCTTTTGAGTTGATGTTTGGGTATTATAGTTCCATGGATCATTTAAAAACTTGGTTGTCTTTGTTTTAATATTATTTTAGATGATCCTAACAAATTTGGTTATAAAGCTGAAAAATGTGTTTTGATTGGCTATTCAAATGTCAGAAAGGGATTCAAGCTTTGGAGCTTAGATAAAAAAACTTTTGGTGCATAATGTCTATTGCCTACGTCTAGGATATAAATGTAATGTTTATAAAGTTTACACGTTAATGTTTAAATGAGAAAAGATAAATTTTACATATTTTAATACTGTGATTCGCACGAAATGATACAGATTTCGTACGAGTGAGTCACTCGTACGAAATACAGTTTCGTACGAATCATAGATGTTTGTTTTACACTCACTTTGGTACGAGTCATGTCGACCTATAAATAGGGAAGTGTTGTGTTAGAGCTAGTTAGTGATTTGTCAATTGGTACGGCGAAGCTCTGCCAGTTTGTTTACTTGCGTCTGTATTTGAACGTCATTAATACATCATAAGTAGTTAAACAGTAAGTACTATCTTGTTTGTCATGTCTACCTCTCTAGCAATGAATTTCGCCTCTGCTAGTTGAGCGACATCAGGTCGATTGCTCATATCGGGAGCTCGACCCCCGTTCACAAGTGGTATCATAGCCATGAGATCTGATCTGCAGATAGACAACAAATAGTTACAAGTTACTGTGTGTTTAGACTTGGATATATCTTCATCTTCATCATTTTTCTGACCTTTGCTGAATTTTGGACAAATTTCGAACGAATTCATGGACATAATGGACTAGGATTTTAGTAATTCAAGTTAATCTTCAATCTAATCAATCCATATCATAATTCGGACTTAAAATTGAACTAAATCATGTTGAAATTCATAAAATTTGATAAGTTTGAAGGTTGAATCATTTTCGTACGAGTTTCGCTTGAAATAAAGTTGTTTTGATTTTGGTACGAACTAGCTTAAAATTCATACGAATCAGTGCAAATTCACAGAATTTTGTAAAATTTTTCAGAATTTCAAACTTATTCGTACAAAATCAATCGCACAAAATTTACTCGTTCAAAAACACATGTTTCGTACAAAATGGTTTGATTCGTACGAAATCGTACAAAACTGTTTCGTATAAAATGTTGTTTTTGTGAGAAAATCTGAAACGTACAAAAACTTGTTTCGTACAAAATATTTGTTTCGTACGAACATTTTGTCCGCACAAAAATTTGTCTAATCTGATTTTTTTTGTTTTCGAGAAGTGTGTTCTTAATTTTTCACAGGAATAATGTCTGAGGAATTTTACAATGCGTTCGCCACATCGGTTGTTACCACTGCAGCAGCCCAAAACATCAATTTAGAGAATGAAATGGGAACAATGACGAAACCTCCAAAGCTTATAAATCTAGAAAACTTTGATAGTTGGAGTGAGAGGTTTATGAACTGGGTTCAAGCTAACCACTTTAGTTGCTGGTTTGCTATCGAGGCAAAATATATCGCACCAGTTGGTGAAAATGGGCTTGAAAAGACCCTTGCTCAATTCTCTGATGTTGAACGGGAAAGATTTATCAACGAAAAGAAAATGATGAACATTCTTCAGCAATCGATTAAAGAAGACATTTTGGCTTTATTGCAACATGATGTTGATGCGCAATCTTTATGGAATGTTCTTCGACTCAAATTTCAAGGAAGTGCTCAACTCCGCAAAAACAAAAGGGCATTATTAAGAAAAGAGTTTGATGTATTCACACTGATCGAAGGAGAAACGGTAAAGCAACTGATTGAGCGATACTGTCATCTGGTGGTCCATATGAAGAGAATGGGAATTGTGAAGACAAATGAAGAGCTTGTTGATAAGCTAGCTGATTCTCTGCCACAAGGTGAATGGTCAACTTACTTAACCATCTTGAAGAATGGAGTTGAATACAGCAATTTCTCGCTGCCTCGCTTTATCGAAAGATTAGAAGGTCATGAATTAGAGATCCAAAAGATGGCTAAAAAGAAGACTGTTCAAGTGCAACAAGATGTTAATCTTTATTTCAAAAATAGTTCTGCTGCTCAAATCCAAGCGCCAAAGGTTCAAACTGCTTTCAGCACATATAGTTCACCAAGCACACCTCCAACTCAGTCAAGTGGTTTCCAATCATTCCCAACAGTTGATCCGAATGCACCTTCAAGTCAACAATCTTCTTTTGGATCAAATCAATCTCAGAACAATCAAACCACTCCATCATCCAATATAAATCAAAGAGTTTTGCAATGCAACATTGCCGTTGATTTTCAGAACGCACAAAATTTTGGCGAGAAGACAGCAAAACAACATATGTCTCTACTTGCTTTAGTTCTTGAGTCTGTGACAGTCTTGTTGCTGGAAAGATTGGAAATTCTGAAATGACACGTGAAGACTACGATCAAATTGATCCAGTTGAAATGGAGTTGATAGATATAAAATGGTGTATGGCTTCAATCGTTCGACATGCACAGAGATTTATGAAAATCACTAGTAAAGAAAATTTGGGAGGACTAGATGGGAAACTTGGATTTGATAAATCCAAAGTTACTTGTTTCAAGTGTCGGGAGAAAGGTCACTTTAAAAGAGAATGTCCAAACCGAGAGGTTCAAGGAAATCATAATCCTTTCACCGATGACTATTATAAAAGAGCGATCTACCACCGACCGCAACCAAGAACAAGAATCGTGCCGATTGAAGATAAGCAACTTGAAACTAAAGAAAAGGCTTTGGTTGTTACACAAGAAGACGAAGGGTTTAATTGGAACAAGTTTATTTCGAAAGGAGAAAGTTTGGCATTGGTGGCTGAAATTATTGAGGAACCGGAAGAATCGGAGGCATCTTTTGATGAAGGACCTGAGGACGACGATTATTACTATCATACTTCATCAGAGGAAGAGGAGCTTTGGAATGGTCCATTCAAACATCTTTTGCCTAATGATGTTTTAAAAACTTTTGCAGGATATTTCGCACCTAGCCAACATTCAACAGATGAAGAGCAAAAGAAACAGGTTGAAGATGTCAAAGTTGATGAGAAAAAGGAATTGCTGAAAGAAGACATCATTAAAGCGTGCATGGCCAATGGAAATGAGGTAACCAAGTCATCTGAGAATGAAAAATCTTGTTTAAAGTGTGATGAACCATGTGGTGAATGTCTTGTAAAGGACAAAAGATTTTGCTGAATTGCAAAGTTTAACAGACAATTTGTCAAGCGATTACAAATCCACAAAGGAAGCTTATGAGTGCGTCTGTTAAACAATATAATAAAGCAATTAGAGAAAATGACGCAACACTTATGATGCTTAAAGCAACAGTGATGGATAAACAAATGGCAATTAATATTCATCTAAACACTATTGCTGAGCTCAAAAGTGAGCTTGAGAAAATGAGAATTGAAACCAAACGAGTTAACAAATTGTTAATTAGTTATTTCACAAGCTCATACTTCATAGATCACATTTTACCAAAAATCGAAAATACTGAGGAATCTAAAAATGATGAAGAGGAGATTAAATCATTATCGTTGTTTGTGGCAAAGAGAAGTCCATGGTTTGTGAAGGACGGAGAAAGAGGTGGTAAAGCTACATATAAGGGAAAGAAAAGAAAAACTGCGTCTGCTGCTGAAAGTTCAGGGTTAAGAGATGAACCTGTAGTTGAGGAAACAGTTGAACAGATGGTTGAAGAGATAGAACATCAGGCTTTTCAAGCTAACAAAGCAGTTGAAGAAGTACTATCATCTAGTACTAATTCAGAAGAAAGAAGAGCGTGAGAAAAGAAAAGAGCTGAAAAGTTAGCAAAGAAACGTCAAGATGAACTGAAATGCAAAGCTGAGGAACGCAAGAGAAAAGCAACAGGCGAGGATAACACAACTTATGTTCCGTCTGAATCTGATACTAAATCTGCATTTCGAACTCCGGTCAAGAAAAGGCAAAGAAGAATGAATCGCTCTGCAGCTCGAATATCTCCGAATGTTATTCCAACAGAAGCTGGTGCTGAACAGACTATTGAAGAAAATGTGGAGGAACAATCACAGAATATTGCGTCTCCACCACATCATATGCATCAGAGCCAGCTCAGCAACAAGATGAACCAGAGATATCTTTTCAACAACCATCCGTTCCTAAACAAGAAACATATCAATAACAACCGGCACCGCAACAACCTGAATCAGAACCTGTTCAACAATCAATTCCTGAACCAGAACCAGTTCAGCAACCACCACCACAACAATCTGCTCAACAAAAATCTCAACCATCTCATGCTCAACAATCCCGTCCTACACCACAGTCGTTTGATCACAAGCATTTTTTGACGAGATTGGTTTAGACGATCTACCAGGAGGAGATGAATTTCGTTTTGATGATCCAAGAGTTGATGATTTGCAGAAACAGGTGACAATGAATGTTGTACGTATAGCTGAGCTATAAGAGCAGATAAACATGATAACAGCTGAAAAGTTTGAAATGCTTGAAAGGATTGGGGGATTAATTGTTGATAAACAGCAATTAGAAGCAATGCTAGCAAGTGTTATTTCTGAAAACGAAAGATTGCGGTTACGAATGACAGAATATGAGGAAGAATGGTTGAGAAATAATAGAAGAATGGATGTGTTTGAGAAGATCTTGGAAAAGAAGTTGGGATTGAGTATTTCTGCGGCAATTGATGAAATAGAACGTGCAGAAGCAAGGGAAAGAGTTGCGGAA
Source organism: Scalesia atractyloides (assembly GCA_947069175.1). Lineage (NCBI taxonomy): Eukaryota > Viridiplantae > Streptophyta > Magnoliopsida > Asterales > Asteraceae > Scalesia > Scalesia atractyloides. The sequence continues at coordinate 64,390,569 of CAMTDV010000008.1, forward strand.
AGAGAACGGTTGTCTAAACAGCAATCTGATGCGTAAGGGAAAGGAAAAAGTAAGATAGTGGAGGATTCCGTGATTGATGAAGCTGTGCCAGAAGCTGAATCTGAGCCGGTACAATGTTGGGATATTGTGGTGTATGAAGATCCGAAGAATTTTATCTTGATAGGAAAGCCAATTGATGTAGATATAGCTTCACTTGATATTTCTCAACGACATCGAGATTGGTTGATGAAGAAAAAGACGGAAAAAGACAATAAAGAAATAGCTGAAGAAACAGAAAAGGAAGCAGAAATAGAGGATACTGAAGATGTAGATGTTGATGTTGATGATAAAGATTCCGGTAGTTCAGATGATAATGATGATGATAATGTTGGAGGATCGGGTATTCGTGTAATTGATTCAAATGTTAATGAATTAGTTGATCTTTCTGATTATTTTGATGATTCCGCTAACCAAACTACTGAAGAAGAAAGGATGAACAAAGCTGATGAGTCAGTTGATGCTCAGCAGGCAGGAATTTTCACAGAAAATGTTACATCTTCTGTTCCTGCCGAGCCAAAGCCATTTGTATTATATCTTGAGCATGATGTTGAAGAAGGGTAGTTTGTTCATAGTTATTCGAAATAAGAAATAGCAGTAATGCTCGGTATTAGAAAAGAGAAGTTCGATTTTGATTTTGAAGATGAACTTAATGAGATAGAGGTTTTTGCTCCGAATGCTTATGTTTTTGAAGACATAGAAGATGCTAATATATATGATAACGTTGTCGTGGAAAGTGATTCTGATGAAGATGCTAATGATGCCATTCAGGGTACAGATGATTTCCCAACGTTTATCGATTTATTTACAGCAGAAAGTTCAGAGATGTTACAAAGGAAAGTATCTGAAGCTGTAAAAGAAGGAACAATTCCTGAGAAGATGTCTAAAGCCGAAATTATTGAACAAAAGAAGAAATGGTTTCGGGAGAGTTCAGCTGAGCGAAAGTTTAAAAGGCCCCTAGCATTTTTCACCAGAGATGCTGATATTTCTTTAGGGGACATTCTGAGTTGGGGTTGGATTGAAGAGCTAAATGTGTATGCGATTAAAAGGGAGTTTGGGATCCAATACTTTCGATATCTGAGCGACATCAAAACACTGCCTTATTGGGACATAAAGGAACTTGTTCAAACAAAAATGATAAACCTAAAGATGAAGTTTCATGATCAAAAGTTGTGGAGATTGATCAAGTTTGAAGCTAAGCATGGTTTTGTACATTGGAAACCTCATTATCCACGTCGCATTGTTAAAGTAGATCCAGTGACAAAGGAGAAAGATATTACTTTGATTGTGAAGAAACCACGGGTGATGAAGAACATGCCGTTGATCAAAATGGAGCAAGGTTTTTATACAATCTTCAAGTGGTGGCATCATGATTTGAATACAGGAGAGGCTGTTATATATGTGCACCCAGATAAAGATTTGTGGAAGATTACAGAAGAATTAACCAAAGCCGTCATAGCACACAAAAGAATATATGGTCTATGGCGAGGCATTCGAGTACTAGACCCAATGTGGCTAGTAAACTGTTCGAAGAAAGACATAGAATGTTTATTCTATAGTAAGATAAGTTTCGAAGAAAATGATCAAGAATAAGCGCTTCAATTTCAAAAGATCGTGAATGTGTGTTTTGCGAATGATATTCGTTCTGGATCGGATTGGAAAACAACTTGGAGAAAGCTTGAGAAGAAGGAGTCAAAGAAAACGGAAGAAAAAGAAGCTCGGATTGCTAAACGTACAAGAATAGCATCCTTAAGGAGCTTTCAATTTTTGAAGCGACGTCCTCTGACTGATCAAACGCCAATTGCTTTAGAGGAGCGTCGAAAGCCTGTAAAGAGATTCTTTGGGCGTTAAAGTCAAAACTTTTTGAAGATTTTGAAGATTATCCAAACTGCGGCAACATCCAAGGGGGAGTTTGTTGGTGCATAATGTCTACTGCCTACGTCTAGGATATATCTGTAATGTTTATAAAGTTTATACGTTAATGTTTAAATGAGAAAAGATAAATTTTATATGTTTTAATACTGTGATTCGCACGAAATGATACAGATTTCGTACGAGTGAGTCACTCGTACGAAATATAGTTTCGTACGGATCATAGATGTTTGTTTTGCAAGCACTTTGGTACGAGTCATATCAACCTATAAATAGGGAAGTGTTGTGTTAGAGCTAGTTAGTGATTTGTCAATTGGTACGGCGAAGCTCTGCCAGTTTGTTTACTTGCGTCTGTATTTGAATGTCATTAATACATCAGAAGCAGTTAAATAGTAAGTACTATCTTGTTTGTCATGTCTACCTCTCTAGCAATGAATTCCGCCTCTGCTAGTTGAGCGAGATCAGGTCGATTGCTTATATCAGGAGCTCGATCCCCGTTCACAAAAACAAATCTTAGTTTCGCAAGATGTCAAGTTTTATGAAAATGTTTTTCCTTCTAAAGAAAAATTAATCATTTCATCCTGAAAATTTAGTTTTTGACTAAAATATAACTCCGTTAGATATACTTAACTTTTTTAATGATTTTATTCCAAAGTTTAATGAAAGTCCCGATGATGATGATGATGTCTTATAATAGTCCAAATAGTACTACTAGTGAGGCAGACGACATTGTTGAACCTAATGACGAGGTAAATCCTCCTGAGGGCATGCTTAGAAGATCTTCTAGGTTTTTGTCTTTACCAAAAAAACTGTCATATTATAAAGTTGAAGGAAAAGTCAAATATGGGTTAGAAAAGGTGTTAAATTATTCAAAGTTGTCTTATGAAAATTATTGTTTTGTGCCATCTCTAAACAAAATCATTGAATCAAAAAAACTATAAGGTAATCTTTAAAGATATAGTGAAATGTAAGCTTTGAATAGAAACAATACTTAGGTCTTGGTTGACTTACCTAAAGGTAGAAAGGCTATAGGATGTAAATGAGTATATAAGATCAAGTATAAGTCTTCAAATGAAATTCCGCGTTACAAATCAAGGTTAGTAGCAAAAGGATATAGTTAAAATGGTTATCATAAGGTGTGTCTTAGGTTTAGTGGCTGAAAATAATTGGCATTTATATCAACTAAATAATATTAAGGCTTTCTTGTATGATAATCTGGATGAAGATATATATGACTCCCCCAAGGGTTATTTTTCTGATAATGAAACTAAAGTATGCAAGTTGGTTATAAATTTGTATGGAACATGCTTCAAAAATTTAATGAGAAGTTAACAAGTGTGTTGTTAGAAAATGGTTTTGGGCAATCTAAAAGTGATTACTCTTTATTCATAAAGGATGTTGATTCTGTGTTTATTGCCTTATTGGTTTTTGTTGATAATATTATTGTAACTAGAAATAATGAACAAGAAATCAAAAAAAATCGAACACTTTCTTAGTTCTAATTTTTTATTAAAGATTTAAATTAGTTAAAGTTACTTTCTTGGAATTGAGGTTCCTCTAAGTAAGGAATTTGCTTGTCACAAAGAAAATACTGCTTGGAATTATTGTCTGCTTTTGGATTACCTAGTTACAAACCAGTTAATGTCCCTATTGAATAAAACTATATTACATCTGTCAAATTCAAGTCTAATGATGGGTTGTTGACTTATGGTACCGGTTATCTAAGACTAGTTGAGAAATTAATATATTTGTCTGATACAAGATCCGATATTTGTTATTTTATTCATTACTTGAGTCAGTTCATGGATAAACCTACAAATTCTCATCTTCAGATTGCCTTGAGACTACTTAGGCATTTAAAGAAGAGCCGAGATAAAGGTATTTTAATCATCAGATGTAACTCTTTTAATCTCAAAAGTTTTGTTGATTCTGATTAAGGTAAATGTTCTTGTGTCTAGAAGATCTGTTACATGAATTGTGTGTTTTTTGGTAATATGCTTGTTTCTTTGAAAAGCAAGCAAGATGTGGTTTCTAAATCCTCTAGTAAAGTGGAGTATAAAGTTCTCTATTCTGTAGCTTGTGAAATATTATGAATTTTAAACATTCCTAAAGATTTAAAAGTTGTCTATGATTTACCTGTTAAACTCTTTTGTGATAACAATCCAGCTATTTCAGTAGTCGTCAATCCGTTTTTCCATAATACGACAAAGCATTTTATAAATTGAATTACTGTCTATGAGAGAAAAAGTTATGATGGGAATTTTCAAAATTGAAAACATTGAATCTAAAAAGAAATTAACTGTTACAACATGAGTTTTTATGTAATGAATTAAATCTAATTGATTTATTACCCTTTAAATTAAGGGGGATGTTAAATTTTAAATTAATTGGTTAGTAACTTTATTTACTATTTATGCTTGTAGACTTTATAAATCTTTTGCAAGGATCATCTATGGTAAATTGCAAGTCTCAAGGGACTAAAGATGGAAGCTTCACGTGAGGAATCAATTTACTGCTTTCATGGGATATGTTGCCTTTTGCTTTAATATCACAGCCTATGTTTTCAATTAACAGGCATCTCATTCTCTAAATAAAAAGCCTACCTTTGGAAGTCTTGCATATATACTATTTGATCAATGGTTTGTTTGAAGATATAATCACAATCAATCAATAATTCTTCTACATCAATAGTTCTTTTTGTTTTCTTGTTCGTATATTATTGTCAGTGTTGTTCGCTACCACCGTGTTTCAGTTTTTAATCATTCAAAACTCATTCCTCGTGTTTCATGATTTTAATTTAATAAAATTTCAATGTTTGTGACACATTTATATTTATAAATTTTCTCCATTTTTCAACAAAAAAGTTACAGATTATTTATAGTCAGAGCTACTCATTTTATAAATTCATGCTTTAAGTAAGCATCTCTACACGAGGCAAACTTTTGTTGTATTGAATCTCAACAGCCTAGAACATGTTTTATTGATGATATGCAAACAAATGGTATACACTAGATATTATAAATGTGCAATGTGGCTAGCATTGATAAAATAAAGTGGGACTATAGTCTATTTACACATTTTTTTGTCATATAACTACATGGATATATCACATACAAATGCATATCCTTCTCATTTTTTTCTTATCAGTTCATCATATAACTACATATATATATCACATCCAAATGCATAGCCTTCTCATTTTTTTCTTATCAGTTCATCGTATTACTTATTTACTTATGACAACAATAACTTTGGAAAAGAAAAAAGAATGTCACACCTGGACAAATGCATATCCATCTCATTTTTTCTCATCTGTTCATCATATAACGACATAGATATATCACATCCAAATGCGTATAGTTCTCATGTTTTTCTTATTATTCATCGTATTACTTTTTTACTAATGACAACAATAACTTTGCAAAAGAAAAAAGAATGTCACACCTCGACACGCAGCGGATCAGATGACTGTAGCATGATTGATTGTTCACAGCTTATGAAAAGATACATAAAGGTTTAATATTATTAATCATTAGATTAAACAATGTCACGATACAGATGATACAATTAATTCTTTAAACAAATATAACCTGAAATAATCCGTTTATTTCTCTAAAGCCTCATCCTACATGTCATCATCAACCTCTTCAAACTTGTTCAACTGTATCATGTGTAAAAGTAGTTTTTGGGTCAACATAAATTATAAGTAAATCTATTGTTTAAATAAAACTGTTTTTTTTTCTTTAATTGATTTAATAGGATGACATGCAATTCAACGGTAATTAAATGGTACACAAAACTCATACTAACAAGTAAATCCAACACAACCAACATGATTATGTGAATCTGAAATAAACTGAAACTGTAAATAGGAGACTCAAGCCCACCGATGAGCGAATATCAATGTGGTGGCAATGCTAGGGTACAACTCATGACTATAGGGAACCTAGTCAGCCTGATGGATCCATGTGAACAATAATTAGCGATAATGATTAGTAACAGTTGTAGTAACACAAACAATGAACAAATAATAACTACCACATAATTACATAATTGAACTTTGCATGAAATTGAATAACGAAACTTGAAGTAACGAAAACTATGTTAATGACGCATAATACACCCCAAAACGTTTAATTGTAAAAGGGGGAATTAGAAAAATCTACTCACGAGTTTTGTTTTGCGATTCCTTGATTTACCGCACGAACAAGAGGACTTTCAATGATAAACCAACTTATAGAAATTCAACACAAAGGCACCAAATATATATATATATATATATATATATATATTCAAAACCACAACTAATTATGTTAATTAATTGATTATTTGGTTTTTATTATTCGCAAGGTAAGTCTTGTGTCACAATGATTTCCTAGATCCCGAGAGATCCGGGTGAGACAAGAGATACATCACCTCGTAGAAGGTTAGGAGTTTTCCTGACATTATACCATTGTGAATATTTATAATTATATTTAAGTGTAAAAAATATCAAATATGTAAGGTGGGTTTGATAGATTATTGTTTTATATAATTGTGGATGCACTTTATGACGTCACTGTGCGAATAGGCTAGAAAGAGTGTGTATTGAATATTGTATAGATTAGATACGAATACACGACCCAAGTGCGAACGAGTATTGGCTCGTACGAGTGACATGTGCCTCGTACGAGTGACAATGTGCTTCGTATGAGTGACTTTGTTACTCGTACGAGTGATAACATCTCACTCGTATGAATCACCCTTCGTACGAGTGACAACATGCTCGCTTCGCACGAGTTGTCATGTCTGTAAATAGGTGTTGTGTGTTCATTGTTTGTAAGTTTTGGAAGTTCCCTGAGGGGAAACGCTGGCGGATTCTCTCCAGGAACTCCGCCAGCCAGACAAGATATATACTCTTTCATATGAATGAAATGAAAAGCTTCCGTTGATTATGTTCCTACTCCATATCTATATCGTTCTACCGAATTAGTACTATCCCCAAAACCTTCGTCTGAAACCACCACCCCCGGGACCACAAGTGGTATCAGAGCTACGGTACTGATTCATTCAATCTAACAGTTGATGAATCACCTACGCTCATGAACTTTGGACGTATGAGGGATTTTAGACGTAAAACATCAAATAATCGGATAATCCACGGACATAATGCAAAATTGAAACCATAGGATTGTTAGAAACTGATTTTCGACCAGATCTGTGCAAAAATCACGTTGAAATTCGGAGAAATGAAGATTCTGGATCGAAAAGACGTTATTAGTTTCGTCCATACGAGTGAGCCTCTGTGGCTCGTACGAGTGACAATTGGTCGCTCGCATGAAGCATCACTCGTACGAAGCACCACTTGTACGAAATGCAACTCGTACGAAATGGTGGTAAAAAAAAATTTGGTGATTACAAATTTTTTGATCGTATTGACGAGACGAGTGTCCAGAAAAAATTTGGTGATTACAATTTTTTTCGAGATTTAAACGTCTAATTCAGGTTGTTCGGGGACACCGTCTAAAGCTTCAACGTATATATTTGATGATACGGTCACAAAGGGATGAAGATTTTGGGGTAGTCACTGATACCTGCACAAAACGTTGACCATCTGGTGTAGTGATTATTAATGGACCTTAACGTTAAGTCTGCATTTGATCAAAACTTCAATTTTGGGAAATCTTTATGTAAAATTTGAGTACCATATGCTGCAGTCGCGCCATAATCTTCATTCTTATAAGATTTAAAGACGTCAGAATTTGCAAAAATGAGATGGAATAAAAATTTTCACGTATATTTAAAATTCCGGCATTTTTGAAATTCGTGACGCTGCAATAGTATCTGGGTGATTCAGACTGCAGATTATCTGGGAAACACAAAGGATCGAAGATTCATTAGAGATGAGATAACGTTTAAGTCTATTCACGAAATAGACTATACATTTGGAATGAGTGATCAAAGACTGTTCAGAATTTTCAGATCATGATTCAGATTGATGCTCAAGGGCTAACTACCTGATCCCCGATGTTGAATAGGCAGCACACACGACTGCTTATCATTAACTCTGCAAGGCAAATGAACTGTTTTTCGAAATAACCGTCAGAAACAAGGATGTTTTGTATTTTTAGATGCCCCATTCCAGCGGAAATAGCTATACATCTGTTATTATGACTAAAAAGGAAGAATGTGATTCTGAATGCCGAAGAATGTTTCTCATATTCGATGTATTACCAGATTGTATAATTTCGATGATGATTTGTTGATTGAGAAGATTTTTGCGGATATTTATTGGTTTGAAGTTTTTCGGTGTGGTATTTCGAAGTTTCTATCAATTGTCGGTTGGGTTTTGTAGATCGGAGGATCGAGCATCAGGGGAGTGCCCTAAACCGAACGCGGATATGGTTAACGTCGAAACAGAGAAGCTGCATTGTTTAATTTCAAGTTGGTGATTATTCGAGAAAACTTGTAGATCAAGCAAATCAGAGGAGGTCTTGAACCGTGCAAACAACGACCTGAAGATCAATTTCTAGTGAAAATTATTTCAGGGGAATGTTGCTTAAATGTAAATAATGCAAACCCAGATCTTCAATCATGGGGAATTACGACGTCAACAGATACCCGATTGAAGTTGTAGAATATACAAACACAGCTCTCAGATTTCAAGTTCAAGTTCAAGCTACGACAGTAACTTCCAATGGGAAATTGTTGATGCACTTTATGGCCGTGACTATGCGAATAGGCTAGAAAGAGTGTCACACCCCGGATCTCCTATCCAAATCCATACACCAGTGCGCCCGGGTGGGGAGTATCATGACGTAAGTTAATAACATCATTGTCAATTAAACATGGCACAGCGGAAGTCTTGGAGTAAACTTACTATTACAAACCACATGTTCGAAATAAATAATATACATGCTCGTAATAAAAGATCCACAGGCGGATCATAAAATGTACAAGAAAGAATATAAAATAGACTTTAGGGAAGATCTAAGGATTTGCAAGATTCTCTTAATCTCTACCGAGCAGCTTCCGGCCTATTTTGTATTGTACCTGCAGTTTAGTCTTTGGACGATACGTCACCTTTTGTTGGTAAATAAACCCGACTGACTCATTTTGAAAACATTTTAGAAATTAGATTTAAGTGCACAGGGCACAAATCTTTTTATAACTTGGGAAAGTTACTTTGTAACCTTGTTAACAGATTCACATGTTTGTCCATACATACAAGGCCCAGTACAGAGACGGTGACATGATTAAATACACACCACTTAGAACTCACAGAGGAGTTATCCCCAACGTCTTGGGTAATTTGCATTTGAGCTTCTGTTAGGTGTATGCCTACACCCCGCGCTAAGGTCGTGGCCATTATCTATGTAATGAGCCAAGGATATCCAGGACACGGTAATTTAACCCCCGATGTTTAAGTTATCAAAAAAACTGATTAAAACATAATATGAGGATTTACTAGCCACAATCCGGCATTCGATTGATCCCATTTCTGACCAAGCAGTAATAATTTACCGTATCCCAAGCTCGTATAGGGAAAATAAGTCAAGAGTATTTACCTAAGCTAGTCTTCTTTTAATTTCAATAACTCAGCCGTATACAAAAGTACTAAGTGCAAATAGCATTTACCGGCAAGGCTCTAGTCTGGATTATGGCATAAGCTAACCAATTAAATACTAACAGTCTTTATTTAAGTCATAGACTTAGACGGAGTAGTGTACATGATCAAAACGTATAATGCTTGATTAAACGATGATTGGATAGAATGTAGTTTAAACCCGAAAAGTACTTTGACTTGCATAATATGGGTAAACAATTAACATTCTGGATTTTGAGATTAAAATGACAAGGTTAAACCCGTCTCGGTTAATTTTCGTAAAGTAGTTACATATACTTAACCGTACGCATATTAGCGATATCGGATAACCAGATAAGTCATGGACAAGCTCTATATGCCATTATACTTTAATTAAGTTGTAATATCAGTAGGATATCAACTTATAGGCCCGTTAAGGTTTTAAAATGAAACTACACCTCATAAGGGCATTTCGGTAATTTTCATACGCATAAAAGGAACTTGAATATAATTAAATGTTATAATTATAAGTATTCTGGAAAAATAATTTTTATGTTATAATACAGTAGGATATTAATTATATGTGTAATTTATATTTTAAGACCAAACTATGCACCGAAGGGGCATTTTGGTCATTTTACACATAGTTTATAAATTATTTGAGATTCTGAGTTCATAACATGTATCTACTGTAAATATGTTTAAAATAAGATTTAGAAATCAGTAGGTAACAAGTCTTCGTCAATTAATATGGTTTAAAACCATACTATGCGCCGAAATGGCGCTTATGTCGTAAAATGACGTTTTATGCGATGTTTAACGAAAACTGATGTTAAGGTCAGATTAAAATGTCTTAGATACGTTATTTAATATAACATATCAGTAAGTAAAGATTCACCTTGAAAATATTTGATTAAAACCGTTTTATGAGCCATAAAGGCTAAATCGTCATTTATCGACATAATTCAAGGACCTGCTTGTAAACTCAGTTTATAATTTGGTTTAACATCCCAAATAATCCTACTTATAATCTTACATCAATAGAAAACTTATTTCAAGTTCATTATCATTAAAACCTTGTTTTATGCAAAAAGGGCGTTTTAGTCAAAATGACATAATTATGGAACTTGCGCATAAACTTAGATTCTGATTATGATCATGTAATATAACCTCAGACGGTTATGCTACATTATATTATGATCATAATGAAACTTTAGATTAATAGGTAACTAATCTAAATCGGGTCAGAATCGAAAAGTCAAGCATAAGTCAAACTTCGCGACTTTTGGTTGCGAACCGACCCTAGAACTGAAATTGACGAGCCGAACATTTTCTTACATGTTCTAATAATTATTACCAACTTTTTTAAGTGTCAAAACAGGTTTCATAACATATATAAGATCAGTTTATGATTTTTCTGAAAAATGGCATGTTTGACTTTTTAATATCATAACTTTGACCCGTCAATTGGTCTAGCAAACGTGATCTTCAGGAGGTGCCCTTTATAGGGACTAACACCTACCTTATTACGATCACTTAGTCATGTTCGTTTCAAACAATGGCTGGACCATAATGGTCTTAATCGAAAGTCAAAGCGTTTTCGGTAAAACGCTTGAATTTTGGCTATAAAAGCCTATAAACGAAAATGCAAGAGCAAGGAACACTTACAAGAGGTTCCTAGAATGCAAGAGAACTAATTTGGATGCTCCTTTCAGCTAGGAACTTCCAGATGAGGGAGAAGAGTTATTAATAAGAAAGGCGCAAGTTCAAATGGTGAACTTGGACACCTTTTATAGTTGGAGAACTCAAAGGAGGTGATGCCAAGTGTTTAGGGGTGTAAGAGGGAGCTTACAAGTGTCCCAAAATGTGGCATAGTTGTTTCCAAGTCCATAGTTTCGAAAAAAATGGTTTTTGGCAATATGTGTGGAGGCCAAGGAAACTTTCTACAGACACAGGCCTCTCGCACCCCGCGAGAGGCCAGGCCTTAGCCTCTCGCGCCCCGTGAGCGCCCCTTAGGCAGATTTGAAGTTTGCCACTTTTAGCCCTCAACTTAATAAATAACCTTAAAACCTCCTAAAACACCTTTTTAGCACTTTTAGCCCTCCGTAGCCAATATTTGGCGTACCCGGGATTATGCCCGGACATTGTCGAGCTCTCGGTTTGTTAAAAGGTCACTCAGAGGTAACATGTTGACGCTTTTAACCCCTATATTATCCAACTTTCAAATAATTACGGATTCAATCGTTCTCATTCAACAAATGGGACATATGAGAGTTAGGACTTCGTAAAGGATCACTCAGAGGCTCGTTATAAGCATGTTGACTCCGATATCACTCGGAGGCTGGGCATGTTGACATATCAGTCACTCAGAGTGTAACACCCCAACCGATGGCAGAAACATTGGGATGAGACGAAAACGAGATTGCTCATTGCTCACAACATTATTAAGTGACAATAATTAATTAAACCATATATCATTTCATAAGAATTGTCAAATACATCAATGTAACAAAATAAAGAACAACATAACATTTGCAAAGTCATAACAAAATTGATACATCGACATTAAACCTAACGTCTAATTTGTGTGTATCTAGTCCTTGCTATATTGTTTTCATAGCATCGTCTCCTTCAACCTGTAACATGTTTTAAAATAATGTCAACGCGAAAGCAAAGGCGAGTACACAAGTTTAGGCATAGCATACGTATACGAATAAGCTTAAACAATCCACATGGCAACCAAATCTATACAAGAGCAATATCAAGGCATGCAATACTAATAATCAAACCCTTAACGCAATCACGATGTTTTAACATGACCTCACGAATACACGATGGAGGTGGATGCGTGAATTCCTATAGCGCTAAGCATGTCAAACGAAGGCTAAAAATAGTTAATGACTAAAGCATAGCAATACGAATATCCAAGACAAGCATCAAGTATAAGATTCAAGCTTTCATGTATATGGGATCGTTTGTGTGTTTCATAAAGTTTAAGTGTTCGTGATTTTGTATATGGAAACATGTTACACCAGAAAAGTGTTATAAACAAAGTGGGTCGAGTGTACTCACGGTTTTGCTAAGTCTTTTCTACACTTAACAATCCGTGAAGACGTTGGTTCGAGGATGACGCCGAATTATCCTACAAGAGGAAACGAGGCGTATGAGTATATAGTTTCAACGGGAGATAGGAGTATTCGAGCATGATTACAAATAAGTTTGATAAAGTATTATGATACGAAAGTATTCACTAAGATGTAACACTCGTTCTTGACACTATAGTAACTCTTACGAGTTGGGTGTGATTTCATGGGTTCGCGGCCTATTAGAATCGTGACAAGGAATTACATACTTTAGTGTTAAACTTAATAACTTGATAGGTGATTATAAATTCATTATCAAGGTTTCGGTTTTAGAATTATAATATAGTTATATATATATCATTATAATCATGTAGGAGGTGGGAGGATGAACCATCCACTTTGTAACCTCTAGTGTCATGTATGTCAAGTATGAGGTGGGAGGTTAAACCATCCACTTTGAACCTCGGATTATGTTCACCACTACACAAGTTACCATTGGTAACAAGGAGGGTACAAGAACTATATACTATACAAGAATGTAAAGACAAGAATGATAAGGTGTCATCTAGATACCAAGTAGCCAAGTATTCAACAACCCGACGAGCACACGAGGACAATCGTCAACGGCTTTATGGGGTTGTGACACTTTAAGTCTAGCAAACTATTTTGGGATCTTGATGAAAATCATCAAGTGATGTGTGGTCTCAAGTTAGGATAGCCCAAGCTTCCTTGGTGGACACACATGAACAAGTTTAAGAACTTGCATCACTTGTGAGCTCAATGCTCTTCAAAAACAGAAAGTTTGGAGTGATTAAATACTCCTATTTACAAGTTTAACAACCTAGGTTAGTCCCCATAATCATACATGTGATTAGGAGTTCAAGCACACTAGGATGAATGAGAAAAGTAAGAGATTAAACAAGTTTATGAGAACATAAAGTAAAACAGTCCACTTTGGAACCTTTTTCTTGTCATTCCAGAGCTTGATTTTCCATGGAAAACCAATGGAAATGATCCTTAGGTTAATCCAAGCAAGTGGGAAAAAGAATGGAAGGATTTTGTTAAGAAATGAGTGAGTTATACTCACTTTTGTGAAGATGAGTAATTCTGCTCGAAAATCTGATGTTGCAAGGATTTTGAGGTGATTTGAGAGGGATTAGATGGAGTTTAGAAAGTGTAAAATGCTTGGATTGTGTGTGGGTTTTATAGGGAAGGGTTAGGTTAGGTTTTTGTTAAGTAATTAATGTTAAAACATGATTTAAAACTCAAATAAAACACAAAAACCCGCCCAAAAAAGGGTTGTTTGCCCGCTGATCGCGACCAGTCTTCGACCGGAAACAAAGCATAAGAAGCTTTTGTTTCCGGGTTCATTCAAATGTGAGGCGGCTGGTGGAGTGGTTAAGGCTTTGTTTGGTGAAGCGGAGGTCCCTGGTTCGAGTCACGCGGATCCGGTTTTGGTATATTATTTATATATATTATTTTTTTTTAATTAAAAACCTTTAAACAATTTACAAAAAAATGGCAAGATTAGTCCCTGAAGTTAAGAATTCAAGAATTACAATTTAGACCTTGGACTTTATAATATATATATATATATATTAACATTTAAATTCAAAATGTTAGTATATAAAATATATATATATATATATATATATATATATATATAAATTAGCATTTTAATTTTTTGTAAAAAAAGAAATTAATTAATTTTATCAACTAATTTAATTAATTAAGTTAATTAATTAACTTAATTAATTAATTTAATTAATTAACTTAATAAATGAATAGATAATTATATTTTCGTAACGAATTTAGTTTAATGATTACGAGTTTCACGTTTGAGTCTTGATTACGCATACATACCACGTTTGCAAGTTATCACACGTTTACGATTGAGAGTACCACGAATACGTTTACACGTTTAAAGTATGAACAAGTATAAGTGTAACATGCTATAATTAACATAATATTGTTAAAATACAAGTTTCTCATTACGATTCAAGTCTCGGTTTTCCACGTTTACAACGAAAGACAAATACAAGATACAACGCTTACTAATAATAGAAGTACGATACAGAGTTTTCAAATATAGAAAGTATAGAAACGCAGGGCGTTACACAGAGGTTGTTATTTATGCATGTTGACATTGGTCAGTCACTTAGAGGCTCAGTTTGAGCATGCTGACACCTTTAGTCCTTATTAGTCTTTAATAGACTAAATTTAAAATACGACACGTGTCACTATATTATTGGACACGATTTTACAGGGTGTTACATTCTCACCCCCTTAAAATAAATCTCGACCTCGAGATTTTATTCAAAAAGATGGGGGTACTTTCGTCGCATAGTGGACTCAACCTCCCATGTATACTCGGGACCTCTAAAAGCGTCCCACTTAACCTTTACTATAGGTATCATTTCCCTTCAGAGCTTCTTAACCTGTCGATCCTCTATCAATATTGGTTTCTCAACGAACCTTAGGTTTTCGTCAATTTGCACATCCTTGTGTGACATTGCTAGCGACTCATCGGCTAGACATTTCTTAAGGTTACTGATGTGGAATACATCGTGAATTCCACTAAGCTCCTCTAGCAATCTGAGCTTATATGCTACAGTGCCGACACATTCGACTATATCGAATGGTCCATATATCTTGAGCTCAACTTGCCCTTCTTTCCAAAGCGCATCACACCTTTCCAGGGTGACACTTTTAACATGACTTTGTCCCCTACTTGGAACTTAAGAGGTTTACGCCTCTTGTCAACATAGCTCTTCTTCCTATCCCTGGCAGTTTTGAGATGATCACGGATTTGCACATTCTTTTCCGTGGTCTCTAGGACAATCTCCTGTCCTGATAGTTAGGCTTCCCCAACTTCTGCCCAACACACGGGCGTTCTATATTTTCTCCCATACAAGGCCTCAAAAGGAGCAGCCTTGATGCTTGTATGATAACTATTATTATAGGAGAATTCTATCTGGGGTAAGTGGTCATCCCAACTTCCACCTAGATCAATCACACATGCCCTAAGCATGTCTTCCAATGTCTGAATAGTACGCTCACTTTGACCATCATTCAGAGGATGGTATGCCGTACTAAAATTCAATCGTGTGCCTAAAGATTGTTGGAAACTCTTTCAAAAGTGAGATGTGTATCTAGTATCTATATCAGATACAATAGATACCGGCACACCGTGTAGAGACACAATCTTGTCCACATATAACTTAGCCAATCTGTCTGAGTTATACGTTTCTTTTATTGGCAAGAAATGAGCTGATTTAGTCAGCCGATCCACAATGACCCAAATAGTGTCATTTCCACTTTTGGTCTTAGGTAACTTGGTAATCAAGTCCATAGTTACCATTTCCCATTTTCAAGTGGGAATTTCAAGTTGTTGTAGAAGTCCTGACGGCTTCTGATGTTCAGCCTTAACTTGTGAACACGTCAGACACTTAGCTACATAAGTGGCTATGGATTTCTTCAAACCCATCCACCAATAATTCTTTTTCAGATCCTGATAAATTTTGTCACCTCCAGGGTGAACTGAGTATCTCGTGTTAGGCGCTTCTTGAAGGATTAGATCTCTAAGTCCTCCAAAGACTGGAACCCGGATCCTTCCATTAAATCTAAGGATTCCATATTTCCCAGGCGCTAACTGATCAACAGTTCCGCCTCATCCTTCATTGGGGATATTAGCCTCTAATAGAGCTTGCTTTTGCGCATCTAATAGCTTCTCACTTAAGCTATTTCAGAGCTCAATGCTCTTGGCGTTAATCCTTATAGGTTTAACCCATTCCTTGCGACTTAAGGAATCTCGCAATCATAATCATTAAGCGTTTCTATCCAACAACGTTGTCGTATGTTCTAGTCTTTCTGATTGAACAAATGCTGGAGACTCGTATGGTCAGTGTATATGATACACTTTGTGCCATACAAGTAATGTCTCTATAGTTTTAGTGCAAATACAACGGCATCCAATTCCAAATCATGGGTGGTGTAATTCCTTTCGTGCACCTTTAACTGTCGTGATGCGTAGGCAATCACTTTGCCTTTTTGCATTAGCACACAGCCCATGTGAGTGTGCGAAACATCACAATAAACTATAAAATTCTCAATATGCTCAGGTAGAGATAACACAGGAAAATTGCTCAACTTGTGTTTAAGAATCTCAAAAGATTCTTGTTGTTTTGGACCCCAATTAAATTTAACATTCTTACGGGTCAAGGTAGTTAAAGGAGTGGCTATCCTTGAAAAGTTCTCAATGAACCTTCTATAGTAACCAGCCAATCCTAAGAAGCTACGAATCTCCGATGGGGTTTTGGGCACTTTCCAATTCATTATGGCCTCTATTTTGGCGGGATCCACTTGGATACCACGTTCACTTACCATGTGTCCAAGAAATTGAACTTCTCTAAGCCAAAACCCACACTTAGAGAACTTTGCATAAAGCTTCTCTTGCCTTAGTAGTTCTAAAATGCACCAAAGATGTTTCTCGTGATCAACTTGATTACGAGAGTATATAAGTATGTCGTCTATGAAGACAATGACAAACTTATCCAAATACGGTTTGCAGACTCTATTCATAAGATCCATGAATGCTGCAGGTGCATTCATGAGCCCAAATGGCATCACCAATAATTCAAAATGACCATATCGGGTCCTGAAGGCAGTCTTAGGAACGTCCTCACTCCTAACCTTCAGCTGATGATATCCAGATCTTAGATCAATCATGGAGAAATAACTCGCCCCTTGAAGTTGGTTGAATACATCGTCGATCCTGGGCAATGGATAACAGTTCTTGATTGTTATCTTGTTCAGCTCACGGTAATCAATGCACATCCGCATTAAATTGTCTTTCTTCTTAACGAAGAGGATAGGAGCTCCCCAAGGTGAGGAACTTGGTTGAATAAAGCCTTTCTCTAATAGTTCATCTAATTGTGTTCTCAACTCCTTCATTTCCATTGGTGCTAGCCTATATGGAGCTCTGGCAACAGGTGCTGATCCTGGCAGGATATCAATTCTAAACTCCACTTGCCTATCTGGAGGTAGGCCTGGTAATTCCTCGGGGAAAACATCGGAATACTCCAAGATAACCGGTAGGTCTTCAATATTCGGCTTAGGCTCATTAATAGTAACTTGTGCCATGTAAATGACACAACCTTTCCTCAAACACTTGGATGCCTTAAATAACGACACCTTGTCTAGCTACCCGTAGTGTGAGTCTCCAAGGATGGTGATCACTTCACCAGATAGTGTTTTAATTTCGATGAATTTCTTATCGTAGGCAATGCGGGCTTTGTTATGAGACAACCAATCCATGCCTAAAATTACATCGAACCCCGCCAATTTCATTGGCAAAAGAGAGATAGGGATGGAATGATTCTTAATGGATATGAAACCTCCGTCAAGAATGGAAGATGTTGTTTCTAAACTTCCATTAGCAAGTTCTATCTCGTAAGTTTTGTCTAGAGTTCTTATGGGTAAGTCTAGTAGTTTACTAAACTTATGATCAACAAAAGATTTATCTGCACCCGAATCGAAAAGAACTCTAGCATAAATATCGTTAATGAGGAATGTACCTGTTATGACATTGTTGTCATTAACAGCCTCTCTTGCAGTTATCTGGAAGGCACGAGCATTCCCTTTCTTGGCCTCTCCAGGCTTTGCATTATTATTCTTAAGAAACTTAGGGCAGTTAGTCTTGATATGCCCTTTTTCATTGCAGACGAAGCAAACAACATCCTTAAGATCCTTGCATTCTAGGGTCCTATGCCCCTTTCTCTTACAGATACCATAGGGTTTGGCTTGTGGACTATAATTACATTGTCCCTAGTGCCTGCGGTTCCAAGTCTTGCATGTTGGCATCATAGCCGACTTGTCTTGGTTCCTTTTGAACCCAAATCTCCCTTTATTTTTCTTATTAAACATTTAGGAGTTGTCATCTTCTCTCTTTCTTTTCCAGTCAGTTTCAGACTTAACTGACTTTTGCCTCACTAGATCAAGGGTGAGGGAAAGAGACAGGTCAACAGCGGACCTATAGGTACTAGGCTGAGTAGCCTTTACCATGCCCTTAATCTCAGGAGCTAACCCATTAATAAAACACGCGATGCGTTTGGTTTCAGGGGTGATCAAACAGGAAACTAACCTAGATAGGGAGTTAAAGTCAGAAACGTACTTCCGACAATCTAGGTTCTTCATTTAAAGAGACAAAAAGTCTGTCTCTAATTTCTCCACCTCATGAGGTGGGTAGTAAGTTTCCTTAACAAGGTCCACAAACTTGGATCATCCCAAATTATACAGGTGTACTTTACCTAGTAGACTAGATCATGGCTTTCCACCGGATTAGAGCATCACCCTTAAAGGACTGTGATACATATTTGACCACATCCTTATCAGCACAGCTGCTGATATCTACGATTGTCTCCATCTCATCTAGCCACTTTAGGGCTTCCACAACTCCTTTCTCCCCATTAAAATCTTGGGGCTTGCAGGAGACGAAATATTTATAGGTACATTCGTCTTTAACAGAATGGGACCTATTAGCGAAATCTATTTTCTTTGGTTCACTCTTTTCATTCGAAGAGTGAACGAAGCTCTCTTTATGAGCTGAGGATGGGGTAATCGATAATGGTCTAGAGCAAGTAGCACTCGACTCTTTAAGCTTTTCTATGGCCTTTTCCATGGCCTTTTCAACGGCTGCATCAATGCGAGCCTGGAAATCGTCGTTATTAATAGCTCTGTTTTTAGCATTATTAGCGTCAATATCCCGGTGGCTACTTTGTGCCTCATCCGGGTTAGCCATCTTTGAGCTTTGGTTCTATACACCAATAAAACTTCTCTTAGCCATGGTATTAATAACCATATTGGCTTCAAACATTGGATATAACAATCTATTGCCTATACTATTGTGAATAACATCACAACTCTTAGGCTCATTATATCTATTTTTGGCCTAGGTCTAAAAAGGACCATCATAGGCAAATTACAATTTGGACATAGTCCATATAAGATATTGGATAGTGTATCGCATTGTCACAACTGTCATTGTCATAATTGACAATTATATTTAGCTCATAAGCTTGTCACGAAGGACATAAAATATGGCACATAGGTCTGTCACTAATGGACATGAAATATGGCACATAGGCCTGTCACTAATGGACATAAAATATGGCACATAGGCCTGTTACTAACGGACATAAAATATAGCACTTAGACCTGTCACTAATGGACATAAGATATAGCCCGAAGGAGTTACATCACTAATGGATGTTTAATCATAGCCCCAAGGGCAATATATCACTAATGGATGTTTTAATCATAGCCCCAAGGGCAATACATCACTAATGGATGTTTAATCCTAAGGGCAATACGTCACTAATGGATGTTTTAATCATAGCCCAAAGGGCAATACATCACTAATGGATGTTTAATCATAGCCCCAAGGGCAATACATCACTAATGGATGTTTAATCATAGCCCCAAGGGGAATACATCACTAATGGATGTTTTAATCATAGCCCCAAGGGCAATACATCACTAATGGATGTTTAATCATAGCCCCAAGGGCAAGACATCACTAATGGATGTTTTAATCATAGCCCAGAGGGCAATACATCACTAATAAATGTTTAATCATAGCCCCAAGGGCAATACATCACTAATGGATGTTTAATCATAGCCCCAAGGGCAATACATCACTAATGGATGTTTAATTATCATACTGATGATATTAGCCGGGATCAATTTTGATCACAAAGGCTATATAAGGTTAGGACATAGTCCATTACCTTGATAGCTAGTGCGGTTCCTCAAGTCACACTACCAGGAATATAAACATTCCTGAATGTTAACATAAGAGTACCTTAATGGTTGATTAATAGTCCCGGTCGCATTGACCTTAATGACTTGGAGGCTTGAACTTAAGTCCATCACCTCTAGATAGAAGGATAACTTCCGTTAACTATCCTGATAGAAGACCCCTTTGTACTTAACTATCATTTATAAATTGGCCAAATGTGTGGTCTGTGCCACTTGGCTAATCAAAACCATTAAGATCTTTTTGGAATTATATCGCAGAGCATAAAGTTTGAGTAAAATTGAGACTCTCGTTTGAAGAGGATGAATACATATTTATAATTCCAAAAATATCCCATTAAATTCCAAATAGAAATTACAATACTAGAAAATGAAATAAATTGTCCATGCAAGGACTACAGAAAACAAAATGTCCACGCAGGGACTAAGGAAATAACAATGTCCTCGTAGGGACTAACATATATTAAAAGAGACTCCACTCGTCCTTCTTTCCCTTAACCAGTTTGGAGAGCTTCTTGAAGAACTTGTTTGTCTTTTTCTCCATTTTCTCCGCTTGTTGTTGCGTTTCTTTCATTCTTTCTAGGGCCTCGTTAATGGCCTCAAGTGGTGGCGGAGGTTGTGGTTGTGGTTGTGGCATAATCGGATACTAGTAGCCATAAGTTGGATATCTAGTAGGTGGTAAGCAGGTGGGAAAGGAGACGGGTAAAGTGCGTTGTGCATAACCGCTTGCATATAAGGGTCATGCGACCATGCTTGATAGTCCACTAGTGTAGTCAGGTTAAATGGATCATATCCAGACGTATTTGGATATGTGGGGATAGGGTTACTATAACCCGATGGTGCTGGTTAAACTGTAGGTGTTGGTGTTGGTTTCACCACATGTGAGGTGTTAGAGGGTCCACCCATTGTGGGTCCTCTTGAATAGTTGGTAAGGGTTGGGCAAAGGTGGCGGCAATCCTGAACTTTGACCTACACATACCGACATACGTGCTCCACGCTTCCTCCTTGGTGGTTCAGGTGGTGGTTGAGGTTGGTCCACCGGTTCCATGTGCACATCTTCTTACACGGGAGATGGTTGGGAATGACAGGAAGGAATATTGGCGAAAGTAAATTGATTCCAATATTGGTCCCACTCATTAGGACGTTGGTAAGGCGATCTGGCATAGGAGTTCGAATCGCTTGAGATTTCAATGGGATGTGTATGCGATCCCGACGGCGGCATCTCCGGGTCAGAGTCCTTGTCCATGGGGTTTGGTTGGTCGAACTGATTTTGATCTGCTGGAGGTATGTTAAAGTATTGGTTTGGATTAAACTCATCATGGTAAGAATGATGAGAGTGATGGGAGTGGTGAGAGTGGTGCAAATGGTATGAGTTGTAAGAACTTTGAGTGTGGGTAGGCGAATGTTGGGCAAATGGCCATGAATCACCCGAGTCCTCATAGGGGTTCGGTGATGTGGATGTGGGGGAATATATCCTGAAGGTCTTCCCCTGATTGGTCCTTTTCCTCTTCCTCGTACACGTGGCGGCATTTTCCTGTTAAAAATCAATTCAAAAACAATATTAATATCTTAATAATGAAATGAGAAATCCTAGGTCAATGCCTAGACTCGGAAGTCAAAGGAATGTGCTCGTGTAAGTTTGAGATTAAACACAAAAGGTTAGTGTTTAATTCTCTCAAACGCTGGCTTTGATACCAACCTGTCACACCCCGGATTTCCTATCCAATCCATACACCGGTGGGCCCGGGTGGCGAGTATCGTGACGTAAGTTGATAACATCATTGTCAATTAAACATGGCACAGCGGAAGTCTTGGAGTAAAATTACTATTACAAACCAAATGTTCAAAATAAAATAATATACAGGCTCGTAATAGAAGATCCACAGACAGATTATAAAATGTACAAGAAAGAATATAAAACAGACTTTAGGGCAAATCTAAGGATTTGCAAGATCCTCTTAATCTCTACCGAGCAGCTTCCGGCATATTTCGTATTTTACCTGCAATTTAGTCTTTGGACAATACGTCAGATTTCGCTGGTAAATACACCCGACTGACTCATTTTGAAAACATTTTAGAAATTAGATTTAAGTGCACAGGGCACAAATATTTTTATAACTTGGGAAACTTACTTTGTAACCTTGTTAAAAGATTCACATGTTTGTCCATACATATAGGGCCCAGTACAGAGACGGAGACATGATTAAATACACACCACTTAGAACTCACAGAGGAGTCATCCCCAACGTCTTGGGTAATTTGCATTTGAGCTTCTGTTAGGTGTATTCCTACACCCCGCGTTAAGGTCGTGGCCATTATCTATGTAATGAGCCGAGGATATCCACGACACGGTAATTTAACCCCCCGATGTTTAAGTTATCAAACAAAACTGATTAAAACAGAATATGCGGATTTACTAGCCACAATCCGGCATTCGATTGATCCCATTTCTGACCAAGCAGTAATAATTTACCGTATCCCAAGCTCGTATAGGGAAAATAAGTCAAGAGTATTTACCTAAGCTAGTCTTCTTTTAATTTCAATAACTCAGCCGTATACAAAAGTACTAAGTGCAGATAGCATTTACCGGCAAGGCTCTAGTCTGGATTAAGGCATAAGCTAACCAATTAAATACTAACGGTCTTTATTTAAGTCATAGACTTAGACCGAGTAGTGTACATGATCAAAACGTATAACGCTTGATTAAATGATGATTGGATAGAATGTATTTTAAACCTGAAAAATACTTTGACTTGCATAAATAATATGGGTAAACACTTAACATTCTAGATTTACATATTAAAATGACAAGGTTAAACCCGTTTCGGTTATTTTCGTAAAGTAGTTACATATACTTAACCGTACAGATATTAGCGATATCGGGTAACCAGATAAGTCATGGACAAGCTCTATATGCCATTATACTTTAATTAAGTTGTAATATCAGTAGGACATCAACTTATATGCCCCTTAAGGTTTTAAAATGAAACTATACCTCAGAAGGGCATTTCGGTAATTTTCATACCGTATAAAAGAAACTTGAATATAATTAAATGTTATAATTATAAGTATTCTAGAAAAATAATATTTTATGATATAATATCACTAGGATATTAATCATATGTGTAATTTATATTTTATGACCAAACTATGCATCGAATGGGCATTTTGGTCATTTTACACATAGTTTATAAATTATTTGGGATTCTGAGTTCATAACATGTACCTACTGTAAATATGTTTAAAATAAGTTTTAGAATTCAGTAGGTAACAAGTCTTGGTCAATTAATATGGTTTAAAACCATACTATACGTCGAAATGGCGATTATGTGGTAAAATAACGTTTTATGCGATATTTAACAAAAACTGATGTTAAAGTTAGATTAAATGTCTTAGATCTGTTATTTAATATAACATATCAGTAGGTAAAAGATTCACCTTGAAAATATTTGATTAAAACCGTTTTATGAGCCACAAGGGCTAAATCGTCATTTATCGACATAATTCAAGGACCTGCTTGTAAACTCAGTTTATAATCTGGTTTAACATCCCAAATAATCCTACTTATAATCTTACATCAATAGAAAACTTATTTCAAGTTCATTATCATTAAAACCTTGTTTTATGCAAAAAGGTCATTTTAGTCAAAATGGCATAATTATGGAACTTGCGCTTAAATAACAGCCTCTGAGTGACTGATATGTCAACATGCTTAAATCATTAGCCTCTGAGTGACTGATATGTTAACATGCTTGAAATTTGGCCTCTGAGTGACTGATATGTCAACATGCTCAGCCTTTGAGTGACATCGGAATCAACATGATTATAATAAGCCTATGAGTGATCTTTTGTAAAGTCCTAACTCTCATTCGTGCCATTGTTGGATGAGAGGGTTCAATTTTGTAAATATGTGAAAGTTGGATGATGGAGGGATTAAAAGTGTCAACATGTTAATTTATACCTATGAGTGACCTTTTAACGAATTGAGAGCTCGACAATGTCCGGGCATAATCCCCGGTATGCCAAGTATTGGCTACGGAGGGCTAAAAGTGCCAAAAAGTTGTTTAAAAAGGTTTTTAGAAGCTTTTATAAGTTAAGGGGTTGAAAGTGTCAAAGTTTGAAACTGGCTAAGGGGCGGTCGCGGGCCGCAAGAGACTTGGTCTCTGTCTCTCGTGGGGCGCGAGAGGACCTTCGCTGCAGAAAGTTTGCTTAGCTTCCAAACAAAAATGCCAAAAACCATTAAATCGAAACCATAGACTTGTAATCAGCTATGCCACATTTTGGGACACTTGTAAGCTTCCTCTTACACCCCTAAACACCTGGCTTAACCTCTTTTGAGCTCTCCAACTATAAATAGGTGCTTAAGTTCTCATTCCAACTTTCAAATTTCTCATTAATTCACTCTTCTCCCTCCTCTGGAAGTTCCTAGCTAAAAGAGGCATCCAACTTAGTTCTCTTACATTGTAGGAACCTCTTGTAAGTGTTCCTTGCTCTTGCATTTTCGTTTATAGGCTTTTATAGCCAAAAGTCAAGCGTTTTTCGGAAAACGCTTTGACTTTCGGTTAAGACCATTATGGTCCAGCCATTGTTCGAAATGAACATGGCTAAGTGATCGTAATAAGGTAGGTGTTAGTCCCTATAAAGGGCACCTCCTGAAGATCACGTTTGCTAGACTAATTGACAGGTCAAAGTTACGATATTAAAAAGTCAAACATGCCATTTTTCGGAAAAATCATAAATTAATCTTATACATGTTATGAAACCTGTTTTGACACTTAAAAAAGTTGGTAATAATTATTAGAACATGTAAGAACATGTTCGGCTCGTCAATTTCAGTTCTAGAGTCGGCTCACAATCGAAAGTCGTGAAGTTTGACTTCTGCTTTATCTTTCGATTTTGACCTGATTTAGATTAGTTACCTACTAATCTGAAGTTGCATTATGATCATAATATAAAATATAATGTAGCATACCATCTAAAGTTATATTACATGATCATAATCAGAATCTAAGTTTATGCGCAAGTTCCATAATTATGCTATTTTGACTAAAATGCCCTTTTTGCATAAAACAAGGTTTTAATGATAATGAACATGAAATAAGTTTTCTACTGATATAATATTATAAGTAGGATTATTTGGGATGTTAAACCAGATTATAAACTGAGTTTACAAACAGGTCCTTAAACTATGTCGATAAATGGCGATATTAGCCCTTGTGGCTCATAAACTAGTTTTAATCAATCTTTTACCTACTTATATGTTATATTAAATAACATATCTAAGACATTTTAATCTGACCTTAACATCAGATTTCATAAGAATCGCATAAAGACACCATTTTACGACATAAGCGCCGATTAGGCGCATAGTATGGTTTCAAACCATATTAATGAACCAAGACTTGTTATCTACTGATTTTAAAACTTACTTTTTTAAATATACTTACAGTAGGTACATGTTATAAACTCAGAATCCTAAATAATTTATAAACTATGTGTAAAATGACCAAAATGCCCCTTTGGTGCATAGTTTGGTCATAAAAGGTAACATACACATATAATTGATATCCTACTGATATTATATCATAAATAAAGTATTTTTCCAGAATATTTATAAGCATAACATTAAATTATATTCAACTTCCTTTTATATGATATGAAATTACCAAAACGCCCTTATGAGGCATAATTTCGTTTTAAAACCTTAACAGGTATACAAGTTGATATCCTACTGATATCTTAACTTATTCAAATATAATGGCATATAGAACTTGTCCATGACTTATCCGGTTACCCGATATCGCTAATATGCGCACAGTTACATATATGTAACTATTTTACCGAAATTAACTGAAACGGGTTTAACCATGTCATTTAAGTTTCAAAATCCAGAATGTATATAGTTTACCCTTATTATAAAAGTCAAGTACTTGTCAGGATTAAACTACATTCTATCCGATCAACGTTTAATTAAGAGTTATAAATAATGATAATGTACACTATTTGGTTTATAAGACAGTTAGTAATTAATTGGCTAGCTTATGCCATAATCCAGACTAGAGCCTGGCCGATAAATGCTATCTGCACGTGATACTTTTGTATACGACTGAGTTATTTAAAACTAAAAGAAGAAGACTAGCTCAGGTAAATACTCTCGACTTATTTTCCCTATACGGGCTTGGGATACGGTAAATTATTACCGCTTGGTCCAAAATGGGGTCAATCGAATGCCCGCTTATGGCTAGTAAACCCGCATATTTCATTTTGATCAGTTTTGTTTGATAACTTAAACATCGGGGGTTAAATTACCATGTCCTAGATATCCTCGGCTCAATACAATAGTTATTGGCCACGACCTTAGCGCGGGGTGTAGGCATACACCTGACAGATGCTCGGATGCAGTATTCCCAAGACGTTGGGGAGGACTCTTTCATGAGTCCTGAGTGGTGTGTATTTAATCATGTCTCGGTTTCTGTACTGAGCCCTGTATGTATTGACAAACATGTTAATCTGATACAAGGTTGCAAGGTCAACTTTCCCAAGTTAATAAAAGATTATGTGCCATTTTGCACTTAAAAATTATTTTAAAGTTTTCAAAATGAGTCAGTTGGGTGTATTTACCAGCGTAAGCTGACGTATCGTCCAAAGGCTAAACAGAAGGTACAATACGAAATAGGCCGGAAGCTGCTCGGTAGTGAATAATAGGATCTTGCAAATCCTTAGATCTGCCCTAAAGTCTGTTTTATATATTTTCTTGTACATTTTAATGATCCGCCTGTGGATCTTTTATTACGAGCCTGTATATTATTTTATTTTGAACATTCGGTTTGTAATAGTAATTTTACTCCCAGACTTCCGTTGTGCTATGTTTAATTGACAATGATGTTATCAACTGACGTCACAATACTCCCCACCCGGGCCCACCGGTGTATGGATTTGGATAGGAAATCCGGGGTGTGACAGGTTGGTATCAGAGCCAACGTTTGAGAGAATTGAACACTATCCTTCTTATGTTTAATCTCAAACTTACACGAGCACATTCCTTAGACTTCCGAGTCTAGGCAATTGACCTAGGATTTACACATTTCATTATTAAGTTATTAGTATTGTTTTTGAATTAATTTTTAACAGAAAATAATGCCGCCATGTGTGAGAGGACAAAGTGGTAGAGAAAAAAGTCCAATGAGGGGAGGACCATCAGGGCGCATACCCCCTCAACCTCATAACCCAGATGCCTACCAAGAATCAGGAGATTCGTCTCCTTGGCAACCAGCGAGACATTCTGTCCCTAATAAACACTCGCCCTCACATTCCTAAAATTCTTACCCCTCTCACCACTCCTATCATTCACACCATTCTCACCATTCCCATTCTCATCACTCTTACCATGAAGAATTTAACCCTAACCATTATTTTAACATGCCTCCAGCCGATCAAAATCAGTTGGACCAGCCAAACCCTATGGACGAGGACTCCGACCCGGAGATGCTGCCGTCAGGATCAAATATGCATCCCATTGAAATTTCGAGCGATTCAAACTCATATGCCGGATTGCCCTATCAAGGTCCTAATGAGTGGGACCAATACTGTAACAAATTCACCTTCACCCACACTCCTTCTCATCACTCTCAACCACCCCCAGTACAAGAAGATGTCCACATGGAACCAGTGGACCAACCTCAATAACCACCTGAAACACCAAGAAGGAAGCGTGGAGCACGTATGTCGGTACGTGCAGGACAAAGGTCGGGATCGCTGCCACCTTTACCCAATTCTTACCCCACAATTCAAGAGGACCCACAAATGGGTGGACCCTTTAATGTTTCACTTATAGTGGAATCAACACCAACACCTGCTGTTCAACCACCACCATCGAGTTATACTAATCCAATCCCACATATCCAGACACGTCTGGATATGATCCTTATAACCCGTCTACACCGGTAGACTATCAAGCATGGTCGCAAGACCCCTACATGCAAGCAGTCATGCACAATGCACTTTACCCGTCTCCTTTCCCACCTACTTATCCACCGACTGGATATCCAACTTATGGGTACCAGTATCCGGTTATGCCACAACCACAACCACAACCTCCGCCACCACTTGAGGCCATTAATGAGGCCTTAGAACGGATAAAAGAGATGCAGCAGCAAGCGGAGAAAACGGAGAAGAAGACAAATAAGTTCTTCAAGAAACTCTATAAGTTAGTAAAGGGAAAGAAGGACGAGTGAAGTCTCTTCTAATTATATGTAGTCCCTGCGAGGACATTGTTGTTTCTTTAGTCCCTGCGTAGACAATTTTTATTCCTTTAAGTTCTTGCATGGACAAGTTTATTTCATTTTTCTAGTGTTGTAATTTCTATTTGAAATTTGATGAAATATTTTGGAATTATATATATGTACTCATCCTCTTCAAGCGATCGTCTCGATTTTTACTCGGATTTTGATCAGCTATATAATCCAAAAGATCTTAATGGTTTTGATTTGCCGAGTGGCACAGACCACATATTTGGCCAAATATATATAAATGATAGTTAAGAAAGGAAGGGTCTTCTATCATGATAGTTAAGGGAAGTTATCTTTCTATCTAAGAGGTGGTGGACTAGGTTCAAGCCTCCAAGTCATTAAGGTCAATGCGACCGGGACTATTAATCAACCATTAAGGTCCTCTTATGTTAACATTCAAGTAATGTTCATACTCCTGGTAGTGTGACTTGAGGAATCACACTAACCTTCAAGGTAATCGATTATGTCCTAACCTTATATAGCCCTTGTGATCTGTTTGATCCCGGCTAAATATCACCAGTGCGGTGATAAAACATCCATTAGAGATGTATTTTATATAGCCCCTATGATCTGTTTGATCCCGGCTAAATATCACCAGTGCGGCAATGAATAAGACATCCATTAGAGATGTATTTTATATAGCCCTTGTGATCTGTTTGATCCGGCTAAATATCACCAGTGCGGTGATGAATAAGACATCCATTATAGATGTATTTTATATAACCCCTGTGATCTGTTTGATCCCGGCTAAATATCACCAGTGCGGTGATGAATAAGACATCCATTAGAGATGTATTCTATATAGCCCCTGTGATCTGTCTGATCCCGGCTAATATCACCAGTGCGGTGACTAAACATCCAATAGTGATGTATTGCCCTTATGATTATGATTAATTTTATATAGCCTATGTGATCTATTCTGATCCCGGCTAATATCAACAGTGCATTGATTAAACATCCATTAGTGATGTATTGCCCTTTCAGGCTATAATTAATTTTATATAGCCTATGTGATCTATCTGATCCCGGCTAATATCACTAGTGTGGTGACTAAACATCCATTAGTGATGTAGTGCCTATGTTCCCTATTATATGTCCGTTAGTGACAGGCCTATGTGCCATATTTGATGTCCTTTGTACAAGCCTATGTGCTATAAAATTGTCAAATATGACAATGACAGTTGTGACATTGCGATCCCCTATCTAGTAATAAATGGACTATGTCCAGATTGTATTTTGCCTATGATGGTTCTATTAAGACCTAGGCCAAATATAGTTATATTAAGCCTAAGAGTTGTGATGTTATTCAAACTAGTATAGGCTACGGATTTTCTTATATCCAATGTTTAAAAGCCGATATGGTTATTATACCATGGCTAAGAGAAATGTTATCTGATATATAGAACCAAAGCTTTGAAGAATGGCTAATTCTAATGAGGCACAAAGTAGCCATCGGAATGTCAACTCTAAGGACGCCGAAAATGTAGCCATAAATGATAATGACTTTCAAACTTGCATTGATGCGGTTGTAGAAAAGGCCATGGGAAAGGCCATCGAAAGGCTTAGAGAGTCGAGTGCTACTCGCTCTAGACCCTTATCTATTCCACCATCTTCATCTCATAGGGAGAGCTCCATTCACTCTTCAAATGCGAAGAGTGAACCAAGAAAAATAGATTTCGCTGAAAGGACCCGTGTTGTTAAAGACGGATGTACCTATAAGTATTTTGTCTCCTGCAAGCCCCGAGACTTTAATGGGGAGAAAGGAGCTGTAGAAGCCTTAAAATGGCTTGACGAGATGGACACAATCGTAGATATCAGCAACTGCGTTGATAAGGATGTGGTCAAGTATGTATCACAGTCCTTTAAGGGCGATGCCCTAATCTGGTGGAAAGCCATGATTCAGTCTACAGGTAAAGTATACCTATATAATCTGGGATGGTCCAAGTTTGTGAACCTTATTAACGAAACCTACTACCCACCCATGAGGTGGAGAAATTAGAGACCGATTTCTTGTCTCTTTCCATGAAAAACCTAGATTGTTGGAAATATGTTTCCGATTTTAGTTCCCTATCTAGGTTAGTTTCCTATCTAATTACCCCGGTACCCAAACGCATTGCGTGTTTTATTAATGGGTTAGCGCCCGAGATAAAGGGCATGGTAAAGGTTGCTCAGCCTAATACCTATAGGTCTGCTATCGACCTGTCTCTCTCCCTCACCCTTGATTTAGTGAGGCAAAAGTCAGTTCAGTCTGAACTGACTGGAAAAGAAAGAGGGAAGATGACAAGTCCCATAAGATTAATAAGAAAAATAAAGGGAGATTTGGGTTCAAAAGGAACCAAGGCAAATCGGCTGTAATGCCATTTTGCAAGACTTGCAACTGCAGACACTAGGGACAGGGTAATCCTGATTCACAAGCTAAGCCTTGTGGTATTTGTAAAAGGAAAGGGCATAAGACCCAAGATTGTAAAGATCTTAAGGATGCCGTTTGCTACATCTGCAACGAAAAAGGGCATATAAAGATTAACTGCCCTAAGCTTCTTAAGAATAATAATCCAAAGCCTGGAGAGGCTAAGAAGGGGAATGCTCGTGCCTTTCAAATAACTGCAAGAGAGGCTGTTACTGACGACAATGTCATAACAGGTACATTCCTCATTAACAATATCTATGCTAGAGTTCTTTTTTATTCGGATGCGGATAAATCATTTGTTGATCATAAGTTTAATAAGTGTTAAATTTACCCGTAAGAACTCTAGATAAAACTTATGAGATAGAACTTGCCGATGGAACCTTAGAAACTGCTTCTTCCATTCTTGATGGATGCTCTATATCCATTAAGAATCATTCCATCCCTATCTCTCTTCTGCCAATGAAATTGGCAGGGTTCGATGTCGTCTTGGGCATGGATTGGTTATCTCATAACCAAGCCCGCATTGTCTGCGATAAGAAACTCATCGAAATTAAAACCCCATCTGGTGAAATGATCACCATCCCCGGAGACTCACACTATGGACTGCCAGACAAGGTGTCGTTATTTAAGGCATCCAAGTGTTTGAGGAGAGGCTGTGTCATCTACATGGCACAAGTTACCATAAAGGAGCCTAAGCCAAACATGGAGGACCTACCAGTCATCTCGGAATATCCCGATGTAATCCCAGAAGAATTACCAGGCCTACCTCCAGACAGACAAGTGGAGTTCAGAATTGACATCATACAAGGATCAGCACCAGTGGCTAGAGCTCCATATAGGCTAGCACCAACAAAGATGAAGGAATTGAGGACCAACTTGACGAACTTTTGGAGAAAGGCTTTATTCAGCCTAGTTCCTCGCCTTGGGGAGCTCCTCATCTATTTGTAAAGAAGAAAGACGGTTCGATGCGAATGTGCATCGACTACCGGGAGCTGAACAAACTAACAATCAAGAACAGATATCCTCTGTCCAGGATCGATGATTTATTCGACCAACTTCAAGGGGCTAGTTACTTTTCTAAGATCGATTTGAGATCCGGATATCATCAATTGAAGATTAGGAACGAAGATGTTCCAAAGACAGCCTTCAGGACCCGTTATGGTTATTTTGAGTTTTTGGTGAAGCCTTTTGGGCTCACAAATGCACCCGCAGCATTCATGGATCTCATGAATAGAGTCTGCAAACCGTATTTGGATAAGTTTGTCATTGTCTTCATAGACGACATACTTATCTATTCTCGTAATCAAGCTGATCACGAGAAACATCTTTGGTGCATCCTAGAATTATTAAGACAGGTGAAACTTTATGTAAAGTTCTCTAAATGTGAATTTTGGCTTAGAGAAGTCCAATTCCTTGGACATGTTGTAAGTGAGCGTGGTATTCAAGTGGATCCCGCCAAGATAGAAGCCATAATGAATTGGGAAGTTCCCAAGACTCCATCTGAAATTCGTAGTTTCTTAGGATTGGCTGGTTATTATAGAAGGTTCATTGAGAACTTTTCAAGAATAGCCACTCCTTTAACTACCCTGACCCGTAAGAATGTTAAGTATAATTGGGGTCCAAGACAACAAGAATCTTTTGAGGTTCTTAAACACAAGTTGAGCAACGCTCCGATGTTATCTCTACCTGAGGGTATTGAGAACTTTGTTGTCTATTGTGATGCTTCGCACACGAGCATGGGCTGTGTGCTAATGCAAAATGGCAAGGTAATTGCCTATGCATCACGACAACTAAAGGTGCATGAAAGGAATTACACCACCCACAATTTGGAGTTGGGTGCCGTTGTATTTGCACTAAAACTGTGGAGACATTACTTGTATGGCACGCAGTGTATTA
Source organism: Scalesia atractyloides (assembly GCA_947069175.1). Taxonomy (NCBI): domain Eukaryota; kingdom Viridiplantae; phylum Streptophyta; class Magnoliopsida; order Asterales; family Asteraceae; genus Scalesia; species Scalesia atractyloides. The sequence goes on from CAMTDV010000008.1 coordinate 64,423,530, forward strand.
TATACACTGATCATAAAAGTCTTCAACACCTGTTCAATCAAAAGGAATTGAACATGCGACAACGTCGGTGGATGGAAACACTTAATGATTATGATTGCGAGATTCGCTACCATCCCGGCAAGCAAATGTCGTTGCCGATGCCTTAAGTCGCAAAGAAAGAGTTAAACCTATTAGGATTAACGCCAAGAGCATTGAGCTCAGAAATAGCTTAAGTGAAAAGCTATTAGATGTGCAAAAGCAAACCTTATTAGAAGCTAATATTCCTAACGAGGGATTAGGCGGAACTGGTGATCAATTAACGTCTAGAAAGGATGAAATCCTGAGATTTAATGATAGAATTTGGGTTCCAATCTTTGGAGGACTTAGAGATCTAATCCTCCAAGAAGCACACAATTCAAGATACTCAGTTCACCCGGGAGGTGACAAGATGTTTCAAGACTTGAAGAAGAATTATTGGTGGATGGGTTTAAAGAAATCTATAGCCACTTATGTAGCTAAGTGTCTGACGTGTTCACAAGTTAAGGCTGAACATCAGAAACCGTCAGGACTTCTACAACAACTTGAAATTCCCACTTGGAAATGAGAAATGGTAACTATGGATTTGATTACCAAGTTACCTAAGACCAAATGTGGTAATGACACGATTTGGGTCATCGTTGATAGGCTGACTAAGTCAGCACATTTCTTGCCAATTAAAGAAACGTATAATTCAGACAAATTGGCTAAGTTGTATGTGGACAAAATTGTCTCCCTACACGGTGTGCCAGTATCTATTGTGTCTGACAGAGATACTAGATACACATCTCACTTTTGGAAAAGTTTCCAACAATCGTTAGGCACACGATTAAATTTCAGTACGGCTTACCATCCGCAGACTGATGGTCAAAGTGAGCGTACTATTCAAACCTTGGAAGACATGCTCATGGAATGTGTGATTGATTTAGGTGGAAGTTGGGATGACCACTTACCCCTAATAGAGTTCTCCTACAATAACAATTATCATACTAGCATCAAGGCTGCTCCTTTTGAGGCCTTGTATGGGAGAAAATGTAGAATGCCCGTGTTGGGCAGAAGTTGGGGAAGCCCAACTATCAAGACCTGAGATTGTCCTGGAGACCAGGGAAAAGATTGTGCAAATCCGTGACCGTCTCAAAGCTGCCAGGGACAGGCATAAGAGCTATGCTGACAAGAGGCGTAAACCTCTTAACTTCAAAGTAGGGGACAAGGTCATGCTGAAAGTATCACCCTAGAAAGGTGTGATGCGTTTTGGAAGGAAGGGCAAGTTGAGCCCAAGATATATAGGACCATTCGAGATAGTCGAATGTGTCGGCACTGTAGCTTATAAGCTCAGGTTGCCAGAGGAGCTTAGTGGAATTCATGATGTATTCCACATATCTAATCTTAAGAAATGTCTAGCAGATGAGTCCCTAGCAATGTCTCACAAGGATGTGCAAATTGATGAAAACCTGAGGTTTGTTGAGAAACCGATTTCGATCAAGGATCGACAGGTTAAGAAGCTCTGAAGAAAAATGATACCTATAGTAAAGGTTAAGTGGGACGCTTTTAGAGGTCTTGAGTATACATGGGAGGTTGAGTCACTATGCGACAAAAGTACCCCCATCTTTTTGAATAAAATCTCGAGGTCGAGATTTCTTTTAAGGGGGTGAGGATGTAACACCCTGTAAAATCGTGTCCAATAGTATAGTGACACGTGTTGTATTTTAAATATAAGTCTATTAAAGACCAATAAGGACTAAGGGCGTCAACATGCTCAAAATGAGCCTCTGAGTGACGGTCTGATGTCGTGCATAAATAACAGCCTCTGAGTGACTGATATGTCAACATGCTTAAATCATTAGCCTCTGAGTGACTGATATGTCAACATGCTTGAAATTTGGCCTCTGAGTGACTGATATGTCAACATGCCCAGCCTCTGAGTGACATTGGAATCAACATGCTTATAATAAGCCTCTGAGTGATCTTTTGTAAAGTCCTACCTCTCATTCGTGCCATTTGTTGGACGAGATGGTTCAATTTTGTAAATATGTGAAAGTTGGATGATGGAGGGATTAAAAGTGTCAACATGTTAATTTATACCTCAGAGTGACCTTTTAACGAACCGAGAGCTCGACAATGTCCGGGCATAATCCCGGGTATGCCAAGTGGCTACGGAGGGCTAAAAGTGCCATAAAGGTGTTTAAAAAGGTTTTTAGAAGCTTTTATAAGTTAAGGGGTTGAAAATGTCAAAGTTTGAAACTGGCTAAGGGGCGGTCGCGAGCCGCAAGAGACTTGGTCTGTGTCTCTCGCGGGGCGCGAGAGGACCTCTGCTACAGAAAGTTTGCTTGGCTTCCAAACAAAAATGCCAAAAACCATTAAATCGAAACCATAGACTTGTAATCAGCTATGCCACATTTTGGGACACTTGTAACCTTCCTCTTACACCCCTAAACACCCGGCTTCACCTCCTTTGAGCTCTCCCACTATAAATAGGTGCTTAAGTTCTCATTCCAACTTGCACCTTTCTCATTAATTCACTCTTCTCCCTCCTCTAGTAGTTCCTAGCTAAAAGGAGCATCCAACTTAGTTCTCTTGCATTGTAGGAACCTCTTGTAAGTGTTCCTTGCTCTTGCATTTTCGTTTATAGGCTTTTATAGCCAAAAATCAAGCGTTTTTCGAAAAACGCTTTGACTTTCGGTTAAGACCATTATGGTCCAGCCATTGTTCGAAATGAACATGGCTAAGTGATCATAATAAGGTAGGTGTTAGTCCCTATAAAGGGCACCTCATGAAGATCACGTTTGCTAGACCAATTGACAGGTCAAAGTTACTATATTAAAAAGTCAAACAGGCAATTTTTCAGAAAAATCATAAATTAATCTTATACATGTTATGAAACCTGTTTTGACACTTAAACAAGTTGGTAATAATTATTAGAACATGTTCGGCTCGTCAATTTCAGTTCTAGGGTCGGTTCGTAACCGAAAGTCGCGAAGTTTGACTTATGCTTTGACTTTCGATTCTGACCCGATTTAGATTAGTTACCTACTGATCTAAAGTCGTATTATGATCATAATATAATGTAGCATAACCCTTCGAGATTATATTACATGATCATAATCAGAATCCAAGTTTATGCGCAAGTTCCATAATTATGCCATCTTTGACCAATATGCCTTTTTTGTATAAAACAAGGTTTTAAATGATAATGAACTTGAAAATGAGTTTCTACTGCTGTAATATTATAATTAGGATTATTTGGGATGTTAAACCAAGTTATAAACTGAGTTTTCAAGCAAGTCCTTAAACTATGTCGATAAATGGCGATTTTAGACCTTGTGCCTCATAAACTAGGTTTAATCAATCTTTTCAAGGTCTACTGATATGTTATATTAAATAACATATCTAAGATATTTTAATCTGACCTTAACATCAGATTTCATAAGAATCGTATAAAGACGCCATTTTACGACATAAGCGCCGATTAGGCGCATAGTATGGTTTCAAACCATATTAATGAACCAAGACTTGTTATCTACTGATTTTAAAACATATTTTTTAAATATATTTACAGTAGGTACATGTTATAAACTCAGAATCCTAAATAATTTAAAACTATGTGTAAAATGGCCAAAATGCCCCTTCGGTGCATAGTTTGGTCATAAAAGGTAAAATACACATATAATTGTTATCCTACAGATATTATATCATAAATAAAATATTTTTTCAGAATACTTATAATCATAACATTAAATTATATTCAAGTTCCTTTTATATGAAATGAAATTACCAAAACGCCCTTATGAGGCATAATTTCGTTTTAAAACCTTAACGGGCATACAAGTTGATATCCTACTGATATCTTAACTTATTTAAAGTATAATGGTATATAAAAATTGTCCATAACTTATCCGGTTACCCAATATCGCTAATATGCGCACAGTTACGTATATGTAACTATTTTACGGATATTAACCGAAACGGGTTTAACCTTGTCATTTAAGTTTCAAAATCCAGAATGTATATAGTTTACCCTTATTATAAAAGTCAAGTACTTGTCGGGATTAAACTACATTCTATCCGATCATCGTTTAATCAAGAGTTATACGTAATGATCATGTACACTATTTGGTTTATAAGACCGTTAGTAATTAATTGGCTAGCTTATGCCATAATCCAGACTAGAGCCTTGCCGGTAAATGCTATCTGCACTTGGTACTTTTGTATACGGCTGGGTTATTTAAAAATGAAAGAAGAAGACTAGCTCAGGTAAATAATCTCGACTTATTTTCCCTATACGGGCTTGGGATACGGTAAATTATTACCGCTTGGTCCAAAATGGGGTCAATCGAATGCCCGCTTATGGCTAGTAAACCCGCATATTTCGTTTTAATCAATTTTGTTTGATAACTTAAACATCAGGGGTTAAATTACCGTGTCCTGGATATCTTCGGCTCAATACAAAAGTTATTGGCCACGACCTTAGCGCGGGGTGTAGGCATACACTTGACAGACGCTCATATGCAATATTCCCAAGTCGTTGGGGATGACTCTTTCGTGAGTACTGAGTGGTGTGTACTTAATCATGTCTTGGTTTCTGTACTGGACCCTATATGTATTGACAAACATGTTAATCTGATACAAGGTTGCAAGGTCAACTTTCCCAAGTTAATAAAAGATTTTGTGCCATTTTGCACTTAGAAATCATTTTAAAGTTTTCAAAATGAGTCAGTTGGGTGTATTTACCAGCGTAAGCTGACGTATCGTCCAAAGGCTAAACTGCAGGTACAATACGAAATAGGCCGGAAGCTACTCGGTAGTGAATAATAGGATCTTGCAAATCCTTAGATTTGCCCTAAAGTTTGTTTTATATTCTTTCTTGTACATTTTAATGATCTGCTTGTGGATCTTCTATTACGAGCCTGTGTATTATTTTATTTTGAACATTCGGTTTGTAATAGTAATTTTACTCCAAGACTTCAGCTGTGCCATGTTTAATTGACAATGATGTTATCAACTGACGTCACAATACTCCCCACCCGGGCCCACCGGTGTATGGATTTGGATAGGAAATCCGGGGTGTGACAGGTTGGTATCAGAGCCAACTTTTGAGAGAATTGAACACTATCCTTCTTGTGTTTAATCTCAAATTTACACGAGCACATTCCTTAAACTTCCGAGTCTAGACAACAGATGATATTCAAAAGTCATAACATGATCCATTGATGAAGAAATAAGCAATAGATTGAACCAACCCCTCTCTAAAGATAGTGAATCTTGAACACCTATTCAGAACATCTGTTCTAGAGCACGTCTAACATCTGTTGAAGACTTGGAACCGTTATTTAAGGATACAACGACTGTTGAAGGCTAGCATCTGCTGTGAAGAACAAAGCCCTGATGCACCCAAGGTCGGAAAAAGAAGACCAAACACCTGTTAGGCCAAACAAATGTTTGAACAACGCATCAGTGTTTAGCATAGATAGTGTTTATTCAATATAACAATACTATATTTCACCAGTGTCTAAAATAGCCTAGAACAATGGATAAGATTGCTCAGATGTTATGTTTGCAAACATCTGAGAATATTTTCTGTTAGTAATGTTAGATGTTACTATCAGCATGACGTCAGCTGATCTCATAGCAGAGCATTCGTACTTTTGTATAAATTGATCACCCCAAATAGTGATTTATTTATCACAGACCATTCTATCAAATTTTCTCTTTTACGAAAAGATATGTTTGTGTGATTTATTTATGTGTGTGTATAATCCACAAATCGCTACAAACCCGGGTTCCCGTGGTCTGTTTTATTTTTTGTTTCCATTTTAAAGGTCTTTTAAAGAATTGCAGTATATTATGTAAACTAACAACAATTAATTTGGTTAACGATTTATACATTAAAACTTGATATATAACTAGATTTCATTATAATGTTATTCTTTTAAAACTTATAATTACAACATTTAACAAAATAACAAAGTTTTATTAGTTAATATTATATAAAATCTTTAAATAATGATATTAACATATTTAGTTAAAATATGATATTTCCAACTATCTACAAATATCTTTACCCTTCTTAATTTTCACCTCATCACCTATCTATTATACACAATATTTAAATAAAACATTTTTTTCTTTTTTATTTTAGGCCCGTCTATCTCATCACATGAACCGAGACAAATCCATATGGTTAAGCAAAAGCATTTCACCTAAGAGCATCTTATGATGGATGAACTCCAATAGTAGGGATCTCTAAGAGCTTTTAAGGGTTTGATCTCTAAAGGCCATTAGAGATAGTCTGATACTCTAATAATTCTATCAAATATCGTTGTAGATATTTTATTGTATTATATTTAAAAAAATCATTCAAATTTTAAAAATTTATGAAACTTTAGTTTGATCTGTATTTTTTTTGTGTGTATTGGCGTATTGGAAATCTGCATATATTTGTAAGCCCGAAAAGAAAATCTTTTATTCTTTAAAAAATCTGTGAGTAAAATATGTTGGTATCCTTTCTACAATTTGGTGATTTTGATTTGTTTACTTTTTTTAATCCCATCACTAACATAGAGTTGCACGTTTCTGACATGGTCAAGAATAGATGTTCGTGAAGACGTAGTATTAGAGTTAAGGACTTTTAGGATGTTGGTACGGTTGGGTATTAGAGACCTGTTTTAGGAGTGTTGCTTTTTAGTTGTTTTGTGTGGCCTTTGCATGTTAGTGCTTGTGTTTGTGCCTACTGCTTACGTGGATGTTAATGCTTTTATTATAGTGTCGTAGCTTTAAATAAATATTTCCAGTACCTATGTTTTCAAGTTGCTTCTAAAGTAGTTATATGCCTATTTATGATTGATTTGACATTTATGGTTGAATGTGGCTTTGGAGCTGAGGTCTAATCGGAAGCAACATTTTTATCCTTTGAGATAGAGGTAAGACTTGCGTACATTTCACCTTCCTAAAACCCTACGAGTATCCTGGCTATGAGTGAGATCATACTATGTATGATTGATTGACTGAGTACCATCGATTTATTAAACTTTCTTCGCTAAAATCTGCCATTGATTCCTCAGCAAAGATATTGTAAAACTTTCCCAGACGGTTAGTATTCTTACCAATATTGTTATCCACGGCTTAGCCACAGATTCCTGGTGAAAGTCTTCTAGCGTCTATATTAATTCAAACTTCAAAGATATACTTCAAAGACATCCTAAATTAGATAACTAATTAATAATTACATGTACTTTTTCTTGAGATCTAATAATGTTAATTAGGCCATGTGTGTGTTATGTTATCGTCTTATCATCAGATATTACTTAAAGATTTGGCTTACATGATGTGATTTTTCTTCTGAATATTTATTAATGGTGTAACATATGAAAACTTTTGTTGAAATTTGTTTTAACTAAATAGATGATGTCCTTTGTTTACACATTTTCTATCTATAAGAGCATTTCAAATCAAACCTTTTATTCTATCTTTATAATTACACTAAAAACACTACTATTTCTTTTTTATTTTTAATTAAATAATATTTTTTTATAATTTTATCGTTACATTTCTCTCTCCTCCACTCACAACTACTTTTAAAAAATATTAAAAAATTATAGAAGTGAATAGTATATTCTCCAAATTCACTGATGAATAGTAATTTTTTCTTTTTTTCTCTCTTCTCTACTCACAACAATTTGCAATCACTATAAAAAATGTAAAGGCTATACTCACACGAAAATAGATGATCAATTGTTAATGCTCTAAGAAGACTCAAAGAACGTGGTAATTGATTTGTCAACGGTCTTCTTTAACACTCGAACGCCTTGTCATTTGGTTTGTCTGTGGTGGACCCTAAAATATTTTCTACAATTATATGATCACCTCAAAGAACAAAGACCTACCTAAGCTAAGCGTTCAATATATACACATGTGTTATATGTATATGCAATATTATCTAGGGGAATTATCAAATACAAAACAATCTTAACTTATAAAGTGTAGGAAACCAGGTCTAACGAAATCCGATTGACCTCATTCTAAAGGCTTTGAAACCGTCTCGTCGAATCCAATTCAAATATATATATAGGGTTTAAATTTTAGGGTTTAGTTTTAAGGTTTAGCTTTATGATTTAGCTTAGGTTTTGGCCTTTAGGATTTAGTTTTTATGGTTTAAAATTAGGGTTCAAGCTTTAACTTTAGGCTTAGGGTTATGGGGTTAGGGTTTCTAGTTAGATTTCGACGAGGCGGTTTCAACACCTTTGGAATGAGCTCAATCGGAATATGTTCAACCTAGTTTCCTATACTTTCTAGGTTAAGGACATTTTGTATCAGATCTTTACCCATATTATCTATTCCACCTATAGAGGTATGGTTAGAATGAAGGTATTTTGAATCTTCATATACTACCAACAACTAAATTATATGGATGAAGATGAAAATCATAATGTGAATGCTTTTAGCAATTGACATTTTATGTTTTCTTCAACCACCTAAATTGGAAATTGGAACAACTAACAATCATAATGAGTATTTATTAATGAAGTCTTTTGTTAAAAACCTAAACAGTTTTAATAAAAGGGTGACCTTTAATTCAGTCCTTAATAAAGAAAACTCAAAAACCGTGGAAATTGGTTTGTCTATGGTGGACCCCTAAAATCGTTTTTGCAATTATTTCATCTTATTGTTCACCGACCTCAGAGAACAAAGACCTAATTAAGTAAACCATTCTATAAATACATAAGTTATATATGTAACATCCTATATTATATATTTCACCTATAGAGGTTGATTTAACAAGTATTATTATCATGAAGGTATTTTGCATCTTTATATATACCCGCAACTTATGTCATTAATTTGTTCATGTGGATACAACGATATATCGTGTTTATTAGTTTTCATGGTAATTTATGTAAAATATATATGTTGCAGAACAAGATTGTGATAAATATACAGACCAATTGCGAGAAATGTAGAGCATATGCAATGAAAGAGGCTGTCAAAGCATCAGGTACTAAGATTAATAACTTTTTTTATTTTATCTTTTTTATCTGTCTTTTTGATTCATTTTCTTACAAAAAGAGATGTGTTTTTTCATGTAAATTAACATAATAAATTCTTTAGCATGTTCTTATATATAATCGATTGCATGCACTACGTACAAAACAACAAATAAACTAGGAGAACCTCTTAACTAGTAACGGATTACTGACTTTTTTATTTTATTTATATATATATTTTCCATTTCTTTTTGGGATTCCGTTAGTAATAACCTACGGGTGTAATCTATCAGTAAATAATTTATGTTAATGATACTCCTTTGTTTAGTAATATGTGCAGAGGTGTGGATGAATGGTGTGATTATTGATCCTAACCGCAAGCTTGAGTTACTTGTAGGTGCGAATTCGGTAGAGCTGCAAGGAGAAAACAAGAACCGGATGGTGGTGATCGGGGAAGGGGTGGATGCCGCATCATTGACAAAGTCGGTGAGGAAGAAGATCAAGAATGCATCGCTAGAAATTGTTCAACAATTGAAGTTGGAGAGCAAATAATGAATATTTTAATTGAAGTTGGAGGCAACAATTTGCTAGATTTACATCTCTATGACGATATGGTTGAGTATAGGAATTCATGGAAACGAAAGATTAAGGTTAAGAAGTTTCAGAGAGTATTATCTTTTGGTACTTGTTTCTTTTCTTAGGAGTTTTTTTTTATCGTGGCATATGCGTGTTATCATTTGTGTAATGTGTTATTAATATGCTATTTGTTTAATAGCTTATTAAGAATAGTTTTAACACAATATTTTTGGTTGTTTTTTGTCTTGTTCTATGTATATGTATTTTTCTATGGCTCTTATATTTGGATGTGTATTTGGAGTCAAGAGTCTCAGGAAACAGTTTCGAAAAACCGGTAAGTTCAATGAGAGTTCGTTTGACACAGTTTCCTAAACTTCCTAGGTTAAAAACATTTTGTACCAGATCTCTACCCTTATTATCTATTCCACCTATAAAAGTGTGGTCAGAATGAAGGTATTTTGCATCTTCATATACTACCAACAACTAAATTATATGGATGTTTATGAAAATTCTAATATGAATGCTTTTAACAATGGACATTTTATTTTTTCTTCAACCACCTAAATTGGAAATGGGAACAACTAACAATCATAATGGGTATTTATTAATGTTAGGTGTAATAAATATGAACCATACAGCGTACGAACAATAAAAACCTAACATTGCTTTCAGACACGAAACTTGGCTTGGGCAAGGAGTTCCCTGACCCTGCCGTTTTTTTCGTTTAATAGTGTAAATTTTAATAAAAATTTTATATGTATTAGGTCTAACCCCCTTGATTTTATCGAAGACTGGCTTTAAGATCAGCCAATGCTTGTTTTAACCTCATATAATAAGGATGTACGAAGTGGGCTTCGGAAAGCTAGGGAGGGAAGTGGTATGATGCAGGGCTTGCACGAACACCGGCCCACATGCCTTGGTATTGCAAAACATGCAACCCGTCCACGCACGGTGTGATTTTACGTGCCATGCTGCTTCACAAACCATTTGTTGTCGTTAACTAGCTGTTAAAAGGCTAGTTTTTCAACAATTTTTTGATTAATAAATCGGATCCTACATATACCAACTCAATATTTTCATTTTTTTCACACCATTCTTAGGTGGTGTTTGTTTTTCTAAAATAGATCTATGCAACCTCTTCTGTCTGTGACATGCAGACCACGCGTAGACATTGCCACCTGCAGATCGTTTGTTTTTCCGAAAACGTTTCATTAAAAAAACGACCGCGTGAGCTCTTCTTGGTGCAGACTTTGCCAGCCACTTTTAAGATCTTCTAAGGTCTGCAAAGAGCTAAACACCACCACCATCCACCACCACCACCACCACCGTCTACCACCCGCCACTGTCTATCACCCACCATCGTCCATCACCACCACCACCATCCATCACCCACCACCGTCCATCACCACCACCATCCATCGTCCACCACCACCTACCGTCCACGTCCACCACCTACTGCCACCGTCCAGCACCACCTACCGTCCACGTCCACCACCTACCGCCACCGTCCAGCACCACCACTACCACCCACCAGCACCGTCCGTACACAATCACCAATTTATTTTAGAAGTCTACATACGTTAAAAAAACCAGACAACCTTCTTCTTACAGAGTTCAGATGTTTGATGCACCTCTTCTTCTATAGATGTATGTAGATGTTGTCCGCAGACTACAAAATTTTATCTAAAAAAAACAACACTTTAATCATTCTCTCTCAAAATCTTATTTTTTTCACTACTTCAATGGATTTAACCTCACGAAATGCTAAAAAACAAGTTATGGGCATCGAATGCGACGCTGGCACGAAAGAATGAAATATTACACTTTTGAGGATGTGAATAATTTTTTTTTTGTTTTTAATTCCTTTTATTATGATATTACTGTCTAAGCTTTTTATGTTGATTATATCTCTATACATTGCTCAATAATAAAAACTTTAATCATGTTTATTCAATCACGAATATGATATTAGACATCAAATTAGTAAAAGTTGTTGCAAATTTGCAATAGAGATCTGAGTTTCGAATGATAAATCGTGAATCCATGATTCCCGTTATGATGTCTTTTGCATGATGGATATATTTTCTAAGAGAGAATATGTAAGTGGTGTTCTTAAAAGTTTTGTATGTATCTTATGATCCTTTGATTATGATCAATGATGATGATCGGTTATAAAACTCTTGGCTTTTTCTTCATTTAAGATATTTAAAGGGAGATCATAAGTGCCCCTTAATTAATCATTAATCACAATTACCTCCATTAAGTAATCTTTAGGGGACTGATTATGTTATATTGGTTAAGTTAATTCAATGATCTATATGTTAGTTATTTCTAACATTTTTTGATGAAACCTTATATTATTTACAAGTTTCACAATTAATAAAATAATTATATATTTTTGTATTAGATTTTATTTATTAGAAAAGTATGTTAGGGTTACAAAGGTTTAGAGATGATCCGGGATTTGGGATTAGAGATAGAGAAAACTTATACAATGTTGTTGCAAGGATTTAGATACGATTGGGGTTGGGGTTAGAGATGGAAAACAGAGAAACTAGTGATTCCACTTATCCTAAGGTTGTGGGGTGTGAGAGAGTTTCCCCAACATCAACATCACCTTCATCTCACCACCTTCCTCTTCCCCTTCCCCTCTCCATCAAAGGGCTATGGTTCCCTTTCACCCCCCCCCCCCCCCACTCCTTCCCCACCCATCAACAAACAATAACCATACACATCAACAAGCACAGTTGATCGGGGCAGACGGGGAGGAGTTCCTGTGGGCACCAAAATTGGAACGGGAGGGGCGATGACAAACAACAACCATACACATCAATAAACACAGCAGATCGGGGCAGACAGGGAGGAGTTCCTGTGGGCACCGAAATTGGAATGGGTGGGGCGGTGTTCCCCGACAGGGGAGGCTGCCACCTCACCACCCCGGTGTTGTCCCCGTCATCACACCCCACCGCCTAACATGTGACCGTGACACTCATAAAAGAGTTATGTTATATACTAACTCAGCGGATATACTAGAAAATGACACATAAAACAAATAATGAATCCTTAACCTTCATTATTATGAAGTCTTTTGTTAAAAACCTAAACGGTTTTAATAAGATGGTGACCTTTGTTTCACTCCTTCCATCCTTAATAAAGAAGACTCAAAAACCGTGGAATTGGTTTGTCTATGATGGACCCCTAAAATCGTTTATGCAATTATTTCTTCTTATAGTTCACCGACCTCAGAGAACAAAGACCTAATTAAGTAAACCATTCTATAAATACATAAGTTATATATGTACATGCTATATTATATATTTCACCTATAGAGATTGATTTAACAAGTATTATTATCATGAAGGTATTTTGCATCTTTATCTATACCCGCAACTTATGTCATTAATTTGTTCATGTGGATACAACGATTATATCGTGTTTATTAGTTTTCATGTTAATTTATGTAAATATACATGTTGCAGAACAAGATTGTGATAAATATACAGACCAATTGCGAGAAATGTAGAACATATGCAATGAAAGAGGCTGTCAAAGCATCAGTACTAAGATATATAACCTTTTTTTTTATTTTATCTTTTTTATCTGTCTGTTTGATTCATTTTCTTCCAAAAAGAGATGTGTTTTTTTTCATGTAAATTCAAGAATAAAATAATAAATTCTTTTAGCATGTCTTTATATATAACGGATTACTGACTTTTTTATTTAATTTATATTTTCTATTTCTTTTTGGGATTCCGTCAGTAATAACCTACGGGTGTACTCTATAAGTAAATAATTTATGTTGATGATACTCCTTTGTTTAGTAATATGTGTAAAGGTGTGGATGCATGGTGTGATTGTTGATACTAACCGCAAGCTTGACTTACTTGTTGGTGCGAATTCGGTAGAGTGCAAGGAGAATACAAGAACCGAATGGTGGTTATCGGAGAAGGGGTGGATGCGGCGGCATTGACAAAGTCTATAGGAAGAAGATCAAGAATGCTTAGCTAGAAATTGTTCAACAATTGAAGTTGGAAGGCAAATAATGAATGTTATAACTGAAGTTAGAGGGCAACAATTTGCTAGATTTATATCTCTCTGAGAACTTGAGTGAGAATAAAATTTCGTGGAAACGTATGATTAAGGTTAAGGACTTTTAGCGGGTGTTACCTTTTGGTACTAGTTTCTTTTCGTAGGAGCTTTTTTTAATTGTGGCATATGAGTGTTATCATTTGTGTAATATGTTATTAACATGGTATTCACATTTTATCTACTATTCTCTATAGTATAGTTACACTAAAACAACTATATTTTCGTCCTCTTTCTAATTAAATAATATTTTTTTTTAATTTTATGATTATCTTTTCTCTCACCTCTAATTACAATCACTTTCAAAATATATTAAAAAATTATTGAAGTATCCCTCAAATATACATATTATTAATATTTTCTCTCTCTTCCGCTCATAAAAACTTACAACCACTATTTATAATATAAAAATCACCCTATCAGAATTTGATGGGTAGGATGTGAATGCTTTTATTTGTTTATAGCTTTTTAAGAATAATTTTAACACAATATTTTTTTTGTTTTGCTATTTTTGTCTAGTTCTATGTATATGTACGTTTTCTATAGCTCTTATATTTGGATGCATCTTTGGCGTCAAGAGTTTTTGGAAACGGTTTCTCTATTTTATAGGATAGAGATAAGGTGTGTTTATATCTTATCCTCCTTAAACCCTACCAATAACTTTTAACCATGAATGGTATTATACCGAGTATGATTGTTGTTTTTATTGTTTGGATACCAGTTAAGACTTAAACGTATTTACTGCATAAAGTTTTCATAAAAAAATATTGGCACATGTTAAGGATTAATAAATTTGTCACTTATTGGTAGTTGGAGGAGGAAATGAATGCTGTTAACTTAAAACTTTTGTAAAACTAGTGGGTTGCACCCATATTGCGCGACAGAACAAGCCGATTTTTCATAAAATTTAAACTAAACCCAAACACGATAGTAATAAATAGTGTTAATAAAAAACTAGAATAATCTACAGCTATCGTCCCACACATAACAAACCACTACGTTGTTTGGTTTCTATTTCTAAAATACACTAGTTTTTATTCCCACGTTACACAGCAGAAGTTTGATCATTTTTCCCTGTGGTACGTGGTGTGACTTTAGTCGTTTTCGGCTTGGCTCATCGGAAACCATAAAAGTGAAGATCGATAAGGTTCCAATAATACCATTTAAAAAAAGGCTTTTCTACCTATGCTATGTGGCGGGAGTTTGATCGTTTTTCTAGTGCTACTCGCCGTGACTTTGGTAGTTAATGACTCGAATCACCGAAAACCATAAAAGCGAATATTAATAACAGGTTTTCCCATGCAGTACGTGACGGGAGTATACTCAGCATTCCCCATGATATATGGTGGGAGTATGATCGTTTTTCCCCTTTGCTTCGTGACGTTACTTTGGCCGTTATCGGCTTAACTCATCGAAACCATAAAAGCGAATATCGATATCAGTTCCAATAATACCAATTAAAAATTAGGTTTTCCCTCGCGCAACACGCGGGAGTTTGGCCTTTTTCCCCTGTGCTACGCAATGTGATATGGTCATTATCAGCTCGACTCTTCGAAAACCATAAAAGCGAAAATCGATAAAAGCGAATATCAATACCGGGTTCTCCCCCACGCTACACGGTGCAAGTATGATCAGTTTTCCCTCATGTTACACAGCTTGACTTTGGTCGTCATCGGCTCGACTCATTGGAAAACCGCGAATTTAGATTTTGTTCCGATAATACCAACTAAAAAAATAAAAAATAGGCTTTTTCCATCGCACTACGCGGCGAAGGTTTGATCTTTTTTCCCTGTGCTACGCGGTGTGACTTTCGTTGTTATGCTATACTCATCGAAAACCATAAAATTGATACTCGATAAAAACAAATAATAATAACGGTTTCGATGATAGCAAGGAAAAAACAAAAAAAACCATTAAAAATACAAAAAAACATAAAAGAAAAAAATGCCCACTATTCATAAAACCATTTATTAATTGTTATATAGTTGGATTTCTCCGCGCTTTGCAGCAGACTTTCAGTCAGTCAATATCGATTTGGTTGATTATAGTACTATAACGATACTAACACTCAGTATAGCAATTAACATGTGTTCACATCGATTGAAATCCATAAAAACAAATACCTTTAACGATACCATTGTTCGATCGATATCGGGTCGGTTCGTTATGGTACCGGTATCACAATACCAAAATAATATTCTTTAATATGTTTAATGTCAAAAGTAAATCTAATGATAAACTATTATCATATTAAAATAAAAAAATAAAGATACTAAAAAAGCTATATAATAATAAAAAACTAAACCTACTATTCATACAACCTTTTAAATTATATATATATTATTAACATGTGTTTACATCGATTGAAATCCATAAAAACAAATACCCGTAACGACACCGTTGTTGTTCGATCGATATTGGTTTGTTTCGTTACGATACCAGTATTATCATACCAAAATAATATTCTTTAATATATTTAATGTTAAAAGTAAGTCTAGTAATAAACTATTATCATATTAATATAAAATAATAAAGATAAAAAGCTACATAATATTAAAAAACTAAACCTACTATTCATAAAATATTTCGATTATATATATATATATATATATATATATATAAAAAATAAATATTGCTAGCTAAAATCAACAAGAATTATTAGGTGTAATCATTTGCCACTGACCCAATTAGCTTTCATTAATTCTTTTATTTGTGATTTAGACTCTGGGGAGTGAGGTTCCGGTTTAGATATAGGAACCCCACCCATGCCGTGTACTCCATCCCTTAAGGGTTTTGGGTTTGGGGGTTGCCCGTTGGGGCGTGGGATTTGGCCGGTGGTGGGGCGGGGCTGGGAATGAGGTGGCTATGTAGGATTAGTTGGTTTTTTTAACGTTAGTGTTTGATCATTGGCAACGGCTAATTTAATAAAAGTAAACTTTTTATTATATATAATAGACACACACCAATCAAACAAAACATCTTTCAGAAAGCATCTACACACTCTAAAAATTCAAAAGAAAAACAAAATGCAATCTTTAAATTCGTCAGATTCATATGACCAATTTGTTTTGTCATCTTAATCCGACATCCGATGATGAAAGCATGAAAATGATATTATCACCTGTTCAAAAAGTGGTATAAGCTATTGTTGAGGATAAAGATAAAGGGAGTTCCCAACCCAAACGGACAATGTATATAATTCGCGGACGACAGCCACCAATGATTTATTCAGGGGCGGACCTACCTTATTGGTAGGGGTAGCCCCGCTACCCCTTGGCGCTCCAATGGTAGTGTAAATTTTTTAAAAATTTGACAGTTTTTGATTTCGTTACCCCTTTTCTATAAAACGTTACCCCTACGAAGATTTTCTGGATCCGCCACTGGATTTATTGGTACGTGATTACTTCTCACCCGAACCAACATATGATGAAAAATAAATATCAGGCGGCGTATTCGAATTAGTCGAAATTTATTTTTAATAATATCAAATGATTTAGAGGAAAAATATGATTATTTCAAAAACCCCTGATGCGCATGGTAGTTTGGGATTCTCCACGTTGTAAAAGGTCATGGGTGCACTTATAAAACTTGGCTTATGGCTCTAGTGGTCAACTATTTAAAGATGTTGATGCGAATGGCTAAGGAAACTCTTCATAATTTTGGTGAGTATCTCATTGAACTATATATAGAAAATAATTGAGAAAACCACGTTCAGTGACATACAACAAATTTTGGAGTTGCATGACGAAAGACATGATTTCCCCGGATGCTTGGTAGTTTAGATTGTATGAAATGGGAGTAGGAACTTTGTCCAACCGCATTGCAAGGCCAATACACGAGTGGATATCATGGAAAACCGATTATGATACTTGAAGTGGTTGCATCACAAGATCTTTGGATTTGGTATGCATTTTTTGTGGTGCCTTGTTTGCATAACTATATAAATATTCTTAATCAATCGCCCATTTACAACGATCTTATAAACGATGTTGGAACGAAAGTGTATCAGCGCAAGTAAACTATTCCAAGATATTGTCTGCTTTGCCCCCGATGGGTTGCCCATCCAGGAACTCATGGTTTTATTTTCACCCGACGAGTTGCTCGCCCAGGCAAAACGTGTCTTGGTAGAGAAGGTTTCCACCCCCTTAAAAGGAAGGCTTCGTTCTCCTCCTCAACCGAAGTGGGACTTACATCTCCAGCACCCTTAGGGAGCCCAGCATCCTCCCTGGCACACCGGCCCGGCCCCTGGCTCTGATACCATCTGTAACAGCCCAAGTAAACCATGCCAAAATATTGTCTGCTTTGCCCCCAAAGGGTTGCCCATCCAGGAATTGAAGCTTTTGTTTTCTCTCGACGAGTTGCTCGCCCAGGCAAAACGTGTCTTGGTAGAAAAGGTTTCACCCCCTTATAAGGAAGGCTTTGTTCTCCTCCTCAACCGATGTGTGACTTACGATTAACATGGACCATTGTGACACCCTAGGCAAATCCCACATCGGCCGTGGTTAGGAGAGATCCCTGGTTCATAAGTTATACAATGACTCTTAAATCACCAATGCGTTTTGGGCTTAGTTGGTTTTGGAGCACATGAAAACTCCACAGTTAAGCGTGCTCGGGTGGGCGTAGTATTAAGATGATGACCTCCTGGGAAGTCTCCACTGGGCCAACCAAAAACAAACCCGTGAGCTCCTAGATGGCAACCCATCAGGGACAAAGCAGACAATATTGGTGATAAAAAGGACCGGATGTTACAAATGGTACCTGAGCCGTTAGGGATGGTGGGGCAAATCTAATCGAGGACGATGAGTCCCTAAGAGGGGGTGATTGTAACGATACCGAAACCGACTACCGAAAGATTAACATGGACCATTATGACACCCTAGGCAAATCCCGCATCGGCCGTGGTCCGGAGAGATTCCTGGTTCATAAGTAATCCAATTCCTTTTAAATCACCAACGTGTTTTGGGCTTAGTTGGCTATGGAGCACATGAAAACTCCACAGTTAAGTGTGCTCAGCTGGGAGTATTACTAGGATGGGCGACCTTATGGGAAGTCTCCACCAAAGAAACCAAAAACAAATCCATAAGCTCCTGGATGGGTAACCCATCGCGGCAAAGTGAACAATATTGGTGGAGAGAGGGGCCGGATGTTACAGAAAGGACCTTTATTTTAAACGTGGTCAAATACAAGTGCGTGTATTATCTAACGGATGGAATTTACCCTGAGTATGTTGTGTTCGAAAAAATAATTTTCACAGGATACAACGTTAGATGAAAAAAGAACAAAGTTTAACATAACTCAAATGGCGACACACCAAGACATCGATCGAGCTTTTGGAGTTACACAGAAAAGATGGTGCATTTAAGCATGCCATGTCGATTGTGGGAAAAAGAAAAATATAAGAAATGTGATGTACACGTGTATTTTAATTTACACAACATGATTTTAGAGGATGAAGGACGTGAAATTTGTAAATACTATGGGGAGGAGAGGCAATCAAATAACAAAGACATTAGCGATGATGCGAGAACATTAAACAGATTGAAATCCGTAACAGACAGACACATCACAACCTTCAAGCGGATTTGATTGAACATATTTGGACAGTTCCGAGATATAACCCCGATGACGATGATGATAATTGAAATATGTGATGCAATAGTTTTATTTTTATTTGATATATTTTTTAAATTTAGGATGTAGTTTTTAGTATACTTTTCACTGCTTTATTTTAAATCAATATAAACTAGTATTAGGTTCCCGCGTTACGGCGGGGGCGTAAAACAATGCCAAAAAGCACGAATGCCACATCATCGTCAACATTCACCAACACAGAAGTTGCGACGTGTTAATGTGAATAAACTAGACTGAAGCGTAAAACATATAAAATAATAACTAAGTCGATATAGAACCCGCACATTACAATGAAGTTATCAAATAGGGAAAATAGATGACATAAAAACGTTGAACTACACATGCACGTTGCGTCATGTTAACTCGCAAAATTTAGAACTAAGTGTAAAACGAAACGTAAAAACGTTGAACCACACACGCACGTTGCATTTTATTAACTCGGAAAATTTAGACAAAGTGTAAAACGAAAAATTTGCGAAAGATGAAAAGTATAGGTAATCAAAGTTGAAGGTAAAAAAGTTGTGAGTCTAAATATAAAAGATACAAAGTTTTGGGTTAAAAATAAACAAATTAAGTAGTTTTGGGTGGAAAGAAATTTATCATATACTTGTGGATTAAAAGTATAAGAAATCATTTTTTTAAAACACCCTAATGTATAAGTACAACACTAATATGCATAAAGGTGTTGATAATTTATAGTGTTTAAAAATCTTTTTTTATAAATTTAATTCATTTGTTTAGTAAAAGAAAGTATTAAAAAAACTAATGTCACGTGTCAAATCCTACCCCAAACACAAGCCCTTCCATTCTCCTACCTTTTTGGGCTTAAGTTAGAAAGCTCACACTGCCTACGTAACAAACACGTATCAACTTATGCCTTTAACCCAAGCCTCTTAAAATTTTAACAACTAAAATAACCTTTATATATGGGGTTTGTTGTAAAACAATGGCCTAATAGCATCCAATATATGATATATGTAACAAGAATTATAGAGATCATATAGAGAGAAAGATAGAAAGAAGAATCGAAGAACTCATTCTTATTGATGTAAAGTATGAACTACATATCTGCCTCTATTTATAGGCTTACAAAAGATGGGAGTTAAGTACATGGAAAGTCACCATATTATGAAGACATGTGGATAGTCATACATTAAAGATAATAATTCATAACACCCCCCTTGACTATCCACGTGATAAAATAATATATTACTCTTATAATACGCTTAGTGATGCTGCCACTTTAAAAACCTTGCTCGGAAACCCAGTGGGATAAAACCATAGCTAAGGAAAAAAGAGTGCAACGCGTATTATTCTCTCCCTGATGTTTTGAGCTCCTTGAGTCGACGCATCCCGATCCGTGAACTAGTTTCTTGAATGTTGAGGTCGGAAGTGATTTGGTAAACAAGTCTGTCAAATTTTTGCTAGAACGAATTTGTTGGACCACAATATCACCATTATTTTGTAAATCATGTGTAAAAAGAACTTTGGTAAGATATGTTTGGTTTCGTTTCCTTTAATGTTCCTTAAATTGTGTTATGCATGTCGTGTTCTCTTCATATATTATTGTTCGTCTTTTATCCCCCTAATAAATACCACAAGATCTACCAATATGTTGTATGACAGACCTCAACAAACGCATTCTCGACTAGCTTTATGGATTGCCAATATTTCTTCATGGTTAGATGAAGTGGTTGTGATTGTTTGCTTGACGGGACGCCATGAATTGTAGGGCCTCTATATGTAACTAAATATCCAGTTTAAGATCGACCATAATGAGGATCAGACATATAACCTGCATCTGCAAGTCTAACCAAACTTGTTTTAACTGGTTAGTAAAATACAAGCCCATAAAGTACCTTGAAGGTACCGAAATTTTTTTTACCCCATTTTAATGCCTCTTTGTTGGCATGAACTATATCTTGCCAATAAATTTACAAAAAAAAATAATGTATCCGGTTAGTTTATAACTAACATGAAGTATTGCATCAACTACACCCTACTATGGTACATGTGTACTAATAATATCTATTTACAATATGACAAGGATAATTTATTTTTCTACCAAATAAGTTAACAATCTCTTACTTTCTTAGAGTTGCACTTAAACATATTAAAATGCCTAACATCTTCCAGATACAATTTGGTTAATATATATAATTATCGTTAAACAAATGTCAACCGGCATGCCATCTGTTCAGAAGATATCTAGATATCATCAACATATCTTATAATATTTTATAAACATGATATTAAACACATGATCGAGTACATAATATTCATGTCCCTTTTCTCCTAGATAATCATTGAGTTGATTATAGTTGACTCAACTATTTTTTCGAACTTCATGTAAATATTTCTCGAGCTTTTAATCTTAGTGTTTCATACATTTACAATCTGTCATGGACTTCCTTCCATGTTGACCAATCATGTGCATTCTTCAAAGTTTTGTCTCATAAGCTTCATCAGTAAACACATCATGTTCTATTTTCTATTCAATGAATTCGTTAACTATTATTTCATTTTCATACTATACCATCTTGTGCATACTTTATTGGGATATCATAATCACCATATACTTATTACTGTATAGGAATTACATCCTTACGATGTTTGCGTTTAAGCACTAAACTGCTTCTCGAAACTTATCATGAGTTCCATTTATATTCAATTCATGAATATATACAACAAGTATAATTTACTTGGATCCAAATATGTATACATTATTCATATCGTTCTCGAGAACTTAGTTTACATGATTTTGAAACTTTAAATACTTTAAGAATATCATATAAATTTCATTGTATTATATATTTTAGGATACCATAATCTCCATTAGACGCATATCAATTCTCTCTAGTATTACCAGACTAAAAAAAGTTGTTACATCCACCACTAGAAAGTATTTCTCCTTATAATAAATTACAAGTATTTACGGTTATGCATGTTCCATCAATTGTGTCTAATATTGTATAATTTCACTTTTCTAATTATGCTTTCGAACAAAAGGCTCATTTGTATAAAACAATTTTTAGAACTTTTAGTTTTATGGATCAATCATCCAATAACTTCAAAATCATGAGAGATTGTAATTCTGCCTCATTTGCGTCTTTCTGTTTTGGCCAATCATTTCGTTTATCGGCAGATCTTAGTTCTTGATCCTCAACATTTTCAATATTTTAAGCACTATTTATATACAACATTATCATCGACGTTGAATTTTGTTTCGATTCCATATATTCCCAGACATGATACATAAATTAGTGAGATCTCTTCATTTTTAGGTACCCAACTTCTGGAACCGTCATGTCTAATTTCTCTTTAGGAGACACTTTTACTATACCTCGATACCATTTTTATTACTTGCTCCATTTTCAAGGATTTTTATCTTGGAACCGACTAGTCTACCATGCTTCAAGCGTGTCATAGACTCATCACCAATGTATGGTTGTCCTTTTGTGATGCTAATATTAGTTGGAACATTAGCAGTTAATACATGTGACTTAGCTAGTCACTCTATTTAAGTCAGTTAATATGCCTGGTAATTAATTTGTTAATTATTATAAATGAATTATCCTTTAAACTATCAGTTCAGAAATTTGAGGAACAAGATGAAATGGTGATAATTGATTCTAACTTTTCAACTGCTTTTTATCTCCCACCTCATGTTAAGAATATTGATTCGTTAAAAGGAAAATCAATAAATTGAGTCTAAACGAAACCCATGTTAATGACTCTAGTCCATAGTGATTCATATCCAAAATATATTCCCAACCCTCATAGAGGTCCCATCTTTGTGTGTTGTGGTGAAATAATTTTAATGTATACAACACAACAAATTCTTAAATGAGAAAAATTTGGTTCCTAACCAAAAACCAACTATATTGAGGAGGAAGTTTAATTACTTGCTTTCTTATTGTGAATTTAAATTACAACATGTAAAAACAAATGCTCCCATATTCAAATATGAACTTTTGCTCTGATGATTATTGGCTTTCAATCAATCATAGACATTTGGTTATCATCTTCAACAAAAGCAATTCGCGTAACGACATTTGTCACACTTATTGCAATAATCATTAGTAAAATGGGTATCAAGATCACCACATATATCAATATAAATATAATACGCTAAAATTATGTGCTTGCTATCTTGAAAGGTAAGCCACAAGTCACGCAAACTTTAGGTTGCGGATTTGATAACCATTTAGACAATGAATCGATTTAAAAATACTAAATGGTATATACAATGTCCTTTCCATAATATTTTAGGGATTTACGCCGAACTTGTAGTTGGTAATAATTAACTTCCCCTTGAGAGCAAACGTTACATATATAATTATCATGAAGACACTTCAGGTTCTTCAGTAGATTTCACATCATCATTGACTCGGTATGGTCTAACCAGTCATGCCAGTCATTAAATAATTATGATCCATAAACTTTAGGTTTATGATCATCATATATGCCTTTAGTTGCACTCGTGTTTGTTTAATGCACGATACAAGATACAAGATAATAATAATTATTATTTCAATCATTCATATATAACATATTTTTCATATTTTATTCGTCTATAATCACTCCCTTAGTATGTCACTTCGTGTGGTCGATTTCAAGATTAACATGGTTGATCTTATTATCAACATTAGGATCATTACAATTTCCTCGTTCACCATGATCATGACCTTTATAACAATCATTGTATAATCATCACATTATTAACTTACTTGATCTCATTATTAACATGAGCATCATAATAATTTCCTCAACTACCATGACCACGAACTTTACACATATCATTATATCATCACATTCACCTTAGGGAATGAATTATAAATACACAACTTTCATGGTGGCACTATTACACATTACATCATCACATTTATTTCATGGAATGGATTAGAACCACACAACCTACATTCCAATCATTTCAAACCTTATATATTATTTAGTAATATTGCTACTTTACGAGCATATTTTAGGTTTGACAAATGGAAGTTGTTTTATTCAACGTATTCTTATAAATAATCTTCTCATCTCATGATATATATCAAGAAGTAACTACATGACCAAGTCATTATGATCTATTAGTGTAAAATCTTACAAGCTTCCATATATTTATAATGGTTCACACTTCGGGTGTCATGTCTTTACCTCAAAATATTTTAAATAAGTAAGCATGAATTTAAACATGCTTATAAGATTTCATGAGAATGATAACAACAATAAAAAACTTTGAAATATTATCCCAACAAATAAATCATAATATGTAGAATATAATGTCAAATTATATAGTATATGGTGTTATAACATATGCAAATATGTATAGTTTATGTTTTAATCTGTCATGGTATAGCCAATCACAAGTATAGATTATATGCAACTATTTTTCACTCTAATAGCATGATACTTTAATAACGTATGGAAAATAACGTATAACATACATATTTTGTTATATATACAAACATTTCAACTATTTAAGTCTTGTATAATTCATAAATTTATAAGTAAGTTAAAATGCAAGAATTGAGATGATAACATCTACAGGTATCATGGCAATTAAATTATACAATACATGATCTTATAATATACTGTTACAGTATAAACAATTTATACTAAAATTTTATGAGATAATATGTTTTCTTTTCTTAGAAGCCAATATATATATATATATATATATATATATATATGTGTGTGTGTGTGTGTGTGTGTGTGTGTGTGTGTTATATTTTTAACCTACAACGGCATAACCAATCACATGAACATCTTACAGTATAAAAATATGTGTCAATTTACCTTGATGCATATGGAAGACACAAACATATAAGATATGAAAGAAAGACGTGTGCTCAATCTCAATATTTTGATGATTGAGTTGACATTGTTATATTATGTAACTCTAACATCACACATGTTACAAAACGGCGTTGGGGTTTATGAATTAACCAAAATAATGTAAGTGACTTTGTAATAAAACTCATCTCGACTTGAATATGGTTGTGGTTTATAAATCTATAACTGCTTGTTTAAAAAAAAGGTAAATTCTTTTCAAATGTTAAACAAGATAATCAAGATCACTAATCCATACACATTTATAAATATACATCATAATCATAATAAAATATTGTATAACAATTCCTAAAACTATAATTTAAAGTTCCAAAATATTATTCGCATGAAAACTACAGCTGAACAATTTTTGCTCACTGAATACCAACAACATCACAAAATATTAAATACAATAGAAAGATTTATTTAGTCATAAGTACAATTTAACGTCCTTTATGTTAGTAGATTATATAAAATCTTTATTAACCCATTCATGTTTAAACAGACAATGAATTAGTTAAAATAAAGGAAACAAGTTTTGGTACGAAAGAATTTTCATGTGCTATTCGTCACAAATATATTCAATTAAAAGATTAGATCAATTATAATATGAATAAACCATCTTTTAGTATATAGTATCACATAATAAATGTCCAAATAATAATCTGTTTTGATAAATGATTCACTATAAAATAATTAATCATGTACAATTTGCTTTTTCTAACAACGTATAATTCATAAACATGTTGAAAATAAATATATAGATCTTGATACATCCCAAAATTGTATAAATTATAATACGGATTGGGAGACTCAATAGAAAACTAAAGTTTAACTTGTATGAATTACATTATGGTCTTAGAAAGAATTAAGAATAATGATAGGTAAACGATGACTTACCTTACAATATGCAATGCTATCCGATTCTAGAATTAATTCATGTTGATAACGTGTTGTAAAACAACGGCCTAATAGCAACCAATATATGATATATGTAAACAAGAATTATAGAGATCATATAGAGAGAAAGATAGAAAGAAGAATCGAAGAACTTGATGTAAAGTATGAACTACATATATGTCTTTATTTATAGGCTTACAAAATATGGGAGTTAAGTACATGGAGAGTCACCATATTATGAAGACATGTAGATAGTCACACATTAAAGATAATAATTCATAACAGGGTTATTATCAATATCCCTATCACGTCCATTAAAGATTTGTATGGCGTAATATAGTGTGTAGTATTACAATATATACTACAAATAAAAGATGCACATTGGACAAATATGCAATGAGGCAGTTAGTACTCCAACCATGTAAATCGAACTCGATCATTGTCGCAATCACAAGACTAAAGAGAAATGAAAGATTATGTGAAATTAGAAACATTCTCAAAACAAGAACCGGCACCACATACCAAAATGAAACCGATTCAAAGCTTCACAACTATGAGGCCACGCCGAACATGGTCATTTCGAGCAATTGCGGAACCACATGTAAGGGTAGGGGGCAACTCCCTTAAAAAAGAATTTAGTGTGTATTGTAGACGACTCTTCGTAAAAGTTTGGTTAAACCATAAGATCGCTCCACACTAGAAAATAAATCGTTGAACCGCCACGGATTCCACACAAGCCACAAAGAAACTTGCTATTTACCATGAGAGACCCGGAAGAAAAGAGTATTATATAGTTTTATATTTACAAATTCTTACTTGACAATTGACAAATAAAGATGCGTGCCTATTTGGTTGTCGTATTTATATATTTAAATTTAAATTAAATTTGATTTTGTATAGAATATACATAAAGAAGTAAGCTTATATAACCAATATAATAGTGTTGGAGGTTTATTAGGGTAAGACAAAAAGTAAAGAAATGAAGAATCATGAATTTTATACGTAATATAAACTCATTTTTACATTTTTTTTGAAACATGCATATAAAAATTTAGAAGTCCTTCTCATAAACAAACTAATTTCTGCATAAACAAAAAAAAAAGTTACTTTATATTATTTCTATTTGACTTTTCAACTTATTTTTCAAAACTTTTTTTATTAGAAAGGTTTATATGCAAAAACTTTAAATTAACTTGTTTTATTAGAAAGGCTTATACATATTTATATGTAAAAACTTTAAATAAATAATTATATATAAAAGAGTTTTTATAAACGTTTACAAGCAAAACCAATAGTTTCTCGGCTTCTTGCTTTTTTTTACGGGTTCCACCCCTATAATAGTGATACTTTAAATATTCTTTTATAAATACATAATTTCTCGGTTCTAACCCTATAATAGTAGGGGTGTTCAAGATCGGATTTTCTGGTTTTCAGATATTCGAAAATTTCAAACAATGAATATTAATGCTAATATCTGAATCCTTGTTCGAAATTTCGGATACGGATCCAAATATCCAAAACGATATCCGAAGTCATAAAAACCTTCAA
The DNA here is from genome assembly GCA_947069175.1 of Scalesia atractyloides. Lineage (NCBI taxonomy): Eukaryota > Viridiplantae > Streptophyta > Magnoliopsida > Asterales > Asteraceae > Scalesia > Scalesia atractyloides. The sequence goes on from CAMTDV010000008.1 coordinate 64,451,096, forward strand.
AAAATTCGTTTTATGCATAGATTAAAATTAAACCTATATTCGATTTTCTAAATTTTCAACGCTAGAAAAACGAACTTTTATAAATCCACATCCGAACCTGATTATTTGCTATTTTTTTGCTATATTCCAAACTAAACATAGTGCTCATATACTATATATAGCTAAAAAAATATTAGTTTTCGGATATATGATAATCCGAAAATTTTAGAAATCCACATCTGACTCCTAAATTTGGGATTATCCGTATTTCGGATTTAATTTCGGATCCGAATTTTTTTGAACACCCATCTGTATAATAGTGATACCTTAAATATTTTTTTTTATAAATATTCAAATCTGTCCTACCTAATAAAGTTTATAATTAGGGAACACATGCCATTTATCTATAGCCTCCTTTTTAGTTTTTCCCGCCTAAAAACACAATTCCCTTTGGTACACCGGTTTGGTGGACCCATTTAACAAACTCAGGTTAAAATTGTATTAGGTTTCTAAAGCTTATAACTCGAATTTATACGTTTCATTCGCATTTAGACCTAGGTAGTGTTTGGTATGCAGGAATGAGAGGCGGAATGGAATGGACTACTACGAGGGAATGAAAAAACATGTGTTTGGTTGGTTAAGGTAATGGAATAACTCATTACATAAGGCATTCCATTCCCTCAAATTCACTCTATCCACTTGTCACACCCCGACCCGCAGCGGAAATGGTGATCGGGACATGATTGGGTTTTCATCAAAGCTCATGACATTTACTATAAAGTTTCATATTTATTTTTTCTTTTTGAAGAACATTACAATAAGCATACAAATACAACATGTTCAAATACATTTTTCATAACTTCATTATTTTTCTTCTAAGGCAATTTCCTATGTGTCCCTTGTTTCAACCTGTTCACCTGTATCATGTGTAAAAATAGGGTTTTGGGTCAACAAAAAGTTGGCGAGTGAATCTTATTTAAACATTTGAAATGATTAGTTATGATGGTTATTTGAATAAAATTTTGCATAACCAAATATGAATTAACGTAAATGTAAATTTAATCGCAAAACACATAATATACACCAAATGAATGATTTTGAGGCACGCGATGTTCAACTCGTCTCCCACGAGGAACTGATGGGCCTAGTGAATGATTTTGAGGCACGCGGTCTCCCACGAGGAACTGATGGGCCTAATGAATTGATTTGCACGCAACTTGACTAAATGTAAACACACATTACAACAAACAATATTTACACTATAAGTTAGATCATATAATGGTAATAGCACGAGTTTGAATAAGCGAAATAATTAAAGCGACACATGATACACCCCAAAACATGAATAAAAAGGGGAATTTGTAAGAATTCACTCACAGTGGTTGCGTTTCTTGGATTGACGATGAATGCGCACGAATTTGGATTTAATCACAAGAGAAACTAACCTAAATAATAACATAATAATTCGATAAATAAATAAACTTTTATTTGAGATTAATATTTTTAATTAGTGTTCTTAATGGGGTTGTTAGATTTATTTTTGTGAGTTTAAGGAAATTTTCTAACTTCAAAAATATTATTTTTAAGTGTTTTTAATTGATTTTTAAATAAAGTAAATAAATAAAAAGAAAATAAAAATTTTGACTTTTTGACCGTTGACCGGACCGTTGACCGGTCGGACTGCGTTTATTCTGTGCGCTGAGTGAGGTTCGAACTCGTGACCTCCCGTATACGTGCACGCAGCTCTACCAACTGAGCTACGTGTCTAACCCGAAATATTTCTGATTTTAATTATATTTATATACTGTTTAGATTATACCGAATTTTATTTAATTAAAAAGGTTTTTAATCTAATCGAACCGGCATGCCTGTTAACACTCGAACCCGCAACCTTCTTGTTGTGTTGCACCCAGCCCAACCAACTGGGCTGGGTGTCTAACCCGATATATATTGAAATGTTATTATACTTAACATCTTACAGCGAGTTAATATGGTTTCGGTTTAAAAAAGAACATTTTTATTTCAGAGGATAGGGTTGTGTCAAGGATCGAACTCGAGGCGTATGCTTTGTAATTTGCACACAGTCCACCACTGGACTGTGTGTCTAACCCGGTATATTTACCGATTTTAAATTCCTTTAAACACATTTCAACTTCATCTTCTTCAATCGACTTAATACCCAGAAACATAACTCGACTGTTTAATCAAATCTTATTGAATTTAATTGTTTGATTATTACTGATAACGGAAATAATTAAAACAGAAAAGGGTTTAAGGATGTTGTACCGAACAGGTGTGATCTCCGATGAAGTTCCGGTGACTGAAAGAAATTCCGGCGAAGTGTAACTTGCGACAGAGGATCTACAGGAAGCTTGAGGTGAGTGTGGGTGATTTCTGTCTGAGCTCTAGAAGTCTTATTTTAGAGTAAAGCAGAAGAAATGAAATGGGTTCGGTTTTCCGGCGACATAATGTTTTCCGGTGAGGCTTCAGAAACAGCAAAATTTGTACAGAGGGTGATGATTGAGAGTTTGAGCGAGTGAAAGTGAGGTGGGGCATCGATATTTATAGGGCAAATCACCGATTTCGGTTATGGTTAAATCATTCTTCGGTTTTTTTTGTAAATCATTGAATTTGGTCAGTTTTTGAATGCAATTAAGGTTAGATTTCGGTTATAACTGACGTTAGTCGTCAATTACACTCGCTTGATTCCGGAGTCAAAGGAAACGGTCGCAAATCGGCGTAATTTCCGGCGACTGCGGATTTGGGCGCGCTGGTTACCGATTTTGAGTTTCGAGTTTTATGTTAAGTATTATTTATTTCAGTATTATTCCAAACTTAAGTGTGTGGCGGAGTGGTGTGTTGGTTGTTTGTTGAACCGGCTGACCCGGGTTCGAAACCCGGCAGCCTCATTTATTTTTTTTATTCACTTATTTTTATAAATTTTCAATTATAGGTTTTAATTTCTAATATATTTATTAATTATGTATTGTTTAAAATTTATTTGAGCATTAAATAAGCAACGAAAATTTTTAACTGGTCATTCGATTAATAAACGAAGCGGGTTTTGGAAACCCGTTTTTCGACGGATGTTACAGTATCCCCTACTTTTAGATATTTCGTCCCGAAATTTAAGTAGTGGTATGTTTGACTCGAAAGGAGGGTGGTTTTGACAATGACATACTCCGAAGGGGGTAAGAGTTTAAATTTTATCTGAGGCGGTAACGTTCCTAGTAAGGGTTGAATACCCTGCTACAGGAATCGCTTTTTGATGCCTAAGATAAGGAATATTGTTAAACAGAGTTGATTGACTAGGTATGATCTCATGCACAAGAGTTTTGAGAGAATCGATACGTTTGGAAAGATAAGGTTACATCCTAAAACAAAACTTCTACCACTAAAACCTACATGGAACTTCTCATAACCCCCTAACAATGCCTCTGATCCTTTGGCAAGAATACTTATATATAGGAAGTACCAGCGGCGTATGCACCATATTCCTGTCAAATTTTCATTGGCTTTATCAGTAAATTATGATTAGTTCTATGTGACTCTAAAACATAAACAAACACAACAACCAAAACTTGAGTCTCAAATCTGAAAGTATACATGATTGAATGATGACAGTACCTCTCTCGTTTGTTATGATGAAGGGGTTAGTCTAGGTAAAAGTGAGACACAACCCAACTTCTTTGAATGATGAGAATGAGATACGTCGAGATGTATGATGATATGAATGTTAAATCAATGAGTATAAAAACAAAACTTGAAATTGTAATTCGCATTAAGATTCTTGGATACATAAATTTCAAATTTAAAATTGAGATACGTAAAGATTGAGATAACATAGAGAAAACATAAAAACTAGACGGTTGGAGTTGAGTCCTGATTTTTGGTGAGGGAAGACTAGTTGGGTAGTTCGTTTGGGCCGTTATTATCTTCAACAGGATTGGGGTTGATGTTGTAAGCTCTTCCTCTTGCTGGGGGTGGAGCTGGGTTTGCTTGATTTACTTGGTTAACTGGGTTTGCTTGAGCTTGGGCGTTTATGATGTTAACCAATCGAGGGCACGTGTTTCTAAAATGGGTAGGGTCGCCGCAATTAAAACAAGCTCGAACATCCGGAAACATGGGGTATTGGGGTTGTTGATATGTTTGGATCATGTTTTGAGTAGGGGGTGAGGTTTGGTTTTGAGAGGCGCGACAAGCCTTGCTCAAATGACCATAGCGTCCACAATTCGCACATAGTCGACAAGGTAAGGTAGATGGATGGTGATAAAAACAGGTGTTGCATTGAGGGTGAGGTCCAATGTAAGGTTTCTTATTTGGGTAAGTTGAGTTGGGTGCTACTTGAGTGATTGGGATAGCTTGGAGGGGTACGACTTGTGAAGCTGGTTGATTCTGTTGAGTGACAGCGAAAATTTGCCTATCTCGTTTTCTCTTAGAAGTGGGTTGAGAAGGGGATTTGGTTTGGGTGGAGTTTGAGGTTTCAGTTGATGCTTTATCCTTCTTCTTCTCCTCCTTGAAGTCCTTATTTCGTATGCGGTTTTCGGTGAGCTCTGTAGCTAACTCCATTGCTGCTTCTAAAGTTGCAGGTGTGGTACTTATTACAGGGTCTTGAATTTTTGAAGGAAGACCTCGAATGTAGTGCTCGATTAAACGGTAGAGAGGAGTGAACAAGTTGGGGACCATCTGATTCAACTCAAGGAATCTCTTGTTGTATGTGGTGTGGTCGCCTTCCTTTTGTTTCAAAGAATAGAACTCATCCTCTAATTTCTTGATTTCGCTTCTTGGACAGAAACGTCTTGTCATGATTTCCTTCAACTCTTCTCAAGTCAAAGTCATAGCATTCTCAGTACCTCGCTTGGCCTTCTCTGTATTCCACCATGTAAGTGCTACTCCAAACAAACGACCGGTAGCATATCTCACCTTGCGATCATTGGGACAGTCGCAATTGAGAAAGGTGTTTTCCATCTCCTCAAACCAATGGAGGAGAGCGGTGACACCTTCAGTCCCTTCGTATTTTGGAGGATCGCAGGATTTGAAATGTTTGTAGGTGCATTTAGTGGCTTTTGGGGAAGGATTGACAATGTCTTGATCTTCTTGGTGGATTGGGTTGACGGGATTAGCGGTAAGGGCCTGTTGTACTTGAATTACGATGTTGGGTATTACGGCAGCCATTTGTTGAGCGATTTGGGCAGCCATGCGCTCGCGGGATTTTCCTTATCTCATTTTTCTACGAGAGAGACTGGAAGACATCTACAAGAAATACGCATCGAGAGTATGAGTTTGACGTTTTAGGTGTCATGTGTCGTATGTAGGAATGAACATTCATAAAATAAATATAGAATAATAAATCTACTACATCCATAGGATGTCTTGGGCTTTGCTCGTAATTGGGCCTTGCATGCCGCCATACTTCACCTTCGTAATCATGTGGGCCCCCATGATTACATGGTCTTTCATATGGTTCGCATGTGTTAGCCTGGTAACGTACACTAAAAACCCGGAGAAAATCGAGAAATATGAATGTAACGTATGAAATTCGGAGTGCATCCAGGTGTGGACACGGTGACACCTCAAAGTGGGGTTAGTTCGAACGACGTTTGGTGTGGCATGCTTTGGCCTAATAGGTCCTTCGTACTCTCATCGTTAGTCCCCAGGTAGGCAAACTGGTCCGTTATATTGGATTTATACGAATGCCAACCTAGACAGGACGTTCCGACTACCGGTACTTGTACCCTTACAGTTACTACACGCCCGTCGTAGAACTCACTTTGATGAGATTGAAAAACGAAAAATGCGACAAAATCTTGAATAAAGGAATATGAGGATGACTTGAATATGTGAACATTGATATATGCTAATGAATGTATATGTAAGCATGTTATAAGTATAACTTATTAAATATCACACAGTATGATAGTGGAAGTGTTTGCATGCATTTGTGTATGTAATAAATACGAAACAAATAAACATCATGAGTTTGCATGTAACCACATAACAATTAAAATCTAATCAACTATAGTATAGGCTCTAAAGGTCTAATAACCTATCCTATATCCCTATAGTCAAAAGCTCTGATACCAATCTGTCACACCCCGACCCGTAGCGGAAATGGTGATCGGGGCATGATTGGGTTTTCATCAAAGCTCATGACATTTACTATAAAGTTTCATATTTATTATTTCTTTTTGAAGAACATTACAATAAGCATACAAATATTACATGTTCAAATACATTTTTCATAACTTCATTATTTTTCTTCTAAGGCAATTTCCTATGTGTCCCTTGCTTCAACCTGTTCACCTGTATCATGTGTAAAAATAGGGTTTTGGGTCAACAAAAAGTTGGCGAGTGAATCTTATTTAAACATTTGAAAGGATTAGTTATGATGGTTATTTGAATAAAATTGTGCATAACCAAATATGAATAAACGTAAATGTAAATTTAATCACAAAACACATAATATACACCAAATGAATGATTTTGAGGCACGCGATGTTCAACTCGTCTCCCACGAGGAACTGATGGGCCTAATGAATGATTTTGAGACACGCGATATTCAACTCGTCTCCCACGAGGAACTGATGGGCCTAATGAATTGATTTGCACGCAACTTGACTAAATGTAAACACACATTACAACAAACAATATTTACATTATAAGTTAGATCATATAATGGTAATAGCACGAGTTTGAATAAGCGAAATAATTAAAGCGACACATGATACACCCCAAAACATGAATAAAAAGGGGAATTTGTAAGAATTCACTCACAGTGGTTGCGTTTCTTGGATTGACGATGAATGCGCACGAATTTGGATTTAATCACGAGAGAAACTAACCTAAATAATAACATAATAATTCGATAAATAAATAAACTTTTATTTGAGATTAATATTTTTAATTAGTGTTCTTAATGGGGTTGTTAGATTTATTTTTGTGAGTTTAAGGAAATTTTCTAACTTCAAAAATATTATTTTTAAGTGTTTTTAATTGATTTTTAAATAAAGTAAATAAATAAAAAGAAAATAAAAATTTTAACTTTTTGACCGTTGACCGTTGACCGGACCGTTGATCGGTCGGACTGCGTTTATTCTGTGCGCTGAGTGAGGTTCGAACTCGTGACCTCCCGTATACGTGCACGCAGCTCTACCAACTGAGCTACGTGTCTAACCCGAAATATTTCTGAGTTAATTATATTTATATACTGTTTAGATTATACCGAAATTTATTTAATTAAAAAGGTTTTTAATCCAATCTAACCGGCATGCCTGTTAACATTCGAACCCGCGACCTTCTTGTTGTGTTGCACCCAGCCCAACCAACTGGGCTGGGTGTCTAACCCGATATAATGTTATTATACTTAACATCTTACAGCGAGTTAATATGGTTTCGGTTTAAAAAAGAACATTTTTATTTCAGAGGATAGGGTTGTGTCAAGGATCGAACTCGAGGCGCATGCTTTGTAATTTGCATGTGTGTCTAACCCGGTATATTTACCGACTTTAGATTCCTTTAAACACATTTCAACTTCATCTTCTTCAATCGACTTAATACCCAGAAACATAACTCGACTGTTTAATCAAATCTTATTGAATTTAGTTGTTTGATTATTACTGATAATGGAAATAATTAAAACGGAAAAGGATTTAAGGTTGTTGTACCGAACAGGTGTGATCTCCGATGAAGTTCTGGTGACTGAAAGAAATTCCGGCGAAGTGTAACTTGCGACAGAGGATCTACAGGAAGCTTCAGGTGAGTGTGGGTGATTTCTGTCTGAGCTCTAGAAGTCTTATTTTAGAGTAAAGCAGAAGAAATGAAATGGGTTCGGTTTTCCGGCGACATAATGTTTTCCGGTGAGGCTTCAGAAACAGCAAAATTTGTACAGAGGGTGATGATTGAGAGTTTGAGCTAGTGAAAGTGAGGTGGGGCATCGATATTTATAGGGAAAATCACCGATTTCGGTTATGGTTAAATCATTCTTCGGTTTTTTTGTAAATCATTGAATTTGGTCAGCTTTTGAATGCAATTAAGGTTAGATTTCGGTTATAACTGACGTTAGTCGTCAATTACACTCGCTTGATTCCGGAGTCAAAGGAAACGGTCGCAAATCCGCGTAATTTCCGGCGACTGCGGATTTGTGCGTGTTGGTTACCGATTTTGAGTTTCGAGTTTTATGTTAAGTATTATTTATTTCAGTATTATTCCAAACTTAAGTGTCTGGCGGAGTGGTGTGTTGGTTGTTTGTTGAACCGGCTGACCCGGGTTCGAAACCCGGTAGCCTCATTTATTTTTTTTGTTCACTTATTTTTATAAATTTTCAATTATAGGTTTTAGTTTCTAATATATTTATTAATTATATATTGTTTAAAATTTATTTGAGCATTAAATAAGCAACGAAAATTTTTAACTGGTCATTCGATTAATAAACGAAGCGGGTTTTGGAAACCCGTTTTTCGACGGATGTTACACCACTACCGCTGTTTTTTTTTCCATTCCATAACCTCTCACCCCTCTTCATCAACATCCAGCCCAACACTACCACCACCTGCCATCACCACCACCCACCATCGTTGCCAACACTCGTCGCCACAACCACCACCGCCATCCCGTGTAGCCGCCCGACCACCACGGCCGTCACCCTCCGCCACCGACCACCACCACCACCACCGTCAACACTCGCCACCATGCTTTGCCTCACCAACCACCACCACTCACTACCTTCTCACCCTCGCCACTGAACATCAATGCCACCACCGACCTCGACCACCGCCTGTCACCGCCACCGCCTGTCACTGCCACCCACCACTGCCCCTACGCTAACCACCGCTGCCTGCGCTAACCACCACCACCTGTCGTCGTCGCTTTCACCCACCTACAACCACCACACCCAACCACCGCTACCCACCGTCGTCTGCGCCTTCCACCACGTCAACCACCACAATCCACCCCCACCACCGACCACACCGATGACCACCGTCATTGCCCATGCCACCACCCACCACTACTGCCGACATCCCACCACGCCTCCGCCACCCATTGCCGATTTTATTCCTTTGTCTTTTGCTGCTTACCAAACAACACAAGGTAAAGATTCATTCCATTCTCACATGTTAACCAAACAAGACGATGGAATGGTAATGATCATTTCATTCGTTTCTCCATTCCATTACTGAAGAAACACTGGTTTAACAAGGAGAATATTCGGGGATATCTTTGTTACAACTCAATGTTTCTGCATGAAAGGTTATCTCTCATTTGCTCTTCTGGGTGATCTCACTTCAAACTATATACAAAAATAGCAACGCCATTAACCTCGTTACTAGAGAAAAGGGGAGGGGTTTCTCACTGACCATGCTCCGGCGTGAGAATAAGTATTTGGGATTGCTAGGTAATAATTAATTAGCAAGTAATTAGAGAGTGAGCTAGAAAACATGTGTGTTTACCTTGTGGTATGATCCTTATTTTTATAGCCGAAGATAGGTGTGTAGGAGATGGGCTGATGGACCTTCGGGCCAGGCCCGACGACTAGGGATATCCGTTTTGTCTCCTCTTCATCGACCATTAATGGTCTTTGGCAGGAGGTGCGCTTGGCGCATGGTGAGTGGAGCCATGTGTCATGGCAGCTGTCCCTGGTATCAGACCTGTAATCAGCCGATAGTGGAGATCGTGTGACAGTCGCTGGCATGAGTTTGGTTAGTGCCACGTGTACGTCCTTGCATACAGTCTATCTTCTGCATTAACGTTCATGCGACGCAGTCTGACATAACCTGCCGAGCGGCTATTAGGTCACAGCTCTGCCACTTTGAACCCTTGTATTTGGTCAACGCCTCTTTGCGCTTCTCCCTTCGCGTGGCTTTATCAGTGCTTTCTGGCCAGCGCTGAATTCTAGGGATTAAGTCCTTTTCTCAAGACTATGAGTTGCTCTCATATTGGTCTTAGCCTTGTGCAAGGTTGTAGGACTTCGCGGCTAGAGGGTTGTATGTCGCGCAGGGTCAAGGTCCTGCACTTCCAGGTCTAACTTGCCGTTGCGCAGTGTGCGCAAGGTTCGTTGTGCAACCTGCATGTATCAAGGTTGCAAGGTCAAGTTCCTGCGCTTCCAGGTTTAACATGCCGTTGCGAAGTATGCGCAAGGTTCGTTGTGCAACCAGCTAATGTCAAGGTTGCAGGGTTAAGGTCATGCGCTTCCAGGTTTAACTTGCCGTTGCGTAATATGCGCAAGGTTCGTTGTGCAACCTGCTAGTTTCAAGAATGGCGCACCGTTGTGCGTTGCGCCCAAGGTTATTCTTGTAATATGTTGTCATTGAGGGTATGGTTCTTTGCGCAGGCGCAAAGTTTTTGGGACCATACCCCTCCAAGTCCCCCCAGTCCAGTGGTGTTCCTATGCGCATGTTGGCAAGTAGGTGGAGTGCTGGACTATAAAAATTCTTGTATGCGCGCTTATTTCATCGGCAAAAATTCAACAAGGGGTGAAGAAAACCTTTGTGTGAGGGAAAACTTTGCTCATGATGAGGTCTTTGAAATTTGAATCTTCGTCATGCTAATGTTGCAGGTGAGTTGGTGAGAAAAAAAGGTGAGGTGGAAGTGACTATTGACAGCTGTGGCATGCTGTCAACAGTGCAGCCTCTCTTTCATTAATGAATTGGCAGAGAAAGTACCAGCCACGCGTGCGTGATGACTGTTAGTTTCCACTTGCCCTACACACGTCATGCGCTGATTGGCTGCTCATTCTACGCGTGCGTCACGTTTCCCTATCACATTAAATGCGATGGGTATAAATAGGGGAACCGTCTAGGGTTTCCATTCACGCTTTCAAAACTTTTTCTTTGAAATTCTCTCTAAATTCTTGAGTTCTCTGAGTTCTTGTTTTCTTTTCGATTTTCTTCTTCTTTTCTCTCCGGCAACTTATAGCAACCAGGGGTCCAGAGAATGGAGTTCGACCAATTTCCAATGCTTAGTCTCTAGCTTCCGGTTCCCTAAGGACCGGGATGCCGGTTTTCGGCTGAGGGTGATACTGTCGCCGATGCTCCGGCCGGCTACATTACTTTATTCTTTATTTTTTTCGTCGATGGCAACTTCCGGTTGCCGACAACCAAAATTTTTCTTGAAATTTTGGACTATTACCGATTCCACATCTCCCAACTCAATCCGTTGGGGATGTTGAGGATCAAACATTTTTAGTTTTTATGCAGATCTATGGGCATTATCCCTACTGTTAACCGGTTTAGGGTTTTTTATCAGTTGTACTGCTCCATGGGGTTTATTCTTTCCAGCACTGTATCCAGGCCAAGAAGATTTTGCGCGTGCCCCAAAAGTCTTACCATGATTGGAAGGCTAAATGTTTTTACATAGCCGACGTCATTTCCCTCCGGATGCACTTCCGGGGGGTGGAGGATATTGCTGTTGAGACCTCTCCTATACCGGTTGAGGAGCCGTGGTATTTGGAGATCAAAGATATCCCGGCGGTCCAGCTGCCGGAGAGGGCATCGGTGGTGACGAGCATGAGCTTAGTCTGGAATCCCCACTGCCAGGAGAAGCTCGTTTATATGGAGGGGGAGAACAGTAAGTACTCTTGTCTTATTTTTTCATTATATCTTAATTTCCCCTGTGTGTAGACTAACTGTATGTGTGTTTTTGCAGGGGTGGCGTTGTATGTGGTGGCGTTCCAAAGGGAGCAGGGGCGGATCGAGAACATCGCCCTTGGCCCTGAGGAGCCAACGTGGTACGCGCAAATCCTTGGGAATTTTGAACTCCCAAGGAATGAGCATTTGGCGGCCCCCGTGCCTGAGAGTGGTAAGCCGTTTTAAGTGTTTTTACATCTTTGCAGATCACTTACTGTGTTGCGCCATTGTGCATGCGCGTTAAAGAACTTGGGCATTGGCCCAGATCCTAAAAAGAAGAGGAATGTGGGGCAAGCGCGGTGGCAGAGAAGAGGGTGGCTCAACCCAGGGCGGACTCGTGCAAAGGTACGTGTTCTGTGCCAGACACTTGGAATGACTATGTAGTAATCTTTGATTCCTTGGAGGGTCTCGTACCTGTAGGTTTAAAGAAGCCGAATCCGGATCCGCGTGAGATGGCGGATATTCCGGCTGCCAACCCGGACGACCCCATCGACGTGGAGTCGAGCCCGGAGCCCCTTAAGAGGAAGCGGGCTCCAAAAAGCGATTTTGTCACGCAGCCTCCCGAGAAGGATGCGTAGAAAATAATAGGGAAGCGCGGGAACCTAGATGCGCTCGCCGCCAAACTTTCCTCGTGTAAACATCTTTTGACTTGTATTTTATAATTCACTTTTCTTCATGTTGCACTTGTCTAATATTTTATCATCCTGCAGTGGGGGTGAGGCAATTTTTGTTGCCCCAACCGCTCTGACACGCCCATAGATATTCCCATGACCCCACCTATGGTTGAAACGACGCAAGCGTTGGGTGCACAGGGTGGGGAGCCAAGTGCCGAGGCGGCGGAGGTGCAGGTGGAAGTGGAAGCTTTTGAGCCTGAAGTGGTGGAGGAGGTTGTTGGTGAACAGGTTGAAGGTGGTGGGGATGTGGCGGTGGATGAACAGGTGGAGGTGGTTGAAGAGGTTCCGCAGGGGGCTCATGCAGCAGAGCTAGCGCCCGGGGGGAAAGTCGGAGGATCTGGGGAGTGCCCGAAGGGTCCCCGATTCGCCCGGAAGAAACCTTAATGACTACTATTACAAGTCTTACACCAAAGGCCGCGCTGATGAGGTACACACCCCTGTATGGAAGCTGAGGCAGGGTGATGATTTCACTCACTGGCAGGCGTGCCATGAGTGGTTCAAGGGCGCTTTCCCCCTGGCAAAGGTCCACGCGCGGAACATAGCCACCAACAGACATATCGCGCGAACCTCCAGGTAGCTGCTAGCTCCGCCTCGAACACACACAAGATTATAAGGGAATGACAAAGCATGCATAAGAAATAGGAAAAATTTGAAGCTGCTAAGAAGGACATGGTCCAAGAGCGAGCCCAAGTGGCTGCGCAAAAATCAAAGCTAGAGGCGGACAAGGCTAAATTTGCTAAAGCTTGTGGAGGAGCGCAAGCTGTGGACGGAGGCCTGCGAAAGAGACAACAACGATAAAAAATCTTTAAGAGATGAGATCGTGAGCCTGTGCGCTGAGGCTGCACGTTTGAAGGAAGAGAAGAATGCAGCGTCTACTGCGGCCGCGGAGGGTAGGGCGCACGATGAGCGTAACGAGCAAAAGGAGGTAAGAAATTTTCCTTTCTTTATTTTGTATTAATCAAAGATTGCGAGACTAACCTTGTTGTATGTAACCAGGTGAAGGCTTGCGCGACGCTCGAGGGCGCAAAGAAGGATCTCCATGTGGCCTTGGTGGAAAAAGTCGAACTGCAGCGTAGGCACCTGGAGGATAAGGAGAAGCTGCGGTTGGCGGAGGCCAAGGTGGGCACGAGCGAGAAAAAATCTGAAGCCGCCTGCGCCATCTCGGAGAGTCTGGTGGAGTCGCTGACCAACAACATGTTGTGGATGCAACAGCATGGAGTTGTCAATGTAACTTCTCTGTTGTTATTTTGATCACTTTGTCTTGATTCTCATCCTCTTTTCCCTGTATTGTAGATCGCGAACTCTATCCTTAACTCGGTAGAGTTGGATGGCGCAGTGGCCAAGCTGATGGTCACTGCGCGCCATGATGGGTATGCGCAAGGATACGCTGAGTGTGCACACCATGTCACTCATGCGTTGGACGTTTAATTGAAACCAGCCGCGCTTCCACTCGTGGAGTCGATACCAAAGCTGCCTTCTCCCAGGCCAAGCGCGAATATGACCGTCTTCAACTCCAGGTCATGGATTTAGTGAGTGAGGCGCTCCAGCATGACGACTACATGGATCGCCTAAAAGATATATTCCAAGACGTAGCCGAGGTTGAAGAGAGTGAAGGATAGGTTGTAGGATGTTGATTGTAATATCTTGAAAGTAATTGCGCGTTGCGCTTTGATGTACATATTTTTCTTATAATGAAATGGATGTTTTTATTTGAAGTTACAATATTTGCGTGAAGATAACAACTTTGTGTAGGTAGAGCGAATAAAGCTGGTAATGAACTCGTGTATGAACATTACATCCACGCGCATGTAGTAGGTAGTGAATTCTGTTCATGAGTCATTGTGTACCATGGTGTTTTCGCGTAGACCCAATGTAGTTTTGCGCATTTGTAACAAAACATCTAGATAAAGAAATTCATGTATCCATTGTCTTTATTAACAATAAGGCATAAGAGCCATGTATAGAATAGAAAATTAGATCATAATGTTTGCTAGTTTACATGTAGCACCGCCTTAGCTGTTGCGCATTCCAGATCCTAGGACTTCATGGATAATGTAAGGGCCTTCCCACTTGGGCGCAAGTTTTCCTGGAGTTTCAGCGTTGGACACTTCGTTGTCTCTCCTACCAAAGTTAGGTCATTTCTTGATCTAGCCGGTTATTATCGACGTTTCGTCGCAAATTTTTCTCGTATCGCCGTACCACTCACAACCTTGACTCATAAGGGCAAACCCTTCATTTGGGGGCCCAAGCAAGAAGGGATTTCCAAACTTTGAAGCAAAAACTTTGTGATGCACCTATCCTTACTCTTCCTGATGGTTGCGAAGACTTTGTGGTTTGTGTGACGCGTCAGGGCAAGGACTATGTTGTGTCCTAATGCAAAGAGGAAAGGTAATAAATAGCCTACGCCTCAAGGCAACTCAAAGTGCATGAAAAGAACTATACCACTCACGATCTAGAACTGGGAGCAGTCGTGTTCGCTCTAAAGATATGGAGACACTATCTTTATGGTACCAAGTGTGAGATTTACACTGACCACAAGAGCCTCCAACATATCTGTAATCAAAAGGAGTTGAACATGAGGCAACGATGATGGGTTGAACTCTTAAATGATTACGATTGTGAAATTCGATATCATCCTGGCAAAGCCAATGTTGTGGCTGATGCTCTTAGTCGAAAAGAGTATGTGAACTCCATCCCTCGTTTGTGTTCTCAAATTGTAACCGAACTTCAAAACCGAATTCGACCAGCTCAACATATTTCTGTCACGGAAAATGATGTACGAGATGAATTGTCTCGTGGAGGTGAAAGCAAATTAGAATCCAAGTCCGATGGTATCCTTTACTACTTAAATCGTATTTGGGTACTTGATCGTGACGATTTTCGTGTTTTCCTTATGAATGAGGCTCACAAAACACGCTACTCTATACACCCAGGTGCTGATAAGATGTATCAAGATCTACGATACTCATACTAGTGGCCTGGCATGAAGAAAGATATCGCCATTTTTGTCTCCAAGTGCCTTACATGTTCTAAGGTTAAAGCTGAGCACCAACGCCTTCAGGATTACTCGCCCAACCTGAAATACCTGTTTGGACGTGGGAAAACATAACCATGGACTTCATTACCGGGTTACCTCGCACCTCTACTGGGTATGACACAATCTGGGTTATCATTGATCGTCTCACTAAATCAGCTCATTTCATTCTAATCCATGAAGACTACAAGAACGAGAAGTTAGCTCGTATCTATATTGATGAAATTGTAAGCCGTCATGGTGTGCCCTTAAGTATCATTTCAGATCGATATGGCTGTTTGCTTCACGAACATGGCGAGTCGTACAATCAGCATTGGGTACAAGATTAGATCTCGGCACTACCTTTCACCCTCAAACTGATGGTCAATCTGAGCGAACCATACAAACGCTTGAAGACATATTGCGAGCATGTGTCATAGACTTAAGGGCAATTGGGATACTCATCTACCGTTAGTTGAATTTTCGTACAAAATCGCTATCATTCAAGCATCGGCATGGCTCCTTTTGAAGCCTTATATGGTCGTAAGTGCCGATCTCCTGTATGTTGGCACGAAATCGGTGAAGCGCAAATCACTGGACCTGAGTTGATTCAAGAAACGACTGATAAAATTCTTCAGATCCGTGATAATCTTCTAGCAGCATGAAGTCGTCAAAAGAGTTACGCTGATAAATGACGAAAGCCACTTGAGTTTTGTGTTGGCGATGAAGTACTTTTGAAAGTATCACCGTGGAAGGTTGTGGTTCGCTTTGGTCAAAAAGGCAAGCTAGCACCACGCTATGTGGGACCATTCAAAATACTCGAAAGGGTTGGTCCTGTAGCTTACAAGCTTGACTTGCCAGAAGAACTCAGAGAATTCATCCCACGTTTCATGCGTCAAACTTGAAAAAGTGTCTCGCTGACGAAAACCTCCATATACCGTTAGAAGATATTCAGATCGATGAATCAATGAATTTTGTTGAAAGACCCGTAGAAATCATGGATTACGGTGAAAAACGTTTAAGACAAAGTCGTATTCCAATCATTAGGGTACGTTGGGAGTCAAAACGAGGACCTGAGTTTACTTGGGAATGCGAAGACTCAATGCGTGAAAAATACCCGCATCTGTTTCCAGTTACACCTACTACTTAAATTTGGGGCGAAATTTATAAAAGTAGGGGATACTGTAACATTCGTGTAAAACGGGTTCCAAAAACACGATTCGTGTTGGGCTTGGAGCTTAAAGGTTTATTCATTTATATTGTATTTTGGACTTTTGGGTTAGTTTGGGCTTCCTAGTGCCTAGTGGGCCTAGGGTTGTACTTTTGGGTTTTGTCATGTTTATAAATAGAGGGGTTAGGTCATTTGTTAGGGGTTAGAGAGTTGGTCACAAAAACTTGTATCTGACATTCTCTGGTGTATGCAAGTTATTTTATTCAAGTTATTCAAGTTGTTCTTCATCCTGATCATAGTTTCCGCTATTGATTAGGCTAGTGATACCTGTTTGATTCGTTTCACGGGACTTACAATTGGTGTCAGAGCCTGCTGTTCTAATACAGGCTCCGGGTATTGCTGATTGAAGAAGTTTTTGAAGTGGATTGCTGCTGTTTGGATCGATTTCTGATATTCCGGATTGTTGTTCATCAACAAAGGGTACTGTTCCGAAGAACTCGAAGAAGCTCTGTAGATTTCGGATTTGACACAGTTCCAGATCCCGAAGAACACGAAGAAAGTTCTTATAATTCGGATTCGCTACTGTTCCGGATTCCGAAGAACACGAAGGAGATCGTCCATTCGGGATTGATCCCTGACTGTTGCTTTATTCCGGATTGTGATCCGAGTTACTGTTACCGTGTTTGACTTCCTTAAATTCCGGAATTCGGTTGCAGTAAAGGCGGGGACACTGTTACGGATTGGGTCACTATTCCGGATTTTTAGAAGATAAGTAAGGCATTTCGGACTCTTCGTTCCGGATTCTTGATTTCGGATTTCATTTCAGAGTTGATTATTCCGGATCTGCATTTTGGATTTTTATTTCGGATCTGCATTTCGGTATTCTTGTTTCAGATTTCTTCTCGGGTTTTCTTTTCCGGATCTTCAAATCGGATTCCTAAATCCGGATTCTTCATTCCGGATTCCTAATTCCGGATTGCTTATTTCGGATAGTCCATCCAGGTTGACCAACTTTGACTTCCGGATTCCTTCGGAAAAATCTTCCGGGTTGACCATATTGACTATAGAATTGACTGTTTCGGATTGAGCACTGTTCATAAGAATCACTTAAATTAATTAAACTTTAAATCAACTTTGGTAAATTTTAATTAATTTAATTTCAATGGCTTAATTCATGACCGCACAGGACCTGACCAATGCGACACTGGCTACCCTGCAATCGAAGACTTTAGCCCTCCACCGAGAGCTGGATCAGGTGATTGGCACTTCCACCAAAGTGCCTCGTTTGTTATACGGAGATGAATATTATGAGTGGAAGTTCCGCTTTGAACAGTATTGCAAGGCAAAGGAACCCGACGTGTGGAGATGCATCATGAATGGTCCAAGAACCATAGTGTATAGCACAGAGCAAGATCCCGAAACAAAAATTCCCAAGCCTATGCACTTATGGACTCCAGAGGACGTCAAAATCATAGAGGAAGACGAAAAGGCTTCTGCAACACTAACCATGGCTCTAGGACCTGATATCTCTATCGTGGTCAGGAACTGTAAAAATTTTAAGGAGGTTTGGAGTGAGTTGCAAAATCTCTACGAAGGAAACACTGGCATGGAAGCGAGTAGGGTGAACCAGCTGAATCAGCAATTCAGCTCGTTCAATCACATATATGGGGAAACCATCGAAAATCAGATACGCTCTATGTCAAACTGGTTTCCCAGATGATTTCAGCTGAGATCACCCTCACCAACAGCGCCATGAACCGACAGTTGTTGAATTCACTGCCCAAAAGTTGGGATGCAGATGTGGGCATGATAAAAAAGACAAAGAACCTGAATGATGTCACTCTCACTGAGATGATAGCTACTATCAAATCATGTGAAATTGATAACAAACAGAGGGAGATCAACCATTAGAGCAGTGTGATGGCCGCAGGGATGACAGGTTAGAACGCAGCTTTAATGTCACAGAATATCGACTATAGTCCTCTGCAAGGAACTGCACAAGCACTAGGTGGATCAAATGTGGTGTACAGTCCTATTGTCACACTTCAAAACACTCAGTATGTGTATGGTTTTCAATCTCCAAATCCTACAACGGTTTCAGCGGCTCAAGTCCACACACAGTACCATGCTCAGTGTCCTAACGTGGTGTTCAGTCCTGCAACTCCTCAAACCGTGCAACAAGGCATTATTCCTCAAATAGCCTCACCAGTCCTTGGCTCTACTCAACCCACGCCCAACTCTGCATTTCTCACTAAGGAGAACGAAGAGAAACTGTGATTGCTGCATCAATGATCAAGAGCTTGAACGCCTTTCTGGCAGGCGATTTGACCCCTCCATCTATTCTTCCAACAGAAGTTGATCAGATCATGGAGGAAGACCTGGATGAGATCGATGTCTCCTGGAATTTAGCAATGGCTGCTTTTCAGGTCAACAAATTTCCGAAAAAAATATGGAAGGCAACCCTTGTCCAACCTGAAGACTTGTCTCACAAAGGACAAACTCAGGTGCTACCGATGTCATGAACCAGGCCATTTCACTAGGGAATGCAAGAAGCCACCATCAGGGTATGTATCATCCAGTGTCGCCGATATACAAAGCAGTGACAGACAGTTGGTTCCCGTCTCTCCTTCCAAGTCAACTACGAGTCTATCCGGCAGCTTAGCCAGGAAGTCCACAGCACTTGTGGCCCAACAGCATGAGGGCTTCAACTGGGCAGATGCTGCAGCTCAAACGGAAACCTTGAATCTATACAAGAACAGCAACCACTTCATGATGGCGCAGACAACTGAGACACCCGATCTTTCGGAAACGGTAAATCGAATACTTTGTTCTGATAGTTGTCGTTTTAAATTATCACAAATGCGCGCCCACAATTCAACTCTTGTGGCTGAATATAAACAAGCTGCGTCACAGAACATCGCCCTTAAACATAAGAATAAGCTTCTTATGGAGAAGGTCGAAGCGCAGAAACAAGATGTGGCTCAGCTAAAGCTAGACTTGAACCAATAGCAATGTTGGGTCTACGACACAAGCTAAAATTAGCTGTAAAGAATGTAGAACTTCAAGCAGCCTTAGCCAAGCTGAATTCCTTGACAGGGAAACTTCATGAAAATGAAATAAATATTAAGAAATTTGAAACTTCCAGCAATTTAGTCAAGGACTTATGTGACCTCCAGCTAAATTATCAAAAGAATTTCACTAAGGGTCTTGGGTACAATAGGGCACCTCCACCATATAATCATAACTACACTAGAATGCCTGAAACTGAGGAAGAAACCAAAAATTCTGAAAAAATGATGTATGGTAAACCGTCAGATTACTTATCTAAATCATGGACGCCCTATTACCCTAAGTTCTTCAAACCCACTGAACTCAAGAAGGATGATGTGTTTGTGGCTTCTACATCACTTCCTGGTGAAACTAGTAATCGTCCATCTGAGAGTACGGTGGGATTGGAGACATAAGTGTCTGAGGCAGAACCATCCACATCCTCTACAAAACTTAATGAAAAGGAATCTTCTAATGCTCAAACTAAATTTGTGAACGATACTAATGTGTCTAATTCATGTGCAGAAGAAATTTTAGTTGAGGACATCACACAGGATGATGAGGAAGAATGTCTGAATATACATTCAGACAATTCAGCTGATGATTATGCTTTTTATAAACCTGCCTTTGACATTTTAAATCACTTTCTTACTGAACAATTTACATGCCCAAACAGTGTTGGTTTGAAAATTTAGACAGTTTGAATTCTGATACTGATGTTTTGAATGATGATAATAGCTGTAATAACTTGTGTGATGGGAAAATGAAAGTCACTGCAGGTTCTGCATCAACAGATGACTCGGCCTCATCAGCTTCAGCTGAGGCTACCGAATGTTCATCTTCAGCTGAGGATACCGAATGTTCATCTTCAGCTGAGGATATCGAATGTTCACCTTCAGAGGCCGCGTCTTTTGATGCATCTCGTAGGAATGACAGTGTTAACGATGACCAACCAACTGTTTCTGTCAATGTTGATGGTGACACAATTCTAGAAGATTTGGCGACTCAATACAAGGGACTGATTCTGAAATGACAGCAGATGAACACAAATCTCAATTGGATTCAAATGAAACTTTTAAACCTGATAGTGAATCGGAACCTCAAACATCTCTAAATTGCGAGGTTCCACCATCATCTGCTAAAATTTCTGAACATGATGTTCCTGTAGAGTCACTCGTGTCCTCTACAGAATCTGTCACGAAGTGTGATTTGAAGAATAAGCCTAAAAAGAGGAGAACACGCTGATCTAAAAAGAAGAAAACCAAAAAAGCATCTTCAAACACTGCAAAGGAAACTGCTAAGTTCTATCATCAAACTGAGGAATTAACTCAGCAGTCACCCGTTCCATCTGTTTTGAAAAAATCTCCATGTTTAAAATCTTGCAATTCAAATCACTAATCTAACAAGTGTGCTGATGGTTGTGCGCAGGACACCGCCAAGACCAAGACCGTGCAATAGCCGTCAGTAAATGCCAGCAAGAAACTGACCGACAAATTGCCCAGAAGTTCCCAAGCTGAACGGACTGTTTTCTTCCAGAAGAGGCAGACCTGTTTCAATTATGGATCTCCCGGGCACATTGTTCGAAAGTGTCAAAAGACCTTTACCTCTTTCCACACTTTGTACTCCAGACATCAGAAGGCTATGCCTAATCGCCCATCAGAGGCTCGATTTGTGGCTAAGTTTTCTGATCAAGACTGGAACTTAGCCAAGAAACAAATCAGTAAACCCTTGAGACCTTCGGTTTCCCGGAATCCCTCTAGCACTCCAAGGAATGTGTAGAGTTTTGATTCGGTAACCTGGAGGCCTAAGTTAGTGGCCAAGAATCAGTCTGCTAACCCCTTGTCTAATAAATCAAAAGCATCATCAACCTCATCCTCAACTAATTTGATCTTTCGTAAGGTTACTTATGTTGATGCAAAAGGAAAACCCATATCTTCCATGGCCTGGGTTCCCGTTTATAACTAAACCTGTTGAAATGTGCAGGAACAGCTCTGGCGTGCTCTTGTTCGATTATGGTATATTGATAGCGGCTGTTCCAGGCACATGACAGGACACATCTCGCAGTTGAATGACATTCAGTTTTTCGATGGCGGGTTTGTTTCCTTCGCATGTGGAGAAACCGGGAAAATCACAATGACAAGAACTGTTTGCAATGGAGCCCTGAGTTTTAAGAATGTCAATTATGTACCCGAATTGAAGCACAGTCTGTTGAGTGTGTCTCAACTCTGTGATAATCATCTGGATGTTCTCTTCACAAAGAAAGGATGCTATGTGCTAAAGCCAGGCTTAATCATTCCAGATGATTGGATTCTTCTGAAAGCTGCAAGAAAGGAAACATGTAAGTCATTGATATGAACCAGGCTCCTTCTGACAAGCTCACATGCCTTTTCTCTTCGACAGCCGAACATGATGCCATGCTATTGCATTGCAGACTGGGTCACATCAACATGAAGAATTTAAATCGTCTTGCAAAAGGTGGTTTAGTCAGAGATCTACCAGTTCGTGACTTCATGCAGATCGAAAAATGTGAATCATGTGCTTGTGGGAAACAACACCGTCAGCCGCATAAAACCAAAGTCATACCCTCCACTTCGCAGGTCTTAGAACTGCTTCATATGGATCTCTTCGGTCCAACAGACATTCGCAGCATTCGAGGGAAGGCTTACTGCCTGGTTATTATTGATGACTACTCTCGATTCACCTGGGTTTTCTTCTAATATGTCTACAGGAAATAGTTCGACTTCTTTCCCTCCAACGGTGCCCATTACTTCCGACGATGACGCTGATGCTACCACGCTAAATGAGACTTTAAAGCAACTAAGTGTGAATCCTCCTGGATTCAATGACACTGTCTCGCCATCCTCCACAGTTTCACAATATCAAGCCCCATCTATCTCTTCGCCTGTTCAACCGAATCCTACTAAGGATGTGGTTTCTGCTCCAGAGCCACCTACGGTAGATGAAGGACTCCCTCCTAATGTTTTGGGCTCCTCATTGTTTCCCGAGCCTACTCCCCTCGATTGTGCGGTGGATTCTTCACCACATACCTCTACAGGTGCCTCGGTTGAGGGGAAGGCATCTAGAGTTACTTCAGCTAGTGTCACCAACTTGCCAACCGATGTTTTGGTTCCCGCTACACCAATACCACAACGTTTACAGCGTGATCACCCCATTGAGAATATCATTGGTCCTATAAACGCTGATGTTCGCACACGCAGTCAATCTGGGGATATCAATACATGTCTCTATTCTTGCTTTATTTCCTAATTTGAACCTAAAAGTATTGATGTTGCCTTGCAGGAACCAGGCTAATCAATTTGAAAAACTTAGCGTTTGGCAATTGGTGAAGCTAACTCGGGGAAAGCGCGCTCTTGGAACTTGTTGGGTTTTCCGCAATAAGCAGGATGACACTGGAGTTATCGTTTGAAATAAAGCTAGACTGGTGGTCCAAGGGTTTCGACAGATTGAAGGTTTGGACTATGATGAGGTCTATGCATCTGTCGCGCGTTTGGAGGCTATACGTATCTTCTTGGCATAGCATCTTACATGGACTTTACTGTCTATCAAATGGATGTCAAGACGCGTTTCTATACGACAAGGTGAAAGAGGAAATATACGTGGCACAACCACCGGGCTTTACTGATCCTGAAAAGCCAGATTATGCTTACAAACTAGACAAAGCTTTTTACGGGTTGCATCAAGCGCCTCGCGCATGGTACGCTACTCTTACAGAGCATCTGCTTGCTCATGACTACACACGTGGAACTATTGACCAAACTTTGTTTATCAAACGCGTTGATAAGGACATTATTCTCGTCCAAATCTACGTTGATGATATTATTTTTGGTTCCACCAATGATGGTTTGTGCTGCGAGTTCAAAGAAATCATGAAGAAGAAATTTGAGATGAGCTCATTGGGCAAGATGACCATGTTTTTAGGACTGCAAGTTCGTCAGAGCCCACAGGGTATACTCATTCATCAAGGAAAATACGTACACGACGTTCTTGCCAAATTCAAGCTTACAGATTCCAAGCCAATGGCTTCACCTATTGCAGAACGGCCTCTGCTAAATGAAGATGCTAAAGGAACGCCTGTTAACCCTACCATGTATCGCTCAATGACTGGATCACTCATGTATCTCACTGCTAGTCGGCCAGATATCGTGTTTGCCATCTGCCAGTGTGCTCGTTATCAGGCTACTCCTAAACTTTCTCATTTACATGCTGTTAAACGAATTTTTAGGTACCTCAAAGGGGCTCCATCTCTGGGCCTCTGGAATCCTAAAAATTCTGAATTTGAACTGTTTGCTTTCTCTGACAATAATCTAGGAGGTAC
The DNA here is from genome assembly GCA_947069175.1 of Scalesia atractyloides. Taxonomy (NCBI): domain Eukaryota; kingdom Viridiplantae; phylum Streptophyta; class Magnoliopsida; order Asterales; family Asteraceae; genus Scalesia; species Scalesia atractyloides. Next base: position 64,474,938 of record CAMTDV010000008.1, read on the forward strand.
AGATAGGGACATGCGGTCAACGTCTGCTGATTGCCAATTTCTGGGAGATGGCTTAATTTCGTGGCAATGCAAGAAGCAACAGACGGTTTTGCTTTCCACTGCAGAGGCAGAATATGTTGCAGCTTCTGCTTGTTGCTCCCAGGTTTTATGGATGCAACATCAGCTTGCGGATTACGGTTTGACTTATCTAAACACCATGATTTATTGTGATAATGATGCCGCAATCCAAATAGTTAAAAACCCTGTTTTCCACTCCAAAACCAAGCACATAAATATTAAAGTTCATTTTATCCGCGATTGCTATGAAAAGGGTCTCGTAAAGCTTGAGCAAATCCACACTGATACAAATGTGGCGGATTTGTTCACGAAACCCGTTAGCAAAGCACGTTTTCAAGTGCTTGTGGATCTTCTCAAAATGATTCGGTTTTCTTCCTAGGCATCTACTATCTTCGTGTTTATTTACTGTTTTTCATTTCTTTTCATTGCTTCATAAATTTGTTCATATCTCTATGCACAAATTTAGGGGGAGAAAAAGTTCAAGTTAAAAAAAATTAATTTTGCAATGATAGAGAAATGAAATGAATATTCGTGATAAAATGTTTGACTAACACGTGTAAGGTATAGAAGTGGAAAAGATTTGGATCGAAAGTGATGTGTCGGTTGGTCAAAAACTCAACCGGATGGGAAAGTCAAATGATATAAACATACGGACTTTGTACTCAGTGGGTCACTTACTATAGGCATATGATTTTATGGTCTTAAATCTTGCGTTGATAGATAGCCAACATCTGAGGTTTCAGGTCTTTATGATGTTGAGTCATCCGGGGATATCCTGACTGCCCTTCTGTTGCATCCAAATTATATGCAGACCTAGGCACAATCAGGATATCTTTATAAAATAGCCAAAATGGAAAGGCCAAAACCTAAGAGAACAAAGGTTTCTTTCTAAGTTCTTACATACCTCATAAGGTATTTGCCTAACCCTCGTCGGTCATTATTCGTCTCTCTGCTGTACGGAAGTACTGACCTGTTCACCAATAGCCTGATGTTGTACAATAAAGGATGATCACGGTATACTCACCTGCTACGATGAACTGTTGTGCTTACCTTGATCGCGGGGTGTGTGTCATGGTATGGGACACACAAGTATCTTAGTATAATATTACCTTAAGCATATCATGGTGCCTGAACTACAAAGGTTGAGTTTTGGATTTAAGTGGACAAGTATACTGACAATCGCTTAGACCAACCATACCTGCTCATATCAAAAAATGTTCCTTGGTTAGCGTTTGAAACGATTTGATCCCTTAGCAATGCTGTGTTAATTGTTTATGTCTGTTTTAATAAGTTCTCCTTGTGATGGTTGGATGCTTGGTTAGTTTACTTGGTGAATTTTGGTGGGATGGTTTTCTGTCAAGAGATATTGGACTGGCCCAGTGTGCTTTGGGATTTGGGCCAGCCTGATGAAATTGGTTTTTAAGTCTGAAAATTGAAGTTAAAGTTACTATTCCGAATTGGGCTCACTTGGGCCAAAGATTACTGTTCTGGATTGGACTTGTCCAGAAAGGCCCATTTAAATCTTTCCGGACTAGCCCAATATGTTACTGTTCAGATTGGGCCTGTCTCAAGCACAATCCGGATTCGAATTTCAGGCCCAAGCCTTCAGAAAATCTATATTGGCATCTCTATTCTCATTTCAGATCGAAATCCCAATTACTATTTGTCTTCACTGATTCTCTCTCGAACTTAGCATTTCGGACTGTATTCCGGATTAGGTACCAGTGTATTCCGGATTAACTTAATGAATATTTTATGCATTTTGGATTACATTCCGGATAGATCATCAAAGACTAAGCATTTCGGATTGCATTCCGGATGGATATTCATCCGAAATGATGAACTCGGATATCATTTCGGATTGGATCTTCATCCGAGATGTATATCTATCCAAGATACATAATCCGGATTGATAAGGGTGTTCCGGTTTCATTCTGAACCGTCTATAATCCGGATATGAAGTTTGGACCTTTTCAAATGTTGAACCCCCTAACTAATTTGAACTGGTTTTAATTTGAACCTTGACTTCCATTGACCTGTCCAGTTAGTTTTGACTTTGTTAACTCAGTTAACTCAGTTTACTCAGTTTACTTCCGTTAGTTGGCTTTTAACTCTATTGATTTTTGACAGACATGGTGGAAGAAGCTTTCGATGCAGTAATGCTGGTTGAAGAACAGTTTCACAACCAGGCTAGATATCTTTCAGACTCGCCGGTTGAGTATTTTTAGGAGTTTCAGGTGATGATTGTGGGGCTAAATACTTGCCGGATTGCCTACGCCCTCCGTGCGAACCCCGTGATATACAGAGATTTAGTTCACTCATTTTGTAAAAGAGCGCGGATATAGCCGAGAGGTGATGATGGTAGACCTTTCATACGATCACAGATTCAGGGAAAGGAAATTGTGGTTAATGAGGCTTGTGTGAGGGAGGTGCTACAGCTGACAGATACCTTCAGTGATCCAACAACATATGTCAAAGAAAAGGTGCTGCTGGTACTCATGGAGATGGGATATGAGGGTTCTTATCCGCCACTGCTGAAGAAGATGTTTCCGGCTTACCGGAGGTTGCTAATACACATGTTCATGCAATGTGTGTCGGAAAACACAGGTGGACTGGATCAGCCCAATCAGGCACAGACATCGGCGATCGTTTCACTAGTCATGGACTGGAAGTATAACTATTCTGGTTATATCTTCGAAAATATGAGGAAAATATTAGAGCAGTCCAAGAAACGGATGTTTCTGTTATATCCACGTTTTATCCAGCTAATTCTCGATGCTCGTTATCCAGATTTAGCAAAGGATGCTACAAACGCTAATCTGCTGAATATGAAGCCAATGGGGCCTACCATTTTGCAACTATGAAGAAGAACCGTTCTACCTCGAAGACGGTGTTTGTAGGTAGGTTCCCTCTGAAGAAGTTTGGCAAGTTTTCTGAAGTTGTAGGTCTGCATGCTCCACCACCTCCTCGTCCTCCTCCAGTAAATGTGATTGTAGCCGAGGAGCATGATATACAGGCAAAGGAAAAAGAGATAGAAGTCGAGGATTTGGTTACAGATGATGAGGATGATGTTGCACAAGCCTTTCTAGATGATCTTGATGCGTTCAATGCTACGTTAACTCCTGTTCTACCAGAGCTATCATCTGAGAATCTAGCGGCCCTGATTGCTCAATTGAAGGATATTCAAGAGAAACAAGGTGATCCCCCGCTTGACATTCCGTCTGTTGTTGCTCCAACTGTTCAGCCTGAAGAAGATGACGCGATGAAGAAGATGAAGTACCGTTGATTAAGAGGCGTAGAACTGGGCCAAGCATTTCAGCTAGTACAGCTGAGGTTCCTGTTGTTATTGTTGCTGCTTCTGAGTTGATTACTTCTACTACTGCCGAGATCACTGCTGCTGAGGTTATTATTGCTGAATCTGTTGCTTGTACATCGGTGATTGACACGCCTATTATTTCTATATAGAAAACTGTTCCTATCATTACACAATCCACATTTGTATACATACCTGCTACAAATGATGGAATTTGGAGGTAGTTTGTATGTGCCGGTGGTTCAGAAGCGGGTGGTAGTGGAGCTGGTTATTCTGATGATGTTGCTAACGATTATATGTGCAGATCTGAGAAGCGGGCATTTGAGTTTGGGGATAAGACAGTGATAATGATGATACAGAGGTGGATGTCATTGAGTTAAAGAAACGGGTTGTTGTACTGGAACAGGAGGCTATGTTAAAGGATGCGCAGATTGCCTCCTTGCAGAATCGCTTGGATGTTCGAGATCAAACTATCGAACAACTACAGGGGGATGTGACGATGCTGATGACTATTGTTTTTGATTTAAGGGGCAAGCTAGAGAACAAGTTTGGCAGGGAGTTTAGCGATCCGACCGATGATCCCATGAATGTTGAAACCCGACATCGTGCTGCACCACAGCGTATGGCAGAAGAAACCGAAGAGCAGAGGTTGGCGAATGAGCAGTTAGCAGCCGAACGTCAAGCTGGTATCGATGATTACTTAAGTGATCCACGTAAGAAGTTCACTGCCAGTCAGAGTCGCACTGCAGATCAGAGGAAGAAGAAGTAGATGGTATTGATGAAGAATGTGAACGTGAATCCTTTGGATGAAAATTTCCAGCTGAAAGATCCAACCAATCAATCTGAGAGATACGTAATGGAGTTGGGATCAGTTATTACAGTAAGGTAGGTAACAAGTCGAAAGTGCTGAGTTGGATGTATGATCATATCAAAAACATGTGGATCATTGTACGCCAAGATGGAACGAGGGAATATTATTCGAAAGAGTCGCAGTTTGAGACTTGGACAAAAGTCGCACTGACAGATCTGTTAAGAGCTCCATACACTGACGATGAGACGACAAAGCGTGGACCAGGTTGGAGGTTCTTTAAGAAGCTTGAACTAGAGGTTAGGACCAGTTTTAAAAGTATGAAGACCGCTGAACCATATCTGAGAGCAGCCAAGGGAGTTCGTGATGCACACACAGGCAAACGGTTCAAATCTGTGATGTGGCCTCCTACAGATAAAGAGTTGGTGATTCCTGTTGCTCCTACCTTTCCAAAGGGAGTTATGAAGAACTTTAACTTCTGGTTATACGATCCAAAGGTCGGAAGTGTTGCGATTTTGACGAAAGAGAAGGCTTTTAGGGTAAATGATGTGGTGGATCTGGTTAGCTTCCATGATGAAGATTTACAAGTTTTGGCTTCTCATCAAATACGTACTGCTTAGCTATATGAGTTATGTGCCAAAGACTGGACGGTTGCAGTTGCTGGAATTATTGCTGGACGTTTGGGTGTGGATGCGGCACCGAAGGACAAATGAAGAACCTAGGGGGAGAATGTTGGGCTTGGAGCTTAAAGGTTTATTCATTTATATTGTATTTTGGGCTTTTGGGTTTGTTTGGGCTTCTTAGTGCCTAGTGGGCCTAGGGTTGTACTTTTGGGTTTTGTCATGTTTATAAATAGAGGGGTTAGAGAGTTGATCACAAAAACTTGTATCTGACATCCTCTGGTGTATGCAAGTTATTTTAATCAAGTTATTCAAGTTGTTCTTCATCCTGATCATAGTTTCCGCTATTGATTAGGCTAGCGATACCTGTTTGATCCGTTTCACGGGACTTACAATTCGTTTAAACAATTTTAATATTTAATCGAAAGTTTTAATACGCTCTTAATAATGGTACAAACTCGTTTTATTAAATGTTGAGACTAATAACTAAATTAGTTAGTTAAAATATGAATTAAATAAAAAAATAATATAATATAAATAAAGTCTAAAAATAATATAGGGGCAGCCGGGTTTCGAACCCGGGTCCCCATCAAACACACACACCATTTACACCACTGAGCTACACATACCTTATGTTTAAAAACTCAAATTAATTAAATGTTATACACTCGTTAATCTAAAACCTGCAATTCCAGCGATCAACCGGTAACTATCAAAATCAAGATCTAAGCAATCAATCAGCGGTTATTATTGATTGGAAACGTATAACCGTTGTCAATCACATGTTGCCACAAAAATTCGGTATTTAATTTACAAAACTGACCGAAATCATTAGGTTTTAAACTTCTAAATTTAAAACCGAAAAACTGGTCATCCTTTGCTTATAAATAGTGACCTCAAATCTGTTCTAACTCGCTCACACGAATTCATAAAACTCGCAAACATATTACACACCCTCTGCTCTCCACATCCCGCTTTGCCGGAGTTGTTTTACCGCCGGAATTTCATCGGAGAAGCTAAGGTTGCGTGTGTCTGGTATAACCTTGTTGAATCCTTTCTTTAATACCCTGTAATCATCCATTCAGAATTTTAAACAAGTGTTTTAAATTAAACACAGCCGGGTCATGTTTCTAGGTTTTATTCATATGAAGAAGATGAAGTTTTATCAATGTATAAATGTAATTAAAAACGGGTTTCTAATCGGGTTAGACACACAGTCCAATGGTGGACTGTGTGTAATCACAACACAAACGTCCGGGTTAGTCTTATGAGCGACTGACTTTCTGAAATAAAAACCTTTTTTCTTAAAACTTAGTCAGATCATCTTACAATAAGTATACAAATGTAATATAATTTCAAGATATACCGGGTTAGACACCCAGCCAGTTGGTAGGGCTGGGTGCAACACAGACAAAGGTCGTGGGTTCGAGACAGGGGCTATGCAGCAGTTTGTTTACATTTAAAACCTTGTTAAATAAATAAATTCTGAATTAACTTAACTAGTATATATATATATATATATAATTAAAATAGAGATTATTTCGGGTTAGACACGTAGCTCAGTTGGTAGAGTTGCGTGCACGTATACGGGAGGTCACGAGTTCGAACCTCACGCGCTGCCAAAATTAAATGCAATCCGACCGGTCAGACCTGACAAGGTCAAATTTTTTTATTATTTTATTTTTATTATTATCTAATCGAAATATTCTTTATTAATTAAAAAAATTACTTAAAAACAATTTTTTTAAAGTTTAAAATTGTAACAAAACCACAAAAATAAACCTAGAAATCTAATAAAAAGTATTAATTAAAAATATAAACTTTTATTTATTTATCGAATTATTACATGATTATTTAGGTTAGTTTCCCTTGTCGGTTAAATCCTAAATCATGCGCCATCGCTATCAATTCCAAGAAACGCACCCACTGTGAGTGAATCCTTATAAATTCCCTTTTTTATTCATGTTTTGGGGTGCATCATGTGTCGTTTACATATTTTATTTATTCAAACACTTGTGCTAACGCCATTATGTGATCTAATGTGTATGTAATTTTTGTTGTTGTTATATGTGGTTACATTATATCATTTCAGTGCAAACATTCACATAAGACCCATCAGTTCCTCAATGGATATGAGTTGAGCATCGTGTGCCTCATTAGATCGGCTCCGTTTGATTGAGCCTTGATCTCACAGTTCATCATTTATCATGCTCATGTGTACATTGTTGATATTATGTGATTTGTGGTTAGATTATATTTACATATGCTCATATATGGTCCATGCACACTTTTATTAAATTAATCAATGTAACTAATTTGTCTAAATGTTTAATTTAGATTCACTCGCCAACTTTTGTTGACCCAAACCTTTATTTTACACATGATACAGGTGGACAGGCTGAGGAGAGGAACACTTAGGATTGGCTTTAGAAGATGAATAAAATATGTCTTGTTTAGAACAATTTTTCTTATGTTTCTATGTGTTTGGATATTCCCTTTTTAAATTTACAATAATAAATATGAAACTTAATTATAGTAAATGTCACGAGCTTTGATGAAAACCCAATCATGCCCCAACGTTTATATCCGCTGCGGGTCAGCGTTTCGACTGTATCTAAGTGCATGCCGGACCAGTAGTAGCCGGCGTTCATGATCTTTGCAACAACCATGCGCGGACCGGTGTGAATTCTGCATAACCCTTCATGTATCTCGCGGATCAAGTATAGTCCGTCTTGCGGGTTAACGCAGCGGAGAAGCGGTCCAAGGTATGACTTCCGGTAAAGGATATCGTCTGCCATTCCATAGTTGAGTGCCTTGTTCTGGACCTTTCTGGCTTCCGCTTTGTTTCCAGGGAGGGTCCCCTACTGCAAGAACATGATTATGGGAGACATCCACGAAGGATTTCCCATTTCGATGACGTTTACTTGACGCAATGAAACAGAAGGGTTCTTGAGCACCTCAATGCGCACTTCTCACGCGAGGTGTTTGAAGCTTGTAGCGGCTAGTTTGCTTAGCACGTCGGCATGTTTATTCTCGCTTCGGTTAATGTGGGTTATTTTGAAACTTTGGAATTTGGTTATTAAGGCTTGCTCTTGTTCACGATACAGGACCATCGTTTCGCCCTTTGCGTCATACAAGCCATTGATATGTCCTGCGACCAGAAAGGAATCGACGTGTGCTTCTAAATTCCTAGCCCCCATTTTGATGGCTAACCGAAGGCCTGCCAGAAACGCTTCATACTCAGCTTCATTATTCATGCTTTTGAAATCCAACCTGATGGCGTAGGTGAATTCCTGGTTATCGAGGCTTATCAGATGAAGACCTGCCCCCGTGCTATCATAATTGGATGCGCCGTCTGTGGGAAGTATCCATGTGCGGTCGTCTATGATCGGCGATGGGTTCTGTACAGCTTCACACTCTTGCGCTTTATTGCTTGGTACTTTTGTAACAAAATCAGCTAATATCTAGCCTTTTATTGCGGGCGTGGTTTGTACATGATATTGTGTCCACCAAGCTCAATCATCCACTTTGCCAGACGACCAGATATGTCCAGTTTGGACAAAATTTGGCCTAAGTGTTAGTTCGTGAGAACTGTTATCACATGGCCGGAAAAATACCGAAGTAACCCGTGGGATGCATGGACTAAAGCAAGAGCAAGCTTTTCCACCATTGGATATCTTGTCTCTGGGCCAATTAGCATTTTGCTGACGTAGTAGATTGAAGTCTGGACTCCTGCGCGCTCTACTAACAAGACTGCGCCCAGAGCGATATCTAATGCGAAAAGGTAAAGTATCAGTGGCTCGTTCTTTTGCGGTGCCGTGAGCGTGGGCAGCTAAATCAGGCACTCCTTCATTTGTTTGAAGGCTTTCTCCGCATCCGGAGTCTATGGAAACTTGTTTTGCTTTACACAGTTCCTTAAAGTGCTGATGAATGGGAATGACTTCATCGCGTGGTTGACCAAGAACCTATTCAGTGCAGCCAATCACCCTGCCAACGGTTGCATTTCTTTGATGGTCGAGGGGGAAGGCATACGCTGAATTGCTTCACTTTCTCAGGATTGACTTTGAAACCATCGCGCGTGACGATGAATCCCAAAAATTTGCCTTCTTCCATTCCAAACGAGCACTTACTGGGGTTCGGCTTCAGATTTGCCTTGCGCAGGGATGCAAATCTTTTCTGAACGTTTGTCGGCATCTTCTCCTCATCCGAGCTCATAATGACAAGGTCATCAATGTACACATCTACGGTTTCGCCAATGTCGTCTCCGAAGACATGGTCCATTAAACACTGGTAGGTGGCTCCTGCGTTGCGCAATCCAAAGGACATCTTTGTATAGCAAAAGTTCCCTTATCAGTGCGGAATGCGGTTTTGTCTTCGTCCTCTTTCTTCATTTGTATCTAGTGGTAGCTTTTGTAGCAGTCAAGAAAGCATTTCCACCTGAATAAAGCGAGGGAGTCCACCTTTTTGTCGATTTCGGGTAAAGAGTAGCAGTCTTTAGGACATGCCTTGTTCAGATCTTTGAAATTGACGCACAAGCACCAACTGTCATTGTGCTTCTGGACCATGACTGGATTGGCTACCCATGTCTGATAGCGTACTTCTCTGATGATGCTGGCTTGGAGGAGCTTTGAAACTTGCTCGTTTAGTGCGCGATTCTTTTAGGACCAAAACTGCGTTTTTTTCTGAACGATAGGCTGAACTGAAGGGAATGTGTGCAGCGCGTGCTCAGCAATTTCCCTCAGTACCCCTATCATATCCGCTGGCGACCAAGCAAAAATATCTACATTGCAGAGCAAAAGTTGTTTTAACCGCCTTAACTATAGGAGTCATGGCGGGTCCTAACAGCACTGTTTGTTCCGGGTACTTGTTGTTAAGTACCTATTTCTCCTGCTCACCATTGTATGATGACTTCGGTATCTTCATAGGTGGTTCCTCTTCGATGGACATGATCTCCTTCCTCGCGTATATGGTGGCCACCCCTGTTTCTGTGGGAAAACCGCAGGCAACGTGAGGAGTGGATGTGATCATGCTGAACTCTCTTTGGGCGCGCCGACTGAGCAACACGTCATGGTGCGATGTAGCGGGCATGACCATGAAGTTGACTGAGATCGTGCGCGAGTGTCTCACATCGGAAAGAGTTACCGGGAATGAGATTTGACCCAGTGGAAAGACGGCTTCATTGCAGAAACTAGTCAATGGGAAGTCGATCGGCTCCAAGCGCGCCTTGTCTTCTGGGTCTAACTGTTGGAAGCATTGTTCATATATGATGTCCATAGAGCTTCCCGGGCCTATGAACATGTAGTCGGAGCGATAATGGCCAAAGATGGCAGTTATCACGACTGGACGTTCCTCTTGCGGGCCCCCGGGAACTACGGGGAAGATGGCTTGTTGTCCGTGCCAGTGAAGCGTACAACTCTTCTGATGGCCACGCTTCCGCGACGGGGCACCTTGGATTATATGAACAAATGCCTTCATCTTCTTATTACTCGTGCCTTCTTCGCCTCGAGTAATCTGGCGCACCTCCTTGCGCACGTTTTGAAGTAAGTGGGTGAGCTTCCCACTTTTCAGCGCCTTCTCGATATCCGTGCGCAAGGAGATGCAGTTGTCGGTTGTATGCCCTGTATCCTTGTGATAATCGCAAAAAAAAGGTTAGGGTCTTGACCTTTTTTGTTGCGCATTGGAGGTGGTTGTTTGAATTGGTGATCTTTTGTGTTGAGCACCTTAGCCGAGCTCTTCGTTAGTGGCGTCCACTGACGATCGCGATTATCTTGCTTGATTGCTCTTTGGGTAGCAATCTTACTATTCGTCGCGTGAGCGTTGACTGGTGAGTAGTAAGGGTTTTGGTTGGATTCCCTCAAACTCTTCTTATTCTTCTTCGCAACACTCCTACTCAAGTCTTGCGGATGGTATTGGAGTACGGGAGGTCTGCTGGAGTTTAGGTTGTGCTCCGTCTGTGCGTATACCTTTGCTGCCACCATTAGTTTTCCCAGCTTTTTGGGAGGCAAGTAGTTCTCGACAAGACTTTGATCATCTCGTCGCAGCAGACAGCGTATTTGAATTGTGCACGAATCAAGTCTTCGTGCACGTCTCCAATCTCCAACACCTCTTTATTGTAACGGGTGATGAAGTCTTCGAGACTTTCATCATCATGCCGCCAGATGTTGATGACGTTAGAGGAATCTCTGACGTACCACCATTGTTGGTTGAAGTGTATCAGGAACTTGTCTTTGAGGTTGTTCCATGACGTGAGCTTACCTGTGGGTAAGTTATCAAATCATAGGCACACAGCACCTGTAACAGTTTGAACAAACAAGTGACACCACATGGGCAGCGTCCAGCGTCCGATTAGACATGCGTCTGTGAACATGCACATGTAGTCATCTCGGCCTGACAACCCATTAAACTTACTCATGTTGGAGGGTAGTTTTGCGTGCTCCAGTGGTGCGAGCGAGATCTCCTTTATGAACTTTGAGTGTTCTGGTACTTCAGCCGGCCTGTAGATCAGGTTATAATTATACTCCGCCTCCGGATTGTACATAGCCTGTGGCGTAGACTTGTAAGCATCATGATCTTTGGGTAGCCGGTGAAACACACTGGCGCTATCACCCTCGCCATATGTTCGATCCTCCTTACGCTGGGTGTCCTGCCCCTCTAGAGGACGCGAGCCCAACCGTGAGTGGATGGATACTCGCCTATGATTGTGAGACGCATGTTTAGGCAGCGATTGAGAATACTTCGTTTCCCTGGTACGGAGGTGTGATGGGACACTCGCTCCGGCCGGCGAGTCATAACTAAGTACTCGAGGTGCAAGCGAAGCATGAACCTGAGTAGTGGGTGGCTACGTCGGAGCAGCGGATGCATTTGTTTGCGCACAGAGTTGCGCGTAGACGGCATTCAGGGCCGTTTGTGATTTGATGTACCAAGACATCGGAATTTCACTCGGAGGTAAAATAGATGTGATTGGTACACAGGGAGTCTCCATTTGAACTTCGGGAGTTACCGGGATGTTCACACGACCTGATTCGTGGTGAACACCAGCATTCCCGGAAGAACCTTCTTCCACTTTTCCGTCGGGTCAAGGGGCATGAATTGGGTTCTTGCCCTCAGCCCGAGGACCTCGTGGTCTGTTTGATGGAAAATCAGCCATTTGAAAGTGAGGTTTGAGAAAAAACGAACGAGAAAAGGATGTGAGTAAAAAGCGGATGGCGCCAATGAAGAAACACTGGTTTAAAAAGGAGAATATCTGGGGATATCTTTGTTACAACTCAATATTTCTGCATGAAAGGTTATCTCTCTCTCAATCTTCTGGGTGATCTCACTTCAAACTATCTACAAAACTAGCAATCCCGTTAGTCTCGTCACGAGAGAAAGGGGGAGGGTTTTCTCCGTGACCACCCTCTTGCATGAGAATAAGTATTTGGGATTGCTAGGTAATAAGCAATTAGCAAGTAATTAGTTAGTGAGCTAGAAACATGCGTGTTTACCTTATGGTACGATCCTTATTTTATAGCCGAAGATAGGTGTGTAGAAGATGGGCTGATGGACCTTGGGGCTGATGGACCCAATAGCCGAAGATATCTGTTCTGTCTCCTCTGCATCGACCATTAATGGTCTTTGGCAAGAGGTGCGCTTAGCGCATGGTGAGTGGAGCCACGTGTCATGGCGGCTGTCCCTGGTGTCAGACCTGTAATCATCCGATAGTGGAGATTGTGTGACAGTCGCTGGCGTGAGTTTGGTTGGTGCCACGTGTACGTCCTTGCATATAGTCTATCTTCTGCATTATTGTTCATGCGACGCAGTCTGACACAACCTGTCGAGCGGCTATTGGGTCACAGCTCTGCCACTTTGTACTCTTGTATTTGGTCAACGTCTCTTTGCGCTTCTTCCTTTCACGTGGCTTTATTAGTGCTTTCTTGCCAGGGCGGAGTTGTAGGGATTAAGTTCTTTTCTCAAGACTATAAGTTGCTCTCATGTTGGTCTTGGCCTTGTGCAAGGTTGTTGGACTTCACGGCTAGAGCGTTGTTTGATCCGCGCAAGGTCAAGTTCTTGCGCTTCCAGGTTTAACTTACCGTTGTGCAGCATACGTAAGGTTCGTTGTGCAACCTGCTAGTGTCATGGTTTGTAAGTCCTGTAAACGGATCAAACAGGTATCACTAACTTAATCAGTAGCGGAAATAATGATTAAGAAGAGGAACAAATTTGAATAACTTCAACTTGCATACACCAAAAGATGTCTGATACAAGTTCTTTGATTACAACTCTCTACCCCCTTCCATTAACCTAGCATCTCTATTTATAAGCACTACCAAACCCACTATTTACAACCCTAGGCCCATAAGGCACTAGGAAGCCCACAAGATACACCAAAGCCCAAAATAACCCCTAATGAGTAAACCTTTAGCAATCTAAGCCCAACAATCTCCCCCTAGGTTTACTACATTAGTCTTTCGGTTGAGCGTCCACACCAAGTCTCCCAGCTATAATCCCTGCTACCGCTGCAGTCCAATCTTTCGCGCAAACTTCATATAACTCTGCAGTTCCAATTTGATGAGACGCAAGAACCTGCAAGTCTTCGTCATGAAAGCTCACTAAGTCTACCACATCGTTAATTCTGAATGCCTTCTCCTTTGTCACGATCGCAACGCTTCCAACTTTAGGATCGTATAGCCAAAAATTGAAATTCTTAAGAATCCCGCGATGAAATGTAGGGGCAACTGGTATGACCAATTCTTTGTCGGTCGGTGGCCACATCACTGACTTGAATCTCTTGCCAGTGTGTGCAACACGAACTCCTTTAGCAGCTCTCGGATATGGTTCAGTAGTCTTCATAGTCTTGAAACCACTCTTAACTTCACGTTCCAGCCTTTTGAAAAACCTCCATCCAGGTCCACGCTCGGTAGTATCATCGTCAGTATACGGAGCCCTTAACAGATCAATCAAAGCAACCTTTGTCCATGTCTCGAATTGTGATTCCTTTGAATAATATTCACGTGTTCCATCCTGACGCACAATAATCCACATATTCTTGACATGGTCAAACATCCAGCTGAGCACCCTGGATTTATTTCCCACTTTGTTATAATAGCTCGACCCTAGCTCCATCACATACCTTTCGGACTGATTCGTCGGATCCTTGAGCTGAAAATTCTCATCAAGCAGATTTACATTAACATTCTTCATCAGAACCATTTGCTTCTTCTTCTGACCAGTGGCACGCTTTTGACTTGCAGTAAACTTCTTACGTGGGTCGCTCAAATACTCATCCAAACCAGCTTGGCGTTCAGCAGCCAACTGTTCAGCTACCAATCTCTCTGCTTCAGTCTCCTCAGCCATTCTCTGTTGCGCCGCACGATGCCTGTGTTCAATGTTCATCGGGTCGTCTGTTGGATCACTGAATTCCCTTCCGAATTTATTCTCCAGCTTGGCCTTCAAATCAAATACCAGAGTCATAAGCGTGGTTACATCTCCCTGCAACTGATCAACAGTATGATCTCTGACGTCCAAATGAGTTTGCAGTGAGGCAATTTGGCATCCTTCAGAATAACTTCTTGTTCCAAGACGACCACCCTTTTCTTTAGATCCACGACATCAACTTCCATATCATCATTGTCACTATCCATTCCCTCGAATTCAAATGCCCTTTTCTCATATCTGCGCAAATAATCTTCAGAAACATCATCAACACGACCAACTCCACTTCCACCTGCTTTAGAACCGCCAGCACCTGATGAACTTCCTCCAAACTCCATCATTTAAAATATTGTGCCAGCTGGAATAGACACAACAGTAGACTGTGTAATAATAGGAGTGGTTGGTTGTGCAGACGTGTCAAGTATCGAAGAATCAACAACAGATTTAGCAACTGTAGACTCAACAACGGTAGACGTTATCAACTCAGATTCTGCAGCAGTGACAGCAATAGGAGCTTTAGGTTGACTTGATAGAATACCCGGCTCGGTTCTTCTGCTTTTAATCAGTGGCACCTCATCTTCTTCATCTTCGTCATCTTCTTCAACCAGAACAGCCGGTGCAACAACCGGTGGAATATCAAGTGGAGGATCAACCTACTTCTCCTGAATATCCTTCAAATGAGCAATCAAAGCGTCTAAATTCCCCGATGATAACTCTGGTAAAATAGGAGCCAAATTAGCGTTGAATTTAGTGAGATCATCAAGAAAAGCTTGCCCAGCATCGGCTTCAGCATCGGTAACCAAGTCCTCTATCTCTATCTCTTTCTCTTTAGCAGGTATATCGTGTTCTTCGGCCACTATAGCATTGACGGGAGGAGGAGGTGGAATATCCAAAACAACAACTTCTGTAAACTTCCCAAACTTCTTCAGTGCAAATCGACCCACAAACACCGTTTTAGAAGTTGAACGGTTCTTCTTCATCGTACTAAAGATAGTTGGCCCCATCGGCTTCATGTTAAGCAAATTAGCATCTGACGCATCCTTTGCCAAGTCTGGGTAGCGGGCATCTAGAATCAAATGGACAAAACGCGGGTAAAAGAGAACATTCGCTTCTTGGACTGTTCCAGAATTTTCTTCATGTTGTCGAAAATATAACCAGATAGTTATACTTCCAGTCCATAACCAACGATACTATAGTAGATGTCTGAGCTTGATTCGGCTGCTCAAGACCGCCTTTGTTCTCCGATACGCACTGCATAAACATATGAACAAGTAGCCGCCAATACACTAGAAACATCTTCTTCAGTAATGGTGGATACGATCCTTCATATATCCTTCATATCCCATTTCCATCAACACAGGAAGCACCTTCGCTTTGGCATATATCGTTGGATCGCTAAAAGTATCAGCAATTTACAGCACCTCTCTGACACACGCTTCGTTCACCAAAATCTCTTTTCCCTGTATCTGCGAACGAATAAACGGTCTCCCATCTTCACCTCTTGGATGAAATCGTGCTCTTTTCCAGAACGAGTGCACTATGTCTCTGTAGATAACCGGATTAGCTCGGAGAGCATATGCAATCTTACACGCGTTTAGTCCCATAATCATGGATTGGAAATCCTGAAAGAACTCTGCTGGAGGGTCTGAAAGATATCCCGCTTGGTTGTGGAATTGCTCCTCAACCAACATCACAGCATCGAAGGCTTCTTCAACCATATCTGTCAAGATAACAACCAAGTTAAATCCTAACGGATTTTACCAGAATGCCAGTTAAAACTAACTGGATAGTTCAATCAGATGTTAAGGTTCAAAATTAAGAGTTCAAGTTAATTTAGGGTTCAACAGTTGAAAAGGTTCAAACCAGATGAAGGTTCAAAAACCTCAAATCCGGATTGCTGACAGGTCAATTCTAATCCGGATGAACCCTTTCATCAATCCGGATTAGAAGAAGGTCAACTAAATTTTGGACAAAGGTGCAATCCGGATTACCCATAGTATCTCGGATGAATTATCATTCCGGATGAAGATTATCCGGGATCCAATCCGAGATGAAATTTGAGTTCATCAATTCGGATGAATACCCATCTGGAATGAAATCCGAAATGCCTAAGTCTTTGAAGATCTATCCGAGATACAATCTGGAATGCTTTAAACATTAATATTTTCATCCGGAATTCATAAATTTAAGCAATTTATACCTAATCTGGATGAATTTCCGAGATGCACAGTTCTAATAGAGAATCAGAGACGAATTTGGATTTCGGCATTTTGTGGATAATCCGAAATGAAATATCAGAGATACCTATATACTTTCTGAAATGGGCTTGGGCCTAGAATTTCTAATTCGGATTGGGCTTGTGACAGGCCCAATCCGGAACAGTACCTTTTGGGCCTAAAGAAGCCCAATCCGGAATAGTAATATGGGTTTCCAATTTTAAAACTTTTAACCAATTTTATTAGATTGGCCCAAATTCCGAAGTACACTGGGCCAGTCCAATATCTCTTGACAGAAACATCTAATCAATTCATCAAGTAGACTAACCAAGCATCCAACCACCTTTCAACATTCTACAAAGAAAAACTATTTAACACACACATAAATATTAACACAGCCTTGCTAAGGGATCAAATCGTTTCAAAGGTTAACTAAGGAACATTTTTCAGTATGAGCAGGGTCAATTGGTCTAAGAGATTGTCAATATACTTGTCCATTTAAATCTAAAACTCAACCCTTCCAGTTCAAGCATTATGATACGCTTAAGGTAGTATTATGCTATGATACTCATGTGTCCCATACCATGACATACCCCCGCGATCAAGGTAAGCACAATAATTCATCGTAGCAGGTGAGTATACTGTGGTCATCCTTTTATTTTACAACATCAGGCTATTGGTGAACAGGTCAGTACTTCCGTACAGCAGAGAGACCAATAGTGACTGACGAGGGTTAGGCAAATACCTTTTGTGGTACGTAAGAACTTATGGAAAATTCTCATAAAGAAACTTCCGTTCTCTTAGGTTTTGGCCTTTCCATTTTGGCTTTTTTACAAAGATATCCTGACTGTGCCTAGGTCTGCATATAATCTGGATGCAACAGAAGGGCAGCCAAGATATCCCCGGATGACTCAACAGCTTAAAGACCCGAAACCTCAGATGTTGGCTATCTATCAACACAAGATTTAAGACCATGAAATCATACGCCTATAGTAAGTGACCCACTGAGTACATAGTTCGTTATGTTTATATCATTTAACTTTCCCCATCCGGTTGAGTTTTAGACCTACCGACACATCACTTTCGATCCATATCTTTTCCCGCTTCAACACCTTACATGTGTTAGTCAAACATTTTATCATGAAAAAGTATTTCATTTCCCTATCCTTGCAAAAAAATTGTTTTCTTTTTTTTTTTTAAAGATTTCTCCCCCTAAATTTGTGCATACACATGAACAAATTTACGAAGCAATGAAAATAAAATAAGAACAGTAAACAAAACACAAAGACAGGGGATGCCTATGTAGAAAATCGAATCATTTTGAAAAGATCCACAAGCACTTGAAAATGCGCGTTGCTAACAGGTTTCGTGAACAAATACACCACATTTGCATCAGTGTGGATTTGCTCAAGCTTTACGAGACCCTTTTCATAGCAATCACGGATAAAATGAACTTTAATATTTATGTGCTTGGTTTTGGAGTGAAAAACAGGGTTTTTAACAATTTGGATAGTGGCATCATTATCATAGTAAATTGTTGTGTTTAGATAAGTCAAACCATAATCCGCAAGCTTGTGTTGCATCCATAAAACCTGGGTGCAGCAAGCAGAGGTTGCGACATATTCTGCTTCTACAGTAGAAAGCGAAACTGTCTGTTGCTTCTTGCATTGCCACGAGATTATGCGATCTCCCAGAAATTGGCAACCAGCTGAAGTTGAGCACATATCCCTATCCATACCTCCAAGATTACTGTCAGTGAAGGCAAACAGTTCAAATTCAGAATTTTTAGGATACCAGAGGCCCAGTGATGGAGCCCCTTTGAGGTACCTAAAAATTCGTTTAACAACATGTAAATGAGATAGTTTAGGAGTAGCCTGATAGCGAGCACACTGGCAAACGACAAACATGATATCTGGCCGGCTAGCAGTGAGATACATGAGTGAGCTAATCATGGAGCGATACATAGTTGGATTAACAGGCGTTCCTTCAGCATCTTCATTTAGCAGAGGCCGTTCTGCTATAGGTGAAGCCATAGGCTTTGAATCTGTAAGCTTGAACTTGGCAAGAACGTCATGGACATATTTTGCTTGATGAATTAGGATACCCTGTGGGCTCTGACGAACTTGAAGTCCCAAAAACATGGTCATCTCCCCCAATGAGGTCATCTCAAATTCTTCTTCATGATTTCTTCGAATTCGTGACACAAACCATCATTGGTGGAACCAAAAATGATATCATCAACGTAGATTTGGACGAGAATAATGTCGTTATCAAAGCGTTTGATGAACAGGGTTTGATCAATGGTTCCCCGTGTGTATTCATGAGCAAACAGATGCTCTGTAAGAGTGGCGTACCATGCGCGGGGCGCTTGATGCAACCCATACAAAGCTTTGTCTAGTTTGTAAGCATAATCTGGCTTGTCAGGATCAGTAAAGCCCGGTGGTTGTGCCACGTAGATTTCCTCTTTCACCTTGCCGTAGCGAAACGCAGTCTTGACATCCATTTGATAGACGGTGAAATCCATGTAAGATGCATAAGCCAAGAAAATGCGTATAGCCTCCAAACACGCGACATGTGCGTGGACCTTATTATAATCTAATCCTTCAATCTGTCGAAAACTCTAAACCACCAGTCGAGCTTTATTTCGAACGATAACTCTAGTGTCATCCTGCTTGTTACGAAAAACCCAAGCGAGTTCCGAGAGCACATTTTCCTTGAGGCAGCTTCACCAATTGCCAGAGACCAAGCTTCTCAAATTGATTGAGTTCCTCATGCATGCCATCCACCCAGCCTGGTTCCTGCAAGGCAACATCAATACTTTTAGGTTCAATTTGTGAAATAAAGCAAGAGTAGAGACAAGTATTGATATCCCCAGATTGGCTGCGGGTTCGAATAGCAGCGTTGATAGGACCAATAATATTTTCAGTTGGGTGATCACGCTGTAAACGCTGTGGTATTGGTGTAGCGGGTACGAGAACATCGGTTTGCAGGTTGGTAACACTAGCTGAAGCTACTCCAGATGACTCCCCCTCAACAGATGCACTAGTAGAAGTAGTTGCTGAGGAATCAACCGAACAATCGAGTGGAGTAGGCTCAGGGCCAAGACATCGGGAGTAGGTCCTTCATGTGTCGTAGGAGGCTCTTGGTCAGAAACCGCAACTTCAGGAGGATTGGTCTGAGCAGGCAAATTGATAGCAGGTTCTTGAGAATGCGAAACGGTGGAGGAAGATGAGACAGCGTCATTAAATCCCGAAGGATCCACACTCAGCTGCTTTAAAGACTCATGTAGCTCTGCAGCGTCAGCATCGTCGTCAGATGAAATGGGCACCGTTGGAAGGGCAGATATTGAACTGTTACCTACAGCCACATTGGAAGACACATCAACCAGTCAGGGCCAATGCGTGTGTCCTTGGCATTTTCCTCCAGCCAACCCACATTGTAGGTTTCTACTACCATCTTCTTGATCTTATTATAAACGCGATATGAAGTATTTTTAGAATAGTCAACGAAGATGCAAGGATCCCCGCGTGATTCAAACTTCCCTTTAGCGTCCATGAGCAGGAGAACACAAGGGCATCCGAACTTGCGGAAATTCTTGACCGAAGGTTTGCGACCTTCAACCACTTCGTATGGAGTTTTCATATGTCGTTTATTGATCATGGCGTGATTCTGAATATAACATAAAGTATTGATTGCTTCTGCCCAGAAAATAAGAGGTAGCTCGGATTAAACCAGCATAGTATGTGCAGCTTCAATGAGTGTGCGATTTCTGCGTTCTGCAACCCCATTTTGTTGTGGGGTTCTGGCTGCACTAAACTGTCGGTCAATCCCCTTGGAGGAACAGAAAGAGTTTAAGGTAATATTCTTAAACTCTGTCCCATTATCACACTGAATAGCCTTCACCGTAGAATTTGTCTAGTTTTCCATAAGCGTGACAAACTGTTTGACTAACTCAATGGTTTCACTTTTATGTGTAAGAAAGAAAACCCAGGTGAATCAAGAGTAGTCATCAATAATAACCAAACAGTAAGCCTTCCCGCCAATGCTGGGTATGTCTGTTGGACCAAAAAGATCCATATGTAGTAGTTCTAAGACTTGAGACGTGGAAGGAGAGGCTTTAGATTTGTGTGGCTGTCGATGTTGTTTCCCATGCACACATGATTCACACTTTTCGATCTTCATGAAGTCGCGAACTGGTAGATATCTGACTAAACCACCTTTTGCAAGAGGATTTAAGTTCTTCATGTTGATGTGTCCCAGTCTGCAATGCCATAGCATGGCGTTATGTCCGGCTGAAGATGAGAAGAGGCAGGTGAGCTTGTCAGAAGGAGCCTGGTTCATATCAATAACATATGCATTTCCTTTTCGTGCAGCTTTAAGAAGAATCCAATCATCTGGAATAAGTAAACCAGGTTTGAGCACATAACATCCTTTCTTGGTGAAAAGAACATCCAACTGATTGTCGTAGAGTTGAGACACACTCAAAAGACTGTGCTTTAATTCTGGTACGTAATTAACATTCTTAAACCTGAGGGCTCCGTTGCAAACAGTTCCTCTCATGGTATCTTACCTGTCTCTCCACCTGTGAAGGAAACAGACCCGCTATCGAAAAACTGAATGTCATTCAACTGTGAGATGTCTCCGGTCATGTGCCTGGAACAGCCACTGTCAATGTACCATAGTCTAACAAGCGCGCGCCAGAGCTGTTCCTACACATTTCAACATGTTTTAGTTAGAGACTGGAACCCATGCCATTGAAGATCTAGGCTTGCCATTAGCATCAATGTAAGTAACCTCATGAAAGATTAAATTAGTTGAGGATGAGGTTGATGATGCTTTTGATTTATTAGAAGTAGGGGTAGAAGTATTAGGCTTGACCACTGTCTTAGGCCTCCAGGTTACCGAATTAGACTTCTGCACAATCCTTGGAGTGCTAGAAGGATTCTGGGAAACTGAAGGTCTCAAGGGTTTGAAAGATTGTTGCTTGGCCAAGTTCCGGTCACGATCAGAAGACTTAGCCACAAATCGAGCCTGAGGTGGGCGATTAGGCATAGTCTTCTGATGTCGTGAATACAAAGTTTTGAACGAGGTAAAGGTCTTTTGACAATTGCGAGCAATGTGCCCGGGAGATCCACAATTGAATCAGGTCTGCCTCTTCTGGAAGAAAACAGTCCGTTCACCTTTGGAAATTCTGGGCAATTTGTTTGTCAGTTTTTTGCTTGCGGGTACTAATGGCTGATGCACGGTCTTGTCCTTGATGGTGTCCTTTGCATAACCATCAGCACACTTGTTAGTTTTGTGATTTGAATTCTGGGTTTTTGAACATGGAGATTTAGGCAAAATTTTGACGGATATCTGTTCAGTTGATTGCTTAACAGATTTAGTTTGCGACTGCTGACTCGATTTCTCAGATTTGCGAGGAGACCCAGCAGTTGCCGTTTCAGTTGTCGAAGACGCCTATTTTGTTTTCTTCTTTTTAGATCGGCGTATTCTCCGTTTCTTAATCTTACTCTTCAAATCACATTTTGTGACAGATTCAGTAGAGGACACGGGTGGATCTACAGGGACATCCTGTCCTGAGATTTCAGAAGATGAGCTTGAACTATCTGAATGTGGAGACTCGCGATCCTGAAGAATTTGAGACTCTGATTCAGAATCAGTTTTAAGATTTTCATTTGAATCATGAGAAAAAGAGTGTTCATCTTCTGTCGTTTCAGAATGAGTCCCTTGTGTTGAGTCGCCCGAATCTTCTAGAATTATGTCACTATCAACGTTCACAGGATCGGTTGGTTGATCGACTTTCACACTGTCAACCCTAGGATACGCATCAACAGACGAAGCCTCTAGAGAAGAATTTTCGGTATCCTCAGCTGAAACTGATGATACCGAATCATCTGTCGATGCGGAACCTGCAGCTAAATTCAGTTTTTCATCACAAGAGTTATTACAATTATTAGCATCATTCAAAACATCAGTATTTGATGAAAATCCAGAATTAAAATTGTCTAAATTCTCAACAAAACCATCACTGTTTGAGCATGTAAATTGTTCAGCAAGAAATTGATTTAAAATATCAAAAGCAGGCTTATAAAACGCATAATCAGCAGCCGATTATCTGAATTTGTATTCAGACATTCCTCTTGATCACCCTCTGTGATATCCTCAACTAAAATTTCTTCTACACATGAGTTAGACACATTAGTATCGTTCACGAATTCAGTTTGAGTATCAGAAGATTCTTTTACTATAGATTATGTGGAGGATGTGGATCTTTCTCCCTCAGGCACTACTTTCTCCAAGCCATCTGTACTTCCAGAAGGATGATTACCAATTTCATGTGAAAGCGGTGTAGAAGCAACAAAGACATCATCCCTCTTGAGTTCAGTGGGTTTGGAGAACTTTGGGTAATAGGACGTCCAAGGTTTGGATAAATAATCTAAAGGTCTACCATAAATCATTTTTTCTGCATTTTCTGCATCATCCTCAGATTTAGGCATTCTAGTATAATTATGATTATATGGTGGAGGTGCCTTATTATACCCAAGGCCTTTGGTAAAATTCTTTTGATAGTTAAGCTGGAGGTCACATAAGTCCTTGACAAGTTTACTGGAGGTTTCAAATTTTTTAATGTTTATTTCATTTTCGTGAAGCTTCCCTGTCAAGAAATTTAGCTTGGCAAAGGCTGCTTGAAGTTCTACATCCTTTTCAGCTAGTTTTAGCTTATAGTCGTAGATTCAACATTGCTGTTGGTTCAAGTCTAGCTTTAGCTGAGCTACATCTTGTTTTTGAGCTTCGACCTTCTCCATAAGAAGCTTTTTCTTATGTTTAAGGGCGATGTTCTGTGACGCAGCTTGTTGGTATTCAGCTACTAGAGTTGAATTATGAGCATGCATTTGTGATAATTTAAAACGGAAACCATCCGAAAAGATGATTCGATTTACCTTTTCCGAAAGATCGGGCGTCTCCGTTGTCTGCGCCATCATGCAGTGGTTGCTGTTCTTGGAGAGATTCAATGTTTCCATTTGAGCTGAAGCATCTGCCCAGTTGAAACCTTCATGCTGTTGGGCCACCAATGTTGTTGACTTCCCGCCCGAACTGCTTGATGGACTCGTAGTGGACTTTGAAGGAGAGACGGGAATCAGCTATCTGTCACTGCTCTGTATATCAGCGACCCTGGATGATACATACCCGGATAATGGCTTCTTGCAATCTCTAGCAAAGTGTCCTGGTTCGTGACATCGGTAGCATCTAAGTTTTCCTTGGTGAGACCAGTCTTCAAATTTGACAAGGGTTGCCTTCCATACTTCTTCTGAAATTTGTTAACCCGAAAAGCAGCCATTGCTAGATTCCAAGAAACATCGATCTCGTCCAGGTCCTCCTCCCTGATTTGATCAACTTCGGTTGGAAGAATGGATGGAGGAGTCAGATCACCTGCTAGGAAGGCGTTTAAGATTTTGATAATTGACGCCGCAATAGCCAGTTTCTCTTCGTTTTCTTTAGTAAGAAACGCAGAGTTGGACGCAGGTTGAGCAGGTGAAGGCGCTGGTGCAGCAGTTTGAGGAGTATTGCCTTGTTGCACTGTTTGAGGAATTCCAGGACTGGACACCATGTTGGGATACTGAGCATGGTACTGAGTGTGAACTTGAGCAGCCAAAACCATCGTGGGATTCTGAGATTGAAGACCATACACGTACTGGGTGTTCTGTGGTGTGGATATAGGACTATACACCACGTTTTAGCCATCCGGTGTTTGCGAATTTCCTTGCAGGGGACTATAAATAAGATTTTGTGACATTAGGCCGCATTTTGCCCTGTCATCCCTG
This sequence comes from Scalesia atractyloides, assembly GCA_947069175.1. Taxonomy (NCBI): domain Eukaryota; kingdom Viridiplantae; phylum Streptophyta; class Magnoliopsida; order Asterales; family Asteraceae; genus Scalesia; species Scalesia atractyloides. Next base: position 64,499,186 of record CAMTDV010000008.1, read on the forward strand.
CGGCCATCAAACTACTTTGATGATTGATTTCTCTCTGCTTGTTGTCAATCTCACATGATTTGATAGTAGCTATCATCTCAGTGAGAGTGACATCATTCAAGTTCTTGGTCTTTTTTATCATTCCCTCATCTGCATCCCAACTCTTGGGCAGTGAGTTTAATAATTGTCTGTTCATGGCACTGTTAGTGAGAGTAATCTAAACTGAAATCATCTGGGAAACAAGCTTAACATAGCAACGAATCTGGTTTTCAATAGTTTCCCCATAGATGTGATTAAATAAGCTGAATTGCTGATTCAGCTGATTCACCCTGCTTACCTTCATGTCTGCATTTCCCTCGTAGAGATTTTGCAGTTCACTCCAAACTTCCTTTGCGGTCTTACAGTTTCTAACCGCAATGGAGATATCAGGTCCAATGGCCATGGTCAGAGTAGCAGAGGCCTTTTCATCTTCTTCTATTATCTTAATATCCTCTGGGGTCCATAGGTGCATGGGATTAGGAATTTTAGTGTCTGGATCTTGCTTTGTACTGTAAACTATTGTTCTTGGACCATTCATGATGCATCTCCATACACCAGGCTCTTTAGCCTTGCAATGCTAATGAAACTTCCATTCGTAATATTCATCCCCATATAACAAACGTGGCACATTAGTAGTGGAAGTGACAATTACTTGATCCAGCTCTTGACGGAGGGCCAGAGTTTGCGATTGCAGGGCAGCCAGAGTGGCATTCGTCAGGTCTTGTGTAGTCATGTATCCAGCCATCATAATTGAATTGATTAAAAAATTTACCAAACCGATTTAAAATTAATTTATTTTAAGTTTCTTAGATGAAGAGTGCGAAATCGAAATTGTTCCGAAATGGTCAACTCTGAAGTCAATTATGCTAAAATCCGGAAATGGTATCCGAATTGATGATAATCCGGATTGATGAATCCGGATTGATGAGTCCGAATTGGAGAGTCCAACTTGAAAACCCGAAATGAAGAACCCGGAAACTGATGGATCCGAAATGAGAAGTTCGAATGACAAATGTGGAATAAAAATCCGAGATGTATGATCGGGAATAAACAAGTCTGAAGGTGAATCCGGAATGAAGAAATCCAGAATGAAGAAATCCGGAATGCTTGTCCTATCTGATGAATCCGGAATCCTTATCCTTATCCGTAATAGTAATCCGTCTTTCCTACAACAGTATTCCAAAATCCAAGGAATGGATAACCGCAACAGTATCTCGGATTGTAATCCAGATTGAACAACAGTCCGGGATCAATCCGAGATGGATGATCTCTTTCGTGTTCTTCATCCGGAATAATAGTTGATCCGAGATGAGAGAACCTTCTTCGTGTTTTTCAGAATCTGGAACAGTAACAGATCCGAAATCTTCAAATCTTCTTCGAGTTCTTCGGAACAGTGACACTTCCGACAATGAACAGTGATGCGGAACAGAAACCAATCCGAACAGCAGCAACACACTTTGAAAAATTTCTTCAATCAACATTACCCAGAGCCTGTATTTGAACAACAGGCTCTGATACCAATTGTAAGTCCCGTAAACGGATCAAACAGGTATCACTAACCTAATCAGTAGCGGAAATAATGATTAGGAAGAAGAACAACTTTGAATAACTTCAACTTGCATACACCAAAAGATGTCTGATACAAGTTCTTTGATTACAACTCTCTAACCCCCTTTCATTAACCTAGCATCTCTATTTATAAGCACTACCAAACCCACTATTTACAACCCTAGGCCCATAAGGCACTAGGAAGCCCATAAGATACACCAAAGCCCAAAATAACCTCTAATG